>CM066320.1:166703783-167903783 GCA_033807775.1 Saussurea involucrata
GGATACTTTCAGTATCTAACAATTTACCGGACACTATCAACAGCATTTTACTGGACACCCAAGACTTACCCGGATACTTGTGACCTGCACATCAAATTCTCAACCCAGATCGATAACTGTTCCATCCATCTTATTTTGCAACTAATCATTCATCTCCAATACTTTTAACAATAACATCCTACTGATTAATTTGATGAAAAACATTGATTTAAAGAAAAAGATGAACTCACCTAGGATTTTACAGTCGATAAACAAAACAAAGATCCAAACTTCACTTCTTGTCAACAACCCAAATTAGGAACCTAATTAAAGGGTAGATTACTTTGTAACAACAGTTTCTAAGGAATGAATTTGCAGAAGTTGAGATTGAAGTTCTTACCGTAAGCAATTGAAATGTAAGGTTCTTCTCTCTTGCTTTCCACCGCCTCAAAATGAAACCAATTTTAGATACTTACCAAATTCAGCCGACTCACCCCTTTTATCTCAATTTCTCACTTATAACAATTAACCCAAACTTATAGCCAAATAACAAACCAACCCCCCAAAGTTTCATAAGTCCATGAATTGCTTAAATTTTAGGTCAATTACAGTTCAGTCCCTTCGACACTTCTTTTAAAATAATATCATCCTATTATTTTAAACATTCTTACAAAATAAATGTACAATATTTATAAAAGTTTCGAGGTGTTACAAATCTCCCCAACTTGAAAATGATTTCGTCCCCGAAATCAAAGTTAGGTAAAAAGATGAGGATATATATTCTTCATATCCTCTTCAGACTCCCAAGTCACATTGGCACCTCTATGATGTTTCCACTGTACTTTAACCATGACCACTTCCTTATGCCGTAGCTTCTTTTTCGTCCTTTCTAAAAATGCTTCCGGTTCCTCCATACAACGACTCTTCTCATCCACTTTTATTTCCGAAAGTGGTATAACGTTTTCTTCTTCGGTTAAACATTTCCGAAGATAACAGACATGGAAGGTATTATGGATTCCTTCCAATTCAGGTGGAAGATCCAACTGATATGCTTGAAGTCCTATTCTCTTGGTTATGGTGAAAGGTCCAAGAAATCGAGGACTCAACTTTCCACGCTTTCCAAATCTTATCACACCCTTCCACGGGGATACCTTTAGCATCACCCGCTCCCCAACTTGGAATTTTTTTGGCCTTCTTTTCGGATCAGCGTAACTCTTTTGTCAATCTTAAGCCGCCTTCATATGTTTCCGAACTTCTTTCACTTTATCAACCGTTTGTTGTACAATTTCAGGACCAACAAATTGTTTTTCTCCAGCTTCTAACCAACATACTGGAGTTCTACATGTCCGTCCATATAAGGCTTTGAAAGGTGCTATTCCAATACTGGAATGATAGCTATTGTTATACGCAAACTCCACTAAGGGTAAATGCGTATCCCAGTTACCTCCAAAATCAACCACACAGGATCTGAGCATATCTTCCAAAGTCTGAATGGTTCTTTCACTTTGCCCGTTCGTTTGTGGATGATATGCAACGCTCAAATTCACTCTTGTGCCCAACTCTTCTTGTAGTGATTGCCAAAATCTTGAAGTAAATCGGTTGTCCCGATCAGAAACTATAGACACGGGTATACCATGTCTTGACACCACTTCATCAATAAATATCTTGGCTAACTTATCAATCGGTGATGATTCTTTCCTTGCTAAGAAATGAGCACTTTTGGTTAAACGATCCACGATTACCCAAATAGTATCGTTACCTTTCAACGTCCTTGGTAACTTAGTCACAAAATCCATGGTAATCTTATCCCATTTCCACTCAGGAATCTCTAAAGATTGTAGACTCCCGTAAGGTCTTTGATGTTCAGCCTTCGCTAACGAGCACGTCACACACTTCTCTACACATTGTGCCATATCTAACTTCATAGATGGCCACCAATAGTGTAGCTTCAGATCTCTATACATCTTAGTACTACCAGGATATATGGAATACTTAGACTTGTGGGTGTCTTCGAGAATTAACTCTCGGGTTCCTCCCACCTTTGGCACCCAAATGCGGCCTTGAAACAATTTGACTCCGCGACTATCATCAGTCAGTTGAAGACGTTGTTTAACCATGACTTCCTCTTTCAAGTTTTCTTCTAATAGAGCTTCCGCTTGTGCCTCTTTGATCCTTTCGATTAGACTCGACATCACATCAATCCTGGCGTTAGTTGTTTTTAAGCATCCACTGTATTATTTTCTACTTAAGGCACCAACCACAACATTTGCTTTACCGGGATGGTAATGCAATTCACAATCATAATCTTTAAGCAGTTCTAACCAACATCGTTGCCTCATATTCAACTCTTTTTTATCAAAGACATGCTTCAAACTCTTATGATCAGTAAAAAGAATGCACTTCATTCCATATAGATAATGCCACCACAACCTCAAAGCAAATACCACAACGACTAATTCTAGATCATGGGTAGGGTAATTCTTTTCATGTTCCTTGAGTTGTCTTGATGCGTAAGCAATCACTTTGCCACGTTGCATCAATACACACCCCAAGTCCATCTTTGACGCATCACTATAAACGACTAAATCTTCCGTTCCTTCCGGTAGTGCAAGAATAGGAGTTTCACATAACTTCTTTTGTAAAGTTCTAAAGGCTGATTCTTGCTTTTCAGACTATACAAACTTTACATTCTTCCGAGTCAGAATAGTCAAGGAAGAAGCGATATTTGAGAAATCTTTTATAAACCTCCGGTAATAACCTGCTAGACCTAAGAAACTCTGTATCTCTGAAGCGTTCTATGGTGTTTCCCAGTTCGTCATTGCTTATATCTTTGTCGGATCCACTTTAACCCCTTCAGAATTAATCAAATGACCAAGAAATTGTACCTCTTTTAACCAAAATTCACATTTTGAAAATTTTGCGTACAATTTCTCCCTTCTCAAAACATTTAAGACTTCATGAAGGTGACATTCGTGATCGGCCTAATTCTTTGAATAAACAAGTATGTCATCAACAAAGACGATGACTGACTTGTCTAAAAATGGTCTACACACCATGTTCATCAAATCCATCAACACCGCAAGAGCGTTTGTCAATCCAAATGGCATCACAAGAAATTCATAATGCCCATACCTCGTTCTAAACGCCATTTTGGGAATATCTTCATCCCTTACTCGTACTTGGTGATAGCCCGACCTCAGATCAATCTTGGAAAAGCATCCCGTGCCTTAGAGTTGATCAAATAATTCATTAATCCTTGGAAGCGGATACTTATTCTTAATAGTCACCTTGTTCAGCTCCCTGTAATCGATGCACATTCTCATAGTGCCGTCCTTCTTTTTAACAAATAACATCGGAGCTCCATAGGGTGAAGAACTTGGCCTAACAAATCCCTTGTCGAGCAGTTCTTGTAGTTGGGACATCATCTCTTTCATTTCGTCCGGTGCTAAACAGTACGGTTCACACGTTATCGGTGCCGCTCCGAGAACAAGATCAATTCTGAACTCTACATGTCGTTCTGGCGGTAAGCCTGGAAGATCATCAGGAAACACGTCTGGAAATTCACGTACTACCCTTATATCTTTTGCTCGATTCTTTTCAACTTTAGCATCCAAAACGTATGCTAAATAGGATGAACATCCTTTTACTAGACACTTACGCGCTTTGGCAATAGAAATCAACGGAACCTCCCCTTTTCTTTTTTCCCCATAGATGAATACAGTATCATTTTCGGGCATAGGGATCCGAATTAATTTCATGGCACAAAGAATTTCTTCCCGGTTGCTCACCAACCAATCCATACCAACTACTATATCAAACCCCCCAATCTCCATCAAAATCAAATCAATCGGGAATTCTTTCCCTTCTATCATAAGGGTACATACTTCAAGTTTCTCACTAACTAAGACTTGACCCCCATTTGCTATTTCAACTACTAAGGCATCTTCCAAGGTAGTGGCAAGCATAGCTAACTTTTGATAAAAAGATCGCGACACAAAAGACATATTGGCACCACAATCAAAAAATACTCATGTAGGAATAGAATTAACAAGAAATGTACCAGAAACCACATCCTTCGATTCTCTTGCTTCATTAGCCGTCATATGAAATGCCCCGCCAGTTGGCTTTAGAGTATCCAGCTTCTTGTCTTGATTTCCACTTTTCTTTAACTTTGGGCGGTCCCTTCGGTAATGACCAGGCTGTTTACATTCGAAACATGTTGGCCCTTGGATAGGACAGTTACTCAAAGTATGTCCACTTCTACCACACTTGTAACATTCCGGTGTAGTCACCTGACATGGACCAAAATGTTTACTTCTACATTTCTGACACCAGTTCGGTTCTCGTCGAGGCTTAAAACGATTATTCTTGACATACGACTTGGATCTTTGAGAAGATTCTGATCGAACTTCCCATTTTCGTTTCTCCCCCACTTGTGCCTTTTCCTCTTTGTCTCGGGCGTAGACTTCCTCTACGATTTTAGCTTCCTTTATATTTTCTCTCAGTGTTAGAGCTTTTGAATTTCGAACTCGCGACATCATGTCAGCCGGTAAACCTTTTAGATATGCCTTTATCTTCTCTTTTTCAGTCGGGGCCACATGCCCCACCAGATTTAATTTCTCCAGGAACATGCGAGTATATTCCCTTACTGAAGAAGTGCCCTTCTTAAGAGTTCGAAACTCTTCTTCGATTCGGTCCATTTCATTCTCGTTGTAGTATTCTTCTAGAATCTTTCTTTTAAATGACTCCCAGGTCATAGCATCCAAAACTGGAGCCATCACCGTCGACGTCACAATGTTCCACCAGGTTAAAGCATTGCCACGTAACATTTGAGATCCGAACCTGACTTTAGAATTTCTGTACATTCACAAGCTCGAAAAGTCTGTTCTGTCCCCCTAATCCAGTTTATACATGCAATCGGATTATCTGATGGCTTACAGCTCAAAAACGTCTTGTAAGAACAAACTTTCTCCATTCTCCTGTTAACATTCAACACTGGGTTAACAGGCGGAGTTACCGTACTAGTACCCATCTCCGGTCTTCGCGACTCAATATTTCGGTCATTAAACATTTTCATAAACATCTCTTGTTGTTGAGTCAGGGCGTTATTCATAACTCGCATCATGTTCTCCATTATGCGAGATTCCATTGTAGATTCTGTCGTCACCGGATTAGAGGTACCGACATTCATTCTTTGTACTTGACTTCCCCCTTCTCCCAAGATAGGTGGTCTCGACGGGCTCTTAGCAACTTCGTTGGCCACCCTATCTTTTGAAGAAGTAGAAGATCGATTTGAAGTATTCACCATCGTATTCTGGTTAAGTACAAGAAGATAAGCATAAGAATAGTTACACGTACCCAAACAAACGAAACATACTTTAATGTTCAACCATAACAATTTAAAAACAAGTATTTTACGTAACAATACATTCATAATAAGAGTAGCTAATTGAAATTATGAACATATTATACATAAGAATCCTCGTTGCTATCATCACAATTCTTAATTCACGTATTTCCATCGACTCTAAGACTATCCCGTCTTAGTAATTCTACCCGATCTCACAAGTCATATCTTAATCATCTCAGCTTAAGTCTAGGTATCTGTTGGTCCCAAAGGGGTTATGTTTGGGTAAAAAATCACACCCTCGACCGACTTGGGAAATCCCCTCGACATGACCTATGGACATTGGTTACCCCCGACCGACAATGATAATACCCATTATTATCATATCCCCGACATACGTTAAATAACCACGATAATTGACATATTGGATCAATAGTCATATTACATCTCATGATCGCACGTCACGTATCGCACTTCGCACATCACTAGTCTTATGTCGCCAGTTACGGCTCGTCGGTCTTACGTCGACAGTCTCCTGTCGTCGGTGTTATATCGCTCTGGTCCTACGACAAGATCGTCCTGACATCCTGGTCCTACGACCAAATGGTCTTATATTTTGGCGGTAGTCGTATGTTCCATAAGACCGACATCCGAGACTTAAGACGGTCGTACGATTATACTAACCGTTAACAGTCAAACATCCTTTTTAATGAAGGTCTTGACCACGAACAGAAAAGGTAAGACACTCGTTATGAACCATATCTTGTATTAAGATAAGGTCCCGACAAAGACCCAGAAAACATCCGTCGTCCCTCCCGAAAGGTAAGTCGAGAGTTCATCGCGACACTCGACCTTGACGTCGCCCGCTCCGCACGACCGTCGCATAAAGACCATGCGACCTCAACCAAGCTAACACATAACATAACTGTTACGTTTGTTAAGTGTTTAATGCAGGAGTCAAAGACATTAAAGATCAACGGCTATAACCGACGAAATCAATTATGAGCATCTAATCCCGCATTGAAGACGACGACCGTTACAAACATCATTAAAGTCCTTAATGATCCAATTAAAGCTCCCGAAGACTATAAATATCAAGCTTCAACAATCAGTTGAGGAGACAATCCGACACAAATCAATCAGAGGAGAGCAAACACAAGCACTCAAGCTCAGAAGAACACTCACAGCAAAGAATTCACTCTCGAATATCGCTCTCGACGCACGACAATCACGCAAGACAATTCATCTTTACACACGACGCACACTGTTTAAACACCGAAAACACTTGTACTTTACATTTCGAAGCATTTTCTTCATTTGTATTGTAACCACTGTACGATCGACACCAGTAACAAGGATCTCGCACCTGATTGGCGACCATAGTGCAGCGACGACATCCCTTGTCGTCCGCAGGTTTTTTCCTCGATTGAGGTTTTTCCTGCGTCATCAAATTCTTTGTCTTCTTTATTTTTACCTTCGTCGCACGTTTCGTTGAGAGGTTCCTTTCTTTAGTTGATTAAGTCCACATCGACCTTAAGTTGTCCCTTTGGTGCGATTTTTGGCATTAACAGTTTGGCGCCATCCGTGGGACCTCATCTAGAGAAAATCCTCGACGAACGTGCACCTTACTAACGGTTTCTTGGAAGTTTCCTCTGTTCTTTGTTGCAGGAAAATGACAGATAAAAAAAATGCTCGGTAGATGTATCGCATGTATCGCATCATCCGAAGGACTCGGGGGCTCGGAACGCCCGTTACAAAATGGGAAACACCATATTTCGATTTCAAAAGTCCTTGGAAAAAAGGCGCTTCTCGACTCCAAGTTACGGTAATTGTGACATCCCGCGTGGATGGAATGTGGTATAACAACTCTGTATATATATACTCTAAGTATATTTTCCTCGTTCAATTATTTTGATCTAACATATAAATGTTGATTTAAGCATCAAAGGATCATTGGTCAAACCAACGACCACCCCCGATTTTACATTGCAGGCTCGCAAGATTATATAAATACAGGTCTTACGATTTACATCGTAATAAACGAAAGTCTCTACGGCTTAAAACGCATATCCTACGATAATACAGTCGTCGATAAAAGACGTCTCCCATTTTTTATCTTATGATCGCCAACCATGACAAAACAGGTTAAAATTCTCGGACGCCAATAAAAGCGACTCGCATGTCGAAATCTCATGATCGCTAGTCATTACATATGTCGTCAATAAAGACAACTTGTACATTGAATCTCGCAATCGCCAGTCATGATTCCAAGGGACCAGAATACTCAAACTGACACTTTGGCAAACCTTGCGTATGCTTTGGTCGAACCAATACTCGACAACATTCCAATGACCCATCTGGCGACGTCATCCATCGAAAATGGCGATGTCATCCAGATGGAAGACCAAGAAGATAATTGGTCGAGTGACATCCAAAATTGTCTGCGACAATGGATCCCAGTTTGTAATCAACAGGGCTCGATAGTTCTCTGAAGACCGCGACATCAAGATGTCAACCTCAACACCCAGGGGAAAGCGGTCGAACGACATTTCAACAGACGTCAAAGCTAAAAGTATTTCAAGAAGACGACTATGTCCTCCGTCGAGTGTTCTAAAGCACTCAAGAGCTCAATACAGGTAAAAGGCCCTTATTGTATCTCAAAAGTCGTAGGTAAAAGTGCCTATCGGCTACAAACCCTCGACAATCGAGAAATCCAACGAAGCTGGAATGCAACGCATCTGAAAAGGTATTTCTTCTAAATCCTTTTCCTTCTTTCGTACAATTTTTTATCACGACGATTACTGACTTAAGCATCGGAGGGTCGATGGCTAGCCAACGACCAACCTCTGACATTGTTTTATCGCAGGATCGCACGACATTAGTTACTAAAGTCTATTATATGACTTTAGTCTCGCAGGATCGATCGATATATAAGTCCATCGTACGATCTTAACCTCGCAAGGTCGCACGACATAAGTAATCGGGTCTATGACTTGATCATTCCATCACAGGAACACATGATTCAAAGTTCATCGTATGATCAAATCACACGATCATAAGGTCTAGCGACCCCACAATCTAAATTCTTCAACTTAGAAAAACTTCATGTTCTGAATGAATGCTGTAATCGCATGCGCTTATGTTTGCCTATACGATTCAAGAATTTAAAAGTCTTATGACTTACGTTCTAGTCGTTGTATTACAATGGATGCCCAAGTCGCACGACTCTTTGTACTTAATGAATTTTTACAGTCCATATTACATCTGTCCATGACATGTATGAGTCGAAGTGATACTCAGGTTCAATAGAAAGGTAAACTTTTTACCGATTATCGCTAAAGCGGAATTTAAACAACGTAACACAGGTCTCTAACGACCATATCGACTCGGATCGCCAGACCATAGGTCTTTAATGACCATATCGGCTCGGAACGCCAGAACAAATGTCTCTAATGACCGTATCGGCTGTGAACGCTAGATCACAGGACCACGTCGATCGAGAACGCCAACCCGGCGACATGGGCCCCTGTCTCCTCGATAGGAAAAAGTTCCCTGAAAGACGGGAACAAATATTTCCTCAGATGAGGAAACAACGTCGTCCCGTCTAGGACACCAACAACGTCGTCCCGTCTAGGACATCAACAACGTCGTCCCGCCTAGGACACCATCGGCCGATGACCCATCCCCCTTGTCGGCAGACGCTGGGGACAACACCTTGGACACTAGCTTCGTCACTGTCGCCGGAAGCGCCGAACTTGCTGGTGTCGCGTCCATCACACCAGAACGGCTGGATGATGCCCTCGCCTCTTTAGGCGTGACAACTCTCGATGAAACGTCAGCCCACGAAGACGGTTCCTTTAGGACTACCGTCCTTGTCTTCTTCAAGATTCCCGACCCAGCTGTCGGAGCATTCTTTCTTTTTTCCCGGCCTCGAAGGGCAAGCACAACTTGCGTCGCCTTCTTTGGCTGACCAAGTCAGTTTTCCTCTGACGATCTTAGCAAAAAAAAACACGTCTCCGTAGCAACGCATTTTACTTTAGTGCGAGATCTGAAATTCCACTGGCTTTGAAATTCAGATCTCGGGGGGCTAACTGTTTGGGTAAAAAATCACACCCTCGACCGACTTCGGAAATCCCCTCGACATGACCTATGGACATTGGTTACCCCCGACCGACAATGATAATACCCATTATTATCATATCCCTGACATACGTTAAATAACCACGATAATTGACATATTGGATCAATAGTCATATTACATCTCATGATTGCACGTCACGTATCGCACTTCGCACATCACTAGTGTCTTATGTCGCCAGTTACGGCTCGTTGGTCTTACGTCGACAGTCTCCTGTCGTCGGTGTTATATCGCTCTGGTCCTACGACAACATCGTCCTGACATCCTGGTCCTACGACCAAATGGTCTTATATTTTGGCGGTAGTCGTATGTTCCATAAGACCGACATCCGAGACTTAAGACGGTCGTACGATTATACTAACCGTTAACAGTCAAACATCCTTTTTAATGAAGGTCTTGACCACGAACAGAAAAGGTAAGACACTCGTAATGAACCATATCTTGTATTAAGATAAGGTCCCGACAAAGACCCAGAAAACATCCGTCGTCCCTCCCGAAAGGTAAGTCGAGAGTTCATCGCGACACTCGACCTTGACGTCGCCCGCTCCGCACGACCGTCGCATAAAGACCATGCGACCTCAACCAAGCTAACACATAACATAACTGTTACGTTTGTTAAGTGTTTAATGCAGGAGTCAAAGACATTAAAGATCAACGGCTATAACCGACGAAATCAATTATGAGCATCTAATCCCGCATTGAAGACGACGACCGTTACAAACATCATTAAAGTCCTTAATGATCCAATTAAAGCTCCCGAAGACTATAAATATCAAGCTTCAACAATCAGTTGAGGAGACAATCCGACACAAATCAATCAGAGGAGAGCAAACACAAGCACTCAAGCTCAGAAGAACACTCACAGCAAAGAATTCACTCTCGAAGATCGCTCTCGATGCACGACAATCACGCAAGACAATTCATCTTTACACACGACGCACACTGTTTAAACACCGAAAACACTTGTACTTTACATTTCGAAGCATTTTCTTCATTTGTATTGTAACCACTGTACGATCGAAACCAGTAACAAGGATATCACCCCTGATTGGCGACCATAGTGCAGCGACGACATCCCTTGTCGTCCGCAGGTTTTTTCCTCGATTGAGGTTTTTACTGCGTCATCAAATTCTTTGTCTTCTTTATTTTTACCTTCGTCGCACGTTTCGTTGAGAGGTTCCTTTCTGTTAGACAACCTAAGGGGGGGTAAGGTTGTATTTTAAATCTTTTACTTTCAAAAATTCTTTTTACAAATAAATACAGAATAAATAAAGCAGAGTATAAATAAATAAGTATACAACAATTATATAAACAGATATAATTTAAATGCACAGCGGAAATGTAAATAGATAAGGGAAAGAGAATACTTGACAACGGTATTTTTAAAGTGGTTCACCAAACACAAAGTTGGCTAGTCCACCTCGAGAAAATAACACTTCTCGGAGATCCAATACGAAACGTGTTCTTTATGGTAGAAACACAAACCTTAATACAACAAACGCGAATCACTCTACTTTGAGAGATTAATGTGGATCACTCACTCTTATTCAAACACTTACAAGAGGGTATAATTTTAATATGAATAATCACTCTTGAATAAGGTTTATCACTTGGATATTTTTAGAGAGTTTGATCACTTGAGTTGTGTTGCTGATTCAACTAATCGAAAGATTTTAATCTGCTATCAACTCAAGATTTCTTACTCAAAAACGAGTTTTATAATTTTAACAGTTTTAAATATCAAGAGAAGAAGCTGCAGAGTCTTTATCAAATGCAGAGGAGTTAATGTGAATTGGTGTAGCATTGAAGGCTGGAGGTTGCATGATATTTATACTGGATGAGCAACAGGGCAGAAGCTTTCGCGGTATACCGGCTTTCCATCGCGGTATACCTGCGTCAGAAAAAGTACACTGCATAGGAGAAGGTCAACCCTGCAAAAACAAACGGTACATGGTACCCGCGGTATACCGCGTTGCACACGGCGGTATACCGCCTGAAAAGTTTCCTGACAAGAGAAGCTTCATATGCAGAAGAAATGATGGGTGAACAGTATCGCGGTATACCGCGTGGACCTTGGCGGTATACCGCCTGACAGTCGTACAAAAGGTCAGTTGCGCTGGAAGACTTCTTTCGGCTGAACACTCTTTGCATTTATTGATGAACAGTAGCAGTAGATGTGATTTTAATAAAATAACATATATATATATATATCATGCGATTTATATATATATTTAATAAAAATAATATATATATTATATATATATTTGATTCAAATATATTTATATAGATACGAAATATCCAAGTGATAAAAATATTTTAGGGTGTTTATCATTTTAAAATAAAATGACGAAACTCTTCAGACTTGGATTCTTCAGATAAAAAATTTATCGAGATCATTTAAATATCTGCACACTCAGATAAAATATTAGATAACAAATAATGCGGTGTGTTTTGTAATCATCAAAATAAATATGGAGATGTGATTTTATGTGTACCAAAAAATATATCACAATATTTAAAGCTGGGTACACTTGCACCAACAATCTCCCCCTTTTTGATGATGACAAACACAACGCTAAACACGAGAGCATACTCGGTTTCTCTCCCCCTTTTGTCGAAGCAAAAAGGGTTTAAGAAAGTCGCTTATGCTCCCCCTCAAAAGATGCTCCCCCTCAAAATATGAAATATTTGAGAGTTAGTATTTATCAAGGGTTATACTCAAGCATGCCTAAACCAAGTCTTAATTTAAAGAACGCCTTCTTGTTTAGAGCTTTAGTGAAAATATCGGCCAAATTATCTTCCGAATCAACCTTTTCAAGCACGATTTTGCCTTTTTGAACATTATCTCGTAAAAAATGATGTCTCAATTCAATATGTTTTGTACGAGAGTGTAAAACGGGATTTTTGCTTAAGTTTATAGCACTTGAGTTATCACACATAATTGGAATTTTGGTTAGATGTACCTCAAAATCGGTAAGTGTGTGTTTCATCCAAAGGACTTGAGCACACGCTCTTGCGGCGGCTACATATTCCGCTTCGGTTGTAGACAAAGCTACGGATTGTTGTTTCTTAGAGAACCAAGACACAAGTGAGAGACCTATAAAGGCACATACCCCACTAGTACTCTTTCGGTCAACAATAGATCCACCAAGATCGGAATCGGCGAAACACGTTACTTCTAACTCGGGTTTCTTTGCGTACCATAAGCCAAGATTAGTAGTACCTCGTAAATATCGAAAAATACGCTTGACAGCTTCATAGTGAGATTGTTTAGGTGAAGATTGAAAACGAGCACATAAACATACACTAAACATAATATCAGGTCTACTAGCAGTTAAATATAATAAACTACCAATCATACCACGATAAATCTTTTCATTAAAATCGTTTCCCTCCTCGTCACGAGATAATTGTAAGTTTGTGGTCATTGGAGTTTCAACGGGTTTGACATTTTCAAAGTTAAACTTTTTCAACATATCTTTACAATATTTAGATTGACTAATGAAAATACCAGTTTCACATTGTTTGATTTGCAATCCTAAGAAGTATTTTAACTCTCCCATCATGCTCATTTCAAACTCGCTTGTCATTTTCGCAGAAAATTCATTACATAGTTTTTCATTCGTGGAACCAAAAATAATATCATCAACATATACTTGCACAACCACAATATCATTTTGAACATATTTCACAAATAAAGTATTATCTATTTTACCCATAATATAACCACTAACAATTAAAAAGGTTTTTAATCTATCATACCACGCACGCGGAGCTTGCTTTAAACCGTAAAGCGCCTTTTTCAATTTATAAACATGTGTCGGGTTTTCAAAACTTTCAAAACCGGGAGGTTGAGAAACGTATACCTCCTCATTTATAATACCATTTAAGAAAGCACTTTTAACATCCATTTGAAATAATTTAAAATCTTTAGCATTTGCAAAAGCGAGAAGCATTCGAATAGACTCCAACCTTGCAACTGGTGCAAAGGTTTCGTCATAATCTATACCTTCTTGTTGACTGTACCCCTTGGCAACTAAACGTGCCTTGTTTCGTGTGACTCCACCGTTCTCGTCTACCTTATTTCGGAAGACCCATCTTGTGCCAATAATGGTTTGACTACTAGGGCTAGGCACTAAGTCCCACACATCATTCCTAGAAAATTGGTTTAACTCTTCTTGCATGGCCATAATCCAATCCTCATCACCTAAAGCTTCATCTATGGTTTTAGGTTCTATGGTTGAGATAAAGGCATGGAAAGCACAATGGGTATGGATTTGTGATCTAGTTGTCCTTTGGTTTAGGTCACCTATAATTTGATCTACGGGATGGCCTCGAGCGGTTCTAAGGTTAGGATCATCTATACCTTGTGGAATAAAGCACGGAGGGGCATCACTAGATTCAATATTATTTGTGGAAGGTTGGGTACTTAAATCCAAGTTGCTAAGTTGTTGTGCTAAGACGTCTCCTTCACGGATATTGTCATTTGCTAAGGGTGCACTAGGTTTGGGAGGACTCTCGTCAAAGCTAACATTTAAGGATTCTTCTACTACCATGGTCTCCTTATTTAGGATTCTATAGGCTTTGCTATTCCAAGAGTAACCTAGGAACACTCCCTCATAGGCTTTGGGGTCGAATTTGGTTAGGTAGGATTTGGTGTTTAAAATGAAACATTTACAACCAAAAACTTTTAGGTGAGCTAAGGAAGGTTTTCTACCACGGTAAAGTTCATAGGGTGTCTTATTTAGGATACCTCTAATTAGGACACGGTTAAGCACATAGGTCGCGGTAGCAACGGCATCACACCAAAACTTTTGGGGAACTTGATGTTCGTTTAGCATAGTTCTACTCATTTCTTGCAACGTTCGATTTTTCCTTTCAACAACCCCGTTTGACTGAGGAGTTCGAGGAGCCGAAAAGTTATGAGTTATACCATGTTTATCACAAAAGGCACCAAATTGTACTTCATTATCGAATTCTCGTCCATGGTCCGTACGTATGGAAACAATCGTACAACCTTGTTGGTTTTGAATTCGTTTTCCCAAAATTTTAAACTTTTCAAAAGCCTCATTTTTATGTCTCAAAAATAAAGTCCAAGTATAACGGGAATAATCATCCACAATAACCAAAGTATAAAAATTTCCTCCAAAACTTTGAATAGCCATCGGGCCAAAAAGATCCATATGTAAAAGTTCTAAAACTCTTTGAGTAGAAATAACATTTTTTGATTTATGAGAAACGTGATGTTGTTTGCCGACACGACAAGCATCACAAAAATGATTATCAAACTTTAATTTTGGCAGGTCACTCACAAGCTCCTTATTTTTTAAGTTTTGCATTAATCTTAGATTAGCGTGACCTAAACGCCTATGCCATAAAGTAGAAACATCATTAATAGAAGATAAGCATACATTTTCAGATACAACAGTTTTACAAATATATAAATTTCCTTTTACAAAACCATTTAAAAGAACTTTGCCATTTTTTATGATTTTACAAGAATCTTCTTCGAAGACAACAGTTGTATTATTTTTACACAATTGGCGAACACTTAACAAATTAAAATGTAGATTGTCAACATGATTAACATTAAGAAATTGAACATTATTGCAAGAGACTGTACCTCTACCAATTATATTTCCTTTGGAGTTTCCTCCAAAAATTACCTGTCCACCATCACATGACTTATATGATGAAAAGAGATTATTGTTTCCGGTCATGTGACGTGTGCAACCACTATCGAGTATCCAGTCCATATCAAGGTCAATCTACAATAATGAAGATGTAACTTTTATGGTCCCCATTTCTCGTGGGTCCTTGACAATTAGTTTCAATGTCAACCAACATGCATATATATAAAGTCAAACAGAATATATATATATATAATACATTACACAATATTAATATATATATATAATACATCAAACCATATTAATATATATATATAACACATATCAAGTAAGACAAAATATATATATAATATATTAAACAACTTTAATATATAATACATCAAACACAAATATATATATAACATATTAAACAAACACCATATATATATATATGTAATACGTATATATATATAAACAAACAGTACATAGTAATATATATTACTTATATATATAATATATACAACAAATTATATTTAAACTATATATATATATATAACATATATACATAACACATTTAAAACCATAAACGCATACCACCGGGATTATCATTACTAAACATTCCTTTTGGAATCCATTTATTTACCATTTTAATTTTGCGATTATATTTATCATACACATAAAAACAAGCATTTACATTCGCATTATTATTAGGTTTAGAATATTTGTCATGGTACATGCGAGCATACGGTTTTCTCGTATTATAATTTACATTATTTATTTTATGCACATACGGAGGTTTTTGCACATATTGATTTCTTGTATTTACTTTAGGTGATTCATAAAATCTTTTGATGGGTTTACATGAACATTTATCAACACAAGTATTGGAACCAATGCCTTTTCTACATTTTATACGGTTAGGCATATTAAGCATGTTAAGTACCTTTTTATTACTACTTTCAAAGGCTTTAGCTAGCATGTTATCTTTTTCATATGAAGCACATTTAGCCTTTAAACATGTAATCTCATTCTCAAGAATATCACATTTTGTACAAATAATATTTTCATGTGATTTTTTATTTAAGCATGCAATTTCTTTATTTAAAGCATCACAAGATTTACAAAAATCTTTTTCTCCTAATTTAGTTTCTAATTTAGCAATTATATCCATATCATTTTCAGATTTTTGTTTAACATTTTTTATTTCCTTTTTACATGCATTTACAGTTTCTTTTAACATAGCATTCTCATCTTGGTAACGATTTGCAAGAGCGGCCATTTTATGAAAAGATTCATATAATTCTTCAAGATTATTTTCATTATCACTTTCATAATCACTATCGTAATCCGAGTAAGAAGATTTTACCTCGTCGTCGCTTTCGGCCATAAGACAAATGGCTTGATAGTCATCTTCTTCTTCACTCTCGCTCCACGCGCCTCCAATGAAGGCTTTCTCCTTCTTCTTTTGGAACTTGTTCTTTTTCGGACATTCATTGGCGTAGTGGTCTTTGTCACCACATGAGTAGCAAAAGCCTCTCTTTGGCTTAGCTTTATCGTCTTCACTCGAGTCGCCATTTTTCTTAACTTTTTCGTCTCGTTTATGGAACTTACGACTTCGATTTTCACCACCACGACGGTAGTTACCGTTTCTTTGAAATCTGCCATTGTTAGAAAATTTATTATTATTATTAAGAAATTTGGAAAAGTTTCTTACCAACATGGCGACTTCATCGAGAGTTTCGGATGGATCTTTCGAGGAGCTAGCTTTCTCCTTTTTCTTCTCAACTTTTGGTGTTGAGACATTGAGAGCGATTGACTTCTTCTTGACTTGCTCCCGATCTTTGTTTCTTTTAAGTGCAATTTCATGCACTTTAAGATTACCGATCAAGTCATCTATCTTCATTATGGAAAGGTCACGGGAGTCTTCTAAAGATGTTATCTTTTGCATCCACTCCGAAGGAAGGGCTCGTAGGATTTTCCTTATATAGTCCTCGTTAGGATAAGTGCGATCCAAACCTTTCAAAGTAGTCACAATAAGGTTAAATCTTTTAAACATTGAGTCAATTGACTCATCTTGTTTCATTTCGAACAGTTCATAATCGTGAACTAAAATATTTACTTTACTGGATTTAACTTCCGTGTTTCCACGATGAGTATTATTTAAACTTTCCCATATTTGATTTGCAGTTTTATATGTATATACTCTTTCAATTTCATCAGTTGTTAAAGCAGCATATAATATATTCTTAGCTTCAAAGTTTAAACAAAAATGAGTTTCATCAGAAGTAGTCCATTCATCTATAGGTTTATCAATATAAACATCATCTTTCACAATGGTGGGTTTAAAATTCCCTTTTTCTATAATATTCCAAATCTTTTGATTTTTGCCACGCACGTGACATTCAAATAGCTCGGCCCAAATGCCAAACTTTTCAGTATCTATCAAAGGAGGTTTTGAAAACACGATATTAGTTTGTTGAGCCATTTAGAAGAATAAGAGAAAATTATGCAGAATATTTTTGAAAGACCTGCTCTGATACCAAATGTTAGACAACCTAAGGGGGGGTAAGGTTGTATTTTAAATCTTTTACTTTCAAAAATTCTTTTTACAAATAAATACAGAATAAATAAAGCAGAGTATAAATAAATAAGTATACAACAATTATATAAACAGATATAATTTAAATGCACAGCGGAAATGTAAATAGATAAGGGAAAGAGAATACTTGACAACGGTATTTTTAAAGTGGTTCACCAAACACAAAGTTGGCTAGTCCACCTCGAGAAAATAACACTTCTCGGAGATCCAATACGAAACGTGTTCTTTATGGTAGAAACACAAACCTTAATACAACAAACGCGAATCACTCTACTTTGAGAGATTAATGTGGATCACTCACTCTTATTCAAACACTTACAAGAGGGTATAATTTTAATATGAATAATCACTCTTGAATAAGGTTTATCACTTGGATATTTTTAGAGAGTTTGATCACTTGAGTTGTGTTGCTGATTCAACTAATCGAAAGATTTTAATCTGCTATCAACTCAAGATTTCTTACTCAAAAACGAGTTTTATAATTTTAACAGTTTTAAATATCAAGAGAAGAAGCTGCAGAGTCTTTATCAAATGCAGAGGAGTTAATGTGAATTGGTGTAGCATTGAAGGCTGGAGGTTGCATGATATTTATACTGGATGAGCAACAGGGCAGAAGCTTTCGCGGTATACCGGCTTTCCATCGCGGTATACCTGCGTCAGAAAAAGTACACTGCATAGGAGAAGGTCAACCCTGCAAAAACAAACGGTACATGGTACCCGCGGTATACCGCGTTGCACACGGCGGTATACCGCCTGAAAAGTTTCCTGACAAGAGAAGCTTCATATGCAGAAGAAATGATGGGTGAACAGTATCGCGGTATACCGCGTGGACCTTGGCGGTATACCGCCTGACAGTCGTACAAAAGGTCAGTTGCGCTGGAAGACTTCTTTCGGCTGAACACTCTTTGCATTTATTGATGAACAGTAGCAGTAGATGTGATTTTAATAAAATAACATATATATATATATATCATGCGATTTATATATATATTTAATAAAAATAATATATATATTATATATATATTTGATTCAAATATATTTATATAGATACGAAATATCCAAGTGATAAAAATATTTTAGGGTGTTTATCATTTTAAAATAAAATGACGAAACTCTTCAGACTTGGATTCTTCAGATAAAAAATTTATCGAGATCATTTAAATATCTGCACACTCAGATAAAATATTAGATAACAAATAATGCGGTGTGTTTTGTAATCATCAAAATAAATATGGAGATGTGATTTTATGTGTACCAAAAAATATATCACAATATTTAAAGCTGGGTACACTTGCACCAACAATCTCCCCCTTTTTGATGATGACAAACACAACGCTAAACACGAGAGCATACTCGGTTTCTCTCCCCCTTTTGTCGAAGCAAAAAGGGTTTAAGAAAGTCGCTTATGCTCCCCCTCAAAAGATGCTCCCCCTCAAAATATGAAATATTTGAGAGTTAGTATTTATCAAGGGTTATACTCAAGCATGCCTAAACCAAGTCTTAATTTAAAGAACGCCTTCTTGTTTAGAGCTTTAGTGAAAATATCGGCCAAATTATCTTCCGAATCAACCTTTTCAAGCACGATTTTGCCTTTTTGAACATTATCTCGTAAAAAATGATGTCTCAATTCAATATGTTTTGTACGAGAGTGTAAAACGGGATTTTTGCTTAAGTTTATAGCACTTGAGTTATCACACATAATTGGAATTTTGGTTAGATGTACCTCAAAATCGGTAAGTGTGTGTTTCATCCAAAGGACTTGAGCACACGCTCTTGCGGCGGCTACATATTCCGCTTCGGTTGTAGACAAAGCTACGGATTGTTGTTTCTTAGAGAACCAAGACACAAGTGAGAGACCTATAAAGGCACATACCCCACTAGTACTCTTTCGGTCAACAATAGATCCACCAAGATCGGAATCGGCGAAACACGTTACTTCTAACTCGGGTTTCTTTGCGTACCATAAGCCAAGATTAGTAGTACCTCGTAAATATCGAAAAATACGCTTGACAGCTTCATAGTGAGATTGTTTAGGTGAAGATTGAAAACGAGCACATAAACATACACTAAACATAATATCAGGTCTACTAGCAGTTAAATATAATAAACTACCAATCATACCACGATAAATCTTTTCATTAAAATCGTTTCCCTCCTCGTCACGAGATAATTGTAAGTTTGTGGTCATTGGAGTTTCAACGGGTTTGACATTTTCAAAGTTAAACTTTTTCAACATATCTTTACAATATTTAGATTGACTAATGAAAATACCAGTTTCACATTGTTTGATTTGCAATCCTAAGAAGTATTTTAACTCTCCCATCATGCTCATTTCAAACTCGCTTGTCATTTTCGCAGAAAATTCATTACATAGTTTTTCATTCGTGGAACCAAAAATAATATCATCAACATATACTTGCACAACCACAATATCATTTTGAACATATTTCACAAATAAAGTATTATCTATTTTACCCATAATATAACCACTAACAATTAAAAAGGTTTTTAATCTATCATACCACGCACGCGGAGCTTGCTTTAAACCGTAAAGCGCCTTTTTCAATTTATAAACATGTGTCGGGTTTTCAAAACTTTCAAAACCGGGAGGTTGAGAAACGTATACCTCCTCATTTATAATACCATTTAAGAAAGCACTTTTAACATCCATTTGAAATAATTTAAAATCTTTAGCATTTGCAAAAGCGAGAAGCATTCGAATAGACTCCAACCTTGCAACTGGTGCAAAGGTTTCGTCATAATCTATACCTTCTTGTTGACTGTACCCCTTGGCAACTAAACGTGCCTTGTTTCGTGTGACTCCACCGTTCTCGTCTACCTTATTTCGGAAGACCCATCTTGTGCCAATAATGGTTTGACTACTAGGGCTAGGCACTAAGTCCCACACATCATTCCTAGAAAATTGGTTTAACTCTTCTTGCATGGCCATAATCCAATCCTCATCACCTAAAGCTTCATCTATGGTTTTAGGTTCTATGGTTGAGATAAAGGCATGGAAAGCACAATGGGTATGGATTTGTGATCTAGTTGTCCTTTGGTTTAGGTCACCTATAATTTGATCTACGGGATGGCCTCGAGCGGTTCTAAGGTTAGGATCATCTATACCTTGTGGAATAAAGCACGGAGGGGCATCACTAGATTCAATATTATTTGTGGAAGGTTGGGTACTTAAATCCAAGTTGCTAAGTTGTTGTGCTAAGACGTCTCCTTCACGGATATTGTCATTTGCTAAGGGTGCACTAGGTTTGGGAGGACTCTCGTCAAAGCTAACATTTAAGGATTCTTCTACTACCATGGTCTCCTTATTTAGGATTCTATAGGCTTTGCTATTCCAAGAGTAACCTAGGAACACTCCCTCATAGGCTTTGGGGTCGAATTTGGTTAGGTAGGATTTGGTGTTTAAAATGAAACATTTACAACCAAAAACTTTTAGGTGAGCTAAGGAAGGTTTTCTACCACGGTAAAGTTCATAGGGTGTCTTATTTAGGATACCTCTAATTAGGACACGGTTAAGCACATAGGTCGCGGTAGCAACGGCATCACACCAAAACTTTTGGGGAACTTGATGTTCGTTTAGCATAGTTCTACTCATTTCTTGCAACGTTCGATTTTTCCTTTCAACAACCCCGTTTGACTGAGGAGTTCGAGGAGCCGAAAAGTTATGAGTTATACCATGTTTATCACAAAAGGCACCAAATTGTACTTCATTATCGAATTCTCGTCCATGGTCCGTACGTATGGAAACAATCGTACAACCTTGTTGGTTTTGAATTCGTTTTCCCAAAATTTTAAACTTTTCAAAAGCCTCATTTTTATGTCTCAAAAATAAAGTCCAAGTATAACGGGAATAATCATCCACAATAACCAAAGTATAAAAATTTCCTCCAAAACTTTGAATAGCCATCGGGCCAAAAAGATCCATATGTAAAAGTTCTAAAACTCTTTGAGTAGAAATAACATTTTTTGATTTATGAGAAACGTGATGTTGTTTGCCGACACGACAAGCATCACAAAAATGATTATCAAACTTTAATTTTGGCAGGTCACTCACAAGCTCCTTATTTTTTAAGTTTTGCATTAATCTTAGATTAGCGTGACCTAAACGCCTATGCCATAAAGTAGAAACATCATTAATAGAAGATAAGCATACATTTTCAGATACAACAGTTTTACAAATATATAAATTTCCTTTTACAAAACCATTTAAAAGAACTTTGCCATTTTTTATGATTTTACAAGAATCTTCTTCGAAGACAACAGTTGTATTATTTTTACACAATTGGCGAACACTTAACAAATTAAAATGTAGATTGTCAACATGATTAACATTAAGAAATTGAACATTATTGCAAGAGACTGTACCTCTACCAATTATATTTCCTTTGGAGTTTCCTCCAAAAATTACCTGTCCACCATCACATGACTTATATGATGAAAAGAGATTATTGTTTCCGGTCATGTGACGTGTGCAACCACTATCGAGTATCCAGTCCATATCAAGGTCAATCTACAATAATGAAGATGTAACTTTTATGGTCCCCATTTCTCGTGGGTCCTTGACAATTAGTTTCAATGTCAACCAACATGCATATATATAAAGTCAAACAGAATATATATATATATATAATACATTACACAATATTAATATATATATATAATACATCAAACCATATTAATATATATATATAACACATATCAAGTAAGACAAAATATATATATAATATATTAAACAACTTTAATATATAATACATCAAACACAAATATATATATAACATATTAAACAAACACCATATATATATATATATATGTAATACGTATATATATATAAACAAACAGTACATAGTAATATATATTACTTATATATATAATATATACAACAAATTATATTTAAACTATATATATATATATAACATATATACATAACACATTTAAAACCATAAACGCATACCACCGGGATTATCATTACTAAACATTCCTTTTGGAATCCATTTATTTACCATTTTAATTTTGCGATTATATTTATCATACACATAAAAACAAGCATTTACATTCGCATTATTATTAGGTTTAGAATATTTGTCATGGTACATGCGAGCATACGGTTTTCTCGTATTATAATTTACATTATTTATTTTATGCACATACGGAGGTTTTTGCACATATTGATTTCTTGTATTTACTTTAGGTGATTCATAAAATCTTTTGATGGGTTTACATGAACATTTATCAACACAAGTATTGGAACCAATGCCTTTTCTACATTTTATACGGTTAGGCATATTAAGCATGTTAAGTACCTTTTTATTACTACTTTCAAAGGCTTTAGCTAGCATGTTATCTTTTTCATATGAAGCACATTTAGCCTTTAAACATGTAATCTCATTCTCAAGAATATCACATTTTGTACAAATAATATTTTCATGTGATTTTTTATTTAAGCATGCAATTTCTTTATTTAAAGCATCACAAGATTTACAAAAATCTTTTTCTCCTAATTTAGTTTCTAATTTAGCAATTATATCCATATCATTTTCAGATTTTTGTTTAACATTTTTTATTTCCTTTTTACATGCATTTACAGTTTCTTTTAACATAGCATTCTCATCTTGGTAACGATTTGCAAGAGCGGCCATTTTATGAAAAGATTCATATAATTCTTCAAGATTATTTTCATTATCACTTTCATAATCACTATCGTAATCCGAGTAAGAAGATTTTACCTCGTCGTCGCTTTCGGCCATAAGACAAATGGCTTGATAGTCATCTTCTTCTTCACTCTCGCTCCACGCGCCTCCAATGAAGGCTTTCTCCTTCTTCTTTTGGAACTTGTTCTTTTTCGGACATTCATTGGCGTAGTGGTCTTTGTCACCACATGAGTAGCAAAAGCCTCTCTTTGGCTTAGCTTTATCGTCTTCACTCGAGTCGCCATTTTTCTTAACTTTTTCGTCTCGTTTATGGAACTTACGACTTCGATTTTCACCACCACGACGGTAGTTACCGTTTCTTTGAAATCTGCCATTGTTAGAAAATTTATTATTATTATTAAGAAATTTGGAAAAGTTTCTTACCAACATGGCGACTTCATCGAGAGTTTCGGATGGATCTTTCGAGGAGCTAGCTTTCTCCTTTTTCTTCTCAACTTTTGGTGTTGAGACATTGAGAGCGATTGACTTCTTCTTGACTTGCTCCCGATCTTTGTTTCTTTTAAGTGCAATTTCATGCACTTTAAGATTACCGATCAAGTCATCTATCTTCATTATGGAAAGGTCACGGGAGTCTTCTAAAGATGTTATCTTTTGCATCCACTCCGAAGGAAGGGCTCGTAGGATTTTCCTTATATAGTCCTCGTTAGGATAAGTGCGATCCAAACCTTTCAAAGTAGTCACAATAAGGTTAAATCTTTTAAACATTGAGTCAATTGACTCATCTTGTTTCATTTCGAACAGTTCATAATCGTGAACTAAAATATTTACTTTACTGGATTTAACTTTCGTGTTTCCACGATGAGTATTATTTAAACTTTCCCATATTTGATTTGCAGTTTTATATGTATATACTCTTTCAATTTCATCAGTTGTTAAAGCAGCATATAATATATTCTTAGCTTCAAAGTTTAAACAAAAATGAGTTTCATCAGAAGTAGTCCATTCATCTATAGGTTTATCAATATAAACATCATCTTTCACAATGGTGGGTTTAAAATTCCCTTTTTCTATAATATTCCAAATCTTTTGATTTTTGCCACGCACGTGACATTCAAATAGCTCGGCCCAAATGCCAAACTTTTCAGTATCTATCAAAGGAGGTTTTGAAAACACGATATTAGTTTGTTGATCCATTTAGAAGAATAAGAGAAAATTATGCAGAATATTTTTGAAAGACCTGCTCTGATACCAAATGTTAGACAACCTAAGGGGGGGTAAGGTTGTATTTTAAATCTTTTACTTTCAAAAATTCTTTTTACAAATAAATACAGAATAAATAAAGCAGAGTATAAATAAATAAGTATACAACAATTATATAAACAGATATAATTTAAATGCACAGCGGAAATGTAAATAGATAAGGGAAAGAGAATACTTGACAACGGTATTTTTAAAGTGGTTCACCAAACACAAAGTTGGCTAGTCCACCTCGAGAAAATAACACTTCTCGGAGATCCAATACGAAACGTGTTCTTTATGGTAGAAACACAAACCTTAATACAACAAACGCGAATCACTCTACTTTGAGAGATTAATGTGGATCACTCACTCTTATTCAAACACTTACAAGAGGGTATAATTTTAATATGAATAATCACTCTTGAATAAGGTTTATCACTTGGATATTTTTAGAGAGTTTGATCACTTGAGTTGTGTTGCTGATTCAACTAATCGAAAGATTTTAATCTGCTATCAACTCAAGATTTCTTACTCAAAAACGAGTTTTATAATTTTAACAGTTTTAAATATCAAGAGAAGAAGCTGCAGAGTCTTTATCAAATGCAGAGGAGTTAATGTGAATTGGTGTAGCATTGAAGGCTGGAGGTTGCATGATATTTATACTGGATGAGCAACAGGGCAGAAGCTTTCGCGGTATACCGGCTTTCCATCGCGGTATACCTGCGTCAGAAAAAGTACACTGCATAGGAGAAGGTCAACCCTGCAAAAACAAACGGTACATGGTACCCGCGGTATACCGCGTTGCACACGGCGGTATACCGCCTGAAAAGTTTCCTGACAAGAGAAGCTTCATATGCAGAAGAAATGATGGGTGAACAGTATCGCGGTATACCGCGTGGACCTTGGCGGTATACCGCCTGACAGTCGTACAAAAGGTCAGTTGCGCTGGAAGACTTCTTTCGGCTGAACACTCTTTGCATTTATTGATGAACAGTAGCAGTAGATGTGATTTTAATAAAATAACATATATATATATATATCATGCGATTTATATATATATTTAATAAAAATAATATATATATTATATATATATTTGATTCAAATATATTTATATAGATACGAAATATCCAAGTGATAAAAATATTTTAGGGTGTTTATCATTTTAAAATAAAATGACGAAACTCTTCAGACTTGGATTCTTCAGATAAAAAATTTATCGAGATCATTTAAATATCTGCACACTCAGATAAAATATTAGATAACAAATAATGCGGTGTGTTTTGTAATCATCAAAATAAATATGGAGATGTGATTTTATGTGTACCAAAAAATATATCACAATATTTAAAGCTGGGTACACTTGCACCAACACTTTCTTTGGTTGATTAAGTCCACATCGACCTTAAGTTGTCCCTTTGGTGCGATTTTTGGCATTAACAGGTTATACAAGTTTGTAGAAAGGGGGGTTGAATACAAACACACAATTTTTACTTTTCTAAATTGTTTATTGATATGTATCAAACAATTTACAGTTTGTTGCGGAACAAGATTAAGGAATAAACCTAATCTAAACAAACTATGATAA
Organism: Saussurea involucrata; assembly: GCA_033807775.1. Taxonomy (NCBI): domain Eukaryota; kingdom Viridiplantae; phylum Streptophyta; class Magnoliopsida; order Asterales; family Asteraceae; genus Saussurea; species Saussurea involucrata. The sequence goes on from CM066320.1 coordinate 166,729,946, forward strand.
TCACTAAGATTTCTTGAACTAGAAATAAGATAGAGAGAAATTAAGAATACTAAGGAAAATATTCTAACACACAGATTCAGCAAAGATAAGGAATGGCCGAAGTTGTTCAAGAGTGAACTAGGGTTTCCTTTATATACTGCATGCATTTAATGCACAACAGTACAACTTTACACGTGGTAGCCTCTGGTTGGTTGCATGGGTTGACTTCAGTAGACAAAACAGTGGCCGCATGATGAACAGTGTAGAATCATAGTTGGTTGTACGATTCTGGACAAAAGGGATGTCCGTTCTGACAGATCGTACAAAAGGGTGCAAGGGGATAAGACAAAAGTTGCTTGTAGAGGAGGCTTCATGATCAGCGTTTGCTGAATGATTCTTTATCAGCGAATGATAAAGTTCAACGTTCGCTGAAGTCTTCTACTTGAAACTTCACGTTGAGTGGACAGGTCTTGGCTTCGCTGATATCCGTATCAGTTCATTAGTAGACTTGTCGCTCGTTCTTTGGCTTGATCTTCAACTTCAACGTAGAACATAGTTGACGTGAAACTTGTCTTCAAGGATCATAAGTAAACAATAGAAGTTATCAGCGATCATCAGTGAGGCTGAACATGCTCATGGCTCACTGATGAAAAGTGTTCGTTGAATGTGTAAAATAAAGAACGAGAGTTTCTATCAGCGGTACTAAACAGACTTAGTATTTATCAGCGATAGTGAAACTCTAATACATATTGTCTACTTACAATTTTCACTAAGTGTTTCTCAGAGTCATTACCAAATCACTGAGGGTTTGGATCAACAATCTCCCCCTATTTGATGATGACATAGCAATAAAGGAAAATTGCTAAGTAAGAAAACATAAGGATAAAAAGGACTCATAAAGTAATTGTCCCATTTACTGTTTTCGGGGATCTTTTTAAGTACTGATGGAGTAAAGTACATTCACTGTAATTTTTCATTAAACTTCGTATCAGTTACAAAGGGAAGTGGAAAAATTACAAGAACAACAAATGATAATTACAAGTACAAAAAGATACAAGCTGATAAAAGATAGAAGAATTACAGGGAATCCTATCAGTTAATCGGGTTCTTTCTTGACAAGTTCATCAAGAGAATCACTCTCTAGAATCATCCAATCAGGGACAGTAACTCCCTGATCCCTTCTTTTCTTTGCTTGGCGGTAGATGTGGGGTTTCAGGAGTGATCCGAGAAGACTACGTTTGTACTCGCACCAGTAGAGTACATCTCTGAGTTGTTCGATTGAAGTTTTGTATAACTCAGAGATGCGTTGAAAGCATCGTCGACCATTGAAGTCATAGAAGAAAATGCCGTAAGGATTGCTGATAACTTTGCCAGGGAAGAAATCTTCAACGGGAGGCAGAGATACGTCGAGTCCGAAGAGGTCAGGGGCAGGGCCAAGAACTACTTCATGAGAGAAGTCAATCCCTGTCTCGTTTCTTATTTCAGGACCCGGAGAGGAAGGGGTCTTCTTCTTTGGTGCAACTCGTTTCTTCTGAATTGGTGGAGGAGGTATATTGACCGCCGAGGTTACCATGTCGATCAGCCTGTTTATGGCTTGTTCGACATAGGTTTTGAAAGTTGAGCGGGATCTTTGAATTGCTACTCGCATCTCCAACCATTCAGTGAAACCAAAAGTGTCCAGGGTTGACATGTAGACAGTTCTGTTGTGGCCGTTTTCCTTGACTACTTGGACATGAACGATCGGTACCTTTATATTATTTTTTAAAGCATATCTCCCTCTGACGTTTACAACTTTTATCCTTGAAGCATGTTGTCTGTAGTGGCACATTTTCTTACACCATTCAAGTGTGGTGTTGCTGACTTTGGTCTTTTCTTGGTGGGTCTTTTGTGCGTCCTTCATCAGTTGCTTTTGGACAGCACCAGGAAATTTCTTCAGTTGAGGATCTTCAACTGTTCGTTGAGCAAGTTCTAAGACATATGCTTTGTCTTTTTCTTCAGCCTCTTTTCTTTCAGCGAAAAGTTTTTCAGCTCTGAGGGATTCCATGATTTCCTGCTTTGATAGGATTTGGAGCTGAGGCGGGATAAAGCGTAGATCCTCGAACTTTTGAATCAAAGCTGCTCTCTTTTTCAGCTCTTCTTCACTTGGCTTTTGAGGAACCAAGGAAGGTCTATTCTTGTGAGAGAGCAATTCTTCTTCCTGTTCTTCTTCAAAAACGTCATTAGTCTTAGCGAAGTCTAAGACCGGGATTATTTCATCAACACTAGGGGCTGGGATTATTAAAGTTGTAGCAGTAGGAGCTTCAGCTTGACCCTCAAGCAGGGGAGAGGACTAGCTGAAACAAAACGATCATATAGATTAGATCATTTGGGAGAAGAGATAGAGAAAGAATGAGGTTAAGTGTATAGAGGTTTTATGGAGAGTAGAACTGGAGTTGAGAAAGGATAGAGGAGGGATGCAGTGTAAGGGAATAATAAATAAGTTACCTGACAAAGTGGCTTGCTGAAGAGAATAGCCAAGTTGTACTTAGTTCCAACACCTTTATTTTTTCCTTTGTCAGCTTCAGATGCTGTAGGCTTGGTTTTGGTGGTCCCCTCCCCTGATTCTTTGATAACTACCCCTTTGAGAGCAGAGGTCTTCTTGGTTCTGGGTTGGAAGGAGAAGTCGAGATCATCATCATCGTCATCATCATCATCATCACATCATCATCTTTAGGTGATGATGATGGTTCATCATCATGAAGTTCAAGATCTTCTTCGTCTTCTTCTTCTTCAGAAGGAATAAGAACTTCAGTTTCCAATTCTTCATCGAGTTGCTCCCCCTCAGACTGAGAGGGACTCTTCTCGGTTTCCTCAGGGTTTTCATCTCCCTGAGGTTTATCAGCAGTTTCAGATATAATACCCTCCCCCTCAGAGTTATGGGGAAGGTCTTCTTGATTCTTCCTCCCCTCTTCCACATGACGGATGGGGGAGGTAGTAGTTTCAGCAGCAGCATCCTTTGGGTCACTATTTTCCAGGCCAGTGATCCCAACAATGGTTTCCACCGCTGCCATTCTGTCTTCCAGGCCAGAAATAGCACGGGTACTATTGACAATGAAGTCCACAACCATCTCCATTTTCTCCCGATCAGCCTGAGAGAAGTGGGATAGAGGGATAGTGGGAGCGTTCAAACGATCCAAGAGTTGCTGGATCAGAGCGTTGGAAGAGTCGACCTTTTTGCCGAGATCGCTCATCCTTGTCTTTAAAGACGAAACCTCACCCTGAAGATTGCCCGCCACTGTCTTCAACGATGTGACTTCATTGGACAGTGTGGTGAAGTGATTGGAGAGGTTGTCGTTGGTAGTGTTCAAGGTGTTGATAGAGGTGGAGTTGTCAGCAAGAGCAATAGCAATATTAGAGAGGCTACCTTCCACCTTTAGCAGATCAACGCTGGATGCCTTATCTTTCACCTCAAAGGTGAGCTTCTTTAGTGCGTCCCCAACGTCTGTAACCGCTGAGGAGTTAGAGGAGAGAGTGGAGGTGAGAGATTCCACCTTTGTAGACAAATCTTTGAGGGCGTTGTTGATGGTGCCCAAATTAGGACCTGTAAAAGAAAAATACTTATGAACAAAGGAAAGCTCAGAAGTGGAGGGTTCAGAGAGAGGAGTGTTTAGGATTTTATGTATACCCGCGGGTGGGTTGGTGAAGTCATCGAAATGCCGATGACCAGAAAAATGCTCATAGTCGTCTTCCAGAGATGTTTGACTGTGAGAGCCCGCAGGTCCTTGATTTTGATCTATCAGACGTTGTAGATCATCAGCCGAGTGTTAATCAAGTGAATAACGCCTGAGGTTGGGAGAATTATGAATGTTGGAGAGACCAAAGAATATGAGGGAGGAATAAGAGTTGAGAAGAGGGAATGGGTGTCGGATTCAGCGTTGGATCCGCCAAGGAATACTTCAGCAACACTTAGAGGTGCTGAGGAAGGTGGGGTCTGTTCCAAGATAACTTCAGTATCCTGAGGCACTGAAGTGGGTATTGAAGGGGTTGGTTCAGCAGATGTGGCGGAGCATGCCACGAAACTTTCCAGCGTCTTCTTTGGAGAGACAGACGTGGAGTCTTCAGCCTATGAAGGCTTGGGGGGTTGCTCCTTAGAAATCTTCTTGGGCTTATGGATGCCAAGTGGGGTTTCAGATTGTTTCCTTTTGCGAGAAGGAGTGGATGTTGCAGCCTGGGTACCAGCGGTTGGGACGATCGCTGCCAAAGTGGTAGCCGCAGAAGTAGAAGTAGGAGGTCTGAGAAGAGGTAAGAGTGTAGAAAGACGTACCTCATTTTGCAGTGGCTTGAAGTCTAGGATCTTAGGGCCAACCTAGGATAACCTCAGGTCTCCCACCTTCGGATACTTATCCCCAAGTGCTTGCTTGAAGAGAGCACTGAGGAAACGGGGATAAGGGACATTCATTGGTCGCTTTGCTTTTTCGACCCTTAGCATCATGTCGTCGAAGATGATCTTAGCCCAGTCGATATGGAGTCCCTTCATCAGCGCATACCCCATAGCCTGCTGGGGTTTTGAGGCCTGATCAGTTGACCCAACCTTAGCTATCATGCAGCTGATGAGGTGTGCAAAGATGAAGTTCATTTCGCTTGGCATCTTGCTCTTGAGGACGGAGGTTAGCTTCTTTTTAGGGAGTTTATCTCTCCCTGTGTTCCATGTGTACTTCATTGCATCCAGAAATGCAATGATTTCAGTTTGTCCTACCTCAGTTTTGACGTCAGGTAAGGAAACGAAACGCCTGTCTTTGGAGCTTCCAGGGAGGTTGAGGGCAGACCTGATTGCCCCTGGATGAATCTTTGCTTCCCCATGTTCAGTGTCAAAGAGGATGATGTCCACCATCTTTTTAGGGTTCTTAGTGGAGGCCACCTGAGATCTTCTGGCAGTGTATCAGAATTGGGATAGCAGATTCTTGTGGGCTGGAGGTTTGATGGTCAGTGCTGTCGCCAGAGGACAGTTTTTCAGGAAGTTTACAGCATCATCAAGATGAGTGATGTGCTTCTTTGGAGGGAAGTCGAATAGGGCATAGGGGTTGTTTCCCTGGAATGTAATCCGTTCCATCATGAATTTTACGTTGGGTGCTTTGACAATCTCAGCCTTGTCAGAGGTAGTAGGAGACTGAGGGTTGGTAGCTTCAGTGGTTTCCATTTCTGTTCATAATATACAAACATGAAGAAGATGAAGAGCAATTCTTAGAATGGAAAAGATTCCAAAATATGGATTTTTAGGGTTTTACAGTTTCCATTTTGAGAAAGAAATGGAAATTAGGGTTTTCTAGTTTTGAAAAGAAGTACAAAACATAGTGAAAGTTCTTGTTTTCCAGTTTCCTTTTATGGAAAGGATTCTGGAAAAACATATGAAAATGTCAAGTTTAAGATTTTGATTATAAACTCGAAGAACAATCTGTAAGCAGATTGTGTTCATAAAACCATGAAGAAAATGATTTTATTTTGATAAAGTTCTTTTAATTGATCTTTTAGAAACAATAATAAGATCAAAACAAGTTTGTTTGATGGAAAATAAAGAGATATTAACCTTTTGTGAGATGTAGAAGATGAAGATGAACGTGTTCTTGAAAAATTAGTTCAAATGCAATAGTTAATTCTTGCATGAGAGAGATTAAGTTCACGTAAAAGGTAAAAATATAAACTCAAAGGGTTTATATAGTAAGAGTAGAGAGAGAAAAACTATGAGCGGGAAAAGTTTTTCATGATGACACGGACACGTCCCTTGAATCTGATTGGACAAGGAAACGAAACGGGCGAACGTGTCAGACGGAAAAGCGTGACATTGTTTATCCGTTGTGATGACGTCATAAACGTCCTTTCATATTTTAAGGTGTCTCTGAGGATTTTGAAAGCGCAGGGACATTTTTTTAAAAATAAGCACTGATTAGAAATATCAGAGAGAGTTTTAGAATTTCAAAAGAACAACTGAAAGGAAGAGATATTCAACGATGTAATTTGTTTTGAAATCTTGCATCCTTGTGCGAACGTCAGCGAGTAAGAGAGAAAACATACCTTGATATCAGCGAATCAATTTGTTCAGAGATAGGGTGATTAATAGGGTTATACAAATTCATTTTATCATTGATCAAATGTGAACCGCTGAAGATTTTACCCTTCTAGGTTCAGCATTCCAAGCTCGCTGATGAGAAAGTTGAATCTTGTCTCATCAAGAGGTTTGGTGAAAAGATCAGCTAACTGAAAATTAGTTGGGATAAAATGAAGTTCTATATCACCATTCATCACATGATCTCTGATAAAATGATACCTGATTTCGATGTGTTTGGTCTTTGAGTGTAGCACTGGATTGTTTGCTATGGCGATGGCACTAGTGTTGTCGCAATATATTGGAATTTTGGAGAGCTGAAGGTCATAGTCAATTAGCTGATTTCTCATCCACAACACCTGAGAACAACAGCTTCCAGCGGCTACGTACTCAGCTTCAGCAGTTGAGGTGGACACTGAGTTTTGCTTTTTACTTGTCCAACTCACCAGCTTTCCACCCAGGAGCTTACAGCCTCCTGTGGTGCTTTTCTTATCCAATTTGCATTCTGCAAAATCACTATCTGAATAGGCGATTAGATCAAACCCTGAGTCTTTGGGTTACCAAAGACCTAGGTTAGGAGTACCCTTAAGGTATCGAAAAATACGCTTTACAGCGATCAAATGAGATTCCTTAGGTTCAGATTGATATCTTGCACACAAACAGGTTGCAGACATAATATCATGACAACTAGATGTAAGATACAGAAGAGAGCCGATCATCCCACGGTACGTCGTGACATTAATAGGTTTTCCTGAAGGATCCTTGTTTAGTGTCAGCGGCTGTGCCATTGGGGTTTTCATAGCCGAGCTTTGAGTTAAATCAAACTTTTTCAGCATATCTTTAACATATTTTCCTTGGTGAATAAAAGTACCTTTTTCATTCTGTTTTATTTGAAGAGCAAGGAAATATGTCAGCTCACCCATCATACTCATTTTATATTCAGCTTTCATTATTTCAGCGAAACGAGTACATAAGTCAGGGTTAGTAGAACCAAATATAATATCATCGACATATATTTGAACAAGAATGATATGACCTTTTACTTTCCTGAAAAATAGAGTTTTATCGATTTTACCACGCTCAAATTTTTCAATATGGAGATAAGTAGAGAGAGTGTCATACCATGCACGAAGAGATTGCTTTAAGCCATAAAGTTCCTTATCCAGCTTATATACATAACCTGGATGCTTAGGATCAGTGAATCCTGGAGGTTGTTCCACGTAGACTTCTTCATTCAGCCTTCCATTTAGAAATGCTGATTTCACATCCATTTGATATACCTTGAAGTCTTTGTGAACAACGTATGCTAAGAATAGACGAATAACTTCGAATCTTGCCACATGGGCAAATGTTTTGTCGTAATCTATGTCTTCCTCTTGTCTGTATCCCTAAGCAACAAGACGAGTCTTGTTGCGGGTTACAGTTCCATGTTCATCCAACTTGTTTCGATAGACCCATTTAGTGCCTATCACTGACTTGTCAGATGGTCTTGGAACGAGTTTCCAAACTTTGTTTCTTTCAAATTTTGTCAGCTCTTCTTGCATAGCGCTGACCCAGTTTGGATCTCTGAGGGCATCATCTGTTTTCTTTGGTTCAATCAGAGAAATAAAGTTAACAAATAAACAAATATTACCTGCACTTCGTCGAGTCTGAACACTAGCGTTTGGATCACCAAGAATTTGTTCAATGGGATGACTTATAGTCCATCGCTGAGCCGGAGCATAATTTGCTGACTCGATTTGAACTTCTGGAGGAGCTGAAGAAGAGGCTTCAGCAACTTCAGGTATTTCAGGTAGAAGAGGTAGAGGTTCAGATGTCATTTCATTCACTGATTATTGAGATGTCGATGGGATATCTGAGGTAGATGGTTCAGAAGCAGGCACAATGTTGAGAGGAACAAGTGAGACCCATGAGGATTCAGCTTCACTTGTCTGCATGCTTGGGATGATAGTAGGATCATCATCTTCAGCGGGAGAGGAATAACTTGAGGATTAGGAGCAGCTTCTGAATCACCAAGATGAGAAAACATCCATTGATTCAGTTCTTCGGTATCAGCAGAAGGTCTTGAGTTCGCTGAACGGGATTCATCAAAAGTGACGTGGATTGTTTCTTCTACAGTTTGTCTTCTTCGATTGAAGACTCTGAAGGCTTTGGAGACTGAGGAGTATCCAAGAAATATTCCATCATCAGCCTTGGGATCAAACTTTCCTAGGGCATCTATGTTGTTCAGTATGAAACACTGACATCCAAAGATGTGAAGAAAGATAATTGAAGGCTTTCTCCCATCTAGCGAGAGAATTCGTCTACAATGACTAGGGTATATTTCTTTCCAGCGATGGATTGAACATTGACAGGGCCAAATAAATCCATGTGGGGATGACACTGAGGAAACTTGCTTGGATTTGAAACTAGCTTTGGTCTGTTTCCCTTTTTCACACGCTAAACATAAAGATTCCTTGGCGTATGAATGTTGAGGTAGACCAGTGACCAACTCGTTTGAAGAAAGAGTATTCAGTGTCTTGAAGTTGATGTGAGAGAGCCTTTTATGCCATAACCAGTTGACATCGGATGAGGCTTTTGAGAAGAAACATGAATTCTCAGTGGTTGTCGAGTCCATGTTTATAACGTAAACATTTTCCAAACGGTATCCGCTGAGAGCGATCTTCTCCTTTTTGTCAGTAACAAAGCAGGATTCCTTAGTGAAACACACCTTGTAGTCCTTGTCACATAGCTGACTGATGCTCAGAAGATTGTGCTTCAGTCCTTCAACATATGCGACTCTTCTGAAGGTAGTTGTACCATTAGAAAGTACACCAAACCCTCGGGTATAGCCTTTTCCATTTCCACCGAAGGTCACTGAGGGACCCTTCTCTTCCTTATATTCAGAGAGCAGTTTCTTTTTGTCAGTCATATGTCTAGAGCATCCGCTATCGAGATACCAGATACCCTTAAGGACCTGCACACAAAGGAAGATTAGTTTGACTTGGACACCCATTTTACTATGGGCCCACATTTGTCAGTGGTGGTAGAGGAAGTGGAAGGTTCAGCAATCTTCGCAGCATTTGAAGATTCAGCTTCAGGACTAGTCTTCACTTTGGTTATTTTCTTAACCTCAGTGGTTGGTTTCACCTTAACCTGATTTGCACCAGGATTGGCCTTCTTTGCCTTGGGGGCATTGATCTTCACCTTAGCTAACTTTTCAGCTTTGGTGGCTGTGGGACACTTACTAGCAATATGATCGGTAAGTCCACAGTGATAACATTTCCTATAGCTAAAGGTAGCTTTAGGACCATTTGCATACTTAGCCGATATTTTTAAATGAGCAGGGCCAGTACCAAGTATACCTTTGGCATTCGAAATTGGAGGAACACTCAGTTCTTCGGATTTCTTACCAACTATATCCACTCTGATTCTAGGAGTAGATCGCTGAATAAATCCAGGGATCTTGTTCTTAGAAGTAGAGGGATAACTCACTGAAGGTTTAGAAACATTCAACTTAGATACAAAGGTACCCTTCTGAGGTTTTTGATTAAAAACTTTTTCTTTACCTTTACCTTTAGAATTTAAGGTAGGTTTTTCCTCAGGAGTGGGAGTTTTAGAAGAGGAACTCTGAGACGAGGAGGTGTCAGGGATAGAGGACACTGATAGGCGGGTTCACACCCCCCTAAATCTTACCGCAAGTGTACGGGTCAAAATCAAGTAATAGTACAAAAGTACGAGTATCGAACACAGGGAACTAGGAACTAAATATCACAATGACTACAATTGCTATTAACTGAACGATCGATATTTTGAGTGGTTTATATTAAACTAAGTAATTGCAAGTAAACAAATCACAAACGGGACAACAAACAACTTGGGAAACTTCCTTGCAAAATGCTAGACAGCTTAAGAAACTTAAGACAGAGAAAACAGTTGAGGGTTGGAAATCCTAAGACTTTCACATACAAACGCTTGACTCAAAACAGTTATCAGTTATTCCCCTTAATGAATACCCAATCTTAAAGTCACCGTTGTTCTTTCTCAAGCAACAACGAGTTTTATTTTGAAGACACAAGTTTTATCTCTCGATCTTAACTCATGAAACTCAAAACACATTAAAAACAAGATTTAACGGGACTAAAGCTTAATTTGATATCTCTATCCAAATTTCCACCTTAGGCATGCAATTTTTAGTTCTAGATTAACAATTAATTCTCTCGAACTTAATTGTTCACAACAAATCAAATGTAAATTGGCCAAATTCACACAAGCATTAAGGACTAAATCACATGCTTCATTAAAATAGGAAAAACTGATAAAAATCTCAAGTCATTTGTTCATAAGCTTAAATCAAATTCATTCCAACCCCCAACATCTAGAATTTAGTTCATGTTGGTGGTGGATTCAAATATAAAGAAGGAAGATGGAAAAACGTGTGCAAACATAATGATAATGGACGTGACAAGTGTAATGGTGGACTTCCTTCTCTCGTGCTCGAATCTACTTTCCGTGGTGAACGTCTCCTCGATTGATCCTCTACCGTGGCTCCAAAACCTCCGAAAAAGCTCTGAAAATGGCCCCCAAGTCGTTGTCATTCGTCGTGTGTCCAGTCTGACCTAAAATCCAGAAAACGCCAAACTTAAAAGCTGGAACAGAGACACCCGCGGTTTGTGCTGCGACTTGCAAACCGCGGGATAGGTCGCGCATGTTCCTGAGGTGAGCGGGTCAGCTTCGGGTCCTGGTTCGGGTGCGGGTCTTGGGCTTGGATCTCGGGCTTCCGTTGGGCTTCGTTTTGGCTCTTTTTGGGCTCTTTTCAGCTTCTTTTCTCGATGATCACTGCCTTTTAGATAACCTACACATTCCACTAGATAAACCGTAAAATTTCGCCTCTTTGCTATCAATACAAGCCAATCTCATTGGTTTGAGAACTGAAAATAACGCCAAAAAGTGGCGTTATCAACAACCCCAAACCGAGCGTTGCTTGTCCTCAAGCAAATTAGCGACAAAATAGAATAAAAGCATACATCAGTGAAATATAATAACTGCACAACTCTCAATCGGTACCACGTAATGCACTGGTGATTTCCCCTACCCGTGAATGCCTGTCTCACTCTCGCCTCATTCTTATTCTGTTTGATCTATGACCTTCCGTTGTAAGTTGAACTCGTGACTGCTCCGATTCCATTAAGGTCGTACTATGTCCAGACATACTAGGGAAAACATTTCGCCTCGACCCTACCTCACGGGGTACTCTCATTGTCACTCGAACCTAGGTTGTCGCACATGTTGTCATGTATAGGAGGTTATGTATAAGAATACTCGAAATTTACATGACAACTCTAATGAAAGACGCACAAATGTTCAAAAAGTCGATCTCAGAAAGGAATCAGGTAGCAAGACAGGGAATATTGGTAAAAGTGGTAGCATACCGTAATCATATTTTCCAGAAGATCATCCAGGTCTTCACAAAGGTTGTAACGGGGCTAAGGTACCGGTTAAGAAACGAAGGGTAAAATGGTTCAAAGATCCTTGGTGTATCAATCATTAGCAGTTCTGAACTTATTGACTTTACTTCCTATCACTTGGCCCTTTCGTCATTGCTAGAGTCGCTTTGACTCTCTTATTTTTCAGCTGTAGATAGCTGTCTAACTAACTGTTTTTTTTTGGGCATCATTGGCTCTCTTTTCTATTTATTTTCATGACAGGCCTGTATTCTTTCTTTTCTGCTCTATCTTTCGTAGTCCATTACCGCATATGTTTGACACACTTTCGGATAAGGGTTGGCTAAGGTTTTTGGCTAGGGTTTAATGGTGGGTTTGAAATGAACAAGGTGAGTGTTTTGGCTACAAAATGGGTTATGGGTACACACAAATGGGTAAAAAGGTACGATAGCTAAAAACAGGGTTAAACATACACACAATGCCTGGAATCATCTCTCAAGGTCCACACGATATGGTCTACTATACCCTTACGCAATATCCCGATGGTCGTCTTTGCTACTCAATGCAATAATATAGCGAGATCACTTTATATTCACGACAAGGAACTCGAAAGAAAGTGTATATTAATTTCGTGTTTACATCCCTCGAAATGAAAAAAAACGTCTTTTAGGCTCAAAACTCGCTATTGGGTGGTCTCCACTAATGTCCCTAGTCATGTCTTTTCCCGGTCCTTCCCTAATGGTCACGTTACTATCACAAGATTCTTCCCACAATGGTCGGTTTCAATCATTCAAAACAAAAATTTAGCTAATGTGATCTACGCATTCAGAAGTGCAGGAAATCTACGTGCATAAACGTGGGCCCGATTGGGCAACCCCAAACCTTACCCACACATTGTCCCCAATGTGCCAGTGTCGGTTGTAGGCGATGCGACACCAATCATTGTGCAGTTATTACAGTTATCAAACAGGAAGGACAAACATCAAAACAAAAACCTCAAAGAGCAAGCCCAGAGTTATTCATATATGGCCACCCCAAACCTAGGCCGTGGCCTAGGTTTGTCAACTAAAACCAACCCCAAACCTCGGTGAAACCGAGGTTTGCACAGGATTAAAAGTGAGTGTGTAGATGTTTGAACGGTGAGGCACCCCAAACCTAAGTGAAACTTAGGTTTGTTGCATCTCGCTCAACTAATAAGGAAACGCAACATCATACACCACTCGTTACATACAGAGTTAGAACATACCTGGTTATCCGGACGGAGGAGATTCTCTCGAAAGATTTGAGCGCCCAGTTGAGAGACATCGGAGAAGAAGTAGAGAGAAAGTAGAAACAAAAGAAATGAAAGCAAAAGGAGAAGGAAAGCAAAGAAAACGAAAAACACAAAACAAGAAAGGAAAACACTGCAAGAGAAACCCCAAAGGTAACAGGGGGGCCGCGCGATTTGCTGCGCGGTTATGAAGCCGCAAGATATCCCGCGGGACTCCCTGTTTTGCAAACAACTCAGAGCCACCTGCGGTTTGGAAGCCGCGGGATATACCGCGTATGTCCCTGTTTCAGTTTTTTTTATAATTAAAGTCACTCAAAAACATAAATTAAAAAGAACGCAAACCTCGGTGGGTTGCCTCCCACCTAGCGCCTTGGTTTCGGTCGTGGCTCGACCTTCTTTCCGATCACTCCTTCGACTTTCCTTGATTATCGAACTCCTCTTCACTTCTACCTCTCTCACTCTCGAACATCCTGAACGTTACCTTTTCGCCGCCAACCCTCAAGGTCATCTCTCCTTCCTCCATATCTATCAGCGCTTTGCTCGTGGCCAGAAAGGGTCTTCCCAATATCAACGGGACTTCTTCATCTTCATCTATGTCGATCACCACGAAGTACACCGAAAAGTAGAACTTGTCGACTTTAATCAACACATCCTCTACCACTCCATACGGGTACATTATTGATCGATCAGCGAGTTTGAGAGTCATGTATGTTGGCTTCACATCCCCCAAGCCAAGTTTCCTGAAAATAGATAAAGACATTAGATAATACTGGCTCCTAAATCACATAACACCTTATCAAAATTAAGATTCCCAATTTGAATAGGGATCGAAAAACTCCCTGGATCCTTAAGCTTCGGGGGAAGATTGTTCTGGATGATCGCGCTACACTCTTCAGTAAGTGCCACCGTTGCATGCTCCTCAATCTTCCTCTTTTTGGAGAGGATTTCTTTCAAGAATCTCGCATATGAGGGCATTTTTGCCAAGGCATCTGCAAAAAGAATGTTAATATGCAACTTTTTAAATACATCAAGAAATTTAGAGAAATTAACATCATCCTGATGCGCTTTAAGTCTGTTTGGATATGGCACTTTTGGAGTTACCAGCTTGACCGGTGGTTGCTTTGGCTTTTTCTCTTCACTCTTCTTGTTCTCTTCAATCATAATATCTTCATAGGCCTCCAACTCATCCACATCTACGATCTCCACATCTTGCCTTTTGGGCTCGGCTTCCTTTGATGACGGTTCTCGTGTAGGCTCCTTGATCAGCTCCTTGCCACTTCTCAGATAAATGGCTTTGCATTCTTCTCTTGGCTTCCTCTCAGTCTGGATCGGAAATGTCCTGGGGGCTCGGTTTTGTAGGACTTCAGAAATTTGTCCCACTTGCCTCTCGAGAATCTTGATGGATGCGGTGTTCTGATCAGTTGTAGCTTTCACTGTACTCACCGTGCTTGCCAAACCTTCAACCGTGCTATCCATCTTTGTCATGAACTTCATCATCATATCTTCCAGCCCCGGTTTCTTCTCCCCGATGGTCCTTCATCAAATCTCCATTGGTTGTAACCTGGAGGGCGATATACATTGTTAGTATTAGAAGAATTAGAGAAGTTGGAGTTATTACCTTGTGGTTGTTGACCGGGTTGACTCCATGAAAAGTTAGGGTGTTTCTTCCACCCCTCATTGTACGTGTTCGAGAAAGGGTCGTTCCTCGGCTGGTTATTCCGGTTCTGTAAAAATTTAACCTGTTCAGGTTCTTGCGAAGTGGGGAACACGTCCGGACTACCTCCCTTCAAGTGGTTTGTGATCGCGGCTAGCTGAGCTTTTATCACCTTCAGCTCATCCGATTCTTGAACACTTGCTACTCTTCTAACGGCTGATCTTGGAGTAGAAAAACTGTGTTCGGCCAGATTATCGATCAGCTTGCATGCTTCCTCATACGATTTATCCATTAGCGCTCCACCCGATGCAGCTGTGATGTCGTTTTTGAACTGCGGGTGAAGTCCACTGAAAAATGTTTGGATAATGATCCAACCTTGCAACCCATGATGAGGGCATTTCTTGATCATATCTTTGTGTCTCTCCCACGCTTCATACAAGGTCTCTTGATCCCATTGAGCAAAATGGGTGATCTCGGCCATGAGCTGGGCGGTTCTGCTTGGTGGAAGAATTTCTGAAGAAAAGCATCCTTCAGTTGCGCCCAGGTAGTGATTGAGTCCGGTTGGATACTCTCGGTCCAAGTTTCGGCTCGGCCTTTGAGAGAAAAGCTGAACAGCCTCAGCTTGATGGCATCTTCACTCATCCCATTGACCTTGAATGTGTTGCAAATCCTCTCGAATGCCCGAAGATGTGCATGAGGATCTTCTGTCGGTGCTCCTCCATACTGATTTTGTTGTACCATCACGATGGTACTCGGTTTGAGCTCGAAAGAGTTCGCCCCAGTAGTGGGTGGTTGGATGCCTATGCATGCGGCTGCCACGTTCGGGTCGGCAAACGACCGCATAGGACGTCTCTCGGGAGTAGGTGGAGGGTTGTTGACAGGTCGTTCATTGAGAGGTCTCTCGTCACCCATCTTCAATTGTCTTTTGACTTTTGATTCCTTGAGTAATCGACGGGCGGTTCTTTCGATTTCCGGATCGAGTGGTTCCATTCCTTCCCCTCGGGTTTTCCTTGGCATACACCAATTAGTACCTGAAAGGGAAAGTAAACAAAATTAGCAATCCAAAAACTGAAAGTGATGAAATAAAATAACACAAAAAAATGTTCAATGTAATAGCGCTTATAGCTGGTAGTGCTATCAGTTGCAACTAGTTCCCCGGCAACGGCGCCAAAAACTTGATAGGCGGGTTCACACCCCCCTAAATCTTACCGCAAGTGTACGGGTCGAAATCAAGTAATAGTACAAAAGTACGAGTATCGAACACAGGGAACTAGGAACTAAATATCACAATGACTACAATTGCTATTAACTGAACGATCGATATTTTGAGTGGTTTATATTAAACTAAGTAATTGCAAGTAAACAAATCACAAACATGACAGCAAACAACTTGGGAAACTTCCTTGCAAAATGGTAGACAGCTTAAGAAACTTCAGACAGAGAAAACAGTTGAGGGTTGGAAATCCTAAGGCTTTCACATACAAACGCTTGACTCAAAACAGTTATCAGTTATTCCCCTTAATGAATACCCAATCTTAAAGTCACCGTTGTTCTTTCTCAAGCAACAACGAGTTTTATTTTGAAGACACAAGTTTTATCTCTCGATCTTAACTCATGAAACTCAAAACACATTAAAAACAAGATTTAACGGGACTAAAGCTTAAATTGATATCTCTATCCAAATTTCCACCTTAGGCATGCAATTTCTAGTTCTAGATTAACAATTAATTCTCTCGAACTTAATTGTTCACAACAAATCAAATGTAAATTGGCCAAATTCACAAAAGCATTAAGGACTAAATCACATGCTTCATTAAAATAGGAAAACTGATAAAAATCTCAAGTCATTTGTTCATAAGCTTAAATCAAATTCATTCCAACCCCCAACATCTAGAATTTAGTTCACGTTGGTGGTGGATTCAAATATAAAGAAGGAAGATGGAAAAACGTGTGCAAACATAATGATAATGGACGTGACAAGTGTAATGGTGGACTCCCTTCTCTCGTGCTCGAATCTACTTCCGTGGTGAACGTCTCCTCGATTGATCCTCTACCGTGGCTCCAAAACCTCCGAAAAAGCTCTAAAAATCGCCCCCAAGTCGCTGCCGTTCGTCATGTGTCCAGTCTGACCTAAAATCCGGAAAACGCCAAACTTAAAAGATGGAACAGAGACACCCGCGGTTTGTGCCGCGACTTGCAAACTGCAGGATAGGTCGCACATGTTCCTGAGGTGCGTGGGTCAGCTTCGGGTCCTGGTTCGGGTACGGGTCTTGGGCTTGGATCTCGGGCTTCCGTTGGGCTTCGTTTTGGCTCTTTTTGGGCTCTTTTCAGCTTCCTTTCTCGATGATCACTGCCTTTTAGATAACCTGCACATTCCACTAGATAAACCGTAAAATTCCGCCTCTTTGCTATCAATACAAGCCAATCTCATTGGTTTGAGAACTGAAAATAACGCCAAAAAGTGGCGTTATCAGACACGAACATTCTAAACTTAAGCATGGAACGATCAATGGTTGGTTCTTGAGTATCTACTTTATAACCAAGACCACTTTTATCACTCAGGGGAATCTGAGCACCTAATATCTCAGTGATCGTTGCTGAGGATTTACACCATCATTCAACAGTAGCCTTTTCAGCCTTTAATGCAGTGACAACATCTTCTCGTTCAATACGAATGATTTGATTTATACAGACCTGATCTTTTAAAATTTCTTCTATTTTAGAGTGCTTTTGAATTTCTTTGTGACAATTCTTAAGCTGTTCAGCAAGATCAATATTTAACTTTTCAGCTTTGGTCTTGCCATTCATGGCATCATATAAATCAATGGTCAAAAGATCGACAGTTTGACGTCTTTCGATGTCACTAAGGGCTGAAGTTTGAATATCAGTGAGAGAGTTTGATACTTGAGAGGTGGAGGTAGAAGTAGAGGGAATTTCAGTTTGTTCTTCCTCTTCTTTTATTTTGGCAATGAGGCAGAGATTGGCCTCATCATCATCTTCAGAGTCAGATGATTCTTTATCAGAAAGAGCCCAGTCATGATCTTTAGCGATCATGCCTTTGCCTTTCTTCTTAAATCTTTTCAGCTTTGCATACTTTTCTTTCAGCTTCTTGTATTTGTCATCTCTAGCCCTGGGGTTAGAGGATTTCTTGAAAGAAGATGAGGGTTTAAAGACTTTCTTAGACCTGCACTCACTAGCAAAGTGACCTATCTTTTCACAGTTATAGCAAGTGGCAGTTGCCTTATCTACAGGGGCTGAAGATTTTTTCTAGTCAGTGAGGGAAAGAGGTTTATTTCTTCTGAAGTTACTCTTTCTGGTGAATCTCCTGAAAGAATTAGTCAGGAGGGCCAGTGACTCGTCAATTTCTGAAGGATCAGCTTCTGATGATTCATCAGAGTTAGACTCCAACTCAGTGATAGTGACAGTAGATCGCTGAGTAGGCACCAACTTTGAAGAGAGTAAAGCAGCATGTGTGCTTTTGGAATCTTTTACAAGATTCTTCTTAAGATGACACGACTGCTCATGATTGAGCATAATGCCATATAAGGTAGAAAGGGTCATAGATTTCAGATCCTTTGAGAGTTTAAGACACATAGAATAACTGTCCCAACTTTCAAGAAGACATTCCAGAAACTTTGTCAGGATCTCAAAGTTAGAATATTCCTTACCAACAGTTTTTAAGTCAATGATTAAACAGTTAAAACGTTGGTGAACTTCAGAGAGAGTTTCATTCTTACCACAAATGAAGCTTTCGTACTGTCTTACCAGGTTAATCTTTATTGAGTCCTGGACTTTAGATGTACCTTCATATTGAACACAGATTGTGTCCCACATGGCTTTGGAGGTTTTCAGGTTCATGACAGAGTGGTAGACTTCATCAGGAAGAGCCATAGAGAGGATGGATCTGGCCTTAGTGTCGATGGCCACCTTCTTCTTGTCTTCATCAGTCCATGTATTAACTGCCCTGGGAATGATTCTTTTAGGAATGGCAACTCTAGTAGCAGTGCTTGGAACTTCAGGGTCAATCATCACAGGAACATATGGACCATTCTCGATGTAGTAAGGCATAGTAGGATCTACACCTTCCAAGAAGAGCATCATCCTATTTTTCCATAGATTGAAGTTATCTCTGGAAAATCTAGGGGGTTTTGCAAGAGAACCATTATCGATATAGTTTGTGTTTGTCGTGTTAGCCATTTTAGAAAATAACAAGGAAGAGAAAAGAAATTAGTATAAGCAAGATCTTGTTTATGAGATTAAACAAACTGCTCTGATACCACTTGTTGGTCCCGAAGGGGTTATACAAGTTTGTAGAAGGGGGGGTTGAATACAAACACACGATTTTTACTTTTCTAAATTATTTATTGATATGTATCAAACAATTTACAGTTTGTTGCGGAACAAGATTAAGGAATAAACCTAATCTAAACAAACTATGAGAATCACTAAGATTTCTTACACTAGAAATAAGATAGAGAGAAATTAAGAATACTAAGGAAAATATTCTAACACACAGATTCAACAAAGATAAGGAATGGCCGAAGTTGTTCAAGAGTGAACTAGGGTTTCCTTTATATACTGCATGCATTTAATGCACAACAGTACAACTTTACACGTGGTAGCCTCTGGTTGGTTGCATGGGTTGACTTCAGTAGACAAAATAGTGGCCGCATGATGAACAATGTAGAATCAGAGTTGGTTGTACGATTCTGGACAAAAGGGATGTCCGTTCTGACAGATCGTACAAAAGCGTGCAAGGGGATATGACAAAAGTTGCTTGTAGAGGAGGCTTCATGATCATCTTTCGCTGAATGATTCTTTATCAGCGAACGATAAAGTTTAACGTTCGCTGAAGTCTTCTACTTGAAACTTCACGTTGAGTGGACAGGTCTTGGCTTCGCTGATATTCGCATCAGTTCATTAGTAGACTTGTCGCTGGTTCTTTGGCTTGATCTTCGACTTCAGCGTTGAACATAGTTGACGTGAAACTTGTCTTCAGGGATCATAAGTAAACAATAGAAGTTATCAGCGATCATCAGTGAGGCTGAACATGCTCAGGGCTCACTGATGAACAGTGTTCGCTGAATGTGTAAAATACAGAACGAGAGTTCCTATCAGCGGTACTAAACAGACTTAGTAGTTATCAGTGATAGTGAAACTCTAATACATATTGTCTACTTACAATTTTCACTAAGTGTTTCTCAAAGTCATTATCAAATCACTGAGGGTTTGGATCAACAGTATCTCACGATCATACCTAGTTCACTTAAACTAAAGCTCTGATACCAAACTGAAACACTCTAAAAACCACAGTAAATTTGAACCTTAAATTATCATAATAATTTACAACATTCTTTAAAAAGTTTCATTTATAAACGGAGAATTAGTGACAAGGTCTAATTACAACTGAAATATCATAAACAACCAACTTATCTAAATTATAACCAATAACATTAGATTATGCGAGTTGCCTATAATATCTCCACAAATCGATGTTCTACTAACTTCTCCAATCATAGCTCCCAAAATAAACTCTGAAACTTCTCCACACTCATCCCAACTTATTTTTTCCCGAGCTAGTACCTGGTAAGAAAATTTAATTTGAAAAGATTAGGCTTACGCCTAGTGAGAACATCAAATTTTCAAATTAAAACTTTATAAGCTTTGAAAACCAAATTGTAAGCAATACTTGACCGGATACTATCGGGAACTATCCGAGAAATAATTGACCGGATACTATCGGGAACCAATACTTTCCGGATACTTTCAGTATCTAACAATTTACCGGACACTATCAACAGTATTTTACCGGACACCCAAGACTTACCCGGATACTTGCGACATGCACATCAAATTCTCAACCCCGATCGATAACTGTTCCATCCATGTTATTTTGCAACTAATCCTTCATCTCCAATACTTTTAACAATAACATCCACCAGATTAATTTGATGAAAAACATTGATTTAAAGAAAAAGATGAACTCACCTGGGATTTTACAGTCGATAAACAAAACAGAGATCCAAACTTCACTTCTTGTCAACAACCCAAATTAGGAACCTAATTAAAGGGTAGATTACTTTGTAACAACAATTTCTAAGGAATGAATTTGCAGAAGTTGAGATTTAAGTTCTTACCGTAAGCAATTGAAATGTAAGGTTCTTCTCTCTTGCTTTCCACCGCCTCAAAATGAAACCAATTTCAGATACTTACCAAATTCAGCCAACTCGCCCCTTTTATCTAAATTTCTCACTTTTAACAATTAACCCAAACCTATAGCCAAATAACAAACCAACCCCCCAAAGTTTCATAAGTCCACGAATCGCTTAAATTTTAGGTCAATTACAATTCAGTCCCTTCGACACTTCTTTTAAAATAATATCATCCTATTATTTTAAACATTCTTCCAAAATAAATGGGCAATATTTATAAAAGTTTTGAGGTGTTACAAATCTCCCCAACTTGAAAATGATTTCGTCCCCGAAATCAAAGTTAGGCAAAAAGATGAGGATATCTATTCTTCATATCCTCTTCAGATTGCCAAGTCACATTGGCACCTCTATGATGTTTCCACTGTACTTTAACCATGGCCACTTCCTTATGTCGTAGCTTCTTTGTCATCCTTTCTAAAATTGATTCCGGTTCCTCCACACAACGACTCTTCGCATCCACTTTTATTTCCGAAAGTGGTATAACGTTTTCTTCTTCGGCTAAACATTTCCGAAGATAACAGGCATGGAAGGTATTATGGATTTCTTCCAATTCAGGTGGAAGATCCAACTGATATGCTTGAAGTCTTATTCTCTTGGTTATGGTGAAAGGTCTAAGCAAAACGAAGACTAAACTTTCCACGCTTTCCAAATCTTATCACACCCTTCCACGGGGATACCTTTAGCATCACCCGCTCCCCAACTTGGAATTTTTTCGGCCTTCTTTTCGGATTGGCATAACTCTTTTGTCAATCTTAAGCCGCCTTCATATGTTTCCGAACTTCTTTCACTTTATCAGCCGTTTGTTGTACAATTTCAGGACCAACAAATTGTTTTTCTTCAGCTTCTAACCAACATACTAGAGTTCTACATGTCCGTCCATATCAGGCTTCGAAAGGTGCTCTTCCAATACTGGAATGATAACTATTGTTATACGCAAACTCCACTAAGAGTAAATGCGTATCCCAGTTACCTCCAAAATCAATCACACAGGATCTGAGCATATATTCCAAAGTCTGAATGGTTCTTTCACTTTGCCCGTCCGTTTGTGGATGATATGCAGTGCTCAAATTCACTCTTGTGCCCAACTCTTCTTGTAGTGATTGCGAAAATCTTAAAGTAAATCGACTGTCCCGATCAGAAACTATAGACACGGGTATACCATGTCTTGACACCACTTTATCAATATATATCTTGGCTAACTTATCAACCGGTGAAGATTCTTTCCTTTCTAAGAAATGAGCAATTTTGGTTAAACGATCCACGATTACCCTAATAGTATCGTTACCTTTCAACGTCCTTGGTAACTTAGTCACAAAATCCATGGTAATCTTATCCCATTTCCACTCAGGAATCTCTAAAGATTGTAGACTCCCGTAAGGTCTTTGATGTTCAGCCTTCACTAACGAGCACGTCACACACTTCTCTACACATTGTGCCACATCTAACTTCATAGCTGGCCACCAATAGTGTAGCTTCAGATCTCTATACATCTTAGTACTACCAGGATGTATGGAATACTCAGACTTGTGGGCGTCTTTGAGAATTAACTCTCGGGTTCCTCCCACCTTTGGTACCCAAATGCGGCCTTGAAACAATTTGACTCCGCGACTATCTTCAGCTAGTTGAGGACGTTGTTTAACCATGACTTCCTCTTTCAAGTTTTCTTCTAATAGAGCTTCCGCTTGTGCCTCTTTGATCCTTTTGATTAGACTCGACATCACGTCAATCATGGCATTAGTTGTTTTCAAGCATCCACTGTATTCTTTTCTACTTAAGGCATCAGCCACAACATTTGCTTTACTGGGATGGTAATGCAATTCACAATCATAATCTTTAAGCAGTTCTAACCAACATCGTTGCCTCATATTCAACTCTTTTTGATCAAAGACATGCTTCAAACTCTTATGATCAGTAAAAATAATGCACTTCGTTCCATATAGATAATGCCGCCACAACTTCAAAGCAAATACCACAACGGCTAATTCTAGATCATGGGTAGGGTAATTCTTTTCATGTTCCTTGAGTTGTCTTGATGCGTAAGCAATCACTTTGCCACGTTGCATCAATACACACCCCAAACCCATCTTTGATGCATCACTTTAAACGACTAAATCTTCCGTCCCTTCCGGTAGTGCAAGAATAGGAGCTTCACATAACTTCTTTTGTAAAGTTCTAAAGGCTTATTCTTGCTTTTCAGTCCATACAAACTTTACATTCTTTCGAGTCAGAATAGTCAAGGAAGAAGCGATCTTTGAGGAATCTTTTATAAACCTCTGGTAATAACCTGCTAGACCTAAGAAACTCCGTATCTCTGATGCGTTCTTTGGTGTTTCCCAGTTCGTCATTGCTTCTATCTTTGTCGGAACCACTTTAACCCCTTCAGAATTAATCACATGACCAAGAAATTGTACCTCTTTTAACCAAAATTCACATTTTGAAAATTTTACGTACAATTTCTCCCTTCTCAAAACATTTAAGACTTCACGAAGGTGACATTCGTGATCGGCCTCATTCTTTGAATAAACAAGTATGTCATCAATAAAGACGATGACTGACTTGTCTAAAAATGGTCGACACACCCTGTTCATCAAATCCATGAACACCGCAAGAGCGTTTGTCAACCCAAATGGCATCACAAGAAATTCATAATGCCCAAACCTCGTTCTAAACGCCGTTTTGGGAATATCTTCATCCCTCACTCGTACTTGGTGATAGCCCGACCTCAGATCAATCTTGGAAAAGCATCCCGCGCCTTAGAGTTGATCAAATAAGTCATCAATCCTTGGAAGCGGATACTTATTCTTAATAGTCAACTTATTCAGCTCCCTGTAATCGATGCACATTCTCATAGTGCCGTCATTCTTTTTAACAAATAACACCGGAGCTCCCCAAGGTGAAGAACTTGATTTAACAAATCCCTTGTCGAGCAGTTCTTGTAGTTGGGACATCATCTCTTTCATTTCGGCCGGTGCTAAACGGTACGGTTCACGCGCTATCGGTGTCGCTCCGGGAACAAGATCAATTCTGAACTCTACCTGTCGTTCTGGTGGTAAGCCTGGAAGATCATCAGGGAACACGTCTGGAAATTCATGTACTACCCTTATATCTTTTGCTCGCTTCTTTTCAACTTTAGCATCCAAAACGTATGCTAAATAGGATGAACATCCTTTTACTAGTCACTTACGTGCTTTGGCAATAGAAATCAACGGAACCTCCCATTTTCTCTTTTCCCCATAGATGAATACAGTATCATTTTTGGGCATAGGGATCCGAATTAATTTCATGGCACAACGAATTTCTACTCGGTTGCTCACCAACCAATCCTTACCAACTACTATATCAAACCCCCCAATCTCCATCAAAATCAAATTAATAGGGAATTCTTTCCCTTCTATCATAAGGGTACAACCTTCAAGTTTCTCATGAACTAAGACTTGACCCCCGTTAGCTATTTCAACTACTAAGGCATCTTCCAAGGTAGTGGCAAGCATAGCTAACTTTTGATAAAAAGATCATGACATAAAAGACATATTGGCACCACAATCAAATAATACTCATGCAGGAATAGAATTAACAAGAAATGTACCAGAAACCACATCCTTCGATTCTCTTGCTTCATCAGTTGTCATATGAAATGCCCTGCCAGTTGGCTTTGGAGTATTCGGCTTTTTGTCTTGATTTCCACTTTTCTTTAACTTTGGACAGTCCCTTCGGTAATGACCAGGCTGTTTACATTCGAAACATGTTGGCCCTTGGATAGGACAGTTACTCAAAGTATGTCCACTTTTACCACACTTGTAACATTTCGGTGTAGTTATCCGACATGGACCAAAATGTTTACTTCTACATTTCTGAGACCAGTTCGGTTCTCGTCGAGGCTCAAAACGATTATTCTTGACATACGACTTGGATCTTTGAGAAGATTCTGATCGACCTTCCCATTTTCGTTTCTCCCCCACTTGTGCCTTTTTCCTCTTTGTCTCTGGCGTAGACTTCCTCTATGATTTTAGCTTCCTCTATAATTTCTCTCAGTGTTAGAGCTTTTGAATTTCGAACTCGCGACATCATGTCAGTCGGTAAACCTTTCAGATATGCCTTTATCTTCTTTTTTTCAGTCGGGGCCACATGCCCCACCAGATTTAATTTCTCCAGGAACATGCGAGTATATTCCCTTACTGAAGAAGTGCCCTTCTTAAGAGTTCGAAACTCTTCTTCGATTCGGTCCATTTCATTCTCGTTGCAGTATTCTTCTAGAATCTTTCTTTTAAATGACTCCCAGGTCATAGAAACCAAAACTGGAGCCGTTACCGTCGACGTCACAATGTTCCACCAGGTTAAAGCATTGCCGCGTAACATTTGAGATCCGAACCTGACTTTAGATTTTTCGTCACGTTCACAAGCTCGAAAAGCCTGTTCCATCTCCCTAGGCCAGTTCATACATGCAGTCGGATTATCTGATCCAGCAAACTCTGGTGGCTTACAGCTCAAAAACGTCTTGTAAGAACAAACTTTCTCCATTCTCCTGTTAACATTCAACACTGGGTTAACAAGCGGAGTTACCGTACTAGTACTCATCTCCGGTCTTCGCGACTCAATATTTCGGTCATTAAACATTTTCATAAACATCTCTTGTTGTAGAGTCAATGCGTTATTCATAACTCGCATCATGTTCTCCATCATGTGAGATTCCATTGTAGATTTTGTCCTCACCGGATTAGAGGTACCGACATTCATTCTTTGTGCTTGACTTCCCCCTTCTCCCAAGATAGGTGGTCTCAGCGGGCTCTCAGCAACTTCGTTGGCCACCCTATCTTCTGAAGAAGTAGAAGATCGATTTGGTGTATTCACCATCGTATTCTGGTTAAGCACAAGAAGATAGCCATAAGAATAGTTACACGTACCCAAACAAAAGAAACGCACTTTAACGTTCATTAATTACCATAACAATTTAAAACAAATATTTTGCGTAACAATACATTCATAATAACAGTAGCTAATTGAAATTATGAACATATTATACATAAGAATCCTCGTTGCCATTATCACAGTTCTTAATTCACGTATTTCCGTCGACTCTAAGACTATCCCGTCTTAGTAATTCTACCCAATCTCACAAATCATATCTTAATCATCTCAGCTTAAGTCTATGTATCTCACGATCATACCTAGTTCACTTAAACTAAAGCTCTGATAACAAACTAAAACACTCTAAAAACCACAGTAAATTTAAACCTTAAATTATCATAATAATTTACAACATTCTCCCAAAAGTTTCATTTATAAACGGAGAATTAGTGACAAGGTCTAATTACAACTGAAATACTATAAACAACCAACTAATCTAAATTATAACCAATAACATTAGATTATGCGAGTTGCCTATAATATCTCCAAATATCGATGTTCTACTAACTTCTCCAATCATAGCTCCCAAAATAAACTCTGAAACGTCTCTACACTCATCCCAACTTATTTTTTTCCCGAGCTAGTACCTAGTAAGAAAATTTAATTTGAAAAGATTAGGCTTGCGCCTAGTGACAACATCAAATTTTCAAATTAAAATTTTATAAGCTTTGAAAACCAAATTGTAAGCAAAGCGTATAATTTAACCGGTTCACAATATTTCTTACCGTACACATAACATCTTTCGATGACAGGAATCATACCCGATTCCATGAGTATGACAAACACTGAGTAAGTCATAACATCATGTTCAAGAGCCCACTACGAATCTCCACGTATTCTCGATCATTGCTCATATCCAAGAAATTACAATTAGTCCATGCCTATTTCTTGGAGAGGAAGTAGAGATTACAATTAAGCTATGCCTATCTCTTTCCCTCCTATAGAAATCGGGAATTACGATTAGTCCACGCATATCCCACGATATCACATCTCGGTATGAAATGGGAATTACGATTAATCCACGCCTATTCCTCATTTCCATTAAACAGGAATTAAGATTAGTCCATGCCTATTCACGTTGATCAATTACACGGGAATTACGATTAGTCCACGCCTATTCCACGTGTTCACATAGTACTAGTGTCTATGGATCCATTACACTTCCTAGCATAGATGCGCATTAATCCAAAACATACGTCAAATCATATCATACTTAAAATCAAGTTATAAGTATGTTCATACTGTCAGGATAAAATTCCAATTAGATAATCATCCCCTGCCAAAAGTTATCAGAACTCTTAGTTACCGGAAACTCAGGAGTATCTGGAACATCAGAAGTGACAGGACATCAGAAGTATCCGGAACATCAAAAGTATCCGGATAGCAATAATATCCGGTCAATTTGTCCGGAACTCATACCCGGACTACAAAACTTACCGGACACATACTATCCGGATATCGTCCGGATACCAAAGTAACCCGGATAACATCCGGAAACCAACTATCCGAGAAATAATTGGCCGGATACTATCGGGAACCAATACTTTCCGGATACTTTCAGTATCTAACAATTTACCGGACACTATCAACAGCATTTTACCGGACACCCAAGACTTACCAGGATACTTGCGACCTACACATCAAATTCTCAACCCAGATTGATAACTGTTCCATCCATCTTATTTTGCAACTAACCATTCATCTCCAATACTATTAACAATAACATCCTACTGATTAATTTGATGAAAAACATTGATTTAAAGAAAAAGATGAACTCACCTGGGATTTTACAGTCGATAAACAAAACAGAGATCCAAACTTCACTTCTTGTCAACAACCCAAATTAGGAACCTAATTAAAGGGTAGATTACTTTGTAACAACAGTTCCTAAGGAATGAATTTGCAGAAGTTGAGATTGAAGTTCTTACCGTAAGCAATTGAAATGTAAGGTTCTTCTCTTTTGCTTCCCACCACCTCAAAATGAAACAAAATTCAGATACTTACCAAATTCAGCCGACTCACCCCTTCTTCTCAATTTCTCACTTTTAACAATTAACCCAAACTTATAGCCAAATAACAAACCAACCCCCCAAAGTTTCATATGTCCACGAATCGCTTAAATTTTAGGTCAATTACAATTCAGTCCCTTCGACACTTCTTTTAAAATAATATCATCCTATTATTTTAAACATTCTTCCAAAAAAATGTACAATATTTATAAAAGATTCGAGGTGTTACATACATTTATATCATATCAATTTCCTCTAAATGAAAACATATTGGAAATTACAGTTCTACCATGTCAATTTCTCAATACTCTTATCCCATAATCGGTCACATTATCACGTTCAAAATGTCACTATGAATCAATAAAGATTCTAGATTGCAGCTCACACCCAAGAAATTACAATTAAACCATGCCTATTCCACGTTTCAAAATACGAAAATGAGAATTACAATTAAATCATGTCTATTCCTCATTTCAAAATACGGAAACAGGAATTACAATTAAACCATGTTTATTCCTCATTTCAAAATAACTCTTGTGCCTATGGACCCATTATACTTACTTATATAAGTACTCACACAGACTTATATATCATTTTCTCCGAGCAAATAAATATTTAAACAATTTTAAGAAATTTCCGGATGATATCCGATAACCATAATAATCCGGTAACATCCGGAAATCAAGAAATCCGATAATATCCGGTAACATCCAGAAAAATCGACTAATCCGGTTACTATTCATCCAGTTACTATTCATCCGGATTCGTTCGGTAACTTACATGGTTCCCCGATTTGTACATCCCAAGTAAATCTTCAATCTCAAATCTCTTACATATGTAAGTAAGTATAGGAAACCATTTCAATTCAAATCATCAATTTTTGAAGACATAAAAACACGAATTTAACAGGATAGATGAACTCACCGCGATCAAGACTCAAAGTCGGAGTTGCACTAAAATTGACCAAACTTCGATTCCAAGCAACCAAATCAAGCAACCAAGAGCTCGATTTCCTTCTCTCTCTCTCGCTTAAACCGACTTCAATCAACCCAAATCAGATATTTTTCTCTTTTTGGCCACATTTCTTTATTTATATCCCCAAAATCTCATTTATTCCTTTTTAACGCCAAAATTTCTAAATTTACCACTATTCCACCTTCGATAGTTAAAATTTTAACTTAATTCCACACTTCCGTTAAATCTTTGTATTAAGATTAAAACTGAACAACTCTCATCACTTGACCTTAATATTAGAAATACCTAAAATTATCTAACTCACAAATTTAGACGGTTTTCCAAAATAAACGTACACTAATAATGGACAGTTCGAGGTGTTACAACATATAAATGGGTTATGCGACATTTTGGTAATATAATCGTATGGTTCTTAGTTGGTAATAGTTTTTCCTAGCCAACAATGGGTTTTTTAACTATTCATTTATTTGGTTTATGTTGATTTTATGGAGTTGATCATTGTGTTACTAGTTCAAATGAACTTTTGGGATCTTGCCCAAACTAATTATTCAATGGTGACATTGAGATGTTGATTTTTATTCATTGTATATTTATTTGGGATTACATGTTTTCGATTCCGTTGATCATTCAAATTGGAGTCATGTAATTCTAGATTGTAATGCATTGGATCCATAAGCATATAAGTCAATCGTGTTTGGTAAATGAGGAGTTTTGATGTTTTCACTTGTAGCCAATGTTTGAGTAAGTACTATGGGCGTCTCGATATTGCAAAGGTGAAATCAATAATAAGTCAGAATTGGGGATCGTGTTACAGAGGTGATCTCACGTTGCATCAGACTTTGGAACCATGGGTATTGTGGTGATGAACTCGTGTGGAGTCGGTCACCGAGACCATTTTTTAAGGGTTTGACCTAGTAGAGTTGACACTAAGTCATCGAGGGTATTTGAGGGATGAACTCATGTGGACTCAGACCTTGGCATGTGTATTAGGTCCCTATGAGGGGGTAGTATCGACACTTGAGAAGAGTTAAGTGCTAGTTGGGGACTCAAGAAATATATAGCTTTTTGGTACGTCTTCCAAACCTTGGAGACAATAACTATTATTGGGTTTTAGTAACACTTGTTCTTAAGCTAGTTCTTGTATGAGGTGTGGTTTTGGATGTTCTTGACTTTTAATTTGGTATTGCCTTGTAAGTAACTTAAGGATCTTCTTTAGGATTGAACTTGGAGTAAACTTTAATGTTATATAAAATATTTAAATTAGTCATTTTTTCTTTCAAATCGTGATGTTACACCCTGGATCGAACTTTATTGAATATTCATCAAGCTCTATCAAAGAAAAGAAACAAAATTTATGAAAATAAATTTAACAAGATAGTTCAATTACAAAAAAACTTCATAAGTACCGTCTTCGATCGGAACAAAATTCTCAACTTCACCTCGAGTCTGCGTAATGGACGGGGGATAATCAACCAGTGATTCTATTCGAAACATGTATCATACCCTTAATCTAACTTTTTAATGACGGGCAAGATATAAAATGGAATAGCATATGCATATTTTTTAGATCTAGACCCACATAAATGGTGCTTTTTTTCAATGATCTTTTATAAATACTTTGACATGCAAATATGTTTAACATATATGCAAAGATTTAAATGGTTGTCTTCTTTCCATCCATCGTATAAAGAACCTTATTAGTTTGAGATCATACTTAAGTTTATTGACATCAAGCACCTCAAATGAAAAATTGGTTAAATGCAAGTACGCCACATCATTTTCTATTGGGATCAATCAACTCTTAACATCCTTACACCTTCAATAATCACCTTCTGTAAGAGAAAATAAGTTTACTGTAAGACATCAATCCTGATTAAACCTCAGTGGCTACAATTGTTATGTATGTTTGGATTCAAACCCTAGACAGATGAGATATATCACCACATTCCCCAGGGACCTTAACCACTACATCACAACCCTTATGGTTATCTTCGCTCTAAATTTACTATACATAATTATATTTAACATCAATGTACGGTATTTTTTAGGTTTCTCAAACAATAAATATTTGCAAGAATCGAGAGTAAGAGTAGAGAAGAGAAAAAAAGAGCTGGTAAGAATGAACCATAAAAAAAAATTGTTATAGAAAAAGTAAACTATAATTTTTCAATAAAATAGTTATTGAAGTACATTTTCGATATATAAGGTAGATTAAGCATAGAAACTCAAATTCCTTTGGAAACCATCATGGACAAAACCCATGTTAGTTTTAGATTTTATTAGACAACCAACCCATGCCCCCATTTTAAAGAATCCAAAGCAAAAATGGATGGATTTTTCGATTAAAATAAATATCGATTTAATAATTATAACCTCAGACGAATTCATAGATTCATTTGTTGACTTATAAACGTAAATGTTATTTGTATTTTTCTATCTCAACATAATCGTATGCAATCAAAGCTTATTGATGTTGTAACTCGTTCCTTACATTAGTATAAAATAAACAAGTATACAAACGATCAAAGATTGACATTATATACTTGATATTAGAAATGTACTCGCTCAATGTAGCGTGATACATATCGATATTAATGTTTCGTTTTATATTGTATTTGTCAATTTTATTATACAGTTTTATGTGTTTTGAGAAAACGATAATATTTTTCTTATAAATTTGTTTAATTTAATTCAATTTTAATTTTTAATTTATTTTAGGTTTAATTGATGTAATTGATTTTAAGTTTAATAATATAATTTTGTATGAAAATAATAATAATTAGGTATTATCTTAATTATATTTTAGATTATTTATATTTAAAATGAGATGTTTATCATGTATTTGATTACGTTTATCCGTTAATTAGTTATGAATTCAAATATGTAGCTTTAAAAGTTGTATCTATGCATCATTTATTTGTAATCATGAACTTTAAGTAATATGTATCAATAAATAGTACATGATAAACAACAAGGGCTGTGGCATACTGGTTTTGGCCCTGGGGGTTGTGGCGGAATATCCCATTTGCCCAGGGTTCGAATCCAGGCGTACACAACTTGTGGTCACTGAGGCTTAATCAGGGTTGATGTCTTATAGTCATAATTTGCCAAGGGATTAGTCTAGCATGGCATAGGACACCCTTCTAAAAAAAATTACATGATACATAAAAAAAATTGTTTTTAAGAGTTTTTCTCAAATACTTTATAATATAGTATAAATAATTATCGGTATAACTTTTTTCTTGTTTTATTTTGTAGTATTATTATATAATATCATACATTCTTTTCTTGTTTTATTTTATATTATTATATAACATACCACGTAATTTAAAAAATAAGTTGCTTTTATTTTAATTATTGTGTATAAACTTTTTTGGTTTAGTATTAACATAGATATATTTATTTTCTACAAGTCTAGTTAATACGATTTTTATTTTAAGCAAATCAACACATATATAAAATTGATACCCAAAAATAAAATACGCTTTTCTTTTTTAATAAAACAACGTATTTTGTTGGTTTTTATTTTGTAATGATTTGGTCAAAGATAAAATAAAAGGCAAAATGCAATAAATATTTGGAGCTTTGGATTAAAAGAAATAGGCCAAGGTCACATGTAAATTCAAGTGTCATGTGATGCAACCTATAAAATAATCAAATATTAAATATGCAAATGCTTAATTATTATATCTCATAAATAAAAAAAAATATTTGTAATACAAACATCTTCTTAGAATTATATATATAAATACCTATTATTTTGTAAACCCAATTTTTTGTGTAAACTTATAAATCAAGGGTATTTGGGTCTTTTTTCTAAGTTCGTAATTTTAGGAATAATTCATATTTTTAGCAACAACAAACTTTCTTAATTTTCTCAACTCTCTCTCTCTCTCTCTCCCTCCCTCCCTCCCTCTCTCTCCCTCCCTCCCTCCCCCCGACGACCTTCCACTCCGGCGACCTCTCCCCCTAATTCTGGCAGGTTTCATAATTTTTTCAAGTTTTATAAACTATTTTTTCGAAAGTTTCAAGTTTTTTAAGTTTCATAAACCGTTTTTTTTTGAAATTTTCACGTTTCATAGGAGAAAAAACATATGAAACTTCGAAAATATATGAAACTTAAAAATCTAATTATTTATATGAGAGAAAAATATATGAAACCGTTTATGAAAAAAATAAGAAATCGTTTATGAAAATATATGAAACCGTTTATGAAAATATATGAAACTGTCGCCGGGAGAGCGAGGACGTCGCCGGAGAGGGAGAAGATCCTCATAATCATCATATCTTTCGTATACGGTGTGCGTGAAAAACCACCGTATTGTGTATGCATGCAGAAAACTTTCATCACTTTTGTCTCCATGAAAAACCACCGT
The DNA here is from genome assembly GCA_033807775.1 of Saussurea involucrata. NCBI lineage: Eukaryota > Viridiplantae > Streptophyta > Magnoliopsida > Asterales > Asteraceae > Saussurea > Saussurea involucrata. The sequence goes on from CM066320.1 coordinate 166,762,828, forward strand.
CCACTGTGGTGCTTGTGAAGAAAACCCACCAGAGTTTTGAAGGATTCGCCGGAGTTGGAATCGAACGTCCTTGTTCTTCATGGTGGCCACATATCTTTCGTCTCCGTGAAGAACCACCGTCCACGATGTTGCGTGTGTAGAAAACCCACCGTGAAGAATCACCGCCCTTGTTCATCATGGTGGCCGGACTTTTTTGAGATAGATAGATAGATAGAGAGATTAGGTAAATATGGAGAAAATTAAGGAGATAATGTAAATACCGGCCGATAGCCCAATCTCTTAGTCTCGGAACTACCATAATTAGATAAATTTAAATTAATTAATAATTTAAAATTTAAAACACCTAAAAGCATTCCCAAACTATATACCATTTCCCTATTTTTTTAATAAATTTAAATCCGAAAATTTTTCAACCGTCGATCAAGATAATGAATGACCTAGATTGGTTTACAAAGTTTACAAGAAAAAATAGGTTTACAAAAGATGCTCCATCTCTCTCTCTCTCTCTCTCTCTCTCTATATATATATATATATATATATATATATATATATATAGAGAGAGAGAGAGAGAGAGAGTATGGTTAATATGGCAGGTAGGGGCGGATCTAAGTGATTGGTAGTGGGGGGAAGGGCCCCCATGAGAAAGAAAAAAATTTGAACCTTTTAGGGTAAAAAATCAGGTTTTTTAGTTTTATACCTTAATGTCCCCCCAGTAATTTTTCGTCCGGGACCCCATAAACCAAAAAAGTGTCTCGAAATCAACTGAAAAACCAAAATTAACTTTCGAAATCGACTAAAAAACCACAAAAGTCCCTCGAAATCAACAAAAAAACTTAAAAATCCATTAAATCAACTAAAAAAACTTTAAAAAGTCCTCAAAACGTTAGATTTAGGCTAAAATACATCGAAAAACTTTACGGGCATTTAAGTTACCTTAAAGGTGCCCCCATGAGGAAAAAATCATAGATCCGCCACTGATGGCCGGACTTCGATGAGAAGTTGAGTTAACGTGAGAAATTGTTATCAGCCGTTGGATGCACATTAGGATGAGATGTACCGAGATGCAACGGATCAATCCCTTACAACCACGATCCATTGGTGAGCTTGAGAGTAAAAGTGATCAAGGGTTTAGATTCACTCTCGCACTTCTCACTTAACTCAATTCTCACATGATCCTTCGCCACAGTCAATATGTGAGAAAACGAGAGCCAATCTAAACCACATAATCCATTAAAAAAATACCATAAATAGAAAATGGAAAATCATTCTATAAATTTGGATAATTTTCATTATAAATTTGATTAGATATTATGTTGAGCATATAATTGGAACAAAAACACTCTTTTAATCCCTTTAAAGTTTCATTATATCTTTTAGATTTTTATTAATTTTAATTAATTTATAACTTTTATTACGTTTTATATGGGTTTTCTTTCACTATTTTTATATACACCTTTGATAAAAAAAATCTCACAACTTTTGTCAAATACATGTGATATTCATAATTAGTCCATTATTATTTTTACCAATTTTTCTCTACTTTTTGAGTCCATGTTTTGAATCACATGTGATTAGTTATATATCACATATGATTCACTCTATGAATCTTTGTACATATCACACATGATAAACATACGACTCCAATACCAATGTCACATACGATAAGATCAATATCATTTGTGATCATAACAAATATATATATATATATATATATATATATATATATATATATATATATGTGTGTGTGTGTGAGATCATCATAAAAGGGAAGAAGCGGTAGAATTTAGCTTGCATAGGAGATAACAATCTCATCAGGTATGATTCTAATAGATTGGATCTTTTTCTTCCATGATGAACATCTCCTCATTCCCATATATTCTTCTTTTTGAATCTCTGTTTCTCTGTCTAAATAAGATTTCAAAATGTATATATTTTTTCACGCATATCCATTTTTGTGTGTATATATTCCTAAATGTTTGGGATTTGATTCACGATTAGATAAAATATTTGATATTAGACATTTATACCATTTTTAATTTAACTAGTGTTTAGTACCGCGCGATGCGCGGTGATGAAATTTATATTAGAAATGTGTAAGCAAATTAAGATGAAGCGTAATTTGAGTGTAACGACCCAGACCATTTTTGGAAGGTTTTATGTTTTACGTTAAGTTTTGTTGATAAGTGGAAGTTGAGGGGCTGATTGGTAAATAGGAGATGGGGTATAAAAGGGCACAAAACCCTAGGCAACATTCTAATTTTCCTGATTGTGTATGTGTTTGACGGCTGAATTCTTGAAGAAGAGGAGAAAAGGGGTCTTGGTGGGAGTTTTGTGCAATTGAAGAAGAGAATCAACAAGCCTTGAAATCAGAAGAAGGATTAGGAGTGGATTTCGTTTCTTGCAAGTAATCTAGCAGGTAATCCTTAACCCATAACTCCATTTAAGATTTGTTTGATGATTGTTGGGTTTTGAGAGTTTCTCTTGTTTTAAGTCTTTTGAGACCATATAGGAAGATTTAATCATCTTTTAACTAGTGTTTGTTAGTAAAACTTGTGGGGTTTGGTTATGGAACATTAGGTGGTTAAGTATCGCCTTATCTTTCGGTTTGGGAGTCATGTAGTGGGATTTTAAGCACCAAAACTCGACCAGCGCTGTATCCGGAAAACAGCATAGGATGAATGTTACCGTGTGAGTGTCCGGTAAACATTTCGGTAGTGTCCGGACGTATTAGTTCCCGGATAGTTGCCCGGAAAAGTTTGTTGTCCGGAAAAGTTTCTTGTCCGAAAAAGAGTTGTGTCCGGAAAAGAGGCGGTATCTGGACAATTGTGTTTACCCGGTAAGCCGACCGAAAAAGTGTGTATCCGGTGAGAAGTACCCGGACAGTTGTCTAGTCAGCTTATACATTTTTACCCCATGTTCAGGTAGACAGTTTGGAAGTAAGGGGCAGAGTAGGGAAAAACAAGTAACGTACCAGGTGAGTTTTCTAACTAAAATGTGTGGCTTTAAATGCGTTTTCTAAAGCAAGACATGATGAGTAATGCCATGTTTATTTTTTATAAATGTTTTATCTGCATGAAAGTTGTTTAAAGTTTTATATGTGGGATGTATGCATACATTGGTTTTGATGTAAATTGGCTAAGTCGGGGGAGGGGGGGGGTGTTCCGCTAGCTCGTGTCGGGGTGTGTGTTCCGTTTATGCCAAGGGAGGTGTGACCCTGTAAGGCAGCATGAGACTGACTCGTTGTCACCTTAGGGTGACTTCAGGGTGCCAATTTATGAGGGGCGGACCTTATTCCGTGAATGATTTTAAATGAGCAGATTTATGAATGTTTTATGCTGAAAATGATAAACTGTTTTAAATGCTTTGACAACTGTTAGGAGGGACTCACTAGACCTTATGGTCTAACCCTCGCATTTTCAAACTAAAACCTTTTCAGGAAAGCAGGTGATGAAAGGCTATAGCAAGTGAGCAAGAAGTTAGCAAGGAGGCTTGATAGTATAACGACACTATAGTACTAATTAGTTTATTTCTCAGTTGTGTAGGTTGTTTCCGCCAACCAATTTTGTTATGATGTAAGGAAATTTTGAGACTCGATTTTGAGATATTCTCTACTTATGACCTTGCATGTTCTATTTGTAAGAAATGAAATGTTTTAAAAAATTTGGGTTGTTATAGTTGGTATTAGAGCCATAGTTTAAGGGATTTAAGTGACCGAACGGGCCTAAACTTAAACTTGGGAGTAGAAATCACAACTGAGAATCAGGAAATGCGTTAGGAGGGCACTATTGTAGATACAGGAAATGCGTTAGGAGGACACTATTATAGAGATAGGACTAATAGGGTACTGAGGACTGTCATGTAAGGTAAGTTTGAGTAAGACTCCTATTTCGGGAGAGTCCTAATTCTAGAAATCATGGGATAGATCAGTCAGGATGGTAAGGAAAGACAGTGTCAAAACCTTGAAGGTATCAATGGAGCCCTGGGTTCTCGGTCGAGCTTTCCATTTGTAGGATAAATGAAATAAGTGAAATGAAACCATGTAGAAGTGGAAGGTGAGATAGTTGATCAAAACGAAATAGTATGAAATGGTTGAGTAAGTGGACCGTTGAATGTATGTATAGCAAGTCGTTGCAAGCCGAGAGGGCGACCTCTGGTCGAAAGTAGGGTGTCAACGATAAGTTGGGTGAGTAAAGCGATTGACCTTGTTTGAGTGAATAGCCTTCAATTGCAAGTGGAGTTTCATGCGTTGGGTTCGTATATGTGTACATGAGAATTTTTCATAAGTAAAGTAAATGTGTAAGTATCAAATTTGATCGGATATGAGTCGGCGTGTGCAAGCGTATGTTTAAATATATATATATATATATATATATATATACAAATCCATTTACATCGTACAATGAAGTCTTGAGGTTTACGATTTGCAAAATATTCCACTATTTTCATGATAAGTCAAGAAAACGTTTGAATGCACAACTTTTATAACCAAAATGAGTATTGACATGTTGAAGTTATATAAATGAGTGTGAGGACCGACTGGTTTACTTCGTGTCGGTACTTGCTTTCAGAATTTTGTCGTATGGAAAGATTTTTCATCCAATATTTATTTCTGTCGTAACAACATATTTTGGTTGAGCAAGATTAAGTTTTACAGAAAGATTGCATGCAAACGATCCTCAAGATCGTTGTGCAGGGCATTGGAGTTATGAGAATGTTGGGGTCGTGTGTACCCAAGTTGTTTTCAAGTGTTATTTCTTTAAAATGCTCAAAAGTGTGAAATGACACATTTATCGCGTTGTCAGTCATGAAGGCTATGAACTCAATAGGTCGTAGAGTATTACATTTTAAGCTAAGGAAGAACTCCTGGAGTGGAGAGGTGTTGGACAAATCAGGAGAGAATGTTTGTAGCTTTGGTAATTGCGTTCTAGAGGAGAGGTGAGCAGTGGAAGAGTCGGAAGTGGACTTTAATGTCGGTTGCATGAGGGTCTGTACCCTCGTGCGGTGACTGGAAATACAGTTGCCGAGGGACGGTTGTGTTCAGGGAATGACTAGAAGTCATCAAGGTGTTGGTATTAGCAACTCGTTATGAGTAGTGTGGTGAGGTAAGAATGAAATATCCTCGACGCAGAATAAGAGTTTAAAGTGATCTTGTAATATTGACGTTTCTCGAGTGAGTTTGAATGAGGACTACGGGATGTGAATTTGATTATGATATGTAGGAAGGATTAGGTTCAGTAAGGGACCCTTGTTGAAGAATAGGTCAAGGAAGTATCAACAGCTCAACTATTGACGTTAAAGTCGGCAGTTGTGTAAGGTGTATGAGACCGAAGACTCGAATCAGAAGGTTGGAAGTGAAGGACCACTTGGTAGGGGTGTTAAGATAGTGAAAGGCTGCTGTTTTAGATGCGTTTTACTTACGAGATGGATGGTTCGTAAAGAATGAAGTATTTAGCACAATCGAAGTGAGGGTATAGATTATGTCGATCTGTGAGGAAATGTGCCCTGTCGGTGTAATGGTTTGGTATTGCAACGAGCTAGCAAGAAACGAGTATGTTAGAATTAATCAGAAATTCCGGTGTTGTGGTTCAACTAGAGCTGGGGAGAGACAACGTAGCGAGATAGACTCGGTTATTTATGCGCGAGGTCTTGAAGATAAGTTTGAGTTGTGTATAAATGGCCATGAGAGTTTTGGTCTGCAGTGTGATGTTGAGTGAGGAATGTACAGTTATGTAGTGGCAATAATTGCCAAGTTAAATGTGCCAGCTAGCGTCGTAGTGATGTGATGTTAGAGAAAGAGAAAGCATCAGAGGGAAGCCTTTTTGGGGGTTTCGGATGAGGTGTTCGAGTATTAACCAGGTTGTTGGAGCACGTAGGGTGTAAGTTGACGTTGTTATACGATTATGTTCGGGATAGCATCATGGAGTGGTGGTGGGTAGATACCCAAACGAGAAACCAAGTGTCTTTAACTGTAGGAGTCGCTAAGTAAGCATATTTTGGGATAATTGGAAGTTTAAAGAAAATGATGGATGTATTAGTCAGAATATGGTGGAATAGATGTGAAATCCTTAAAGAATGTGAGGTGTTGCTTATGTGTGAACGAATTGGCTGAGAAAGTAAAAGTTGGAGTTTAAAGAATGTATAGTGACGTCGAACTCTGGTGTCAATTCGAGGTGATTTGGTCGGAAGCCTTAAGTTAGAATGTTAGTGCAACCGTTTGGTTATGTATAGTGATGAGAAAACTTTTGCAGCTTGGGAATTGTCAGAAGAGAGGGGCGAGTAATGATGGTGGCAGTGCTCCACGCTAACGTGGGGAGGTGAAGACAGTATGTCGGATTAAGTAAGTAAATCGGAAGTAGTAGACTTGTCAGTAATGCCGATAGGTGCAGCGTTGTGTAGACTGTCCTTGGTAAGTGTGCGAACTTTGGGAAGAGTATTGAGGAAGGAAATTGGGTATGATTTTGTGTAGGAAGAAGTGGGTAAGACGACTGAATGAGATAAGTTAGTGACTTTGTGAGAAACATTCGAACGAACCGATCGTTCAGTGTAAACTATTGAGAACAATAGAGTATGATCGTGGTTACCCCTCCTAGTTGAGTGGGAGTAACTGAAGTTATGTTATATGACTGGACGCTTGTGGCAAGCAATGGGAAATTTATGAGCCTTCAGGATAAGTTCAATTCGGATAGGTGAGTACTCAAATAAGTAATTATATAGGTTTCCTACTATTAGACACGTTAAGTGTGAAGTGATGAAGTGGTGAGAACGTACGATTTAGTTGACGTGTTGTAACCAATGTGATTTGGGAAAGGAGTATGATCTGCATAGACGAATGTCGGTTGGAAGAAGTAATCTAGAAATTTCAGGTATACTAAGGAGAGGCTCATGGGTGTGAGCTTGTCGAGATGTACAAGGTTGGCCTGGTGCCAAGTTGTCAGTGAGCGAGTATTCCTGGTAGAAGATTCTCGCTGTTGTGGCGGGAAGTTTCTGCCAAGTTCTTCTCTTAAGGAGGTATAAATGTATGAGAGACCTTAATTAGACATGTATAAAACTGTGAGTCCCGATGTGTGGACGGAGGCGCGGTTGGCCTTGATTTTATCAGGTAGTTTTAAGCAAGTATATTGATCGAAGGGGGTACAAGTAAATAGTGCAAGATGGCACGTTTTAGCAAGTGATGACTCGTCGAGGGCGGTTTCTTGTATGGAGTGCGGTTATGTTCCCATCTGAACGATTTGGGGCAGCCGAGTAGGACTGAGTGGTCGGATTGAGAACATAAGACTGTGGAACCTCGAGAATTGAGAGATAGGTAAAGTGGACTACGTCTGTGGGTCCATCGGAGTTATGAAAGTTGAATAGATAGTGCGCGATCTTGAGGTACTAGATGAAATTTTGGAGGACTTCGTAGTGTGACGTGCGCCTCTGTTATGAAGAACAAGTAAGGGAAGCTGTAGTAATGTCGATCTTGCAAGAATTACATGCGATAAGAAGCTGACTTTTGTCTTTAGTGAGCAAGTGAGAGCAACGACATGCAAGTTAGAAGTAAGAGGAGTTCATCCAACATTTCATGTGTCAAATCTGAAGAGATGTTTGGCCAAGACCGATGTAGCCATTCCATTAGGAAATGTTAGCATCGATGAGAGACTGTCGTACGAAGAAGAACAAATAGAGATTGTGGACAGCAAGGTCCGGAAATCAAGAATAGAGAAATTCGGCTAGTAAAATTTCAGTAGAGGTATCATAAGGGGGCGAGAGGCAACGTAGGAAGTAGAATCATATATGAAGTCTAGGTACCCTCACCTTTTTGAAAATGGAATTCCGGGGACAGAATTCTTTTGAGGGGGAGTGTTGTAACGACCCAGACCATTTTTGGAAGGTTTTATGTTTTACGTTAAGTTTTGTTGATAAGTGGAAGTTGAGGGGCTGATTGGTAAATAGGAGATGGGGTATAAAAGGGCACAAAACCCTAGGCAACATTCTAATTTTTCTGATTGTGTATGTGTTTGACGACTGAATTCTTGAAGAAAAGGAGAAAAGGGTTCTTGATGGGAGTTTTGTGCAATTGAAGAAGAGAATCAACAAGCCTTGAAATCAGAAGAAAGATTAGGAGTGGATTTCGTTTCTTGCAAGTAATCTAGCAGGTAATCCTTAACCCATAACTCCATTTAAGATTTGTTTGATGATTGTTGGGTTTTGAGAGTTTCTCTTGTTTTAAGTCTTTTGAGACCATATAGGAAGATTTAATCATCTTTTAACTAGTGTTTGTTAGTAAAACTTGTGGGGTTTGGTTATGGAACATTAGGTGGTTAAGTATCGCCTTATCTTTCGGTTTGGGAGTCATGTAGTGGGATTTTAAGCACCAAAACTCGACCAGCGTTGTATCCGGAAAACAGCATAGGATGAATGTTACCGGGTGAGTGTCCGGTAAACATTTCGGTAGTGTCAGGACGTATTAGTTCCCGGATAGTTGCCAGGAAAAGTTTGTTGTCCGGAAAAGTTTGTTGTCCGGAAAAGTTTCTTGTTCGGAAAAGAGTTGTGTCCGGAAAAGAGGCGGTATCCGGACAGTTGTGTTTACCCGGTAAGCGGTCCGGAAAAGTGTGTATCCGATGAGAAGTACCCGGACAGTTGTCTAGTCAGCTTATACATTTTTACCCCTTGTTCAGGTAGACAGTTTGGAAGTAAGGGGCAGAGTAGGGAAAAACAAGTAACGTACCAGGTGAGTTTTCTAACTAAAATGTGTGGCTTTAAATGAGTTTTCTAAAGCAAGACATGATGAGTAATGCCATGTTTATTTTTTTATAAATGTTTTATCTGCATGAAAGTTGTTTAAAGTTTTATATGTGGGATGTATGCATACATTGGTTTTGATGTAAATTGGCTACGTCGGGGGGTGTGTTCCGCCAGCTTGTGCCGGGGGTGTGTCCCGTTTATGCCAAGGGAGGTGTGACCCTGTAAGGCAGCATGAGACTGACTCGTTGTCACCTTAGGGTGACTTCAGGGTGCCAATTTATGAGGGTCGGACCTTATTCCGTGAATGATTTTAAATGAGCAGATTTATGAATGTTTTATGCTGAAAATGATAAACTGTTTTAAATGCTTTGACAACTGTTATGAGGGACTCACTAGACCTTATGGTCTAACCCTCGCATTTTCAAACTAAAACCTTTTCAGGAAAGCAGGTGATGAAAGGCTATAGCAAGTGAGCAAGAAGTTAGCAAGGAGGCTTGATAGTATAGCGACACTATAGTACTAATTAGTTTATTTCTCAGTTGTGTAGGTTGTTTCCGCCAACCAATTTTGTTATGATGTAAGGAAATTTTGAGACTCGATTTTGGGATATTCTCTACTTATGACCTTGCATGTTCTATTTGTAAGAAATGAAATTTTTAAAAAATTTTGGGTTGTTATATTGAGTATGTAATATAATATGATGTATGTATTCGAGTATTTTTTATGCATATTATTTTCACTGATATAGTTTCTTACACTTTTAACTTTTTGGTTGCCAAATAATGATTCAAAATTTGTACTAAAATTTGCGTTGTTAACTTACTGAAAACAATAAAATTAAAGCATTATATTAAAAAGTATTAATTGACTATTATCTAACCAAATAATAAAACAATTTAAAGGGTATGATTTCTAAGCATTTATTAGATTAATAAGAAAAAAATCACTAAAAATATACACTTTTAAAATAAATTTTGATTTATAAGGATTGTTAGACTAATAAGAAAAATTAAAATAAATAAATAAAGTATACTATTAAAAAAAGTATTAGTTGATTATTATCATACTAAATAAAAGGTTTTAATTATCAAGCATTTGTTAGATTAATAATAAAACATTTTAAAAATAAATATTGATTTATAATCATTGTTAACTTACTAACAAAAAAGGTACTCTAATAAAATAAGTATTCAAATATATTGATTTAAGTTTACAAAATATTTAAGTTATTTAAGTATTCAAATATATTGATTGATATATATTGATTTAAGTTTACAAAATATTTAAGTTATTTAAGTTTATGTAAGTTTACTAAGTAAAAATAAATAAATAATAACATCAATAAATTTAGATTAATAATAAAACATTTTAAAAATAAATATTGGTTATAATCATTGTTAACTTACTAACAAAAAAAGGTACTCTAATAAAATAAGTATTCAAATATATTGATTGATATATATTGATTTAAGTTTACAAAATATTTAAGTTATTTAAGTTTATGTAAGTTTACTAAGTAAAAATAAATAAATAATAACATCAATAAATTTATTTAATAAAAATAAAATAACCATTGTTATACAATAGTGTTGATAGGTTTTAGTGAGTGTTGCATTATAGTTTAACTAAGTATACAAAATTTATTAATTAAACTAATGAAAAAAAATAGAAAATGAAAAGTTGTAATCAATTAATGCAACATTTTATTTAAAAAAATCAAAAATCTCACAAAATTCTAAAGCCTCAATGGAGGCTTCTCCTTAACTCTCTCTCCTACATTTTCCTTTATGTATATATATTGATGTTAACTTACTAACAAAAAAGATACTCTAATAAAATAAGTATTCAAATATATTGATTTAAGTTTACAAAATATTTAAGTTATTTAAGTATTCAAATATATTGATTGATATATATTGATTTAAGTTTACAAAATATTTAAGTTATTTAAATTTATGTAAGTTTACTAAGTAAAAATAAATAAATAACAACATCAATAAATTTAGATTAATAATAAAACATTTTAAAAATAAATATTGATTTATAATCATTGTTAACTTACTAACAAAAAAGGTACTCTAATAAAATAAGTATTCAAATATATTGATTTAAGTTTACAAAATATTTAAGTTATTTAAGTTTATGTAAGTTTACTAAGTAAAAATAAATAAATAATAACATCAATAAATTTATTTAATAAAAATAAAATAACCATTGTTATACAATAGTGTTGATAGGTTTTAGTGAGTGTTGAATTATAGTTTAACTAAGTATACAAAATTTATTAATTAAACTAATGAAAAAAATAGAAAATGAAAAGTTGTAATCAATTAATGCAACATTTTATTAAAAAAATCAAAAATCTCACAAAATTCTAAAACTTCAATGGAGGTTTCTCCTTAACTCTCTCTCCTACATTTTCCTTTATATATATATATATATATTGATGATTTAAGTTTACAAAATATTTAAGTTATTTAAGTTTATGTAAGTTTACTAAGTAAAAATAAATAAATAATAACATCAATAAATTTATTTAATAAAAATAAAATAACCATTGTTATACAATAGTGTTGATAGGTTTTAGTGAGTGTTGAATTATAGTTTAACTAAGTATACAAAATTTATTAATTAAACTAATGAAAAAAATAGAAAATGAAATGTTGTAATCAATTAATGCAAACATTTTATTAAAAAAATCAAAAATCTCACAAAATTCTAAAGCTTCAATGAAGGCTTATCCTTAACTCTCTCTCCTACATTTTCCTTTATATATATATATATATTGATGATTTAAGTTTACAAAATATTTAAGTTATTTAAGTTTATGTAAGTTTACTAAGTAAAAATAAATAAATAATAACATCAATAAATTTATTTAATAAAAATAAAATAACCATTGTTATACAATAGTGTTGATAGGTTTTAGTCCTTAACTCTCTCTCCTACATTTTCCTTTATATATATATATATATTGATGATTTAAGTTTACAAAATATTTAAGTTATTTAAGTTTATGTAAGTTTACTAAGTAAAAATAAATAAATAATAACATCAATAAATTTATTTAATAAAAATAAAATAACCATTGTTATACAATAGTGTTGATAGGTTTTAGTGAGTGTTGAATTATAGTTTAACTAAGTATACAAAATTTATTAATTAAACTAATGAAAAAAATAGAAAATGAAATGTTGTAATCAATTAATGCAACATTTTATTAAAAAAATCAAAAATCTCACAAAATTCTAAAGCTTCAATGAAGGCTTATCCTTAACTCTCTCTCCTATATTTTCCTTTATATATATATATATATATATATATATATATATATATTTTGATGATTATGAACTATTTTATTTAAGGTATTAATTTAATGAGATAGGTGGTCTAAAATCTTTATAGCCTTCTAGCCAATTGATTGCATTCTCACGTGATCATCTCTCTCTCTCTCTCTCTCTCTCTCTCTCTCTCTCTCTCTCTCTCTCTCTCTCTCTCTCTCTCTCTCTCTCTCTCTCTCTCTCTCTCTCTCTCTCTCTCTCTCTCTCTCGTGTAAGAATAAGAGTTAAGATGAGAAACGTAAGAAGACCTCTGAACCCTTGATCACTTTTTATCTAAAACCCACTCATGAATCGTGCTTGATAACGGAATTGATTTGGTGCATCTAATCCTAATGTGCATCCAATGGCGGAAATCCCTTTTTACGCTTCTCAGTATAACTTCACTTCTAACCGGAACTCAACCATATATATATATATAGCCACAAGTTCAAATGAGAAGTGTTAAATATATGAGAAGTAGAGAAGTAATCTTGGCCATTTATTTGGTCAAGATCGGTTTTAATTGGTCAAAAGTTGCGACTGCTCCAAAAATAGAAGGACAATTTGGTAACTTTTACAAAAACACGGGACGAGTTCATATATGAACCTGTGTGATTCAGATATGAACTATCTGTTCATATATGAACCCATGTAATTCACATATGAACTCTTTTTAATAATTCATATATGAACCTTGTGATTCATATATGAACCTTTGTGTTTCATATATGAAACTAATTCACTATAGGTTCATATATGAATCAGTGAACCAATTAACCGATTCATATATGAACCTTTGTGTTTCATATATGAAACTAATTAACTGTATGTTCATATATGAATCAGTTGAACCAATTAACTGATTCATATATGAACTTTTTTTTAACTAATTCTCATATAAACTAATTAACTGATTCATATATGAATCACTAAGGTTCATATATGAATTAGTTAAAAAGAGTTCACATGCGAATTACAAAAGTTCATATATGAACGTATAGTTCATATGTGAATCACACAGATTCATATATAAACTCGTCCCGCGTATTTTTTTACGAAACTACCCCTCTATCTTGTGCAGACCACGCGATGAATTATCCGCTGCTTCTCGGTCAAAGTCGCCGATCTTGACCGAATGAATGGCTAATATCACTTCTTTACTTCTCATATATTTAGCACTTCTCAAATGAACCTCTCCCTATATATATAGGGGGCCATTCAAGGAAGAACTAATTAGTTTGTGGTAACTGTAAGAACCAGTGTGAGCCACATATTAAGCTATATATTAGGAAATTATTAATTTTGGAAATTTTGTTTAAAATTTAAATAAAAGGGCATTTTAGGTATTTTAAAATCTCCTCTCTCCTCTCTCCTGATTATGATAATGATATTGTTAGACAACCTAGGGGGGGGGGTAAGGTTGTATTTAAAATCTTTTACTTTCAAAAATTCTTTTACAAATAAATACAGTACAGAAACAGTATAAATAAATCAGAGTATACAAATAATAAATATACAACAATTATATAAACAGATATAATTAAAAGCACAGCGGAATAAATAAAGAGATAAGGGATAGAGATACTTGACACAGAGATTTACTGATTTACCACCAACTGTGATAAACCAGCAGCCGAGACACTTCTCGACACGATCCAATAAATGTATTCTTTACGGTAGAACACAAACCAAATACAAAGGAATTTGTAATAGTTTCTCAAGCCTCTGCTATGAGATAAACAGGATCACACACCCGTTATTCAAATACTTACAAGAGGAGTATAACTCACAATGGGTAATCACTCTTGTATAATAATCACTTGGATATTTTATAAAAAAGGTTTTATAAAATATATAAATTAAATAAGTGAGAGAGCTGAGAAATGGATGGAGTTGGTTGCTTGCTGTTGTTGTTTGTGTGGTCTGCTCTTTCTTCACCATCAGCATGCAAATATATAGCATGAAGCTTCCAACGGATATGTGCATCCGCGGTATACCGGCTATCCCCCGCGGTATACCGTGCAGAGGAAAAAAGCACATCAAGATCAGAAAGTCAACTCTGCAAAAACCAACGGAAACAGTACCCGCGGTATACCGGCTGAACACCGCGGTATACCGCGCAGAAGAAAAGACTTCCAACCAATCAGAGATGCACACCGAGCTTGCCGCGGTATACCGGCTGTACCGCCGCGGTATACCGGCGTCAGAAAAGGACAGCTTCCAGGACGCAACCAATCTTGCTGGATCTTCTCAAAAAAACCTTATTTAATTAAAATCAATTATGGTTTTTAGAAATATCCAAGTGGTATATTATTTTAGGGTGTTTATCATTATAAATTATAAACACTAATGACAACGTAAATCTTCCGTCTTGAACTCTTCAGATAAAATCTTCGTGTTCTTCAAGAACTGTACACTTGGATAGGATTGTTAGATAAACAATAATACGGTGTGTTTGTAATCATCAAAATAAATATATATAAATATATAGAGATGTGGTACACTTGCACCAACAATCTCCCCCTTTTTGATGATGACAAACACAACCGCTAAGCATGAGCATGTGCGGTTTCTCTCCCCCGTTTGTCGAAACAAAAAGGGTCAAGAAAGACGGTATGCTTCCCCTCGAGAGATGCTCCCCCTCAAAATATGCATATAATTGAGGTAGCATAAACTCATGGGTAAAGATAATAAAACGCTCCCCCTCAAATTAATAACGATATTAAATTGATGATTTTATAAAATTTGAGGGATAAAATAAGCATAATAAATGACATGAAACAAAATAACCAAAAAGAAACACTTGCACCAAAAAGGATCTTAAGGCTTCGATTTTCGGTTAATTTTATGTGAAAAAAAAATCACCACGTATTATGACTTCGTCAGGTAACCACGTATTATATCCTCGTCAGGAAACCACGTATTATAACCTCGGCAGGTATCACGTATTATTTCCTCGTCAGGAAACACGTATTGTATCCTCGTCAGGAACCACGTATTATATCCTCGTCAGGAAACCACGTATTATAACCTCGGCAGGTAACCACGTATTATATCCTCGTCAGGAACCACGTATTATAACCTCGGCAGGTAACCACGTATTATAACCTCGGCAGGTAGCACCTACAAAAGGCAAAGAAAATTTTTCGTGGTACCCTTTTCTTATGGGTCCTTTTAACAGTTAGTATAAAACATAAACTGCAAAAAAAAATTAAAATATGTTGTCGACATAAAATAAAACATGACAACATACAATCCACAAAATTTGTTTAAAACCACAAACGCATCCCACCGGGATTGTCAACATTAAACATTCCTTTCGGAATCCATTTTCTAACCATTTTAATTTTACGATTGTATTTATCATACACATAAAATGAAGCATTTATATTCACATTATTGTTAGGTCTAGAAAAGTTACCATTATACATACGAGCATGCGGTTTCCTTCCATAATTCACATTTTTCATTTTTGACATATATGGAGGTTTTCTCGTATCAACTTTAGGAGATGCAAAAAATCTTTTAATGGGTTTACACGAACATTTATCAACACATGTATCGGAACCAATGCCTTTTCGGCAATTTATACGATTAGGCATATTTAGCATTTTAAGCACTTTATCATTGCTACTATTAAAAG
The DNA here is from genome assembly GCA_033807775.1 of Saussurea involucrata. Classification (NCBI taxonomy): domain Eukaryota; kingdom Viridiplantae; phylum Streptophyta; class Magnoliopsida; order Asterales; family Asteraceae; genus Saussurea; species Saussurea involucrata. Next base: position 166,778,515 of record CM066320.1, read on the forward strand.
CATTTGCTAATAAGTCATTTTTCTCATGCGATTTACATTTAGCATTTAAACATGCAATTTCATTTTCAAGAGACTCGCATTTTGTACATGCAACACTTTCATTTTTATTTTCACTTAAGCATGCAATTTTATCATTTAAAATAACACAAGATTTACAAATAGCTTTTTCACTTAATTTATTTTCTAATTTAGTGATAACATCTAAATCATGAGCAGATTTTTGTTTACCGTCATCTATTTCCTTTTTATATACAGATACGGTTTCTTTTAAATTAGAAATTTCATCTTTATATTTATTTGCGAGAGCGGCCATATCATGAAATGATTTATATAATTCGTCAAGATTATTTTCATCGTCACTATAATAATTATCACTATAATTACTATCACAATTATTTTTAGAAGAATATGATGAAGATACCTCATTATCATGGTCGGCCATGAAACAAAAATTTTTGGCCTCATTTATGCTTGCGCTCAACGCGCCTCCAATTAAAGCTTTTGGTGTGTTGATTTGTTTTGCTAGTTTCGGACACACACTCGCATAGTGATCCTTGTCGCCACACACATAGCAAAAGCCTTTCTTTTTATTGGCTTTTTCATCGTCGCTAGATTCGTCATTTTTGTCTTCACTTTTGTGGACGTTGCGACTTTGGTTTTTACCACCACGACGGTAGTCTCCATTTTCTTGAAACCTATCATTTTTGGCAAACTTTTTGTTAGATAAAAGTTTAGAAAGTTTTCTTACCAACTTGACTAAATCGTCAAGATTTTCGGGTTCGTCATCCGAGGAACTTGCATCTTCCTCCTCTTCCTTTCCTTTTGAGGCAACGACTTTGAGAGCGATGGATTTCTTTTTGACTTGTTCCCGGACTTGATTTCTTTTTAGTGCGATTTCGTGCACTTTAAGATTGCCGATGAGATCATCGAGCTTCATCGTTGCGAGATCTCGGGAGTCTTCTAAAGATGTAATTTTTGCCATCCACTCCGAAGGAAGTGCTCGAAGAATTTTCCTTACATAGTCTTCGTTAGGATAAGTGCGACCTAATCCCTTCAAAGTAGTCATAATGAGGTTAAAACGTTTAAACATTGAGTCGATTGACTCATCTTTTGACATTTCGAACAATTCATAATCATGTACTAAAATATTTATTTTAGAGCTTTTAACTTGAGTATTTCCACGATGAGTGTCACTCAAGCTTTGCCAGATTTGATTAGCAGTTTTACAGGTATATACTCTTTCTATTTCATCGGAAGTTAAAGCAGCATATAATATATTTTTAGCCTCAAAATTTAAACAAAAATGAGATTCTTCAGCGGGAGTCCAGTCTTTAACAGGTTTATCAACAATAACATTATTTTTTATAATAGTAGGATTAAAATTCCCATTTTCTATAATATCCCAAATTTTTTGACTTTTGCCACGAACGTGACATTCAAATAGCTCGGCCCAAATGCCAAACTTTTCAGTATCTATCAAAGGAGGTTTAGAAAACACAAAATTAGTTTGTTGAGCCATTTAAAAAAAAATTTAAACAGAAAATTTTTGAAAGACCCGCTCTGATACCAAATGTTAGACAACCTAGGGGGGGTAAGGTTGTATTTAAAATCTTTTACTTTCAAAAATTCTTTTACAAATAAATACAGTACAGAAACAGTATAAATAAATCAGAGTATACAAATAATAAATATACAACAATTATATAAACAGATATAATTAAAAGCACAGCGGAATAAATAAAGAGATAAGGGATAGAGATACTTGACACAGAGATTTACTGATTTACCACCAACTGTGATAAACCAGCAGCCGAGACACTTCTCGACACGATCCAATAAATGTATTCTTTACGGTAGAACACAAACCAAATACAAAGGAATTTGTAATAGTTTCTCAAGCCTCTGCTATGAGATAAACAGGATCACACACCCGTTATTCAAATACTTACAAGAGGAGTATAACTCACAATGGGTAATCACTCTTGTATAATAATCACTTGGATATTTTATAAAAAAGGTTTTATAAAATATATAAATTAAATAAGTGAGAGAGCTGAGAAATGGATGGAGTTGGTTGCTTGCTGTTGTTGTTTGTGTGGTCTGCTCTTTCTTCACCATCAGCATGCAAATATATAGCATGAAGCTTCCAACGGATATGTGCATCCGCGGTATACCGGCTATCCCCCGCGGTATACCGTGCAGAGGAAAAAAGCACATCAAGATCAGAAAGTCAACTCTGCAAAAACCAACGGAAACAGTACCCGCGGTATACCGGCTGAACACCGCGGTATACCGCGCAGAAGAAAAGACTTCCAACCAATCAGAGATGCACACCGAGCTTGCCGCGGTATACCGGCTGTACCGCCGCGGTATACCGGCGTCAGAAAAGGACAGCTTCCAGGACGCAACCAATCTTGCTGGATCTTCTCAAAAAAACCTTATTTAATTAAAATCAATTATGGTTTTTAGAAATATCCAAGTGGTATATTATTTTAGGGTGTTTATCATTATAAATTATAAACACTAATGACAACGTAAATCTTCCGTCTTGAACTCTTCAGATAAAATCTTCGTGTTCTTCAAGAACTGTACACTTGGATAGGATTGTTAGATAAACAATAATACGGTGTGTTTGTAATCATCAAAATAAATATATATAAATATATAGAGATGTGGTACACTTGCACCAACAGATATCACAAGAACAAATGTGATATCACTGTGATACCCCAGTGTGATACTCAGAATACATACAAGAACAAATAAAACTAATCACTGTGATACCCCCATTGTGATACTCAGAATACATACAAGAACAAATGTGATACCCACTGTGATACCCCCAATAAACATACAAGAACAAATGTGATACCCCCAATAAACATACAAGAACAAGTGTGATACCGCCAATAACATACAAGAACAAATGTGATACCCACTGTGATACCCCCAATAAACATACAAGAACAAATGTGATACCCATTCGCCGACGTACTCTCTCTGCTCGTCCATCTCCGGCGAACTACTCCATCTGTGGTCCATCTCGCTCTCTCGCTCGTCCATCTCTTCTCTGTGACTCCGGCGAACTACTCCTCGGTCCCATCTCGTCTCTCGCTCGTATCTCTTCTCTGTGGCGGTTCCATCGCCGGCGAACTACTCCTCGGTCTGCTGCAGGTGCGATTCTAGGGCAGAAATTGATCGAGGGGATGGAGGGAGAAGAAGGCGACAGTGGGGGTTTTGGCTGTGTGTGCGTGAAAACGAGAAGGGGAGAAGGTCGCTGCAGGTTTCGGATGGTGGCAGGTGATGGCGGCTGTGGTCGTCGGCGTGTGGGGAAGAAACCTAGAGGAGAAAGGATCAAGGGGGAAATAGAGATGGTAAGGGAGGTGTGGCTGATTTTTAGGGTTATAATACATGAGTTGTCAAAATAAATAAAATTACCAATTTACCCTTATTTTTATTTTTGGAAGTAACATTAATTATTTTAAATGTGTGGCTCACGTTGGTTCTTACAGTTACCACAAAATAACTAGTTCTCCTTTGAATGACCTCCTCTATATATATATATATATATATATATATATATATAAAAGCAATTAGACATCATGTGTTGTATTAAATTTGCAATCTATTTTCTTTCATGTGCAATGGGACACATAATTATGATCGAAAGTAGCCCTCCTTTTAAGTTGTGTTGCATTTTGCCTTTTTCCCTTTTCCTAAAGATGAATATTTAAGAAATCGCTCACGATCAAATTTTATAATTAAATAAGTTAAATGCAGATTTATGCAAAATACAAGCACCTAAATGATGGTTACAACATGCGTTTTGGATTTTTTTTTTTTTTTTGATCAGCAACAAAAACCACTTCCATTACCCACAAACAACCAATACAAAACCAAACCACAATCCATCAGAGCAGCGAACAGAAGCAATAAAACTAAACAAACTACCCAAACATGCAAACAAAAATTAAGAAAATAGCTGCACACGAGCCCAAAACAGAGACCGTAACCGCAGCTAAGACCCTGCGATTTTAACCCATTCAGCCCAGCTGTATGCTTAAGTTGGAAAAACTTAAGTTTACGAATGTGTGTGTGATTTAGTGTTTTAACATCCCATATGTATGCAGTATGTATATTTTAAACAACTTTTCACTGCATCTTATCATATATTTGTCTTTAACGTTTTGAAAATTCAATATAATACTTAGAAATTATAAGAAACATTTGTAATCAAAATCATTTTAAATTTCAAAAATTAAAACCCTCGATACTTATAAACCTAGGGCAAAAATGTGTTATTTACTTTAATATAATGTTTTTTCTTCTAAAAATACGATGGTTACCGTTAATTTCCATCGCTTATTATATTATAATCACGTTCGTTTTATCAATCAATTAACTTTTGATAATTTGAATTTATTATAATATTTACAGGAATGAATCACCAAATTATTTCAAATAAATTATTAGCATAAATTACAATGAAGAAAATATTAACAGCTAATAAATAAAGAATCTAACTATTTTTCAAAGTGTGCCGGTGCCCTACACCTTTATTACATTTTAATTGACCGTTGCTCCCTTTTTTTCCACTACTTTTCCATTTTCCACAAATATTTAATTTAGAGCGAGTTACATTATTTAACCCGGTGGTTTGATGTTCTTAAAATTAACACCATTTTTAAACAATTAGGTTTTTGTGTTTGTATTTTTTAAACAAAATGATTCCTGTAGTTATAACTTTTTAACGAACTAGGTCCGTCACTTATAATTAGTAAGTAACAAGATAAGTGTTTATAATTGCGTTAAAGACTCAACTTGTTAAAAAATGCTAACTATAACAACCCTAGGAACATAATCCATTAAACCTCAAGGACTAAAGATGTAATTCACTCTTTAACTTATACATTTTTTATTTAATTTATTAATATTTGAAGAATTTTACCCCTATTATAATTCTTTAGAGTAAATTATATTCTGTGTCCCCGTGGTTTACATGAAATAACACTATGCATCCCTTAATCAAAACAATTATGAAAAATGTCCACGTGATTTACATTTTCACACGCTTCTAATCCTTACCCTAACTCTGTTAAAAAGATTCTATTAAGTAGGTTAATTAGAAGTGGTCTTTTGGCACATTTCTTTATTTATTCATTTAAACATAGAGGATGAAGTCCTCTTCTTCATCCAAACATAGAGGACAAACTCCCCTCTCCTGTAATCTCCACCCACTATTGTGTAACCTTTCCTCTCATCTTCATCTCAAATCTGAACCTAAATTCATCTTAAATATGAACCTATAAAGAAGTTTTGAGAATACATAAGAACCCAACATACGTTTCAGTGGCGGACCCAGAATTTTTCTTGAGCGGGTGCACCATTTAAGGCGTATCAAAAACCCGCAAAATCACGGGTTTAATTAGTGGCAAAAGTTAACGCGATTTGATTCGAGGGAAAGCCAAATATGTCGTTTTTGGGTATTAATGTAAATTGATTTTGACCTTTTGAGTAACAGACAATACTACGTCTTACGTTCGACATGTTTTTACTGAATTATGTCGTTACGGGAAACTTATTTGGTTTTTGGCTGATTTTATAATAGTATTTGATATTGGTTGACTGTCCTCTGTTTTTTTCTAGGTTCTTCGACTTTGTTTCATTATATATCTAGAACTCCTAGTATTAAATTAGATACTTTGTAAATCACATCAACTATACATCTTATTTCGTTTCGGTATTTGTCTAAGATTTCAATAATAATTGAAAGAAAATTACAAAATAAAAACAAATCGAGAGGGAAAACCCATATTTTCGGGAAACTTAGTTATCAATAACATGATAAGTTACAAGAGGGTGTGAGAATAAAGTTAATAAACAATAAGTGAATTTTTTTTAGGAATTAATAGAGTATATAATGGATTTTAGGGTTGTGAAAATAATTAATATTAGGAATTAATAGAGTATATAATGTATTTTAGGATTGTGAAAATAATTTATGATTGATTATTAGAATCTAAATCTGTCATATTTGACAGCCTTTGAGATCGATGCAGTCCCCTGTTTCTAGCCACCATATTCGAACAAGAACTATGTGCGTGTGTTTAGAAGAAGAAAGAAAACAGGACCAGAAGTGTATATAATAAACACTTAAACAATCTAATTAGAAAAGGAAATGTACATCAGTTTTATAGGGGATGAATCGGTGCCTTTGAAAGGACACAACTATTCATCAACTGTTGCCATAAGACAGTTTCATAACTGCCCTATTATTCACTATTTACAAGGCAACCCTTCTAATTTAACCAAGTTATAAACTACTAACTATTAACTAAACTAATGGTCTTGTTGTGATTATAATTATTAACTCCAACAGTCTCCCCCTTAATGATTATAATCACAGCATTATCTTTCTTTAGTTATCCACAATGATGTAGTCCCCATCAACTGTGCTTTGGTCCACATTCATCCCTTTGCCATAATTATTCTCTACTTCTTTGTTGGTTGCATCTTCTACTGTGAGCTCCTCATTGTAGTCTTCAAAGGTTATAATCAAGTGTTCTCCATCATCATACTCTATTTTGCCTGTTAGCCTTTCATCATCAAACTGCCTTGCCTCAGTTCCAATACGTCCTGGTCTGGTCTCTTCACTTGGCAAATCTTTTGCCATCCGCTTGTACCCCTGCACTCCCTTGCCTTTGGTACATCAACATTGCTGGAATAATCTCTAGCCACTTCGTAATAGGCTCCTAAGAGACTCAGGTGCGTCCCATAGCACTCTTTCAACCCATCCGCATATTCTTCCGGGAACCCCATCGCATAGGCTACACAAATCCATTTGTTTTTTATTGCCACATGGGTATGTCCTCCCATGCCTTTTACTGTAAGATAAAGATCTAATAGGCATATTTCTGTCCCATTTATTTTCACGGGTATTGGTCGTTCTCCGCCTTGCATATACTCTTTATAGAACCATTGTACCATTTTATCAAAGTGGTTCTTGACCAAATCTTTACAATCCTTGATTATTTCCTGTTCATTAACCATCTCAATGCACCCAATTAAACTTTCAAATTCATACCTTGATGGCACCCTCGGTCCCTGGTTACCATCCAAACTTTCTTCAATTGTGTTCTCTTTAAAGTATAGAGAATCACAATAACGCATCACGGCTTTAATGGCTTTTTCTTTGACCACGTCCAGCCTTTGTTGTTCTTGAACACAACCCTCTTCTTCATTACTGCTACCGTCCTCGCTGCTTGTATCATCAAATAGCCTTTTCACAATGCAATTTGTGTTCTTGAAGATTACTTCAAAACCTTGTTGTATTAATTGGCTTAAACTCAGCGTGTTCAAACCCGCGTTAGGAACATAATATACTCCAGGTATCACAAATCTTCTTGTCTCTGTCTGAACTATCACTTCCCCAATTCCTTGAATATTCAAACCGTCTTGACTGGTTGCACTCGTTCCAATAGTTTCTGATTTGAATCTTTCAAACGATCCCACGTTCGGGGTCATGTGTCTCGGGTATTCATCAGAGACATACCATATATCATTCCATCCTCCTTTATCAGTCCCTATCACTTGCCAATTCATAGATGCTATAACAATTTCGGCAGTTTTGCTTCCTGTGGTCTCTTCAGTCCCTCTTTCTTCTTTGATTTTCTTCACTTCTACTTGTTTTCCCCTCTTGAATTCGGCCCTTCTGTTCTTATTTGGGCAGTTCCAATAGGCGTGTCCTCGAGTGAGGCATATGTAACATCTTGATCGCCTCATCTTCTTTGAATTCTTCAAAGTAATCTTCCTGGGTTCACAATCATCTTCCTGATCGCATAGTTTCAAGTGATCCAATGTTTGAATCACTTCCCTTCGTCGTTGATTCCAGAAGTCATCATCACAGTGATGATACTTCCTGTGGAAACTGCACTTGGGCTTTCGAATTCTGGGTTCACAAATTCTCAGGATCCCCCTGTTGCTCTGATACCAATTATTAGAATCTAAATCTGCCATATTTGACAGCCTTTGAGATCGATGCAGTCCCCTGTTTCTAGCTACCATATTCGAACAAGAACTATGTGCGTGTGTTTAGAAGAAGAAAGAAAACAGGACCAGAAGTGTATATAATAAACACTTAAACAATCTAATTAGAAAAAGAAATGTACATCAGTTTTATAGGGGATGAATCGGTGCCTTTGAAAGGACACAACTATTCATCAACTGTTGCCATAAGACAGTTTCATAACTGCCCTATTATTCACTATTTACAAGGCAACCCTTCTAATTTAACCAAGTTATAAACTACTAACTATTAACTAAACTAATGGTCTTGTTGTGATTATAATTATTAACTCCAACATTGATAAAGATAAGAAAGAGTGAAAATATAAATTTATTTGGTTATCTTGTTGTTAATAAAAAGGTTGGACATTTGTTGTAAGTGGGAATAGAACCCCCCAGATGTCCTGATAATGAGGCGTGCTTTTTACATGCACCGAAGACCATCTACCCATCAATCATTTTGGTTGCAAAAATGGTTTCAAAATATTTGAGAGCGCTCTTAAAACTCAAGTGGGTGCACTTTTATAACGCATCAAATTTCTCCTCTTACGGTGATCAAGTGAGCGGGTGCACGGGACCCCTAAAGGGCCTTGATACGTTTCAAAGAAAAAGCACACCTCTGCAAAAGAAATCAGTCATAACATTTGAAACACTTGGGATGGAACTAGTTTGTAAATTCTATTTGGGGTTTTATCGCTTAATTACGAGCAGGCTTTTGGGTCAGAAATGGGTTAAGAATGACAAAGTTGCAGGTGTGCTTATCAAATGCAATGGGTTAAGAACAAGCAAAAGCTGACAGATATGTGTTTTGTATGTGTAAGTTGGGATGGATTAAAAAGGAGGAAGTCTCCTTACCACTACCCTCTACCACTTAACTCTTGGTATAAATGGATATGAGATTAAGCTATAGATATATATATATATATATGCTTTTTCCAATAAATATCAAGATCAACTTCTTTTTCTCAAGGTCCCAAAGCTCTATCTTTAGACCACCACTATTACTTGGCTTTCATATGTTTTTGTCAAACATTATTGATCTCCAAAAAGCTTCAAAACGGTAAAGAAACGAGAGTGAGACAGCATGGAGTAATCTTAACCGGTGCTCGTGGGAAAACATTTTGATGTTGATCGGTGGTGGAGGGTGAGGGGTGTCGGACAAGAAGTGGTCATCGTAGGAAGATGAAGACAGTGGGTGGTCTATCATCTGTATATGTGACATATATATTGTATGTAATTTTTTGAACGGAAATAAGAAAACCTGGAATAACTAAAATGCCCTTAAGTTAACGGGGTTTAATTAACAGAGTTAAAGACGAGAATTAAAGGTGTATGTAATATTTTGATTTAGGAACACATAATATAGTTTTATGTAAACCACAAGTACCAAGAATGTAACTTACTCCAACTTTTATTAGGATTGGTTGGAAAGTCGAAAATATTATTTCCTCCTTCCTACAAATTCAACACACCTCCCATTTGACTCCCATATCCCCTTTTCACACTACCCTCACTTCACTTTCTCCCCCTCCCCTCTAACCACCGTAAACCACCACCCCAAAATGAATTCAACCCAAATTCTCAATCTTTTTCCACTTTCAAATAATGGGTTGTTGTATCATCACTCATAAACGTCCCAAAAAATCCTAAAACCACCGTATCGCCGCCGGAAAGCCACCACCAACCATTACCTCTAATGTCATCAAATCTCAATCTTTTTCAAGATTCACATAAAAAGTAAAAACCACCGATCATTTCTAGTCCCATTTTTATTTGTTCATTAAAGTTTCAATCTTTTTCAATTTCTAGATAATGGGTTGTTGTGTCAGCACAAAAAAACCTCCGACGACGTCACCTGAATTCCACCGGAATTCATCAAAATCAAGCAGAGCTCCGCCGCCGGTGGACGAAGAGACGGTGAAAGAAGTGCTTTCTGAAACCCCCAACGCCGCCAACCATTTCTCAAATAAAATCGAAGATGAACAACCCACCACAAAATATGTACCAAGAAAGAGCTTCAACAAGATCCAACATCAACAGAATAATAATAATAATCTTGAAGATATGAATGTCTCCGAGATCTGCAGTACCATGAGCGAGAGCAACTCAACCACCACATTTGAAGAGGCCGACGTTGAGATTCTTCGCCGGAGAGTTACTGACAGATCGCCGGCAAAGTTAAGGAACCCACACCAGTTTTCCGGCGAGCTTCGGGTGGTAAGAAATTCTCCGGTGAGAGGCAAACAACAGTCTCCTGGTCGGGTCAGATCCGTATCCGAAGTCAACAACCGTGGTTCTGGGTATTATTCCGCCGGTCGTCAGAGGCCGGTGCCGGAGGCCTCTCGATCGAGATCTCCGGCGAATCGTACGGTGGCCAGAGGTGGTGCTGGTGGGGCCAGGAATGGGATAGGAAGGAGTCCGTCGGCGAGGAAGACGGAAAGATCTCCGTTGCGTGCCGGGTCGGGTTTACCCGAGAGGGTTCTTAAACCCGATGTAAGTTCGGGTATAGAGAGAGAAGAGATGAGATGGGATCCGACAGATAGAAACGACGACGAATCACTTGATAACCCGCTTGTGTCCTTGGAATGTTTTATTTTTCTGTAGAAATTGTTTAGTATTTGATGTGGTAGGAATTGTAATTTTGATCAATCTTGATGGGTTATAGTGTAATTTGCATGGTAAAATAACCAATAAGGGATTGTTTACCGATGATAAGTAAACGTACCATCCTCGTTTAACTTATTGGACGAGCATGACAATGATGGAGAATCTTTACTCGATAAGAGAACTGAGAATTTTACACGGTGAGTGAGAGTGATGACTCTTATCCGGTTAACGTTTACCAGGTAAAAGATCTTACCGGCAATGTTATTATGTCCTTTTGATGATTAAGAATTTTACCCAATAAGTGAAGATGATGATGACTTTTACCCGATTACCATCGGTAAATGGTTCTTTAGTTTTTCAAGATTTTATTTTTTGTGTGTCTTATTGTATTCTTGTGAACATTCATTTTTCATGAACCTTGTCAATGCAATGTGAAGGTTCAATTATTTCATGTGAAGGTTGATGTCTTTTATGTCAAGGTTGTGTTTTTCGTGTAAAGGTTCGGTGTGTTTTTTCTCTGAAGAATCGATAAGTAAAGTACTGTCAATTGGTTGTGCCTTAAAAAAACATTATCCAAAGGTGGTCTCCTAAGATTCATAGTTTATATATATATATATATATATATATATATATATAGAGAGAGAGAGAGAGGTTCAAACGAGAACGTTAACTATTTACGAGAACACGAGAGCGGTCGTCCATGTACAAAATCACATGTGATTTTACACTACCTGGATTTTGTACAAAATCACATGTGATTCACGTCTAGATTTCCAGGTAGTGTAAAATCACATGTGATTTTGTACATGGACGACCGTTCTCGTGTTCTCGTAAATAGTTAGCGTTCTCGTTTGAACCCATCTCTCTCTCTCTCTCTCTCTCTATATATATATATATATAGGGAGAGGTTCAAATGAGAAGTGCAAAATTTTTGAAAAATAGAGAAGTGATCTAGGCCATTTATTCGGTCAAGATCGGCGACTTTGACTGAGAAGCAACAGATAATTCCTCGCATGGTCTGCACAAGATAGAGGGGTAGTTTCGTAAAAAATACGCGGGACGAATTCATATATGAATCAGTGTGATTCATATATTAACCTTTGTAATTCACATATATCCTCTTTTTAACTAATTCATATATGAACCTTTATGATTCATATATGAACATTTGTGATTCATATATGAATACGTTAATTTGTTCATATGAGAAGTAGTTAAAAAAAATTCATATATGAATCACAAAGGTTCATATATGAATTAGTTAAAAAAATTCATATATGAATCACAAATGTTCATATATAAACACAAAGATTCATATATGAATCAGTTAATTGGTTCAACTGATTCATATATGAACCTACAGTTAATTAGTTTCATATATGAAATACAAATGTTCATATATGAATCACAAGATTCATATATGAATTAGTTATAAAGAGTTCATATGTGAATTACAAAGGTTCATATATGAACGTATAGTTCATATGTGAATCGGACAGATTCATATATGAACTCAGCCCGTGTTTTTTTGTAAAAGTTACGAAATTGCCCTTCTATTTTTGGAACAGCCGCAACTTTTGACCAGTCAAAGCCACAACTTTTGACCAGTCAAAGCAGCAACTTTTGACCAGTCAAAGCCGCAACTTTTGACCAATTATAACCGATCTTGACCGAATAAATAGCCAAGATCACTTCTCTATTTCTCAAAAATTTTGCACTTCTCATTTGAACCTAAGGCTATATATATATATATATATATATATATATATATATATATATATATATAGGGAGAGGTTCAAATGAGAAGTGCTATATATTTGAGAAATAAAGAAGTGATCTTAGCCATTCATTCGGTCAAGATCGGCGGCTTTGACCGAGAAGCAACGGATAATTCCTCGAGTTGTCTGCGCGTGGTCTGCAAAAGATAGAGGGGTAGTTTCGTAAAAAATACGCAGGATGAGTTCATATATGAATCTGTGTGATTCATATATGAATCTTTGTGTTCATATATGAACCTTTGTAATTCACATATAAACTCTTTTTAACTAATTCATATATGAATTTTTGTGATTCATATATGAACCTTTGTGATTCATATATGAATCAGTTAATTTGTTCATATGAGAATTAGTTAAAAAAATTCATATATGAATCACAAAAGTTTATATATGAACACAAAGGTTCATATATGAATCAGTTAATTAGTTTCATATATGAATCACAAAGGTTCATATATGAACACAAAGGTTCATATATGAATCAGTTAATTGGTTCAACTGATTCATATATGAACCTACAGTTAATTAGTTTCATACATGAAACACAAAAGTTCATATATGAATCACAAGATTCATATATGAATTAGTTATAAAGAGTTCATATGTGAATTGTAACAACCGGGTTTTTCTAGAAAATGTGAAAGTTTGGTGGCCGAAGTCTAAAGAATGAAAGTTGGTGTTGAGGGACTTATTGGCAATTTATGAGAAGTATAAATGGCTCCAAATCCCTAGGGCATCATTTAATTGTATCAGTATCATTCTTTTTGTTGGAGTGCTTGGCGGCTAGAAGAAGAAAAGGGAAGATAAGAAGAAACCTATTGGAGAAATCAGATTTGTGGAAGAAATCTTTGAAGGTAAATTCATCTAGAACTCTTCTCCTTGTTACTTGTGATCTCTTTTCTGTGTTGCCTAAGATTTTGGATGAAAAATCTTAAGTTCACTGTGTTCTCCACCTTATTGCCTTTAAAAGGGGATTTTGGGGTTTTGATTCTTATGCATCGGTTTAGAGGTAAGGAATCAGAATAAATGAGTGTTTATGATTGGTGGATGAACCCTTGTGTTTGTCTAATCGAGCTTATAGCAGAAAATCGTTTTTAATCGCTTTTGGTAAACTGGGTTTTCGTCCAATTCGTGGTTACCGGATGAAGGGAGTTTCCCGGGTATGGCAGTGGTTACCGGGTAAGATGTAGGTTCCCGGATAGAAATCCTAGTGAAGTTACCGGACGGATAGTCTTACCGGGTAGGTTGGGTTACCAGGTGTTTAGTACCCGGTAAGGAGTGTGGTGTCCGGGAAGTTCTTATACCCGGTAAGTCCTGGTAACCGGTAAGTAGCGTATACTCGGTAAGTGTTGTGCACCCGGTAAGTAGTTTCTGGATGCCAATTACTGATTGAGAAACGTCTGATCTTTTAGGTGCTAAGCTCGGGTAACTCGAGAATAGAACAAGAGTGCGTACATTACCATCGCAAGGTGAGTTCCCTAAACCCTTTTTATGACGTACTATGTTTTACTGATTATGGTTTCGTTTACGAGCATGAAATGTTTTATAAATGTCACGCATGCTTTCCATGATCTGCATGTTTTATTTAAAGAGGTTTATTCAGCAAAGAAATGATGTTTAAAGTTTTCATGCATTGGATTTCGATACGTTATGTGTATGCTAGGTGGAGTCGGTTTACACAGTGGGATCAGGGTACCTTGGGATTCGATAATCCTTTGGGCATATGTGGTCAGCTTGTAGGATGGAATTTGTTTCCTTCCTACTCAGATAGAAGGGGGTCCACTTGGACTCTGGTGCAGCCGAGAGGGTGTCCGTTAGGCCCCGATCGTGGTAGCTTATGCTGTAACACCTCAAAATCCAGGCTAATTTGAACTTCAAATTTCAACAAGTTATGATAAACTAAACTTCAACTTCATATATATAGCAAGTGAATTAACCACTAGGAGTACATTTACAAGAACAGAATTCTCCAAATAACCTATTAATCTAATTATGCCACTATAATCAGATTAACTAAGTTATCTAAGCAATCCTTCAAAACTCCTCCTGTTAATTGACACCTCTGCTATTCCAAAACGCTCATCCCACAACCCTTTACTTTCCCGAGCTGGTACCTGGTAAGAAAACATCATATGAAACGATTAGGCCAACGCCTAGTGAGAACATTCGTTTCAAAAATAATATTTGCAAAATCAATATACACAAGTTACAACAAACCTGATTACTCCTTTTCTTACCGCACGTGTAACTCTATTCCATTACACTATTTCATCCACTTCCATGAATATGACTGACAATAATTCCATCAGCATATCATGCCTCAGAGCCACACTACGAATCTTTAATGATTCTAGATTAATGCTCTTATCCAATAAATTGCAATTACACATGCCCATTTATCGGAAAGGAAGTAGAGATTACAAGCACTTATGTCAATCCCATTTTCTTCCTTAGAAATTGGGAATAACGATTATTACCACACACCTATTCCACAATTTCCACACACACTAGAATAACGATTATTACCACACGCCTATTCCACAATTTCCACACACACTGGAATAACGATTATTACCACACGCCTATTCCACAATTTCCACACACACTGGCATAACGATTATTACCACACGCCTATTCCATGTGATTACCAAACACTAGTGCCTATGGATCCATTACACTTTACTAACGTATATGCATAACAACATATCACACCACATCTCATATCATATTCTTAACTCTAAGAATACTAGATAACCTATCGCATTTTCATCCTCAAATGCCCCCCCTTCGGCGACTTAGCACGGGGCTTCCGCTATGATTTAAACTATCCGGACATCAGAACCTAACATTCTCAATTTCACAAAAGTGTCCGGACAACAGGGGTTTCCGGATGATTTAAACTATCCGGACAACTGAACTTTCCGGATAACTACAACTCACCGGGTAACCAAACATTCCGGATACCACTACTTTCCGGGTAATTCATATTTTCCGGATACTTTTCTAATCCGGACAACACCCGGAAACTAAAATAATCCGGATACTATCCGGTAACTGTTTGGGCAAAAAATCACGTCGTACGACCACAATCAGAGCAGGTAAGACGCACGTTATAATCCAAATCTTGTATTAAGATAAGGTCTCGACAAGAACCCAGGAAACATCCGTCGTCTCCCGTAAAAGGTAAGTCGTACGTCCCTCATGACGCTCGACCATAACATCGCCCGTCCCGCACGACCGTCGCATAGAACCATGCGACCTCGACCGAACTAACGTTAACCATGACTGTTACGTTTGTTAAGTGTTTAATGCAGGAATCAAAGTCATTAAGGAACAACGGATATAACCGACTCAACCATTAACGATCGATAGCCGTAACGGACGAAGATCATCATGGATAATCACTCCGACAACCGTTTCCAGCCGTTGTTGCCGTTGATCAAAGCATTAATGGAGCTAATTAATGACGCGAAGACTATAAATACCAAGCTAAGTCTTCACATCAAAGGACATCAGTTAACATCTAAGATACATCAGCGAACATCACCAAACAGCAGAGAAAATCATCCAAAATCATAGCAAAGAACATTCAAACTCTGGAGATCAAGTACTGAAAGCCAGAACCTTACAGCGAACTCAAGAACACTCGAAGAAAAGTTCAAGTCATCGTTCTCGACGCACGACAACAGCTCTCGACCAGAAGTTCACACTTTGTATTCACACGACAAACACCTGTTTTACACTTTAAACACTTGTACTTTACATTTTGAAGCATTTCCTTCATTTGTATTGTAATCTCTGTACGATCGACACCAGTACCGAAGGACATCGCCCCTGATTGGCGACCATAGTGCAGCGACGACACCCACTGTCGTCCGCAGGTTTTTTCCTCGTTTGAGGTTTTTCCTGCGTCATCAAATCCCTTGTTTCTTTCATTTTTTCCCTCGTCGCACGTCTCGTCGAAAGATTCTTTCTTTAGTTGATTAAGTCCACATAGATCTTAAGTTGTCCCTTTGGTGCGATTTTTGGCATTAACAGTTTGGCGCCATCCGTGGGACTACATCTAGAGAAAATCCTCGACGAACGTGCATTCTACTAACAGTTTCTTGGAGTTTTTTCTGCTCTCTATTGCAAGAACAATGGCAGCCCCTGGAAATCCGCAGCAAGCTGTTGCTCAGATGTATCAGGAGCTCGAAGTCGCCAGGAATCAGCTCAATGCAATGGCAGAGCAGAATCGCAGAGCAGCTGAGGAGATCGCGCGGTTAAGAAATCCTCTTGGGCCTCGAAATGGTCCTAGGCCGTTCGTGCAGAACCCAATTCCAAGATCGTTCGACCAGAATGGCCCTAGACCATTTGTTCCGAATCCAGGTTCTTCCGCGCAGAATCAGCATCCAGGCCCGTTCATGCAGAATCAACAGCCAGGGCCGTTCAACCCAAATCCTCAGTTTGGGACAGTTCCTCCTCAGCACATAAGGCCACCACCCGCGAATAATGTGTCTCAGCCATTACAAGGGTCTCAACCATTTCAGCAGCTATTTCAGAATGGACCTCAAGGTGGATCTCAGCCACTCCACGGTGGATCGCAGCCTTTCCAGCAACGATCGCAGCCGTTTCAGAATGGACCACAACAATTCCACTATGGGTCGCAGCCATATTTTGTCCCGTTCAATGGGGACACCAATGGTTCGTCGCATGGTAATGGCACTAGTCCAGGGACCAATCCCTCGACAGGGGCAAATCCTGATCTTAACGATCCCGTCGCCCAGCGTTTGAAGATGTTAGAAGACCAAAATGAGCGTGTCCTGTCCTTGCTCGCCAAGTTGCCTGGGGCAGCCGTGCCTATCGACATCGAGCCTCGCTCGGGGTATCAGGTGTCACCCTTCATCGACGAGATCGCCACCGTCGAGGTCCCAAAGAAGTATAACATTCCTGCCTTCACTCCCAAGTATTCGGGTGTGACCGATCCAACCGAGCATGTCGCGCAGTATAAGCAGCTCATGTGGACAATCTCGATTCCACACATGTACCAGGAAGTATGCATGTGCAAGAGTTTCGGGGTGACTCTCACTGGTCCAGCCCTCCAGTGGTTGATCAATCTCAAGCCTAAATCTATCGGGTCTTTCGCCGAATTGGTCAACCAATTCTCCCGGCAATTCGCCAGCAGTCGTAAGATGGAAAAGCAGACTAGTGATCTGTACTATGTCGTGCAGAAGACCAATGAGTCTATTCGAAGTTATTTCAATAGATTCAATGCCGAAATGATCAGTATCCGCAATTGTGACATCAAAACTGCGATCGAGGCCTATAAGCGTGGTCTGGACGATAGTTCGGGTCTATACATCGATCTGACCAAGTATCCCCCAGAGACTTTCGAAGACGTCCGAGCTCGAACCTTAGCATATATGAGGGTCGAGGATGATGCCGCCTTTCGTCGCAAGCATACTGACGACAAGAAGTCGTTAGGCGTCAGAAAGCCAGAGTTCACAAAGGCTGTTTCCAGAATAGAGCCAGCGCGCCAAATTTCAAATGTTCGTTTCAAGACGAAAACAGAGGCCAAGACCGCGACTAAGTTCACTCAGTACCCCAAGATATCCTCTTACGGATTCAAAGGATCTACAAAGGACCTAGTCGAAGCTCTGAAAAGTTCCCAAGCGACCATTCGATGGCCAAAGAAGTCCGACCTGGACGATGCTAAGAAAGACAAATCAAAGTGGTGCGACTTCCATGCCGATCATGGTCATGCGACGGACGACTGTATCGCATTGAAGAAAGAACTAGCATATCATTTCCCGAAAGGAAATCTCAAGGATATCATCGACGATGTCGCTGTTCCAGCTAATGGCCATCGACCGTCGACTCCCGAGCATGCAAAAGTTGTCAATTGAAATTCCCTACGCCATGGGGAATCCAGGAGATCAAAAGCGAGCCAAAAGTCGCTCGTGAGTGCTACAAGTCTACCTTGAAGCCGCGGAAATAAACTAAAGTCACAAGATCAGGCTCTCGACAGGTTCGTTTCTTCTATCCCTAAATTAATATATTTTTCACAGAGATAAGTCTACTATGGTGCCCGGTCGCACGCCAACATAGTCAACGCAGGACAATATTCCTCCGTGTCATTCTGTCATTTAAAACCTATCTTTTCCTCTAAAAAAGAATTAGGTAATAAATGACAGGGGGCAAATAGAGAGAACAGTCGAAATGGTACGTTCTCTAACCCTTTTTCATACGATTTTTTCTCACAAAACAGCTACTGACTTAAGCATCGGAGGGTCATTGGTAAGCCAACGACCAACCCTCAACATCATTTTATCGCAGGATCGCACGACAATAATCACTAAGTCTACTATATGACTTTAAATTCGCAGGGACACACGACATACATGATCAGGTATGTGACTTGATCATCCCTCCATAGGGGCATACGATACAAACTCATTATACGATCTAATCATACGATCGCAGAGTCTAAACGATTTTACCCCTAAGTCTCTTAATTTAGAAAATGCTTTAATCGCGTGTTCACATATTTGTTTTACTCATCGTATTACAATGCATGCCTCAGTCGCATGAGTTCCTGTGTGTCCTATGTTCAAATTCATAATTAAACATGGTTTGGATAAAGCATAAAGTTCAAACAAAAGTTGCATTCATTATATAAGCCATCGAGTACATAATCGACCACTAACGGTCGAGCAGCACGAACAAACAAATACATTTTTTCTAAGGTTGTGGAGGAGCATCGATCACAACCTTGTCCGATACCTCATCCCGAAAGCCCTCGTTAGCCACCTCCTCCTCAACCTCCTTCTCGTCATCCAAGTCGAGATCTCTCTCGGTCCCGACTCTCTCATAAAAGAGACGCAGCTCATCTGACGCTGAAGCCAAAGGATCCTTGCCCTGCAGGCGATGTCGCATAACCACCGCACGCGCAGTAAGTCGAGCATAAGAAAAGAAATACTTATTTTCATCCTTCAACCCATCAGACTCCTTCTTCAAATTCATCACCTTAGCCTTGATTCCCTCGACTTCCTTCCTCTTCGCGGTTACGGATTCCTTCATCCCCTCCAGCTCCTCTCTCTGGTCACGCATCAAAGTCAGGGACTCCTTCAAACGCGAGTTTATCTCGTCTCATGTATGACTGAGGGCATCCAATTCGTCCAGAGCATGGTCAAGGCGCACCGACATCGCTTCTTCATGCTCCAAAGCAACTTTCTCTTTGGCTAACGCTGCATCTTCATCTTTGGTAACAGAAGCCGTTGAAACCTCTATATTCGTCGTTTTAGCCTGCAATACCAGGGAAGCTTGGAATGCCTGAAGAATCATAATATGAGCGGCATTAGTAAACAACGACAACGACAAACGACAAGTCTTGAAAGAAAGACTTACCAAGAATAAGAGTCCAGCTGTATGGAACTCTTTCTTCTCGAAAGAAAACCCGTCAAAACGCTCCCTGAAAGACGGAAGCAAATATTTTTCCAAATGGGGGAACAACTTCGTCTCGTCCAAGACATTGTCGTCCAGAAAACCCGACGGCAACGTAAAGTTGATCGTCGTTTCCCCCACAGGTCCCTTCTGCGCGCCTTTGCCCCTGTCGGCCGATGGAGGGCCGGATAGGACGACGGGAGACATCGTCGCCAGTTGCGCAATATCCACAGATTTTGCGCCGGTCGTGTCAAATGCAACCGACGCCTTCGCCTTCCTGGACAAGGCAACCCTCGATGGGTTACCCGTCTTCAAAGACGGTTCCCTCTGAACGGACACCTTTGTCCTCTTTAAGAGGCCCGACCCGGCTATCGGGACCTATTTTCTCTTCAGGACTCCCGACCCAGTTGTCGAAACGTCCTTCTCCCTCGCCTCGCGAGCTACTTCGACTTGGGCCATCTTCCTAGCAACAGAAGACGTCGCCTGTGCTTGAGATTCACCTGTACGGTAAAAGAAAGAAATTAGACGATTCAGAACAGAGAAAGACCAGGTCAAGCGAAAAGAAGACAAAAGGATACTTACCAATTATCTCTACCTCTGGTTCTTCGCTCTTCTCTTCCTCCTCAGTCTTCTCTTCCTCCTCCTCTTCTTCTTTCTCCTCTCGACCCATCCTCATTCTGTCGCTCAAGAAAACGGTGTCATCATCCTCGTCTATCAAATGACGTGTGACGTACGACCGGTCTTCAGTACTAAATTCCAAGAACTTTTCGATCTTAGCCCGAGAAGCATCATCCGGCTCTACCTTATCGAAATCAATATCTACGCATAAAAAAGAAGATCAGTCGAAGAAACAATCGAGCAACAGAATAACATGAAAACGTGCAATCAAAGGCTCACCCGTCATATTCCAACCCTCCCTAATCCAGTCACTATCAGTGTCCAGCGTTGACGCCCGTACGAATACATACCTCTTCTTCCATCCACGGTCGTTGACCGCAGTATTTAAAACCAGGGTACGATCACCCTTGAACCTTGAAAACAAACTGTAGCGACGGTACCGGTCATTCTTGACCTTATACGCCGTCAGAAGGTCCCTTACATTCATCGGTGGATTCCAGTTGGAGGTAAGTCGTTCGATGATCAAGATAACTCGCCAGAACTGGGGCATCAATTGCCCCGGCGAAAGATCAAATTCACACATGAACTCTTTGACTAAAGGCGAATATGGCCAGTGAAAGCCTATTTTGAACGGGTATTCGTATATAACAATGTACCCCTCGGGGCACATTTCCGGTCGAACCTTGCCAACCTTGCTTACGGTAATCCCCATGGGAATCCTCGCTAGACTTCTAAAGTCGTCGAAATCTTCTTCGTTTTTAATGGTGCTTCTAGGCTCTGTCGACATTGCCAGCCCCGTTAAATTGATTTGCACTTCTGAAAGGCCCCAGATATCCCAGTTTTTTCTAGGCTTTCTAGCAATAGACTTGCGACGCATACGCAAACTGGAGGGTCGTATCTTATATGATCTCAGAAAAACTTAAATTAGGTCAAAGATTCTTGCAAGTTCTAATCGAACGGAAATCGCCAAGAAAAGATCCATCGTAATCTTTATTTATGCAGTCGATCATGTCAGGTCGAAACCCTGGATGACCGCCGCGCATCCCCGTCCTTTCGCATGCCCGCCCGGATCTTCGACACCTGTCCTCGACAGCTGGTAAGCATCACCGTGTGTCATCATGACGTCACGACCTCGTTCCCTTTTCAACTTCTCGATCAGTTAGAAACGGACCAGTCTAGTTCCAAGGCGATTGAGGTAATTTCTAACTCTTGTCTTATTTCCTATGCGTCTGATTGACAAAATTTAAAACTTAAATTTGACATTCAATTTTCAAATTTTGGGGGCAAACTGTTTGGGCAAAAAATCACGTCGTACGACCACAATCAGAGCAGGTAAGACGCACGTTATAATCCAAATCTTGTTTTAAGATAAGGTCTCGACAAGAACCCAGGAAACATCCGTCGTCTCCCGTAAAAGGTAAGTCGTACGTCCCTCATGACGCTCGACCATAGCATCGCCCGTCCCGCACTACCGTCGCATAGAACCATGCGACCTCGACCGAACTAACGTTAACCATGACTATTACGTTTGTTAAGTGTTTAATGCAGGAATCAAAGTCATTAAGGAACAACGGATATAACCGACGCAACCATTAACGATCGATAGCCGTAACGGACGAAGATCATCATGGATAATCACTCCGTCAACCGTTTCCAGCCGTTGTAGCAGTTGATCAAAGCATTAATGGAGCTAATTAATGACGCGAAGACTATAAATACCAAGCTAAGACTTCACATCAAAGGACATCAGTTAACATCTAAGATACATCAGCGAACATCACCAAACAGCAGAGAAAATCATCCAAAATCATAGCAAAGAACATTCAAATTCTGGAGATCAAGTACTGAAAGCCAGAACCTTACAGCGAGCTCAAGAACACTCGAAGAAAAGTTCAAGTCATCGTTCTCGACGCACGACAATAGCTCTCGACCAGAAGTTCACACTTTGTATTCACACGACAAACACATGTTTTACACTTTAAACACTTGTACTTTACATTTCGAAGCATTTCCTTCATTTGTATCGTAATCTCTGTACGATCGACACCAGTACCGAAGGATATCGCCCCTGATTGGCGACCATAGTGCAGCGACGACACCCACTGTCGTCCGCAGGTTTTTTCCTCGTTTGAGGTTTTTCCTGCGTCATCAAATCCCTTGTTTCTTTTATTTTTTTCCTCGTCGCACGTCTCGTCGAAAGATTCTTTCTTTAGTTGATTAAGTCCACATCGACCTTATGTTGTCCCTTTGGTGCGATTTTTGGTATTAACAGTAACTAAATTCCATCCGGAAACTACGATAAAAATCAAAACTTACCGGATACTAAATCGCGTCCGGAGACCTTCATCACCACAGTTTCCGGATACTGCGTTTTATCTGGAAACCTTCGACCTGCAGCTTAAAATTCGATCTAGATACATATATGTTCGATTCAGCTCATTCCAGACCATTCCATACAGTTCATAATCAATTTATACAACTATTTCAAGGTTTAATTTAACATATAAACACTGATTTATACAAACCACAAATGAACTCACCTCTTGTTTGCAAAACCCACTTCCTGCACAAATCTGAAGCCCAAATTTGCTGTTTATGATTCTGAAAATCAGTCCAATACACAGATTCGTTTACAATCATATAACTACAATAGATTTTATCAGCAACCAACACAAATTCCTTACCAATTTGATGATCCATTTGCTTTTCTTCCTTTCCTTCTTTCTCCCTTTTCTCCCTTTTCTCTTTTTCTCCAAACCGACCCAACACACAAATGAGATGAAAAATCTGATTTCAGCTACTTTATCCAAACACACTTTCCAATTGTGACCAAACACACCTCCAAGTTTCAACTTTCCAATAATGACACTTAACTTTGATCACTAACATTTTAACCCCATTTTGAATTATAAATCAAAACATGATCCAAAGTTAAAACTAAAATACAATTAAATCCCAATTCTCATTAAAATACTATTAATGAAAATTCAGGATGTTACATATGCGATCCTTGAACCCTTTGTTGAACCTTGAATGATGATTATATGAAGAATGTGAATCGTTTTAAATAAAATGAGTTTATATTGTGATATATGTTTTTTGGAGGGAATTCACTAGACCTTTTGGTCTAACCCTCGCTTTTCAAAACCAAACCATTTTCAGGTAAGCGTACAACTGGTTCTTCCGGTAAGAACTAGGAGAGGACACACGAAGGAGTGGAGCTTAGAGAGACTCCAAGTTTTGGCTGATATAGTATAGATAGAAAATTCTCGGCTGTGTACTAGAAGTTCCGCTTCCCAATTTTGTCTAGTTTAAAATCATGAACGTTTAAAGACAAGTTTATTTATGTAATTCGAATGCTTAATCTATTGATATTGCATGCTATGTTTTATGGGACGTTACAAATGGTATCAGAGTCTTAGTTTAAGGGATTTAGGTGACCAGTCGGGCCTAAACTTAAACTGTAAGATGAGGAACACGGCCGAGACATAGGATTTCCTCTAGGAACGATCACTATAAATGCGCTTAGGAATAAGGTGCTAAGGACAAACGTGTAAGGTAAGTTTGGGGTTACACCTGGCCAGTGTAATTACGAACTTACAGGTACATGTGCGTGCTTAAATTGCCTTATAAAGCAGATTGGTTGTGTCATGTCTAGCAGAGGTTAATTGTTATTTTCTTTCAGTTAAGTGCTATGGCTGGGAGAACGTTGAGGAATTGGTCAGTACCTGCTGTTCCAAGGAATCAAGACGAGGAGGTCCTAGTAAATGGACCGTTGGAACCGACGAGGGCGACCGTTACCCGCGGAAGGGGTAGGGGTCGTGGAAGGGGTCGGGGAAGAACGCCCCGCCGAGCCGCCACCCAAGTGGCCGGGGAAGGGGAAATCCGACCCGAAGGACGACTCGTGTGACTCGAAGGGCAAGGAGTGTGGAAATCCCCGCCCACCAAGAAGACTCTAATCAGGAGAGTTCAGCTTCGGTGAGAAGGGTAAATCATCTGAGGGGACGTGGTCGAGGCCACAGATCTACTTTTGTCACTCGAGAGAATCTGGCTGCTGAGCTGGGTAAAATTCAGGAGACTCTACAAGCTCTCCTTACTAAGCAGGATCCGTCAACATCGGGAAGCAAAGAGGCGAGTGAGAACCAGGAAAGTGTGGAGCTGTCAAGTCCACTAGTGACCGGTACTGGGAGTCACTCGAAATCGACCCCTCTGGTGGTGAATGATTCAGCAGCTAAGGGATGCAGTTACAAGGCCTTTGCCTCATGCAAGCCCCCTACTTTCAAGGGCGAGTGTGACCCCGTCTTGTCAATGAAATGGGTGAAGGAGATGGAACTGGTATTTGATACTTGCAAGTGTGCCGATGGGGATAGGGTGATGTTTGCTCTATCCATGCTGAAGTCTGATGCAGTTTATTGGTGGGATGCCGAAACTGGGGGAAAGGGTTCGGCAATGGCTAAGGGGATGTTGTGGGAAACGTTTGTGGAAAGATTTAAAGCGCAGTTTTGTCCACTCGCGGCAGTGAAAAAGTTGGAAGAAGAGTTTTTGGGTTTGGAGCAGAGGGAAATGTCGGTGCGGGAGTACACTTCTAAGTTTATTGAGAAGTCTCGCTTCGCAGATTTGTATGTGCCGACGGAGGAACGTCGAGTGGAACGTTTCATCTATGGGCTGAAAAGTAGCATCCGGAAATTGGTTTTGGCAAGAAATCCCACTACCTTCCAGGCGGCCATCAATACGGCTGAGTTGATCGAGAAGGAAAAGAATCGCCAGACGACTGAGAAGGGTGGTGAGAAACGTATGTGGGACGGACCGGGAAATGACTCAAGGAAAGGGAAAGTGTTTCGACCAGAAAACCGTGTTAGCAGGGATACCGCTGGGAAATCGTGTACGAGATGTAACAAGGTACACCGAGGAGAGTGCATGGCAGGTTCAAACTCATGCTACCGGTGTGGATTGCCCGGTCACTTGTCAAAGGATTGTCCGGGTGGTGGAAAATCATGTTTTCAATGTGGAGCTACGGGTCACTTGCGGTATGACTGCCGACAGTTGAAAAAGGGTGGATCAGCTCAGTATGGAGAACGTCAGGGAGGAAAAGGCAGCGATAAGGGAGCAGTACCGGCGCATCCGAAGGGACGTGCGTTCCGCATGACTGGGGAAGAGACGGAGGAAGTTCCAGATGTCGTGACAGGTACGTTTCTAGTGAACTCTCTATGTGCCAAGGTGTTATTTGATTCGGGAGCGAATCGCTCTTTTGTATCGCATGCTTTTATGAAATGTTTGGGGGTGAGGCCTAGACGTTTGGAGAGAGCACTAGAGGTGGAAACTGCCAATGATAATCGTGTTTACGTTAAGGAATTGGTAGAGGATTGTGTCATAGATATAGAAGGGAGATTGGTGTCTATGCAACTATATCCCATAGCAATGGGAGAGTTTGATGTGGTGTTGGGTATAGACTGGTTAGCCGCGAATGATGCGAATATCGTTTGCAACAAAAAGCTGGTCAGGATTTGGTTACCTGATGGGGATTCCGTAGTGATTTACGGGAATCGCCGTGATAGAAAGACTAGCCTTATCTCTATGATTAGGGCTACTAAGTGTTTGAGGAAGGGGTGTCAAGGATTCTTGGCGTACGTGTTGGACGCCAAGAAAGTGAAGTGTGGGGTGGATGACGTGCGAGTAGTAAGTGAGTACCCAGAAGTATTTCCGAATGACTTGACAAGTGTACCCCCGGATCGTCAGATCAAGTTCAGAATTGATCTGATGTGTGGAGCTGCACCAATTGCCCGCGCACCTTATAGATTGGCGTCGTCCGAAATGAAGGAAATGATGACTCAGTTGCAGGAGTTGTTAGACAAGGGATTCGTTAGACCAAGTACGTCTCCGTGGGGAGCGCCTGTGCTCTTCGTGAAGAAGAAGGACGGTACTATGCGAATGTGCATAGATTACCGGGAGCTCAATAAGGTCACAATCAAGAACAAGTACCCTATACCGAGAATTGACGACCTGTTCGACCAATTGCAAGGAGCCAGTTAGTTCTCTAAGATAGACTTGAGGTCGGGTTATCACCAACTCAAGGTAAAAGAAGAGGACGTGCCAAAGACCGCTTTTAGAACCAGGTATGGACACTACGAATTCTTGGTGATGCCGTTTGGGCTAACCAACGCCCCTGACAGCATTCATGGACCTAATGAATAGGGTGTGCCAACCTTATTTAGACCAGTTCGTGATAGTGTTCATAGACAATATCCTGATATTTTCAAGATCGGAAGAGGAGCACGAAAGCCACTTTCGAACCATTCTCGAGCTACTAAAGCAAGAGAAGTTGTATGCGAAGTTTTCTAAGTGCAAGTTTTGGTTGAGAGAGGTGCAGTTTCTCGGGCACGTGGTGTCTGAGAAGGGAATCATGGTAGGCCCGACTAAGATTGAAGCCATCCGAGATTGGGAGCAACCTAAGAACCCGTCAGAAGTTCGAAGTTTCCTCGGACTGGCGGGATACTACCGGAAGTTCATCAAGGACTTTTCGCGTATTGCCATGCCATTAACCTCTTTAACCAAGAAGAATGTCAAGTTCGCCTGGTCAGAAAAGCAAGAAGAAACCTTTAAAAAGCTAAAAGATATGTTGAGCAGTGCTCCGGTATTATCATTACCGGATGGTTTTGATGATTTCGTGGTTTTCAGTGACGCATCGAAGCTCGGATTGGGTTGCGTACTCATGCAACGAGGAAAGGTGATCGCTTATGCCTCCCGGCAGTTAAAGGATCACGAGGTTCGATACCCCACTCACGATTTGGAATTGGCGGCAATGGTTTTCGCTCTGAAGATTTGGCGACATTACCTTTATGGGACGAAGTGTCAGATCTTCACGGACCACAAAAGCTTATGTCATCTCTTCGACCAAAAAGAGTTGAATATGACCGATTACGACTGTAAGATTGAATATCATCCGGGTAAGGCAAACGTAGTGGCAGACGCTTTGAGCCGTAAGGAACGAAGTGAAACCCCCAGTATTATGGCCATGAGGGTCGAGGTGACGTTCAATTTGTTAGACAAGATAAAGAAATGTCAGGCAGAGGCATTCGGAGTTGAAAATCTCAAGAAAGAAAGAATGATAGGACAAACATCCTCGTTAGTGGAAGACAGTCGGGGGGTGAAGTGTCTTAGTGGGAGAATCTGGGTCCAGAAACTCGGGGAACTCAGGAAGGTGATTTTAGAAGAAGCCCACAAATCAAAGTACACGATTCACCCTGGAACTAACAAGATGTACGGAGATCTACGACGAGACTATTGGTGTCCTGGAATGAAAAAGGATATAACTCACTTTGTAGAGACCTGTATGACGTGTTCACGTGTAAAGATCGAACATCAACGACCATACGGGAAGCTTCAGTCCTTGGAGATACCGATGTGGAAGTGGGACCAGATCACGATGGATTTCGTAACCCACTTGCCTAAGACCCCAAAGGGTTTTGACGCTATATGGGTGATCGTGGATCGACTCACGAAATCAGCACATTTCTTGCCTATACGAGAGTCTTACTCGTTAGAGCGGTTAGCAAAGTTGTATATCGACGAGATTGTAACCCGCCATGGTGTGCCATCGTCGATAGTGTCAGACCGAGATAGCAGATTTACCTCCACGTTTTGGAGGAGCTTCCAAATAGAAATGGGTTCACAGATTAAGATGAGTACCGCTTACCATCCTCAGACCGACGGTCAGAGTGAGCGAACAATCCAGACGTTGGAAGATATGTTAAGGGCTTGCGCCTTAGACTTTCAGGGCTCATGGGAAAAGCATCTACCGCTGATCGAGTTGGCGTACAATAACAGCTATCACTCGAGCATCAAGGCAGCACCGTTTGAGGCACTTTATGGTAGGAAATGTCGGACACCTTTGTGTTGGAACGAGGTCGGAGAAAGACAGTTAGCCGGGCCAGAAATAGTGCAACTGACGTCGGACAAGATAGTCCAAGTACGCGAAAGACTGAAGGTCGCTCGCGACCGACAGAAGAGTTATGCGGATAAGAGACGGAAGGACATAGAATTTCAAGTCGGAGACTATGTATTGTTAAAAGTGTCCCCTTGGAAGGGAGTGGTACGATTTGGGAAACGTGGGAAGCTAAGCCCACGTTACATCGGACCATTCGAGATTACCGAATGAATTGGAGAAGTGGCGTATAGGTTGGACCTACCGGAAGAATTGCGAAGTATTCACAATGCGTTTCATGTGTCTAACTTGAGAAAATGTCTAGCAGACGTGACCAAAGAGGCGCCGTTGAAGGACATAAGGGTGGACGAGAAATTAAATTTTGTGGAGGAACCCGAAGCCATCACAGATTTTAAGGTAAGAAAGTCACGAAACAAGGAAACCAGACTGGTAAAGGTACAATGGTGACATCACAAAGGTCCAGAGGCGACTTGGGAGTTGGAGTCAGAAATGAAAGCAAGATACCCGCATCTTTTCCAATGAGGAATTCCGGGGACGGAATTCTCTTAAGGGGGAGTGTTGTAACAACCGGGTTTTTCTAGAAAATGTGAAAGTTTGGTGGTCGAAGTCTAAAGAATGAAAGTTGGTGTTGAGGGACTTATTGGCAATTTATGAGAAGTATAAATGGCTCCAAATCCCTAGGGCATCATTTAATTGTATCAGTATCATTCTTTTTGTTGGAGTGCTTGGCGGCTAGAAGAAGAAAAGGGAAGAGAAGAAGAAACCTATTGGAGAAATCAGATTTGTGGAAGAAATCTTTGAAGGTAAATTCATCTAGAACTCTTCTCCTTGTTACTTGTGATCTCTTTTCTGTGTTGCCTAAGATTTTGGATGAAAAACCTTAAGTTCACTGTGTTCTCCACCTTATTGCCTTTAAAAGGGGATTTTGGGGTTTTGATTCTTATGCATCGGTTTAGAGGTAAGGAATCGGAATAAATGAGTGTTTATGATTGGTGGATGAACCCTTATGTTTGTCTAATCGAGCTTATAGCAGAAAATCGTTTTTAATCGCTTTTGGGAAAGTGGGTTTTCGTCCAGTTCGTGGTTACCGGATGAAGGGAGTTTCCCGGGTATGGCAGTGGTTACCGGGTAAGATGTAGGTTCCCGGATAGAAATCCTAGTTAAGTTACTGGACGGATAGTCTTACCGGGTAGGTTGGGTTACCGGGTGTTTAGTACCCGGTAAGGAGTGTGGTGTCCGAGAAGTTCTTATACCCGGTAAGTCCTGGTAATCGGTAAGTAGGGTATACCCGGTAAGTCTGTATGCCTGATAAGTGTTGTGCACCCGGTAAGTAATTTCTGGATGCCAATTACTGATTGAGAAACGTCTGATCTTTTAGGTGCTAAGCTCGGGTAACTCGAGAAAAGAACGAGAATGCGTACATTACCATCGCAAGGTGAGTTCCCTAAACCCTTTTTATGACGTACTATGTTTTACTGATTATGGTTTCGTTTACGAGCATGAACTGTTTTATAAATGCCACACATGCTTTCCATGATCTGCATCTTTTATTTAAAGAGGTTTATTCAGCAAATGAAATGATGTTTAAAGTTTTCATGCATGGGATTTCGATACGTTATGTGTATGCTATGTGGAGTCAGTTTACACAGTGGGATCAGGGTACCTTGGGATTCGATAATCCTTTGGGCATATGTGGTCAGCTTGTAGGATGGAATTTGTTTCCTTCCTACTCGGATAGAAGGGGGTCCATTTGGACTCTGGTGCAGCCGAAAGGGTGTCCGTTAGGCCCCGATCGTGGTAGCTTATGCGATCATTGAACCCTGTGTTGAACCTTGAATGATAATTATATGAAGAATGTGAACCGTTTTAAATAAAATGAGTTTATATTGTGATATATGTTTTTTGGAGGGAATTCACTAGACCTTTTGGTCTAACCCTCGCTTTTCAAAACCAAACCATTTTCAGGTAAACGTACAGCTGGTTCATCCGGTAAGAACTAGGAGAGGACACACGAAGGAGTGGAGCTTAGAGAGACTCCAAGTTTTGGCTGATATAGTATAGATAGCAATTCTCGGCTGTGGACTAGAAGTTCCGCTGCCCAATTTTGTCTAGTTTAAAATCATGAACGTTTAAAGACAAGTTTATTTATGTAATTCGAATGCTTAATCTATTGATATTGCATGTTATGTTTTATGGGACGTTACAGAATTACAAAGGTTCATATATGAACGTATAGTTAGTATGTGAATCACACAGATTTATATATGAACTCGTCCCGTGTTTTTTTGTAAAAGTTACGAAATTATCCTTCTATTTTTGGAACAGCCGCAACTTTTGACCAGTCAAAGCCGCAACATTTGACCAATTATAACCGATCTTGACCGAATAAATGACCAAGATTAATTCTCTACTTCTCAAATATTTAGCACTTCTCATTTGAACCTAAGGCTATATATATATATATATATATATATATATATATATATATATATATATATATACTAGTGGTGTACTCGCCCGATACAACGCGGGTGAATCACAATTCTAAAACATTAGTTTAGCCCTGAATCATGTTTCTTTATCACATTGATTTTATTTCATGAGTTTGCGTGGTTAATTTGCAAGTTAACTAATATATAAAGTTGAAGGTTAATATGATGTATTAGCAAGATATATTAGAAAAATAATTGCATAAGTACTAAGCTTCTAATTTCCAGGTAGTGTAAAATCACATGTGATTTTGTACGTGAATCACATGTGATTTTGTACATGGGCGGCCGTTCTCATGTTCTCATAAATAATTAGCGTTCTCATTTGAACCCACCTTTATATATATATGTCGAATATATTAAATGCTATAATTTAGCACAAATCAATTAGAAGTCATTAATGTGATTGTAGTGAACGATTTAAAGTTGAATGCTAAAAAATTAACACAAACGTTATCTTAACACTTTTTTGTTAGAGATGGAAAAGCTTCAGTTTTCTAAGCCCGTTTCTAGTGATCGAAAAAACATGGCAATTTTTTAAGTTTGGATCAGTTTTTTTTTTCGAGCTTAACAAAACTTTTATTGGTAGAATGAATAAAAAATCATTTTCTCTCTCATAGGTAATCAATTTGGAGAAATTTCCAAATTGGAGATTTGCCTTCTCTCTCATACTTTCTCCATTTTGAGAGGTCTCGAGAATCTGTTGAAGTAAAAATTTTCGAAAATCTCTATTTTAGAGATGTTGAAGATGTTCTAATAAAATAGTAAAGAATATCATTTTTTTATTGTTTACATAAAACCATATAAGCAAATGGCATATATGTCTGTGTCTTTAATTTATATACAAATAAAATTAATTTCAAAATGTAATAAAAAGTGTTATCATTTATTCACAAATGTAACATTTTCAATACCAAACGATTACAATCTGTTTTTATTCATAAATGGATGAAATCATAAAAGTTAATGGATGTTTACAAAATTCTATAAACTAAGGGGTCGTTTACAAAATGCTTACTCAGGTAAGTGCTTACCAAGTCACATTAGCTTACCGGATGAATATGGCAAGGACTATGAATCTTACCCGGTAAGAGCGGAAGCAAAGATCGAGAGTCGAAAGCAAGGACCGAGAGTCTTACCCGATAAGTGAGTGTGACGGCTCTTACCACAGTTAGCGCTTACCGGCTAAATTGTTGCATACGATGTGTAACAACCCACACCAAACAATCATGCCAAAAGCTACCTCTTTAAAACAAAACGCCAAAAATGGCTCAACATAGTCACACTGCCAAAGATTTACAACACTGGGTTTGCGGAAATAACCCTAAATACAGCTAAGAAACCTAACTAGACAATAAAAGAAGATTCTTCTAATCCTTCTAAACGCAAGCTCCGACTCACGTCTTGCCAAACCTCTAAACGAGCTCTCGGCTACCTGCTTACCTGAAAAGGGTTTTAGTTTTTGAAAAACGAGGGTTAGACCATGAGGTCTAGTGAGTTCCCTCAACACCAGGCCACACCATAAATATCACAATTTATAAATTAGGTATGAAAGAGTTTATACAAAATCATAACGAGCACACTTAACATGATATGCACACAATGATACATGTTACTGGCACACACTATAGTCACACACACCGTGACAGCGTAATAGGGCACACACCGCCCATATATGAAACAAATTCATATATATAGATCATATGGGACACCCCCCCCCCCATTTCACACCATAGCCATAGCATGTCTACACACATTTAATTTATTCATTTCCGCCACACACACCTTTCGCTTCGTAATTTAAAGCAGTTGATATGTACACAGTTAAATACATGTATAAATAATCACACTTGAATAAGATTTGGGTTTAGAAAGACTCACCTGATCCGATGTCCCAAACCGCTACCCTCTATTCACACCTACAATCACATTAAATCAAAAGAGCCGATAAGACTCTCTACGCACTCAGAAGCCTACGACTAAAGAAAATCCCAAACCAACATATCAGGATTCGGTTCCGGACTCGGTTCCGGGTTCTGATACCACTAATCCGGATTCGGACAAATCTCCCGGAATCCAACCGGGTTTCTGGTATGCTTCCGGTTCCTTACGGTTTCGGTATGGCTTCCGGTTCCTTACGGTTTCTGTATGGCTTCCGGTTCCTTACGGTTCCGGTATGGCTTCCGGTTCCTTACGGTTCCGGTATGGCTTCCGGTTCCTTACGGTTTCGGTATGGCTTCCAGTTTCTTACGGTTCCGGTATGGCTTCTGGTCTCAGGCTATCTTACGAACGCTAACATTCACCCCATTTCGAAACCAAAACTTGGTGTTAAACCATTAACATTGAGAGGATACCAATACCGACCAATTTGATAGTTAAACCTACCGATTTTTACACTAAAAGGGATAGGGAGAACACATACGCAGTCTCCATTTCTTTTCTTTCAAATTGATAACCACAAAACTCAGACTCCACCACTCAAGACCTTATGATAGATTGCAAAGGAGAAGGATTGAGGATTACCTTGAGGAAGATGATGATGAACACACGCACGACTTGGAGAAATCCCAATTGCTTTTACTCTTTGATGAACTTGCAACTACCAATCGCCCCCTTTCTAGCCGCACACACTGATTTCATAAAATTTAGAGTTATTAGGGTTTTTACTCATATTTATACCCTTTTTCCAAAGGACACCCAACTCTCCCCCTTTCACACTTTACACCCCAAACTTCTCTTTTTTCTCACTTTTACCACCAAATTTCTCCTATTATTTCAAAAATGGAATGGGTTATTACACAATGCCATTTTGGTGGACTAAAATCTGACCGGGAAGTAAGTGATAATGTTAAATTTTACTGGTAAGCACTTACTCGAGTAAGTGATTAGGTAAACGGGCCCTAAATCGATTTCTAGCCTTCTAGGAAAGATTAACATTTTTTTATCTGATTTAGATTTATTTATAGAATAAAACACTGTCAAAGTTATACTCAACATTGATATTATCGTCGTATTGTTGAACATAAATTTGTAAATAATCTTAAATCTTCTTAATAATAAGGTTATGTTTGACAAATAATTGATAAATTAACTGTTGACTGATAAACTAATAATAAAATTTTGAATATGTAAAGGATAATCTTTTCATGAATAAGTCATGAATATTTTCTAAAACGATAAAATTTTGTTTATTTCAAGTCTCATATATACGTGAGCAAATAGCAAACATATCATTCGCATACTTAGAGCATCTTCAACAGCTTCTTTAAAATAGAGAAAATGAAACTTTTGTTCTTTAAATTGCTTCAACAGCTTCTCTATATGGTTCTCTAAAATAGAGAAAACTCCAAGTTTAGAGAATTCTCTAAAACTTCGTAGATAGAGAGAGAAATTATTTTTTTATTCATTCTCATCAATAGGATTGAGTTATTATTATTTTATACAAATTCTTTTCAAAAAATGCATTGAGATGATAAATTTAAATAATATTTTAATAATATAATGGATGTTGAAATTTCTAAAATAAATAATCTGTTGGAGCTAAATGTAATTTTTTTTAGAGATTTTGTTTTTTGGTTATATATTTTTGAAAAATTATAGAGAATATGTTGAAGATGGTCTTGTGGTATGTTTAAATGTGCTACAAAAATGAATTCTCAATAATCAGTTTTGCAGTACTTTAAAAAGCATATATTTGTTTTTGAAGTCTAAGATAATCATGTTTAAACAAATTGAGAAAATGTTAATGCAAGGAAGCTTAATTTGGAAAATAATATAAATACCTGACAGGTTCTAATTTCAATAAAATAATTATTTAATTTTAACTCAAATAATTAAAATTGCATTCTTACAAACATATCATTTAACATTATTCTAATCCGCTTTTTATTTAAATATAAAAAAGAAATTTAATTAAAATACCTAAAGTTTGACTTTGACTTACCAAAATACTCATTTCTCTCCCGAATTTACCGAAATACCCATAAATCCCGCGAGTAATCCTGCGATCGCGGGATAGGGCACACGTGGCCCGCAGTTTTGGCCAAAACGCCCCGCTATACCCCCAACTATCCCCGCGTCTACACTTTTGGTCCCTCCCCGCGACTGTCCCTGCGATAGGTCCCGCGATCTGACAAAAAAAATGCAATTTTGGTCCTTTTTGCACGAATCTTTGCATGTTTTTACTGTTTTTTTCCACAATTATTGTACTTTGAAGACCAATTTGTGGTTCAAATTCACTGGCATGTTTGAGATTTCATCCATAAATATCAGTAAAATGCAATTCATAATTCACACCATTCTATCCTTCTTTCTTGCTTTCTTTCACTTGTTTTCTTTCTTGCTTTCTTTCTTTAGTAAACAAATGGCATCGTCATCTAACCCATCGTCTACACCTGAACGAATGCCACCTAAACGCCAGAAGGCGATAGCAGCAAGGGAAAAGGAGATAGACCAACTGACAGAAGAGTGGAAACAGATGATGGCCAGGAAGGAAGTCCACTTGATAAGGATCGAAGTGGAAGAAAAGGAGATCAAAAGGATGAAATGGGATATACAAGATAGGGAGGCTCGTATTCGTCGAGAAAAAGAAGAAATTCACCACATTTTGCAAGACTTCGCAATTCTTCAAGCGAATGTAATCGACAAGCAAAGTTGGATTGATCAAACTAAAGCAATTTTTCAGTAGGTGTTGCTTTAGTACTTTGTTGTTTATGTGTTGTTGTTTTGTACTTTCCAGCTCGACATTGTTGTTTCGTTCCTTTCCTATTTGTATGTTGTTGTTTAATTTGTCATGAATAAAGGTCTTTAATTTGTCTGAAAAGTAGTGTTTAAGTAGTCTGAAATTTGTGTAAAAAGTGGTTCATATTAAAAATACAACTCATAGATGTTATACAAGATTATTTCATAACAAACACATACTAATCAATACAGTACAAAATTATCCAAATTTAAGGCTACGGCTAGACGATGGTTTGGTTTTTGACAATCCGGGTCGACTTCTTACATGCTCTGGCGAGACGAGCCTCAAAGTGCTAAGCTCCACTTTCTCGATGTACACTTCAATCACAGTATGGCCGTCAACATACTGGCGTTTGTTGGCTAAATCTTTGTCGGTACTCAATTCTACCAGTCCAGTCAAGAAGTCTGCATTCGGCCTCTTAAAATACAACCTATTATATTTTGGTTCTTCATAGTCCAGCTCTTTCATGATCTGTTCAAGCAGGTGCATAGAAAGATCCTCCACATCTAACATGTCAACATAAATTTCTAGACCACGGAAATAATGTCTTCTGGGTGGTTCCGTGAAGTACCCACCATGGTGGACTTTCATGGTGAACAACTGTGGATATGCATCTGTTGATGAACATTAATTAATATAGTTAGTTCGTAGAACAACGGTAGTAACAAGCAAAACTCAATGAAACATGCACACTAACCATATAACTCTTTTCCAGTGTCTGAAAGCGATTCAGATAAACGCCTAAAGCACCAAACATGAAGGTTTGGGGATGCCATGTAAGAATACGTTAACGAATAATATGTTCTCGTATATGTGTTTTACGACTAATCTAGCGTGGGTTATTTATAGGCAAATGTGGATGCTTTTACTGCACTTAGGTCCCTGTCTTTGCTCTAACACAACTTAGGTCCCTGCCTTTCTATATAACCATTACTATTCTCTCCATTTAGACTACTACCATTACTATTGTCTCCATTTAGACTACTGTAACGACCCGAATTCCCATACACAGTTCAAATAGCATACATTGCATAACGTCGTTAAAACATGAGATACATTATATAACAAATACGGTCCCCTAGTCTTTTACAAACATTCAGTACATCATTAAAAACGTTTACATAGTAAATTACATCATTACTAACAACATGCTATATCTACTAAACACGTCATAGTCTTCAACTACATAGTCCTCCAAAAGCTATTCGCGGTTTAACCTTCTTATTTGCTCTTACTCGATCCACGACCTGAAATACATATTTTTAAAACAAAATGAGGGTTAGACCTTGAGGTATAGTGAGAAAATCCCGTTAGTTAAAAACCATTTGCACAACATCATACACATAATTCACATAAGAATACCAATTAAGACTCATGCGTCATATATCTTTCCATCTCATTCTCTTGGCCATATTAATTGGTTGCGAGCCAACTAATCAATTTACACCATTGTACTAAATACAGCCAACACCACTGTCCCTCTGTACAACCAACTTACACCGGTCCTAAGCCCGGCCAACTAGCACCCATGTAGTGTAATACTCATATAAACACAATATGCACATTATTACACTCATTCACATATATGTATTCCAGTTAGAAAACATTTTAACTAAAAACTCACATGTTTGCTTATCCAAAACTCCTTCCACAAAGAACTCAGCTTTCACCTTCGATTCACAGTATCTGAAATCATTAAACACAAATATTTCTTTACCAAATAGGATATACATGTCTTACTAAAGCTAAGTACTCTAGATAACTCAAATCCTCAAATGTAACCCCCAAACCCGAACTTAAGTCAAGTCCACAGTACATTCAGTCCTCATGCATTTCCTATCCATGACTTAACAAAACACAGGCTACTGGATACTTAAAAGCATCTAAACTCTCAAAATTGCTCAAACAGCCAAACTATCCGGACAACACAAAACTATCCGGAAAACAGGGCTTTCCGGACAACACAACCAATCCGGACAACCCCAACTTTCCGGACAGCATGTTTAATCCGGATGTCATCCGGAAACCACAGTGATCCGGACTCCATCCGGTATCTAAAATTTTCCGGAAACTTAATGAAAATAGGAACTTACCGGATGCAAGAATCGTCCGGACACCTTTAGAACACTATCCGGACACTACCAACAAAACCACCCGGATACCTTCAATCTATCCGGAAACCTCTGTCGGTTTGACTACTTTTTACCCAGAAATCGACAGAATCAATCCTAAACATGAAATCGGTTATTCTACTCCGATAGAAACTACCTAATAGCAATTACACACATAAATTGTAAAGGAAACATACCTGAATTCAGTTCCAAGTGCACCAATTTATGCCTTAACCTAGCTTTTCTTCCTTTCTTCTTTTCTTCCAAAACACACACACACAATGAGCTGATATTTTATGATGTTTGCAATTATCTGAATACCTAAGGGTAATATCTATTCCTATTTACCATTTAGACCTTAAGCTATCCATTAATGACCAAATCACCCCTAAACTTATAAATTAACCCAAACTTACCCTAAACATTAACTTTAGAGTTAAATAAATTTAACGGAACTAACATTTAACTAACGAACTTACCCGAGGTATTACATCACCTCCCCCTTAAAAGAATTCCGTCCTGGAATTTGGTTTAGGCAAAAAGGTGCGGGTACTTAGTTCTCATTTCTGATTCTGATTCCCAAGTAGCATCCTGACCCCTATGATGTCTCCACTGAACTTTCACTTGTCTGATTACTTTGTTCCGCACCACTTTAACTTTGTGGTCAACTCCTTCAGGTTCCTCCACATAATTCAGCTTTTCATCAACTTGTATGTCGGGTAGAGAAACTGCCTGATCCGGCGTAACCTAACACTTTCGGAAATTCGATACATGAAACGCGTTGTGAATCCTGCTTAACTCTGGTGGAAGATCGATTGATCACGCGAGTACGCATCCAGTCAGATCTAACCTGTAGGCTACTTCACTGATCCTTTCTATGATTGCAAACGGTCCAATGTACCTCGGGCTCAGCTTACCTTGTTTCCCGAATCGAATGACTCCTTTCCAAGGCGAGACTTTTAACATCACAAAATCTCCAACTTGGAACTCAAACGGTTTTCGGCGTCGGTCGGCGTAGCTTTTCTGTCTGTCTTGAGCTACTTTCAAACGTTCCCGAATCTGAGAAATCTTATCCGCGGTCAACTGGACTATATCTGGCCCTGCTAACTGTTTCTCTCCCACTTCGTTCCAACACAGAGGCGTTTGGCATTTTCTACCATACAAAACTTCAAACGGTGCCACTTCTATGCTGGAATGGTAACTGTTGTTGTAAGCAAATTCAATCAACGCTAAATGCTTATCCCATGATCCCCCAAAATCAACAATGCAAGCCCGGAGCATGTCTTCTAAAGTCTGAATCGTCCGTTCACTCTGACCGTCAGTTTGAGGATGATATGTTGTACTTAACTTTATCTGCGTTCCCATTTCCTTTTGAAAACTTCTCCAGAATCTTGAGGTAAAACGGCTATCACGATCAGAGATAATCGAAATTGGAACTCCATGTCGTGTTACTATTTCGTTGATATATAGTTTGGCTAATCTTTCCAATGAATAGGTTTCCTTTATTGGTAGGAAGTGAGCAGACTTTGTCAACCTGTCAACGATCACCCAAATAGCATCAAACCCTTTCGGAGTCCTTGGTAACTTCGTGATGAAATCTGTAGTAATTTGATCTCATTTCCACATCGGTATTTCTAAACGCTGTAATTGCCCAAACGGCTTCTGATGTTCAATCTTCACCTTCTTACAAGTAGTACAACCTTCCACATACTGAGCAATGCTTCTTTTTATTCCCGGCCACCAATAGAATTGTTTTAGGTCTTTGTACATCTTATTCGTACCTGGGTGAATAGAGAAACGAGATTAATGAGCTTCTTGTAGTACCCGATCACGTAAACCACCCAAACGAGGCACCCAAATCCTGTTCCCCAGACAAAATAACCCACGATCATCTTTCACTAGCAATGCTGATAACCCCAATAACCGTTCTGATTTCAGATATTCTTCCTGATAGGCTTCTACTTGAAACTTCTTCAGTTCATCGAATATGTTAGGTAGGAGTTCAGCTCTTAGTGCAATGGCTTTTATCGTTCCACTCCTTTCTTGACGACTCAGTGCATCAGCTACCACATTCGCCTTTCCCGGATGATAAAGGATTTCACAGTCATAATCATTCACCAATTCTAGCCATCTTCTTTGCCTCATATTTAATTCCTTCTGATAAAAAAGATGTTGGAGACTCTTATGATCGGTATAAATTTGACATCTAGAGCCGTAAAGATAATGTCTCCAAGTCTTCAACGCGAATACAATTGCTGCCAGTTCCATGTCGTGTGTAGGATACTGTCTTTCATGTTCTTTTAACTGACGAGAAACATAAGCAATAACCTTTCCACGCTGCATTAGTACACAACCCAATCCCAATTTGGAAGCATCACTGAAAACAACAAAATCATCGGAACCTTCAGGTAATGCTAGTATCGGTGCGCTACAGAGTTTCTCTTTCAATATTCAGAATGCTTCATCCTATTCTGCTTTCCATTCGAACTTTAGATTCTTCCGAGTTAGCTTAGTGAGAGGCGTAGCGATACGAGAAAAATCTTTTATAAACTTTCGATAGTAGCCGGCTAAACCCAGAAAACTTCGTACTTCCGTTGGCGTCTTCGGCGGTTCCCATTTTTCAATTGCTTCTACCTTCGTCGGATCAACTTGAATACCTTTCTCGGAAACTACATGCCCCAGAAACTGAACTTCCCGTAGCCAGAATTCACACTTAGAGAACTTAGCGTACAACTGTTCCTTCTTCAACAATTCCAGAATTAAACGAAGATGTTGCGCGTGCTCTTATTTGGATTGGGAGTAGATAAGGATATCGTCGATAAACACAATAACAAATTTATCGAGATATGGCTTACATATTCGGTTCATTAAATCCATAAAAGCAGCTGGAGCATTCGTCAATCCAAAAGGCATTACGAGGAATTCATAGTGACTATACCGTGTGCGAAAAGCAGTTTTCAGAACGTCTTCTTCTTTAACCTTCAGCTGATGATAACCAGATCTCAGATCAATCTTGGAGAAATAGCAAGCTCCAACTAGTTGATCAAAGAGGTCATCAATTCTAGGAAGCGGATACTTATTCTTGATCGTGCACTTATTCAGTTCTCGATAATCAATACACATCCTCATCGAACCATCCTTCTTTTTCACAAACAGAACCGGTGCTCCCCACGGCGAAGAACTGGGTCTGATGAAGCCTTTATCGGAAAGATCTTGCAGTGGTAGCCTTAATCGGAAAGATCTTGAACTGGGTCTGATGAAGCCTTCATTTCTGGAGGTGCCAAATGATACGGTGCACGGGCAACAGGAGCGGCTCCAGGAATCAGATCTATACCAAACTCTACTTGTCTAACGGGCGGAAGGCTAGTCAGATCTTCTGGAAAAACTTCCGGAAAGTGACAAACAACCGAAATATCTCCCGAGTAAGTGGGAGGCTTACAACTTAAGAACATTTTATAGTCACACTTTCTTAGCACTGGTGTGATTGTAGGTGTAATAGGCATCTCGTCTTCCTGACCAGGATCTGGTGTATCAGCTTCATTATGACGAGTTCGATCAAACATGGCTTGTATACTGGTCTGCAGTCTTCCCATTTCGGCTGTTAAATCGTCCCTAGTAACAAATTCATTACCTCGCGGCGCAGCTCCACTCCCAGTTCTACCCCCAATTCTGCCACCACCTCTTTCTCCCCCTCTTCCCCTTCCTCCGGCCGTTGGGTTCGTTCTATTCGGATTTCCTCCTCCTTCTCGATTCGTTTGTCTAGTACCACTTGCCATTCTGTTGATTCAGACAAGGTTAATATACACATAAGCACATACCCCATATAACAAGGTATTCCAGTTCAAACATGTACCTGTAAGAACACAATTACACTGGCCAGGTGTAAAAATGAAATTACCTTACATGATGTTCCTTCTACCTTTTTATATTTAACACCCCAAGGTTCTACAATAATAGGGACATCCTACTTCACATGCAGTTTAAGTCTAGGTACAGATACTAATACCTAAATCCCTTAAACTAGGGCTCTGATACCATCTGTAACGACCCGAATTCCCATACATAGTTCAAATAACATACATTGCATAACGTCGTTAAAACAAGAGATACATTATATAACAAATACGGTCCCCTAGTCTTTTACAAACATTCAGTACATCATTAAAAACGTTTACATAGTAAATTACATCATTACTAACAACATGCTATATCTACTAAACACATCATAGTCTTCAACTACATAGTCCTCCAAAAGCTATTCGCGGTTTAACCTTCTTATTTGCTCTTACTCGATCCACGACCTGGAATACATATTTTTAAAACAAAATGCGGGTTAGACCTTGAGGTCTAGTGAGAAAATCCCCGTTAGTTAAAAACCATTTGCACAACATCATACACATAATTCACATAAGAATACCAATTAAGACTCATGCATCATATATCTTTCCATCTCATTCTCTTGGCCATATTAATTGGTTGCGACCCAACTAATCAATTTACACCACTGTACTAAATACAGCCAACACCACTGTCCCTCTGTACAGCCAACTTACATCGGTCCTAAGCCCGGCCAACTAGCACCCATGCAGTGTAATACTCATATAAACACAATATGCACATTATTACACTCATTCACATATATGTATTCCAGTTAGAAAACATTTTAAGTAAAAACTCACATGTTTGCTTATCCAAAACTCCTTCCACAAAGAACTCAGCTTTCACCTTCGATTCACAGTATCTGAAATCATTGAACACAACTATCTCTTTACCAAATAGGACATACATGTCTTACTAAAGCTAAGTACTCTAGATAACTCAAATCCTCAAATGTAACCCCCAAACCCGAACTTAAGTCAAGTCCACAGTACATTCAGTCCTCATTCATTTCATATCCATGACTTAACAAAACACAGGCTACTGGATACTTAAAAGCATCTAAACTCTCAAAATTGCTCAAACAGCCAAACTATCCGGACAACACAAAACTATCCGGACAACAGGGCTTTCCGGACAACACAACCAATCCGGACAACCCCAACTTTCCGGACAACATGTTTAACCGGACGTCATCCGGAAACCACAGTGATCCGGACTCCATCCGGTATCTAAAATCGTCCGAAAACTTAATGAAAATAGGAACTTATCGGATGCAAGAATCGTCCGGACACCTTTAGAACACTATCCGGACACTACCAACAAAACCACCCGGATACCTTCAATCTATCCGGAAACCTCTGTCGGTTTGACTACTTTTTACCCAGAAATCGACATAATCAATCCTAAACATGAAATAGGTTATTCTACTCCGATAGAAACTACCTAATAGCAATTACACACATAAATTGTAAAGGAAACATACCTGAATTCAGTTCCAAGTGCACCAATTTATGCCTTAACCTAGCTTTTCTTCATTTCTTCTTTTCTTCCAAAATACACACACACACAATGAGCTGATATTTTATGATGTTTGCAATTATCTGAATACCTAAGGGTAATATCTATTCCTATTTACCATTTAGACCTTAAGCTATCCATTAATGACCAAATCACCCCTAAACTTATAAATTAACCCAAACTTACCCTAAACATTAACTTTAGAGTTAAATAAATTTAACGGAACTAACATTTAACTAACGAACTTACTCGGGGTATTACATCTACCACCATTATGATCATCATCCCATGTTCTGTTTCAAGTACCTTTCAAAGGATAACTGGTCCCAATCAAGGGAAATCAATGTTCAGATCAACGTACATAAGTTATGTTTGATAAATTACAACGGGCCGATAAACATACAATATTTAAGGGGCGGGATTTGGACACTCTCCACGAGGGAAATCAACGTTCAGATCAACGGTATCATATGATATAGTT
This sequence comes from Saussurea involucrata, assembly GCA_033807775.1. Taxonomy (NCBI): domain Eukaryota; kingdom Viridiplantae; phylum Streptophyta; class Magnoliopsida; order Asterales; family Asteraceae; genus Saussurea; species Saussurea involucrata. Next base: position 166,822,165 of record CM066320.1, read on the forward strand.
TCATGTGGCTCAAGCTCCGATGGGCCCTGCGTGTTACTTACTTGGCTAACTGAACGTCTACTCCTTGGCACGGTTGAAGGGGCGGGATTTAGACACTTTCCACGAGTATGTCCTATGCATTGGCACCGAGTACATTTTCTCTGTATCGAACCTTCACCACGTGATGGACGTCGGTCGTTCTTTCTCGGTCTTCCGGCTCTGTTCTTATCGTTTAACGGTGGATAGCATGGCGGAAGGGGGTCGGGTGGATACACCCATGCTTCAGGGGGTCCAGCTGGATTTATTACCTCTGCGTATATTCTCCGGTAAGTTTCGGACGTGAAGAAACTTACAGCCAAGTCGCTGCAATCTCTACGACCCATATGTCTTGCCGCAGCGATGGCATGGCCGCACGGTAACCCAGATTTTTGCCATTGGAGACACGAACAAACATGGTCGGTCATATGGACAGTCGCGTGAAGATGGTTATCCCGAACCTCGTGCCTCCCATACCCGATTTCGCTTACCCTCCATGTCGACGCGTGACGTGCCCTGAAGAGAACTATCTCCTCCGCCGCTGGTGTGAGTCTATTTTGCAGCTCAGCTCCTTTTCGGCGTCGAAGTTGGTACCACTCTTGTTGAAAGCTCCGAAAGTAGTCTATTAGAGTAACAATCGGACATCTACGCGCAAAACGGGAGAGTGCATTCACCGACTCTGCACTATTGGAGGTCAGAATGTCATACCGTTGTGCAGGAAAATGGGCCGCGGACCACCTCTCCGGTCCAACATCGTCCATGACTTTGGCTGCTTTCTTGGCACTAACTCGTAGAAGTTTCATGCACCGGTCAAACTCCCGATCCGTATATGCTCTGCATGCCTGCCAGTAGACTTCCTTGTAGGTGGTAATACGTTTGTCCTGGGTTTTGGGCGTTCAACTCCAAATGTCGACAACAATAGGCGTGAGGGGCGTTTGGATACATGGCAGAGATTGCGGCGCTTATGGAAGGAGCCCTGTCAGACATAAACACCAACCCTTGCGGGTCTCCGATAGCTTGTCTCAACATGGACATAAACCAAGTCCACTCGTCCCCGGTTTCGGACTTGCCTACTCCGAAAGCTACTGGAACAATGGAGTTATCCCCGTCCATGGCAACCGTCAGGAACATCATACCCAAGTAAGGGCCCTTTAAATGGGCAGCGTCTATTACCAGGACACGACGCAAATTTGCCAGAAATGTGCGGATCTGCAAAAACGTAGGTGGTTTCCTTTTGTAAATGTTATAGTTTATAATGTGTAAACATATGACGTGTTAAAATACGTACCGCGGGTTCAAGGGCAATGAAGCACATCTCAAACCGTCCATGTGAATCGATCCTTATCTGAGTGACGGTACCTGGATTATGCAGCTGCAAATTATATAAATATGCTGGGAGTCGTTCATACAACTCCTCGAACGTGCCTCTCACCAATAGCAGTGCCCTGCATCGCGCACGCCAAGCTTGTGGTAACCAATCGTGACGTCGAACTGCTGGTGTACATCGTCCATGATGTTCTTTGGACGCAATGACCTGCTAGCATCAAGAAATTTGCCTTTCAGTATCGCACCCAAAGTCCTTTTGGTGGCTTGTTTGTGGTTGGGATTCAGTTGCGTCCTCGTACAAGTGTGTACGTCGTCCAACTTTCTAATAAGTAACGCCCCTCCTTTCTCTCCCGCGGGCCTCGCGTACATCCTCCAATTACAGTTTTCTCTCGCACATTCAACTACGTATCTGCCTTTGTCGGATCTCGGCGTGTGACTTTCGAAACCCTCTTCCATGAACTTAAGTCCGACCTGACTTGCCAAGTGATCCTTCGAATCAAATACTTGACCTACTTCTAACCTTAAACTGCGATTATAAGGTGCAGGTTCGTAGGTTTGTGTATGGGTATTCTGGTCTGGAAGAATAGGGGGCATATCAAAATAGTCATTTAACTGACTAAATGATTTATTACTAGGGGTATATTCTTCGTGATCATCACTATCGGTATCTGATCTGTCTATATCAGCATTACCCGTTTTGAAAACATAGGTTTCGTCATCAGCAACTCCAGCACAGCGTCCTTCTTGTGGTTGTTGTTGTTGCGTCTCCGGAACATAATCAGGAATACAGTCGTCATCAGCGTCGTCAACACCTTCGTCGTCGCCGTCGTCATCACCGTCGTCATCATCTTCGTTGCACACCGAGGATTCGACATACACATAAAGTAATGGAGGTCTTTCTGATTCGGCTGCAAAGTGCATAAAACCAGAGATATCCCCATCGTTGCATAACTCCACAAATGACCCATCACCATTCTTGAACACTAACTTGCAAACAGCCGAAGGGTCGATTTCACATTTTTGCATGGCGTATGCAACAAACTTCTGATATGCTAAGTTTACTGGCAATTTTACACCATGCTTAGATTTATAAAGAAAATTCCACTCATTGTTGTCTTGCACCCATTCACCGTCGTAACATAAAAATAACTTAGCTTTTGCAACAGATGAACTCATTTTTTCAGTAGTATCTCAAAAACAAAATACTGAAGAAAGAAAGCAAGAAAGCAAGAATGAAGGATGGAATTGGTGTGAATTATGGATTGCATTCTACTGATATTTATGGATGAAATCTCATTGAGGAACATGAATTGCAACCACACATTGGTCTTCCCCAAGTACAATGATTCAATATTGATGAAAAAAGCCAGTGAATTTGAACCACAAATTGGTTTTCCATGTACATTAAGTGTAATTCGAAAATTGTTTATTTCATTAATCTCAACTTCTTACACGGTTTTTTGTACACACACATATATATAAATAGGGCCAGGTTCAGGAGAAAACCTTAAAAAACGGAAAACTAAGGAACACTTTGGTAGCCCTCCATCTGGACGGTATGCACTTGTGCATACAGGTAATTTGTAACATGCACACGTGCATATATGCACTTGTGCATAAAACCAAAAAAATAACTTATCTTACTTGTATGCACAAGTGCATACCGTGTAAATGAAGCGCTATTAGGATGTTTCTTCAGTTTTTCATTTTTTTTGAGGTTTTCCCTTGAACCTCCCTCTCTCTCTCTCTCTCTCTCTCTATATATATATATATATATATATATATATATATATATAGGGTGTGTTTCATTTACAAACCAAATAGATTGTACAAACCCTGCAAACCACTATATTAGGAAACAACAGATATATTTATGGTAATTATTATGATTCACTAATAATGATTGTGATATATATGAAAGATGATAACGTTCATTAATTATGATCATGCCTTTAGATTAGGAAACATAATAAAATCAGATATTGATTAGAGTTGATGAACGGCTAAGATTGGTTTGCAGGGTTTGTACAATCTATTTGGTTTGTAACGGAAACGAACCTTATATATGGTTCAGGGAAAAACCTCAAAAAAATGGAAAAAACACTGACAGCCGTTCATTTGGATAATATGCACTTGTGCATACAAGTAACTTGTAACATACACACGTGCATAAGAACCAAAAAACAACTTAATTTACTTGTATGAACAAGTGCATACCATCCGGATGAAGGACTAGCAGGGTGTTCCTCAGTTTTCCATTTTTTTGAGATTTTCCCCTATATATAGGCAAAGAATCGTGTGAGAAGTTGAGTTAACATGAGAAGCGTGAGAAGTGGATCTGAGCCATTGATCACTTTTAATCAAATGTCATCCCATGAATTGCGACTTAGTAGGGAATTGCATCCTAATTTGCGTCACTTTCTCATCCACCGGTTGATAACCACATCTCACACTTCTCACGTTAACCTCAACTTATCACCGGAACTCAACCCTATATATATATGGTCAGGTTCAGGGGAAAACCGTAAAAAATGGAAAACTGAGGAACACCCTAGTAGTCGTTCATCTGGACGGTATACACATGTGTATACAAGTAATTTGCAACATGCACACGTGCATAAAACCAAAAAAACAACAACTCAATTTAGTCGTATGCACATGTGCATACCGTCCAGATAAACGGTTACCAGAGAGATAATGTCATAATCGAATGAGAACTCGGTAGTTTGTGATAACCATGAGATCCAATGTAAGTCAATCATTTTATTATATTAGTTTTATTTATTCATTTAATAGATAAGGGTATATTAGTACTTTTATTAATTTAAATTATATATATATATATACATACACATTTGACAATTTTCAATCAAAGATTACAATCAAGGATTACGTTTCCTTATTTCTCTCAACAAATTGATTTTCAAATTTATTGATTTCTATATCCAGTTCGATGAAATATCGGATTTGATTATTAGTATAATCAAAAATAAATTTGTTGTTTTGATTATTGTTGTTGGAAGAGAAAGAAGCTTTATTTTTTGTGTTGGTGATACGGACGCGAGGAACAGAGGCAAGAATCTGGCTTGTTTAACAATGTTTATCAGTTCTGATGAAGGTGTAGACACTGATATGGATATTAAGATATGGGAGAATCAAATTATTTTGACACCGGTATTTAACCATACAACCCAGTGGAATGCATAGGTAATGAAGATATAGAAGAAGATATTGGATTGTTAATGCATGTTGTAACAGATGTTATGGATGATGCCACATGTTATGTACTAGATAATGATACGCAAAATCAGTAAGGGAGAGGTATGTTTTCATGCTTGGGGTAAACAAGTTTTCTATATGAATTTTGATTTGTGTTACAAGGATTTGAATCACAGTGTGTTACATATTAATATAGTTTATGTATTCATGAACATATTAGGTTTATGTTGCTGTTGAGAGGATTTTTGTTGGCTTACCATGTGCTAATATGTGGTACCTTAATGTAGTTTAACTGTTTGTTTGTAAATACATGTATGCATATGTGGATCCCAGTTTGACAATCAAGTAACAATGAATCGAACAATAATAGTTTATTGAATGAATTTGGAGAGGTTACAATATTGGATGGAATGCTCTCTCTCTTAACAATGAAGCTCAATCTGATTAGTCTAATACCGCCACCCTAATTTCCTATAAACAAAACATTAAATACCAAAGGCTTATTCCCTAAAGCCCATGGCCCATAACCTCTAATCTAAGCCCATTAAGCATAAAAAGGCTTTTACAAACAAATAAAGAAAACAATTATTTTTCTTTATATCACTTTATATTTTATAGGACTTTTAGTCCTAACAATCTCCCCCTAAAGTTATATAAAGAAAAAATACGATCTTGAAATATTCAGATCTTGATCTTCTCTCCCTCTTGATTCTTTGACAGATGTTGGCATTGCTTGACTTCATGTTTTTCACGCTCCCCCTTGAATTATGCGCTTGGTCTTCATAGTATCACGAGTTGAACCACGAGTTGAATTGGCTTTGAAAAACTTCAGAACTTGTTGAACCAATATGCACGAAGGGGGAATCAACTTGTTGCGAACACTTCTTGATAAGGGATGAGAAGATTCATGCACTTGTAATCTTTTCTGCACATAATATAACAGTTACTCCCCCTCAACTTTTGCTTACTCCCCCTCAACTTGATAATCTGGGTCTTTGAACTTTTAAAAACGTTTCTCCCCTCATGATGATGATCCATGTCTTTGAATCTGCATCAGTTCTCCCCCTCATGATGATTAGGAGCATCTTGAGCATCATGTAACTTCAAAGACAACACTGAAGAGTAGCAAAATTCCAGATAAAATATTAGGTAACCAGAATGGGGTAATCAACTAACATAGAAACACAAAAGTAACTGTTATCACAACAATTTAGAAATTTTGTGGCCTATGTTCAGAGTTGGCATTGGGGAATCTCTGATAGGACTTCCAGGTATCACTGAAGTAAAATATTAAAAATTACCTCTCAAACTGTTCCGGCAATATCACAAAGATATGCAATTGGAATCACATAGACTCGTGCATGTGTGAAAGAAATAAATCATATCTGTTTGGCTCAAAAGATGATTTAACCTAGGACTCAAGTTAAAAATTCAATAGACACAGTGATTAGAATATGAAGTTCGGAGACCAGAGCTGATGTCTTCCTGTTTCAATATCTAAGACCTCCGAGTGAGGAATAGATAGATTATGTGCTAAACCTCCGTGCATTTATGAAACAAGCATCTGTTGTGAGATGCTTGAGTGGCTGGGTGGGGTGACACGAGTTATCGACACTGGGTCCATGTCTGTTTCAATATTCATCTCCAAAGAACGAGAATGAATAGATTATGTGGTTACCCGGATGACTGGATCGGTTTGGTAAGGACCAATAATTCTTTTAAGTCCTGTCACAGCCTCACCATTTTTCTTTTCTCTCCAAACTCGTCTATACATCTAGACCCCTCACTGATGTCTATAATGGATGTGTTTCTTGGGTAGGTCCTACCGGTTCTGGATAGACCATAGAAACAAAATAAATCCTATTACTCCTTTCACACTTTTCTTTCTTTCTTCTCTTTTCTCTTTTTTTCGCCAAATAAAACAGTGAAGTAAACATTTAAACATGAGTTCTGAATTGAAATGTTTAGAAGTCATAGAATTTAAGAACGAGTTCTGAACTGAATTATTCAGAAGTCATAAATATGAAGTTCGAGTTCTGATCTGAGGTAATCAGAAGTCATTAAAATGAAGATGAATATCAAAGAACAGATTCAAGCGCGAACTAGAATGACTCGATAAGCACATTTATAGTCAAAAATCAAACAATGAATAGAAAGTTTAATTGTGAAGAACAAGTCACAATTAATATATCAGAAAAGAATTGAATTATGAAATGACGAACTTTGAAACACAAGTAGGAATTCAAGCGAGTGTATTTCCATTGAAAAATCAACAAGTATATGAGACATGGAAATAACTAAGTCAAGAAAGTATAACACGTGGCATTCATGGAAGTTAACATTTGAGAATAACAAACACAAGTAAGTTATCCATAATGAATTACCACGGTTCTTTGAATTCACTAAAAAATTCATGTATATGTCAAATACCTGATGCTCCCCCTCAAAAATAGCATAACCTTTGAATGCAGTCATGTGAAAAAACAATTCGACTATTGTCACACATGACATCCCTGCAAAATAGATCAGAAAGATTTTGGTATCCATGCTTTGATGGATCCTTGATGGTTAGATGCCTTGGATTTAAAATGGGGATTGGGGATACTATAAGTACCATACCATTTATTGACATACCTTGGATGCACAAAGTCACTCTTTCCACGATAAGTGCAACAGATCTTTGGTCGGTTAAAACTGATCAGTTTAGTTATAGGGTAAACATGAGCAGGTGAACCAGTCTTGGAAACAAATGACTTTGTATCAACTATAGGAGAGTTATGAGACGTGTTTCCATTACAGGCTTCTGTAGTTGATTTCTTTCTCCAAACCATTTTTACTCTTCTAAAAATATGATTATCTGAAGAATCATTAAGCTCACCGTCAGAGGAACTAGAGTAGTAAGATTGTCTTTTGTGAGAATTACCGATTTTTGAGCGTTTCTTTGACCGTCTTTTCAACTTAGATTTTGACGATTTTGGTTGAGAAACCTTTTTGGGGGAAGAAGTGGAACACTCCCCTCTTTGAAAGTTAACCGGTAAAGGCATTTTGTTAAGAAATTGAACATGACTCACAAGCTTTGGAGCAAAGTCGATCTTAGAAATGTCATCATCTTGACAAGCCGAGGAATTCATGAACTCAGAATATCGTTGAGCAGAGTCAAGTGGATTTGGACAGTCTGAGTCGGATGAGGAATAGTTAAAGGAATCATCCGCAAAAGGATTGTTGAAATCAGGGAAAAGATTCCTTTGAACTGATTCGGATTGAGCTGCTTTACCTTTATTTGGTGAAAACAAAGGCTTGTCATCTGTGTCAAGGGACACGCCTAGAAAAGCTTTACATGAGGAGTTATCCGAATTAGTAGGAGATGGGTCAACCGTGATGATGTCCGGAGAGATAGGCTTCATCGAGGTATCCTTAGGACTTCCCTTAGCCATCTTTGCTATTAAAAGTTCCGTCGACAGAGCCGACATTTTAGAGTTTAATTTTGCAATCTCGGTCTTATAACTCGTCCTTTCATATTCGGATAATGACTCGGTTTTTTTTTTGAGCTCATTGATGGTAGATAAGAGTACAGTTCTTTTGGTATCAAAAATAATCTTATCTCTCAAAATTGATTCTTCAAGTTTAAAAATTATGTTTTCCAAAATCAGAGGTGGAACGTAACGTTTGAACTCTGAGTTGGCATGAGAATCATCATCTGGTGTTGCTTGAACTAGAACCGGAGTTTCCACAGTTTTGGCAACGGAACAGATGTCAAAATAATCATTCGAGAGATGAGGTGTTTTGTTTTTCAGATATGAAGCATTAAGAGTTTCATACACGAAAGGAACTTGTACATTAATGTTTTTCTTAGGTGGCTTATCTTCCGAATCAGGTTTGTAATTTGCAGGATTTTCCCCTACTTTTGGTAGTGGAATACCTGTTTTGCGTTTAAGGTCTTCCTCTTTCTCATCTTTCTGAGACAGTTTGGTCCACTCGATCTTATACTCAGGATAATGCTTATCTAGGCCCAAAAGGTTGAATTCATAAAGAGTGGGAACCTTAGATAAGATTTTCTTAAGGTAACACGGATTATCATATCCGAGTCCCCAAAGGGCGTTATAATACTTGAATTCCTTCGGTTTGTTCAAATGAATCGTTTGGTCTGTTTGACCTCGCTTGTAAAGATTGGATTCAAGATCCTTAAGCTTGTTAGTCAAATTATCATTTTATTTTTGAACGGTTAAGCGAAGATTGACAATCTTATTATTCTCTTCCTGAGACTTATTGAGTTTTTCGGTGATTTCAGATAATTGGGTTTCTAGGGATTCGGCTCTTTTTGAAATGGCTGAACATTCAAATTGATAATTTTCTATCTCACATTTATCCTCAGCCTTTTCAATAGCTAGTTTGCCTGTAACATCCCGAAATTTCCATTGTAAATTATTAAAAGATAATTGGTATTTTGGTACAATTTATTCTTGAGAAAAGTTACTTGGAGGGTTGCATTGAAATTAATTGGAAGTTTGGGGTTTATTTTGGAAATTTAGTTAATGACTCATGTCATGAAATGAGGTGTCACCTTTAGATTTAATCAGTATTTGATAATACTGACTTTGTTTAGTATTCTAAAAGAAAAGAAAAAGGAACAGAGAAATAGCGAGAGAGATTGACGAAAGGAAGAAAAGAAGAAAAGAAGAGGAGAAATCAGTTGGGAATTTTGTGGTAAGAATTTGTTTTCTTATCTGTTTTGTTCATCTCCATAGAATTGAGTTGTGGTATTCTGCCCAGATTTGATTAAGCTGTTGATTAAGCCACTGATTTTGGAAGAACACTGTGTTCAGAAATACCCAGGTGAGTTATTCATTCTTGTTAAAATTAAGCAATTAAAAGTGTTATAGATATGCTATACTTGTATTTGATATCACTGGTATGATTTGATGAAGAAATGGTAAGCTTAATGAGTCAAGTAGAGAACTGAATCAAAATGGAAGTGACGATGAACAGTAGCTTTTCGTAATAGAGGGTTGCGCAAAGTAGAACTTTTCGCAACAGTTGGCTGCGAAAAGTATAGTTTTCGCAACAGTTGGTTGCGAAAAGTGAAGTTGTCGCAATAGAGGGTTGCGAGAAGTGGGGGTTTTCGCAACTGTGGGTTGCGAAAAGTGGAGGTTTTCGCAGCCTTGGCTTGCGAAAAGTGTAGTTTTCGCTACAGTAGCTTGCGAAAAGTTGATGACTTTCAGTAGTAGTTTGAGGCTGTTATGTGGCATGCAATCTGATATGAATAGGCTAATTGTTATATGTTTATAACTATGTTGTTGATGTAAAAACCATGTTATGTTAAATTGTAATGACTTATTTATGAGTCCGGAGCCATAGTTACTTGTTGAGGTGTTGATCCCAGATGCTAAATGGCAAAGTGGAGATAATCGTTGAAATTAATATTCTGTACATAGAGATATAGAATACATGTTGAATTGTATAGCCTTAGTATACAATAGAATGAGTGATGATACACAGTTATTGTGTGGCGTTGGCTAGAATATACATCTGGTCTAGTGGGCATATAGTACGGTATAATAAGAACCGTTTACTAGCCAGGGGACTGTTGGGATGTATTTCTAGTTGTTGGAGTGAATCTTGAATCATCTGTGAGGGTCTCTGGTGGTTGTTGATCGCGATAAATAAAATCTCATTTGAGGGACCAGTGATTCAAGATGGGGAGGAAACGAAATGAGGAATGGCAGACTTGGAGTTGTAATTCCCATTTCAAGCGAAAGATGAGATATCTTTATTGTTGAGGATTTGACATCCTAATTCAGCAAGAAACAGGTTTGGAAACTGTAATTTCTGGGAGTTAGAGTTATTTATAAGTCCGGTGGGATTTATAGTAATTCTCGTTGATAGTAAAATGACTAGGTGAATTAGTCATAAGTAAGGAATAGGTGGATTCCTTTGGTTGATAAGAACTTAGTATGGTAAGATGGTTGATAACAGGTTTGATAGATCTGTTAATGATTTTTGTTGATTAATTTTAATTTGATTTGGATAATCTCACTAGGCGAAAGCCTAATGTTTCAAATTAAATTGTCTTATCAGGTACAGGCTCTGGATTATAGTTGGGAAGTGAGATGACAGTTGAAGGGAGTCAGACTTGGCGATAATAAAGGATCAGGATATTCTTTTGATGACTTTTGGGACAAACCTTAGATAATCTAGTTGATCTTATGTATATAGAAACTTACTTTTGATCCTTTGATTTATAAAAGTCTGATATTTTGATGATCATAATACTTGTATTTTGAGGTTTAAATTGGTCCTGAATTTTAGGGTGTTACAGTATGGTATCAGAGCTATAGTTTAAGCGAACTAAGTATGCTGATGAGATACTTAGACTTAAGCTGAGATAAATTAAGTTATGATTGTAAGAGATGGGTAGAAGCACTAAGACGGGATAGTCTTAGAATTGACGGAAATACGAGAAGTTGGTACGGTGACAGTGGTAACGAGGATTCTCCTGTATGATATATTCACAATTCCAATTAGCTACTGTGATTATGAATATATTGTTACGCGAGCATACTTATTTCTAAATTGTTACAGTGACTAACGATTGGTAAGTACATTTTGTATAGGGGTATGTGCATAACCATTTCTTATGGTTATTCCTTTAGGTTATAGTAGGGTGATGATGAATACGCTACCAAGGTCCTTTAGAGGACAGAGCAGTAAATGAATGGGGGTTGGAAGGACAACCTGGAATTGGCAGGACTCATGAAACTCCGCCAAGGCAACCTTTAATAGGTGATTTGATATGTGCAGAGATAGAGTATGAGATGATTGATTAAGACGGAATTAGTATGACATGGTTGAGTATGGGGGCCATGGAATGCATGTATAGTAATTATTATAAGGCCGAGAGAGCGACCTCTGGTCGTAAGTAGAGTGTCAATGATAAGTTACGTAAGTAAAACGATTGACCTTGTTTGAGTAAGTAGCCTTCATTGCGAGTAAGTTTTGTGCATGGTGTTTTAGTGAGTGTTGCATGAGTTTTCTTGATTTCAAACCAAATGCATAAATAACAGTTTTATTCAAGGATGAATTAGTAGTGCAGGTATGTATTTAAAGAAAAAGGGCAATTTCAATTACGCTGCCTAACGGAATTTTGGAGCTTAGCAACTTGCAAAATACTTCATACTTTACATAAAAAGTTGTATGATAGCAAATAGGTCAAGAAAGTGTTGATCAGTAAACTTTTTATAACCAACAAAGATATTGATTTGATGATATCATATAAATGAGTGTGAGAAATGACTAGTTTACTTTGTGTCAGAAAATTTTAAACTTTTGTCGTATAAAAAAAAAGATCTTCAACATCTTTGGTTGAGAAAGATTGAGTTTTACGGAAATTTATATACAAACGATTTGGAGATCGTTGTGTAGTACATGGGAGTTATGAAAATGATTGGGGTCGTGTGTGCCCACGTTGTTCCGAATGTTGTTTATTTAAACGAGAAAAGGGTGGATTGATTTATTTATTATATTGTCATGCATGAAGGCTATGCACTCACTAGGTCGTAGAGTATTACGCTATAAGCTAAGAAAGAACTCCAAGAGTGGAGAGGTGTGGGATAAACCTTGGGAGAAAGTTTGTGGTTTTGGTAATTGTATTCAAATGAGAAATGAACAGTGGGAGAGTCGAAAGTAGACTTTAGTAACAATAATATGAGGGTCTGTACCCTTGTTCGGTGACTAATAATACAGTTGTCGAGGGTCGGTCGTGTCTGGAGGAAGGATTAGGTTCAGGGTTAAGGAAGTACTGACATGTCAAGCTTTGACTTTGAAGGCGATAGTTGTGTAAGGTGTATGAGGCCTTTTGTTTGTTACTAGGTGTGGTTTGGATGTGTCCCGCGTGTGCCTGTGCGGGTAGAAACAAAACCGTGAGCGATACCGGTATGCTGTTATGCAGAGGGTATGCGCAAAGTGGTTATTAGTGTGTGCGACACAATTGGGGGATTTTGGATGATTGTCGAATAAATTTATTAATGAAAGAAGTTTTGATTAATTGTTACACAAGTGAAAGACATGTAGTCAAAACACGCTTTCAATATATGTTGTGAGTGTGCAATATTTATGATGTATTACGTTTTAAAATATGAACATGTGAGTTGGAGAATTTTGGCAAATCCGACCATGTAAAGTCTTGAGTGTAAACCTTTGTTTTGGGGCCGATGGGCAATAAAGGGATTAAAAAGGTAAAGAGTTTGGGTAACAATGAATTTTGGTTTACGAAATCGTGTGAGTGGCACATGTTTAACTAAACGAATATTTTTGGCCTTAAAGGATTGATTTATATTCAAAGAAGTCTTTTGAATGTTTGTAAGTATTAATGACTCGAGATGGAGTATTGGATGTGTTATATGCTTAACTGCATTGTATTTGAACCAGTGACGGTTTAAGTGTTGGTCTTAGGTGTGAAGACTGTTTGGTATTTTACTTGTTCTTAGTATCTTTGGAACTAATGAACCTGGGCGTACTATATATATTGTGAAGTATGAAAAGAATTGCGTTTTGTGTACTTGCAAATGAATTGACTTCATTGGGAAAGTAGCAATATAGGGTCATAAGATTTTCACGCCTTGAAGCGTATGTTGCATAATGTGAGTTAGATATATTTAAATTGCGTGAGTTGATATTGATAAATAATCTTTAAATCCTTTGAGTAGATGACTCGGTTTTGGACTCAGTTAAGTCTTAAGAACTTTGACCTGATTTGATAAGCTTGACGTAGGCTTGGGGTTGAATTTGCATGGACAGTATTGTAAATTTAAGTTTATATGACGTGGATGCATTGGTTATCCTTTTGGGATCATGTATGAATGTTAAGTTTAAATCAGAAGCTTAAAAGTTGAAGGATCACTTGTGGGATTGTTAGAACAGTGAAGGACTGTTGCTTTTAGATAAGTGTTTACTTACGATGAGGAAGATTTATAAAAGATGAAATACTAGAGATGAACCAAGGGGGTGTATAGATTGTGTTGATCTGTGAGGAATTGTACTCTGTCTATGCAACGTATTGGAATCACAAAGAGCTAGTAGGAACGAATAAGTTCAAGTTATATAGAAAATCGTGAGTGGAAGTTCAACTAAAGTTGGGGAGGAGATATTTAGTGGTATAGACTCAGGTATTTGGGCGAGAAAACGGGATTATAAAATTAATGGGTGCGAATGACTATGAGAGACATGGTCAGTGGTAAATATTATGGGTGGAAAATGTACGAACGAGTAGTAGCATTAATTGCCAAGATACATGTTCCATCTAGTATGAGACGTGATGTTAGAAAGAGGAAGTATCCAAATGGAAGTTTCGAGAATTCCGGTTGGAAGGTACTAATTGTCAATAAAGTTAATGGAGCATGTGGTTTGTAAGATGGCGTGATAATATGGCTTATATCGGAATAGAATGTCGGGGCAGTAGTGAGTGTTTATCCAAAGAAATTTTGATGGTATGAGGTGCCAATTAAGTTGTATTCTGAATCTCTGGAAGTTTAATAAAAATGATGAGTATGTCGGTCAATGTGGTGTAACGGAGGTAAGATCGTTGAGGAATATAAGTTGCTCTTTATGTGTGAAAGAAATGTACGAGAAATTTATAGTTGAAGATTTAAGAATGGTAATAACTTCGAACGACAATGTCGTTTCAAGATAATTTAGTTGAATGTTTTAAGTTAGAAATCTTGGTGAAACTGTTTAGTTATGTTTCGAAATAAGAAAATACTATCGGTATGTGGAAAGTTGGGAGAAAGAGACAAGTAATACTTGAAATATAGTATTCCATACTAACGTGGGAAAGCAATGATAGAAAGATTGGACTTGAGAATGTAGTCATACTACAAGTTCAATGGAGTTATCACCTTTGATATACAACCCCTTAGTGCTTGGTTGCAGCATGTTGGTGTGGTGCGATAGTACTGTGAGAAGGTGATAGCATTTTTTTTGTATCAAAGAATCGTGTAAGTCATGGATACAATGATGGATTGTCATAGTTATTGAAGCATAATTGATGAGAAAAGTTGTTATGTGAAGAAGCGAGAATCGATCTTAGAGAAATATTTTGATAAAGTACAATCCAAGAGAGTGATTATAGGTATAATGGTATTATATCTTTGAGTTGTAATGTGGCTTTAGAGTCAGAGAAAGAAATGATGAAACGATACCCTCGATTGTTTGCCTTAGATTGATTTCGGGGACGAAATCCTTTTCAAGTTGGGGAGTATTGTAACATCCCGAAATTTCCATTGTAAATTATTAAAAGATAATTGGTATTTTGGTACAATTTATTCTTGAGAAAAGTTACTTGGAGGGTTGCATTGAAATTAATTGGAAGTTTGGGGTTTATTTTGGAAATTTAGTTAATGACTCATGTCATGAAATGAGGTGTCACCTTTAGATTTAATCAGTATTTGATAATACTGACTTTGTTTAGTATTCTAAAAGAAAAGAAAAAGGAACAGAGAAATAGCGAGAGAGATTGACGAAAGGAAGAAAAGAAGAGGAGAAATCAGTTGGGAATTTTGTGGTAAGAATTTGTTTTCTTATCTGTTTTGTTCATCTCCATAGAATTGAGTTGTGGTATTCTACCCAGATTTGATTAAGCTGTTGATTAAGCCACTGATTTTGGAAGAACACCGTGTTCAGAAATACCCAGGTGAGTTATTCATTCTTGTTAAAATTAAGCAATTAAAAGTGTTATAGATATGCTATACTTTTATTTGATATCACTGGTATGATTTGATGAAGAAATGGTAAGCTTAATGAGTCAAGTAGAGAACTGAATCAAAATGGAAGTGACGATGAACAGTAGCTTTTCGTAATAGAGGGTTGCGCAAAGTAGAACTTTTCGCAACAGTTGGCTGCGAAAAGTATAGTTTTCGCAACAGTTGGTTGCGAAAAGTGAAGTTGTCGCAATAGAGGGTTGCGAGAAGTGGGGGTTTTCGCAACTGTGGGTTGCGAAAAGTGGAGGTTTTCGCAGCCTTGGCTTGCGAAAAGTGTAGTTTTCGCTACAGTAGCTTGCGAAAAGTTGATGACTTTCAGTAGTAGTTTGAGGCTGTTATGTGGCATGCAATCTGATATGAATAGGCTAATTGTTATATGTTTATAACTATGTTGTTGATGTAAAAACCATGTTATGTTAAATTGTAATGACTTATTTATGAGTCCGGAGCCATAGTTACTTGTTGAGGTGTTGATCCCAGATGCTAAATGGCAAAGTGGAGATAATCGTTGAAATTAATATTCTGTACATAGAGATATAGAATACATGTTGAATTGTATAGCCTTAGTATACAATAGAATGAGTGATGATACACAGTTATTGTGTGGCGTTGGCTAGAATATACATCTGGTCTAGTGGGCATATAGTACGGTATAATGAGAACCGTTTACTAGCCAGGGGACTGTTGGGATGTATTTCTAGTTGTTGGAGTGAATCTTGAATCATCTGTGAGGGTCTCTGGTGGTTGTTGATCGCGATAAATAAAATCTCATTTGAGGGACCAGTGATTCAAGATGGGGAGGAAACGAAATGAGGAATTGCAGACTTGGAGTTGTAATTCCCATTTCAAGCGAAAGATGAGATATCTTTATTGTTGAGGATTTGACATCCTAATTCAGCAAGAAACAGGTTTGGAAACTGTAATTTCTGGGAGTTAGAGTTATTTATAAGTCCGGTGGGATTTATAGTAATTCTCGTTGATAGTAAAATGACTAGGTGAATTAGTCATAAGTAAGGAATAGGTGGATTCCTTTGGTTGATAAGAACTTGGTATGGTAAGATGGTTGATAACAGGTTTGATAGATCTGTTAATGATTTTTGTTGATTAATTTTAATTTGATTTGGATAATCTCACTAGGCGAAAGCCTAATGTTTCAAATTAAATTGTCTTATCAGGTACAGGCTCTGGATTATAGTTGGGAAGTGAGATGACAGTTGAAGGGAGTCAGACTTGGCGATAATAAAGGATCAGGATATTCTTTTGATGACTTTTGGGACAAACCTTAGATAATCTAGTTGATCTTATGTATATAGAAACTTACTTTTGATCCTTTGATTTATAAAAGTCTGATATTTTGATGATCATAATACTTGTATTTTGAGGTTTAAATTGGTCCTGAATTTTAGGGTGTTACATTGCCTATGGTATCATATTTTATTAGCATCGGCTTCTAGCTTAGAGATTTTCGCTTCTAAATGAGAAACTTTCTCTTTGAGCTCAGAGTAAGTTGGATAAGACATTATTACTTGAAAGAAATGATCGTGAGACAATTCAAGATATCGATCTAAAAATAATCAAACAGTGTATCAAAGAATACACAAATGTCCCCCTTCGGCGACTTAGCACGGGGGTCCCGGATTTGTGATCCGGGTTTGGTTTCCCGGATAGACAATCCGGGAATTATCTAAGTCTGGGACTTGGAAGAATCTGGAACTAGGAGATCCGGAGTGCAAGGATCCGGTACGAGAGAATCCGGACCCGGAATCAAGGAGATCCGGATCGGACGAAATCCGGTGTCAAGGTCGGAACGAGACCGGATCCGGGTTTAGAACCAGAACCGGTACTCTCCGGAACCGGTAAACTTCGGAACCGGAAGTAGTAGAGATCCAATACAAACCGGATTCGTGACTCTCCGGAACCGGTATTAGTCCGGAACCTGTAAGGAGTTCCGGTATAGCCGCACGGACCCGTTATGAGTCTGGAACCGGTAATGAGTTCCGGTATAGTCTGGGAACCGGTGTTGAGTCCGGGGCCTGGTGAGATCCGGAATCGAGAAAAGACGCAGGAAACAAAGAACAGTGTACTTGGAAACTTTGATTGCGATGAACACGGATCTGGGATTGATGTTTTTTCTTAAAGCTTTTGTTCCTGAATATTGTTAGCACAACCAAAACACTAAAAACACAAAATATTGATAGATTTTGCTCCCAAACACTTCCTATTGTGTTACAAGGATTTGAATCACAGTGTGTTACATATTAATATAGTTTATGTATTCATGAACATATTAGGTTTATGTTGCTGTTGAGAGGATTTTTGTTGGCTTACCATGTGCTAATATGTGGTACCTTAATGTAGTTTAACTGTTTGTTTGTAAATACATGTATGCATATGTGGATCCCAGTTTGACAATCAAGTAACAATGAATCGAACAATAATCGTTTATTGAATGAATTTGGAGAGGTTACAATATTGGATGGAATGCTCTCTCTCTTAACAATGAAGCTCAATCTGATTAGTCTAATACCGCCACCCTAATTTCCTCTAAACAAAACATTAAATACCAAAGGCTTAGTCCCTAAGAGCATCCACAGACGCTTTCAAAATCAATTGCAAAGTGAATTGCAAATGGCCATGTCACCAACCACTAAAGCCACATCAGCTTTCAATTGCAAATGTTGCAATTCAACTTGCAATGCCAACTCATCCAATGTGGGTCCCACGTGGGGTCAAAATTTCACTTTATATTATTATATCATATATTTATTAACAAAAAATAATTAGAATATATATAATAATTTATAAAGTAATTAATAAATGTTGTAGTGGGGACCAATTGAAAGTGTAGGTGGATTGCACGTGTGTGGAAGGTAATTGCAAAAGCTGATGTGACACAATTGAAAGTGTAAATGGATTGCACGTGTGTGGATGGTCTAAAGCCCATGGCCCATAACCTCTAATATAAGCCCATTAAGCATAAAAAGGCTTTTACAAACAAATAAAGAAAATAATTATTTTTCTTTATATCACTTTCTATTTTATAGGACTTTTAGTCCTAACAGCATAGTAAGTTAATGTTGCTTTTCGAGAGGATTTTTTGTTGGGTTTCAATGTGGTAATTTGTGGTACCTTAATGCATTATAATTGTGTGTTTTTAAGATTAGGTATGAAAGTAAGATGCCTAGACTTAAGTTGAGACATTAAGTTATGATTGTGAGATTTAGGTAGTTGTTGATTGTTTGACCTAGAGCGCTCTTTTCCTACCAATGTGGGAAACCTTGCCGATGGACAAGTTGCCAAAGTTGTATATCGATAAAGTGATTTTGAGGCATAGAGTGCCCTTATCAGTTGTCTTGGATCATGATCGTCGGTTCACTTTGAACTTTTGGGATGGCCTACAAAAGGAATTGGGTATAAAAGTGAAGTTGGGCGAACAATTCAGACATTGGAAGATATGTTGAGCGTGTGTAATTGACATTGGCGGTAATTGGGACTCTCACCTACCCTTGGTAGAGTTTTCCTACAATAATAGTTACCACTCGAGTATTGGAATGGCACCATTTGAAGCCTTATACGGGAAAAGGTGTAGAACCCCCGTATATTGGTTAGAAGCGGGAGAAAAATAGTTTGTCGGTCCCGAGATCTTCCAATAGATGACCGGAAAAGTTAAACGTATTCGGGAGCGCTTGAAAGTGGCTCAAGATCTTCAAAAAGGTTATGTCGATAAGAAGAGGCGTCCAATGGAATTCCAAGTAGAAGACCGGGTAATTCTAAAGGTGCCTCCTTGGAAAGAAATCATCCAGTTCGGAAAGCACGTGAAGTTAAGTGTAACAACCCAAAATCCGTAACATACATATTATTTAAAATATCCCAAAACATGGGTCCCAATACATTTTATAATCATCCAGAGTTACAACATCGCAGCGGAAATACACTCCTACAGCCGAGAATTCTAATATCTAACATAATAATAAAGGTAAAGAGCTATAAAGCTCTAAACCTGATTGCCTTCGTCTCTAATCCTTCATACCTTCACATTCCCTATGGAAGAAACACTTCCAAACCTCTTTCCTGAAAATGGTTTTAGTTTTTGAAAGCGAGGGTTAGACCATGAGTTCTAGTGAATTTCACTCTCGAAAACAGTTTAACAATTGTCATCTTTAAAACACGTAAACTGCCATAATACGAAATAAAAATAACAGTTTAACATAACAACCTCCACATAAGGGTGTTTGCACAGTGGTCTCCACACCCATCACCTCAACGTGATTTCACACTCGGGGCCCCTAGTAGATCCCCATGCCCCCCAGTAGATGCCATATCCGTGTGCGCGAGAAACAGATTCAAGGAACACGGTTCACCAAACTCCCAAGGATTCTCAACAATCCAAGGTACAACAAGCCCCACTGTGCAACCCGGCTCCTCATACAAGCATATAATCATGAAAGCATGTAAATCATGAGAATGCAGTAAAACGTTCTCGTAGTTATAGAATAACATGCCTCATTTCAATGTACACATCAAAATCTCGATACCATAATCAGTTATGGGAAACTATGAACACATTAATTTTCACACAAAAAGGGTGTAAGGGAACTCACCTGAAAAGCAATAAATCTGACTAACACCAATCTCACCTCCGAGCGAACCGATAACCTACATGTGCCCCAGATAGAATGTGAGATATCATCGGTCTCACGGATAAATCAGACGCAACGCAATCGAAAGTCCTCTCTAAACCAGGCCCTCCATATCCGGGCTCTCTCCAATCATCCGGACACAGAACAGTCCAATATTCTATCCGGAACCCATAATCCGGTATTATTTCCGGACGTGATTCCATCCGGAAACCCCAAAATCCGGGTAATCTATCCGGACGTATTCCGTCCGAAAACACAACACATCCGGATCCCCTTCCAGTAGAGAGCCCATCCGGATTCCTCAACTATCCGGACAAACCCTATCCGCATTCCACCCGTATCCGGATAACTACAATCCGGACAGGGCGACTTTTCGGACGACTCGAACCACAATCCGACAGTCCCCTTTTTGATTTAATAACTGAGATTTTGTTCCAAACCCATTCCATATTGACAAGGTTAAGGTATTAACTTCTTGTAATCAGTTCTAGTTGATTTATACTCGATTACAACTCCTTTTTAGGCAAAAAATCTAAAAACCCCCAACCATGAACACAAACTTCCCATCTTTGGGTTTTGCTTTCCAAAAGTCACAACACAAACATAGTAGAAATTTATCAACAAGGATGAGAAGGGACTTACTTGAATTTTAAGATTCTTCCCAAGCAAATCCTTCTCCCGATTTCTTGCCAAAATCGCCAACTCTCCTTCTCCCTTGAAGTGCGGCCAATGAATACAATGTCATGAGGATAATTAGGGATTTCTCCTCCCTATATATATCTTCCAATAATTGCCCCCAAGTCCCCGAATCTTCTCATTTTTCTGACTTTAACCACACACATGACCAATAAATAACATTTTTAGGATACGTTTATTACACTAAGTCCCCGTTTCCATAGATCGTTTACACTGATATAACGTGTGGGACTCCAAGCATAAAGAATGGAGTGATCACCGAAGATGAATGAAATCCACAACACTTTCCATATTGTTACATACGGAAGTGTTTTTGGCGGAAGAGGAAAGTGTTATCCCTCTCTCATAAATCTGGGGAGATGAAGGCAACTATTGTTTTACAGATGTCGATGCCATTCTAGAGAGGAAGTCAAAGAAACTTCGTCACAAGGAGGTTATGATGGTCAAAGTACAGTGGAAGCATCATCGCGGCACCAACGTGACTCGGGAAACTGAGGAAAATATGAAGAGAATATATCCAATATGGTTTACGTAGTGAAGATTTCGAGGACGAAATCAGTTCTAAGGTGGGGAGGATGTAGTATGTTAGACACCTATCGGACTGGGAGCTTTTCGTGGGTGAAAAGTTGAAGTTTTAAGGCTCGGTACACCTTATGCGATTATGCCAAGCGACAGTGCCAAAGGGCACTATCATCGGTCATTATTGTAGTCAAGTATAGCCTCTCGGTACTAGCTGGACGAGAATGCCAACGAATGTGACACGAGCACTATCGTCGTGTCACTAACGCACCAAAATGGAAGCTCGCGGTACAATCTGGAGAGGCAAGCTTGTGAATTTTTACGCGTTATATATTCTTTAAGGTGCAAACTGAGTTAGACCGGGCAACATGGATGTGTTAAATTTAGAGTGTCACTACATATGGGGAAGTTGACACATATTTAATTGAACATTTCGATAAACGAGAGAAGAAAATTACATAATATAGGATACACTTTAATATCTGGTTATATTATGAAGTCATGTTTTGTTTTTCCGTTTTTACTGTTTGTCTTTCGATGGTAATTTTTTTGTTCAACTTTTATAGTGTGTGTATGTTGTGCGCAATATCAAAGAGTCAACGATCGTTTGTAGTTCAATCGTATCGGTTGGCATGGTTACTTATGCATACATGATTTTATGGTGTTGTTGAATGTGGGTGTTGGATGTATACCTGAAAAACACATTTTGAGACGTTGGAGACATTATCTTATGCTGATCAAACTACAAAATAGTCATCAAAGAATATGCGACGAAGACGAGAAACAACATAGATTATTAAATGATATACATGATATGATCATTGATGTGTCATATATCTTAAGGGATGAGAAATAAATATTAGCATCATTTTTATCGACTACTACAGAGTTGAGGGATGGATTTGACAAAGAACATACATATGAACAGACGATGAAACGTAAAGAACGTGGAATAATGGGTATGGGACTTCCTGGGCATTTCTCAACCTGATAACGTTGATATACACCACTATTGGTATAAGGAACAAAAGGTATGGGACGTCCAAAAGAATGGCCAGTGCGGCTCATAAAGCGACAGTGAAGAGTAATTGACTAAAGATGGTATCTACTACACATGTACAATTGATGGGTTGGGCTCTTTCTTTTGTCAAAGGTTTTATTTTCTCACTGGGTTTTGTTCCTTGATGCAAGGTTTTGGTGAGTATACCATCTTGTTTTCTAAACCTTTGTGACTGATGCATGAATCAAGGAAGATATTAAAGTAAAGGAATTGTTTAGTGGTGCATTGTCCTCTTTTCTTTGTCTAAAGTTTTTATTTTCCTACAGTGTTTTGTTTCTTCGACGTACGGTTTTAACGAGGCATATGATATGCACCATCATCCCTTTGACTCGGCACAAGGGAGAGTGTTGAAGGATATTGTGCCTTCATAAAAAAAGAAATGGTTTAAGGAATAATTTGAGAGTTTCATTTTCATTGTAAACTCATCTCTATTTGATTCTCTCTATATTGGTTGTCCATTTAAAAAATATATATTGTTAGCATCGCGTGAAATCCTGAGTGAAGTCAATTCGGTTGAGAAAGTTATGGTAACCACATCATTAATGGATAACTACTAAAAAATAATTTGAGATTTTAATTAACTAGTTTTTTCTAATCAAATTAATTTTGGATTTTAATTAGGGAAATTACTAATACACAATTTGTCTATTAACTAAATAAAAAGTTTAGTATAAACAATCGAGTTCTTATTTGATTAGGCGTATTAGTGTGTGTGTATATATATATATAGGACGATTATCAAATGAGAATCGTAAATATGTTACAAACCCGTGAGAATCAATATAAAAATATTTTTTTTACATGATTTTTTTTCATCAAAACCTATGATTAAATATATTGTTTCACATATGTTCGTGTTCACCTTGTGAAAAGATTACAAGTGGAATTTTTTTTTGATTCACCTAGTGAAATGAAAATACACGTAAAAAATATTCACATGGTGAAACAAATCCATATGAAACTATTATATTATGAAACAAATATATGTGGAAAAAAATCTTAAATCCTAACATTTGATAAAAAAATAACATGTAAAAATATATTTTATATCGGTTTTCACGGGTTTGTAACATATTTGTGGTTCTCATTTGATTTAGCCCATATATATATATATATAGGTGAAAGATCGTGTGAGAAGTTGAGGTTAACGTGAGAAACGTGAGAAGTGGATTTGAGCCATAGATCACTTTTAATAAAATGTTCTCCCATGAATTACGGCTTAGAAGAGAATTGATTAGGTGCATCTCGATGCATCTCTTCCTAATGTGCATCAATTTCTCATCCAACAGTTAATAATCATTTATGACATTTTTTACATTAACCTTAACTTTTTAGTGGAACATAACCCTATATATATATATATATATGGTGAGAGAGAGAAAAAGAAAAGAGTAGAAGAGTTGAGGAATAGGGGGCAATATAGGTGGGGAAAGAGGGGTGAATAGAGGAAACTTGTGAGGTGAGTATTTGGTGAGAAATTGATTGAGTTGGTATGATTGACTCAATTTTGTGACATTTGATTCAAATCCGCTGAGGGGGCAAAATATCAACTATTTCTTTACAGTAAAGAGAAAATTACATTATTGGTCCTTGTGTTCTGGTTGATTTTCAATTTTGGTGTTTAAAGTTCAATGATTACACAAGTGGTCTTTATTTCGTGTTTCAGGACTTAAAAATGTTCTCTCGGTATCATTGGTATCATCATTATTAAATTTTAAGAACTAAACACAAAAGACAAACAATGTATTAGTGTAACGCTCACATATAGTAACAACTTATTTTCATATTTTGGAACCAAATAATTCATAAAATCTAGAGTAAACTTATTTTTGGTCCTCGTGTTTTTATGGTTTTTTTTTTTTTACTTTTGGTTCTTGAAATTTGTTTATCACAACTTGTCCGAACATATTTTGTTAACCTAGTTAATTTAGAAGGTCTTTGGACAATTACATCATTTTTCTCTTGTTAATAAATTATAAAAATAAATTTTATATAATATAGTAAAATATTATATTACTGTATATATAAAATTTAAACCGTAACCCTATTATTCCGACCTCGCCCTTTTACCATGTTGACCTCACTCCTCATGGTGGATCTTTTCCTCTTCACCCTAAGGTTGTCTTCGTCAAGTCTCCATCCCACCCCCACCCCCACCCCCCACCCCCCTCTATAAGGATGTTATTCAGTCGGTTCATCAAATTTTCGGGTTTTCGATTCGGTAACTAGTTAAATCAAATAAGATATCATATTTTTTTATTGGATATTGTGTCTTCAACAACTTTTCCAAATCCGATGATTGTTGACAATTGAACTAGATAAACAAAAAATAGTTATCTAGTAAAAGTTAACCTCGGTCAGTGTGAGGAACCAAAACCAAGCAAAGTCGGAAACTGTAGTGGCAAATCTGTTTTAAATGAACTCTAAGGACGAAAATCGAGATTTTTGACAAACCATATGGACCAAAATTGAAGTTTACTCTAAATATTATTTAGAGTATTCTCATTTTTTTGGTTAGGTATTCAAAAGAAATTTGAACTAATCACTTATTTTTAGAGTAAATTACAATTTGGTCCCTATGGTTTATTGGTTTTAACAGTCCGAGTCCTTATTTTGAAATATCTATAGATTGCATCCTCGTGGTTTGCATTTTATAACATGTTGAGCCCTAAAAGTAACTCCGTCCAATTTTGCTCCGTTAGAGTGCGTTTGGTACACTGGACAGGACAGGACATAACAGAACAGGGTCCACTGTCCCACGTTTGGTAGGACCTTTATGTGGAACAGACTGGAACAAGGTGGAACAAACTGGAACAGGCCTGCTCCACCCCCACCCCATGGAACAAGTTGGAACAAGGTGGAACAAACTTATGTTTATTCATCAAATAAACCTTCTATTTCATATTTTATCCATTCTTTAAATTTAGCAAGGGTAAATTGGTCAATGTTATATGTTCTGTTCTATCCAGTTCTGTTTACCAAACTTGGAACAACTTTTCTGCCATGTCCTGTTCTGTTCTGTCCCACCTTGTTCTGTCCTATCCTGTTTGCGTACCAAACACACCCTTAAAGTACCCATGTGCATGGCACATAATGGGTAAATTTGTCATTTCGCCTAATTAAAACAACACCAACCATGTTAGAACATTTATCTCCCCTCCCCACGAACTCCACCCCTCCATTTCACCGACGAAGTTCGTCCCGTCCATTTCTCCGACAAACTTCAGATGCAGATTTTCCCCTCCGACGAAGTCCGTCCCCTCCATCGCCCCCTCCCTTGTTCTAGCAAACTTCAACCCACAACAGATGCACGAGTTAGATGCAGATCTTCAAGATTTTTCGAGGGGAGCCAGAGACGAAGTTTAGGGCTTCAAAGATTCAGAAGGGATTTCAACGAGGAACATAGATTTATGGTTTTCGGAGTTACGTTATGTGGGTTTCACCGGCCAGGCCACGATTTAAGGTTTTTTTCTCCCCATCCCTCTCCATCTTCCCTACCTATTTATTGAAGCAGGGTCATGTCACGATAATTTGGAGGATTTCTTGACGGAAATCCACCGACATTTTTCAGGTCCACAAAAGAGAACTGCGGTGTTGAACCCCAAAGACCCATCTATGTTTTGAACTACAGTGTCGATCTAAAAGTCAGAGAACGATTTAGTGAAAGTTTTGTGGAACTGATTTCTTTCTGGGTTTGTTCCTGATTTTGGAGTTGATGCACAAAGACCCATCTCTGTTTTGATATGGGTTTCGATATAGTTTCTGATGCCGGTTTCGATATAGTTTCATTTTGATTTGGAGCTGATGCCCAAAGACCCATCTCCATCGTCATTTTAGGTTAAGGATTTAGATTAGCACTTTTTTCTTGTTTTGTATTTAGATTTAGGATTTTTGATTTGGGGAGCTTGAATCTTTATGTTAAATTCCAGATTGAAGAACTTGATGAGAACAGTTGATTTCGAAAGGAACTCAGGGACTTTGTGTTTGTTTTTTTTCTTTCTGTTTCTCAATGATGTATACTTTTCTGGGTGTTCTTCAACTGGGTAGATGAATGATCGAAACTTTTCAAAAGAATAGGGAATATTTGAGTTAGACCAAGCTTCACAAAGAATGGGTTTATCCAATCAGTTTCCGAAGCAATATGGCGAGCCCATGGTTGCCGGAAAATGGAAGTTGTCGAATGGAATAGTTGTCGTAAAACGGAAGGGAGACGGGGAGAGGAAAGAGGGGCACATGGAAAGATCTTATTGGTGTTTGTTTTTTAGTTTTATTTTTTTGATGTAAAATGAGGAAAATATGTAAAATGACCAAACTACCCATCATGTGCCTTGCACAAGACCACTTTAACAGAGATACTTTTAACGGAGTTAGTTTTAGGGACCCAAGGCGTTATAAATACAAACCACGCTGATGCAATCCATAGATATTTCATAATAAAGACTCAAACTGTTAAAACCAATAAACCACATGACCAAATATGTAATTTACTCAATTTGTATAGCCGTATGAATCATATTATTTCCTTTCGGTTATTAACATGAATTATAATTTAAACAAGATTATAGAAACCATTTATAGAATTTACTTGATACTATGATTTTTAAATAATGTAACAAAAATAATATTATAAATCACCGGTAATCATTACTACAAAAATTTAAGACCTATTCTGTAACATCCCATATTTCATCTCTTGTGGTATTTAGTGCAGAAATAAGAATTCTGGGGCTCTTTTGTAAAAACCTGAAAGTTATGTGGCTGGAGTGTGATAGAGAGAAGTCTATTAAGACAAAACCCTTCAAAAACCCTATTTCCATTTCTTGTTTTCGGCTGGAAATTCTCTAGAGAGGAAAGGAGCTCAAGTTCCACCATTGAAGGTTTGGAGAAGGTGGATCAGCTAGAGATTGAAGAAGTTGCTGCTAAGGTATAACTCCACCCACCTTTCTTTAAGTTTTGTGTCTAGAATGGGGTTTAGATGCATGTTCTTGATCCCAATCTCTTCTCATTTTTGTATTTTGAGATGAAATCTTGTGGAAGGGTGTGTTGGATGAATCCCTTGAGGAGTTTGAGAACTCTTGGTGATAGTTCACCTTTTCAAGGGAGGTTTATAAGTTTTGTTCATCCATTTTGGGTGTTGATTCTAAAATATTGTTTTAGGAGAGCTGAATCTGATTTGGGGAAGTTTGGGGATGAGAAATCTTTGAGTTTTGGGAAGAAATCTCGTGCAGGAAAATCTGTCCAGGGGTCCGCGCCGATGGCGGCGCCGATGGACTGGCGCCAGCATCGGCGCCAGTCGCTGTTTCTTGTTTTTCCGTTTTTGCTTCGTTGGTCGTTTGGGCTTGGGTTCGAGGCTTGGTTTAGGGGATTGTCTTAGGACATTATGGAAAGTGTTTTAGAGCATGATTGGGGAGTCTAATACCTCATTTGTTAACCCCAATTCAGGTGACCGTTTGGTGTTTAAGCGAGCTCCCAAGTAGTGAGTCGTTTAGCCGAGCATCAGGTGAGTTCCCTTATGCATTATTTCTATCTTTTAAAATGAAATGCGAAGAATTGATATGTCTGAAAATGAGTTACTTGTTTATCATGAATCTTATGTTTTCTTATGCATGAAAAGTGTTAGTTTGTAAGGTGGAAGGAGGATATTCCTCGAGTAAGTTTAAAGCATGTTCTAAGTGTTTATGTTTGTGATAGAGTCGGGTTACACAGTGGAGGACCCCCGAGTTGCCGTCCCTGGCTTTGTAAGGTGATGAGTTACCGTCCCTGGCTTTGTAAGGTGATGAGTTGCCGTGCCTGGCTTTGTAAGGTGTTATTGGTCCGTACCACTGTGTATACCCTTGTTTGAGCTCAAACTTGTCAAGTGTTATGTGTATGGAAAAGTGTTTTGTTTTTAATGTTTTGCAGTTACACTTTTAAGGAGGGAATTCACTAGACCTCATGGTCTAACCCTCGCTTTCAAAACTTAAAAACCATTTTCAGGAAAGGGTGACTTAGGGTGACTTAAAAACCATTTTCAGGAAAGGAGAAGGCTTGAGACGGAGGTGCGAGATTAGAGACCGTCAAGTTCCAGTTTTTGTTTAGTCAGCATCTCGGTTGTATTTGCTTGAGGACCTTAATCAATGTAATTGATATTGGAGTTTATGATGTATTTGGGACCCTTATGGGTTTTTTTGGCTAATGTTTTATGTTAAGCAGGCTTTGGGTTGTTACAAATGGTATCAGAGCCATAGTTTAAGGGATTTAGGTGACCGGATGGGCCTAAACTTAAACTTTGAGGATAGGGACACAACCGAGATATAGGAAGTCATTAGGAATGACCATAAACATAGGATATCTTGACAATGGTAATGAGAACCCTCATGTAAGGTAAATTCAAGTAGCATCTGGCCAATGCTATTATGGATCTACAGGTGCATGGGTGTGACCAATCGCTATTGTCGGGATGAGTGGTGAGGGTGGTGGTATGTAGAGGGTTCTAACCTTGTGTTTGATAGCAAATAGTTGATGTGTCATGGAAGAGATTCCTTATGATGGGATGTCTGCAACTTCTAGAGGAAGTGTTGTCTAGAAGTAAATTTTCTAGGATTCAAATTAATTAATGGTGGTATGGGGGGGACGACTCCTAGTGTTAGTGGGTCCCCACCCTTAGGATCATGGGTCGGTCAGTTGAGTTAGGAGTGAGAATTATGCGGACATCCTGAAACCTTTAATTCGAGATCAAGTTAGGGAACCTAGTCTTGGATTCCCTAGTCAAGCGGTTTAGTGGCAAGATTAATGATTGCAAAAGATCAGTGTTGTTTTTGTGGTATGCATGTAAGAGTGGTCGATCAGGTAGGTTATGAAGCACTTGTGCTACAAGTTGTAGCATAAGTAAGGAAGCGGTTGTTGGTTATAGTATGGTACCAGTAAAGAGTTAAAGTGAGTGCAACGGTTGACTTAGTTAGGGTGAATAGCCTTCCTTCGTATATTGAATTCCATGCATTTTTGTTGTTAAACGCATTATACGAGATTCCTTCGTGATAAAAAGCATGTACGTGTATGATATGTTTTCTTGTTTTGGGAAATGAGTGACGCGTACGAGCGTGTTTTCTTTAAAGTAAAAGACAAACTTGTTTTCATCATACGATAAAGCTTTGAACTTAGTGATTTACGAATTATTTCACGTTTTTCTTGTGGAGAGAATCTTCGTTACGAAAATATGAAAGAACATCATTATTGCAAGGTTTGTTTTACAAACAAAATGAGTACTGACTCGTTATTTTCATGTAAACGAGTGTTGGAGTTGACAGACCCACTTTGGGTAAGTAATTTCGTTCGAAAATTTTCCGGCCATACGCGAAAGGGTTTCATTGGAGACAATCGTAGTGTCAGCACCGATTTGGATGGACAGGGTTACGAATTATCGTAAGAGTGCCTGTGAGTGATCTTTGCGATCGTTGTGTTTTACTATTCATTTTGAGTAATGTTGTTTCATGCATACTCAAACTCGCTTTATACTTTTGCATCTATCGTGTTTCTTAAAAGCGCGCAAAATGATTTCAATCGTTGTGTCATTATGCATGAAGGCTATGAACTCGCTAGGTCGGGGGGGGGGGGGGGAGGATGTTACGATTTAAGCCAAGGAAAGGGCTTTGGGAGTTAAATTGCTAGTTGTATAAGATGTGGTCAAGTTATGACCATAGTGTTCCGTTAGAGTAAGTGGGTGAGTACCTGGAGTCTTGGGTAGTGAAGCTGGAATGTTGGTATGAGTGTAGTTTGAACTATTGTCGGGATATGTGAGAATAGTTTTAATCGCAGTAAAGTTGAAATGGCCAAAGTGTTTCTGTTGGTGGAATAGTAATCAGTAGCGTTACGTTACCTAATGTAATGTTTTCGGTTTCGAGTTGGAGTACTGAGATGGTTTGATAATTAGATCTTGCTAAGAAAGATCTTGTGTTTAGTCTCTCGAGGGAGAACGGTGGGGTATAAGTTGGTTATAAGGCGTAGGACGAAGTGGGTTATGTTAGGAATCCTAGATGGTCAGGAAAGAATGAAATCATCATGTAGTCCATTAATGTGGAGGTTTTGTCAGGAGATTGAAACGTGAGAGTGAACCCGTTGGGTGTGGGTGGATGAGGTCGTTGAATTGTGTAAATGGTATGGAATAGGAATACCTAGTGAAGGCATTGGGAGAACGGGAGATCACCGGTGTGAATGTAATGTCCATTGAGGCTTTGGATGATTAGCTTATGGGTAAGGTGTCTAGTACAGCGGAGATAAATTGCGAGGAGTTAACGAGGAGCGAGAACTGGTTCGGGAGTTAGGAGAAATAGATTCTTTCGAGAATCCTGATTCGTCGTGAGGCGACTGGGCAATTGCATGTCGATTATCGATGTTGAATCAGTGGCCGTTTGTTGGATAGTTGTCGGGAGGTTGGTATTGGAGAAGTAGCTATAGTGTGGCTATCTTGTTGAGTTTTCTTACAAAGAGGCAAGAAGTTGTTTGGAGAAAGGTAGGTATCCGACGTGACGTTTGACCACTTTGTGTGGGTGTACAAAAGTAAGAGATCGTGATTGCTTAAGTGATTTTCTTATGGGGTATGATGATCCATTTAAGAACGAAACATTAGGGTAATCGAAACAGGTGTACCTTGAGTAATTGACCTTGTCAAGTGGTTCATTTAGACCCGGGAAGGGCAAAGTCGATTAACGTTTTGGCTTTGTTTGGTTTGGTGTTATGGGTGTCGTGAAGTAAGTAGTATCCTTTGTGTGTGTAAGGAAATCATGATAGCCTGATTGCAAAGTAGTCGTGTGGTGCGATAGTAGCATGAGGAAGTGGTAGCACTTGGAATCAAAGGAACGTGTAGGTCATAGATGTAATGTTGAATTGCTGTAATGTTGGAATAGTCAAAGGTAATGAGCATGCCTGGTTTAAGTGTGTGGTTTTGCGGGCGGTATACGTTAATACTAGGTTGAGATCAAGAGATTAAGTTGCGGTTGGTAACGAGATGACAGGAGAACCCTTGTCCTTTTCGATCCCATTGGATTTGGGTGAGTTTTCATGCTTCACTCGATTGTCGAGCAGGATAATGTACCCGTTAAGTTGTAGTGCTTCGTCGTGAAGTTTAGGCAAGAGCGTTGGAGTATTTCGTGGATGTAATGAATTAGAATGAGCGGGTCGGCGGTGTTGGAAAGTTAGGAACTCTTGGTAGTTCTTGGTGTTAAGTACCTCATGAGAACTTGGCTAAAGGTCTTGACTGATAAGTATGGAGAAGTTGTTCTGTTAGGCTGTAGCGGTGTGCGATGGAAAGTTTGTGTAAACAAGAGAGAAGATGTTGACAGTATAAAAGATCAAGTATTGACAGACTCGCGGTAAGACGATGTCATGAGACGTTGATTGGGCGGACTATAGTTGAAGAACTGTTCTTTTTAAGGCATAAGATAAGGGATTGTTGTTATGTCTTGGTTAATGAGTTGAGAAAGCTAAGTTCATGCGACCGGTCTAAAAGTTGGTGCTTGTGGGTGAGTCATTCTTTTGAGGGATCTTTAATGTATCAGGTTAGGATGGGAACAGGTGGTCGAATGTGGTGCTCTAGTTGAGAGACCGTGGGTTTAGATGCGATATCGTCGAGGAGAATGTTTCACACGAGCGTGTTGATCGGTGTCCGATTAAGGGAGATAGTTAGAATGAGCTTGGTCACTCCTCCGTGTGAGAGGGCAAGTGAACGTTGGAGGCAGTTCCTAGTTAGTGGAACCATTCAGTGGATTTGAGCGAAGGACATGATTGTGTATAGAATGGAATTATGGCTTAGCGAATGTGGGGAGTTTGGATCGTTGATTTGTAACTGTTAAGGCACGTGTGATCGGTGATTTGAGGAAACGCAATTGTGCCAGGCGAACGCTATTTTGGTAGGAGGGCGTTCTTCCTTTGATGAATGTTATGTGGTGGTGAGAAGGCGGTAACGTTATGGGAATGGTAGTGTGTAATGTCGACGAAAGGAGTGATAAGCCTCCGTTTAGAAATTCGGGTTATTGCGGTGTTAACTCGAGTAGAGTCGTATTCTATTAAAGAGAGTATTTTGGATGAGTAGTATGTTTGAACGAAGAGATTACAAGTGTGTGGCTGGGCGTGTTGCAGACCCGAGAGTGTAGTGGTTGGCCTAGGGACGATGTCAAAGAATACTGTACGTTGTCGATGCTGATCGGGAGTGGATGGATAGGTGAATGGAACTAAGATGTTTGGATTAGAAGGTTCGAGCATTGTCAATCTCAAGTCGGGAGAACAGTTGGATGGGAAAATATTCCCATGGTTTGGAGTAGTGTGTTTCAATAGGAGATTGAATTGGACTACATTGTAATGGAGTAGTGGCAGTTTTCGAAAGAACTGGGAATTATTGATTTGTTTAGAGGCACTCGGTGAAAATCTTGAGTGCTTTTGGTATGTCTTAACCCATGTTTGGGGAATGTCGGTTGGGAAGAAGTTTGGTGTAGCTTCGCAGTCAGTGTGAGCAATTGAGGCCGGATGGTTGAGAATTGGACAGACAAAGAAGTTAGTTTGGTAGGGATGTAGTGGTAACTTCCTAAGAAATTTTGAGGCAACATGGGAACCCGAGATCGATATGAGGGCAAGGTACCCGCACCTTTTCAGTGATGAGATTCCGGGGACGAAATCCTGTTAAGGGGGAGGTGATGTAACATCCCATATTTCATCTCTTGTGGTATTTAGTGCAGAAATAAGAATTCTGGGGCTCTTTTGTAAAAACCTGAAAGTTATGTGGCTGGAGTGTGATAGAGAGAAGTCTATTAAGACAAAACCCTTCAAAAACCCTATTTCCATTTCTTGTTTTCGGCTGGAACTTCTCTAGAGAGGAAAGGAGCTCAAGTTCCACCATTGAAGGTTTGGAGAAGGTGGATCAGCTAGAGATTGAAGAAGTTGCTGCTAAGGTATAACTCCACCCACCTTTCTTTAAGTTTTGTGTCTAGAATGGGGTTTAGATGCATGTTCTTGATCCCAATCTCTTCTCATTTTTGTATTTTGAGATGAAATCTTGTGGAAGGGTGTGTTGGATGAATCCCTTGAGGAGTTTGAGAACTCTTGGTGATAGTTCACCTTTTCAAGGGAGGTTTATAAGTTTTGTTCATCCATTTTGGGTGTTGATTCTAAAATATTGTTTTAGGAGAGCTGAATCTGATTTGGGGAAGTTTGGGGATGAGAAATCTTTGAGTTTTGGGAAGAAATCTCGTGCAGGAAAATCTGTCCAGGGGTCCGCGCCGATGGACTGGCGCCAGCATCGGCGCCAGTCGCTGTTTCTTGTTTTTCCGTTTTTGCTTCGTTGGTCGTTTGGGCTTGGGTTCGAGGCTTGGTTTAGGGGATTGTCTTAGGACATTATGGAAAGTGTTTTAGAGCATGATTGGGGAGTCTAATACCTCATTTGTTAACCCCAATTCAGGTGACCGTTTGGTGTTTAAGCGAGCTCCCAAGTAGTGAGTCGTTTAGCCGAGCATCAGGTGAGTTCCCTTATGCATTATTTCTATCTTTTAAAATGAAATGCGAAGAATTGATATGTCTGAAAATGAGTTACTTGTTTATCATGAATCTTATGTTTTCTTATGCATGAAAAGTGTTAGTTTGTAAGATGGAAGGAGGATATTCCTCGAGTAAGTTTAAAGCATGTTCTAAGTGTTTATGTTTGTGATAGAGTCGGGTTACACAGTGGAGGACCCCCGAGTTGCCGTCCCTGGCTTTGTAAGGTGATGAGTTGCCGTCCCTGGCTTTGTAAGGTGTTATTGGTCCGTACCACTGTGTATACCCTTGTTTGAGCTCAAACTTGTCAAGTGTTATGTGTATGGAAAAGTGTTTTGTTTTTAATGTTTTG
Organism: Saussurea involucrata; assembly: GCA_033807775.1. Taxonomy (NCBI): domain Eukaryota; kingdom Viridiplantae; phylum Streptophyta; class Magnoliopsida; order Asterales; family Asteraceae; genus Saussurea; species Saussurea involucrata. The sequence goes on from CM066320.1 coordinate 166,856,242, forward strand.
CAGTTACACTTTTAAGGAGGGAATTCACTAGACCTCATGGTCTAACCCTCGCTTTCAAAACTTAAAAACCATTTTCAGGAAAGGGTGACTTAGGTGCTTGTAGCAAGGGAAAGGAGAAGGCTTGAGACGGAGGTGCGAGATTAGAGACCGTCAAGTTCCAGTTTTTGTTTAGTCAGCATCTCGGTTGTATTTACTTGAGGACCTTAATCAATGTAATTGATATTGGAGTTTATGATGTATTTGGGACCCTTATGGGTTTTTTTGGCTAATGTTTTATGTTAAGCAGGCTTTGGGTTGTTACATATTCCCAAAATACCTTTTTCTTATTTTTTTAAATAAATTTAATTCCGAAAATTTCTCAATCGTTGATCAAAATAATGGATGACCTAGATTGGTTTACGTAGTTTACAAGATAAAACTGGTTTACAAAATATGCTCCCTATATATATATATATATATATATATATATATATATATATATATATATATATATGGGGTCATTCAAGGAAAAACTAATTAGTTTGTGGTAACTGTAAGAACCAGTGTGAGCCACATATTAAGCTATATATTAGGAAATTATTAATTTTGGAAATTTTGTTTAAAATTTAAATAAAAGGGCATTTTAGGTATTTTTAAAATCTCCTCTCTCCTCTCTCCTCTCTCCTCTCTCCTGATTATGATAATGATATCACAAGAACAAATGTGATATCACTGTGATACCCCATTGTGATACTCAGAATACATACAAGAACAAATGTGATACCCACTGTGATACCCCCAATAAACATACAAGAACAAATGTGATACCCCCAATAAACATACAAGAACAAATGTGATACCGCCAATAACATACAAGAACAAATGTGATACCCACTGTGATACCCCCCAATAAACATACAAGAACAAATGTGATACCCACTGTGATACCCACACTAAAATACAAGCCAGGAGCTACCTCTTTAATTCATAGCGCCATAAACGGCTCAACAAAGTCACACTATCACGAATACAGACTGGGTTTGCGGAAATAACCCTAACTACAGCCGAGATCATAACTACAAAAAATAACAGGAAAGCCTTCTAATCCTTCTATACGCAACCTCCGCCTCACGCCTTGCCACACTTCTAAGCAAACCTTCGACTACCTGCTTACCTGAAAAGGTTTTATTTTTTGAAAAGCGAGGGTTAGACCATGAGGTCTAGTGAGTTCCCTCCACACCAGGTCACACCATAAAACACCACAATTTTATAAAATAGTTACAAAAGAATTTTTATACAATCATAACAAGCACACTTAAAATGATATGCACACAGTGACACATGCTACTGGCACACACTATAGTCACACACATCGTGACAGCGCAATAGGGCACACACCGCCCATATATGAAACAAATTCATATATATAATTAATATGGGACACCCCCCCCCATTTCTCAACAACGCCAGAGCACGTTCACACACATTTTAATCATACATTACGTCACACACTTACTCATCGCTTCATAATTATACGCAGTTGAAAAGCACACAGTTAATAATAATCATCAACCACACTTGTACAAAATTTAGGTTCAGAAAGACTCACCTGCCGTCCTTGCTAGGAATTCTTACTCGCAACCGATTGCCTCTACTCGCACCTACATTTGAACCCACACACAATACCAGACGAGACTCTGAATTACTGGATTAATTTCACTCCGGGACTTAAAACAAAATTCCAGGATCTCTTTAAGGATGATACCAGATCCACTACCCAATTAATAAATTCCGGATTTCCGGTCCATTAAGGCATTACCGGACTCAAATAGATAATCAACACCGAACCTAATTATATGCTAACACCGGATCCCACCATCCTAGTCCAGTCCACGGCCCAAATTAAAAGATTAACTACCGGTTCTTCATTATTAATCGGCCCAGCCCAACACTAAAAATTCTGAATCCAAATAATTAAGTTCCAATCATGTCTCTTTTAAATGATAAAAAAACGAATCATGGGCCGGTGGAATTAAAACTTCAGTTCCGATTGCAATAAAATCCCATTTTGATTCATAATGATTCAGGCCCAAAACCAACCTTTGGGTCCCACGGCCCAACATGCCAATTCCGGTTCTTCATGGGACACCGGATCCCATTCGGCCCATGCCATTTTCGGATGATACTCACAGTTCCTGATCATACCAATAGTTCCGGATCACATGGTAGTTCCGGATCTTTGCTAATTACATTCCGGTTCTAATCAATAAAACCCAAGTTCCAGTTCTGTGTAAATACCGGATCCAATTAAATCAATTCCGGATCCACATGCAAGCCCATCACTTAATTCCGGGTCTTTGTTATGATGTCCAAATTCCGGTTCCTTTTTATTAAATAATACCGGATCATAAACATTCCGGATCCACATCTATATTCCGGATCCTAAGGGTTCCGGACTCTCCCAACCTGTTTCGACTCTGGGTTATTCTCATCGAACCACTGAAATTTCAAACGATTAAATTAACTAAGTCCACACAGTCCCAATTTAAATGATAAACTACCAAGATTAAGGGGTCATTATTATTAGCCGATTAATTGAGCTAACTTTCCCGATTCTTTACTTATCGAATAGCAAAAATGCACACAGACTCAAATTTCATTCTTACCAGGTGATAGCAAAACTCCAACCTTCTCTAAATTACAACCATAAAACACAAGAGATGTAGATTACCTCGCAAGATGATTCCACACACCCAATTTGAAGAGTTCTGGACTGATTGATTTTGCTTATGCACACACAGCCGCACCTTAGCCGCACACACATTTTCTTTGGGAGAAGAATGAGATTTCTAGGGGTTTTCACCCTTTTATACTTTATCACATGCACGCTAAACTTCTCTTATTCACACTTTTCACCCCAACTAGGTTTTATCTTCAAAAAGAACACGGTTATTACAGAGAAGCAAAAAATAGTCTATTGTTTCTCGTTCTTCAGGGCAATGGCTTCTGCCTTATGTGAAATAATTTGGATTCTTAGTATTTTAGCTGACTTAAAATTAGAAAATCTTCTCCCAGTTGATTTAAATTGTGACAATAAGTCGGCTATACAAATTACTAATAATCCAGTGTTTCACGAAAGAACCAAACACATAGAAATTGACATGCATCAAGTTAGAAACAAAGTAACTGCTGGAATGATTAAAATTGTTAAAATACCTTCTTCTGAAAATCCAGCGGACATCTTTACAAAGTCACTTGGTGTAAGTCAACATAATTACTTGTGATCTAAATTAAAATTGTTAGATCTTTTTCAATGTCAAGATTGAGGAAGGGTGTTAAAATAATAAATCATAAATCAATCTTGTCATTAGAGATCTAACTTAAGCTGTTGTTACATGTTTGTTAATTGTGCGAGGACTATTTCTGGAATTTCATCATACTTGTGGATGGCGCTTCAATTATCTGTTGGACATAAGGGTAGCGGAGCAAATGGAACAAGTTGGAGGGTGTAACTGAAAAGGACTAAAGTGCAATTATCAATTCATATTTAAAGTTATGTGGTCATTACATTTGATCAGATTTCACATTTTGTATTCTCTCTTTACATTTCCTTTATCTTCTAGAATTAGGGTTTCATCAGGTTTCTTCTTCAAATCTCTTGAAGAGAATCTTTGAGTGTTGTGTGATCATGTAGTGAGGTTTTCTATTGTAAGTATTCGTCTGAGTGTTGAGCGATTATGTAGTGAGGTTCTTGTGTAAGTAATTTTTGTTTCAAAGTTTAAATAAAATTAGGATTATATTTTGCACAAAATTTAATTTCAAGAACCATCAACCCAAGTTAAAAACAAAGATTAGCATGTAGTAAGGACATTTTCGTAATTTTACTACTAACAATATATACAAAACAAACCCATGAATATTAGGGTTATACTCTATTAACAATGAGCCATGGAGAATCAAACCATGTACCCTTCAAATTCTAGTAATTCATCTTAAAGACAATACAAAGGGTGAAATAGGGACTTTAGCAATGATCTTCCAATTTGCGAGCATGAGTAATCTTGAACGAGGTTAGCTTCGACCTATGGCATGCAATGTGTGGTAAGATCGCTTAATTTAATTGGGAGTTTGAGTTCAATGTGAGCATCGGATGTGAGATACGTGGGTCAGCCAACCACGGAATACGCTCTGAAGGACATGGTACAGGGGCCGGTTGAGCAATGAACGTTGGAACATCTTCTCCTGGCATCAACACCGAAACCTCTCTTGCATTTTCAGATATCTAAAATAAATAAAATGGAAAACCTTGAGGGTTATAGTATGCTTTAGAAATTTGTGCAACGGTGCATTAATGAGGTGTACATTAGTTATAATCGAATCAAAACCTCAAATGTGTTGAAAACCAGTCAAATAGTTATTTCACATTATGAAACAAATGATACAAGTCAAAAAGTCCCACAACGTAGATACGGAAGGCAAAAAAAACATGTACCCAATACCCGAACAAACCGGGGATGTACGACTCTGAAAAATTAATAATAAATTTTATATATTATATATTTATATGTACAACATAGAAATGACAAATCTCAAAGAGTATATATAACACTTAAATATAATCAATTTTGATGATGAGTTAACTTTTAAAAGATGATATAGTATTTGTTTAATCGTGGATGTATAACATTCTATTTTTGTGGTTTTCCCTAATCTTCTCTCTCTCTCTCTCTCTCTCTCTCTATATATATATATATATATATAGGGTCTCCTTCTTTTGTTAACTTTTTCATGTATTGCATATATGCACATCGGGGCATTGCATATATGCACATATTACAATTGCCTGATATGCACTGGTTAACAAAAGAAAGGGACCCTATATATATATACACACATACATATGTATGTGTGAGAATAATCAAATAATGTGAACCCTATGTATTGTGAATATGTACAATATTGTTTCACATGAATTTTGTTATACAAGGCAAAATGTATGATATTAGTTAATATATTTGTTTCATATGTATTCTATACAGAATGTTAAGCATTTTATTTGTATTTTTTTGTGACACAAACACATTAAAAGATATAAACAAATATATGTTAAACAAAATCTTATATCCAAGTTGTGATGGAAAAAAAATCACGTGACATAGCACAAGATGCAGACGTTCTCACATTTTTGTGGCCCTCAATTAACCCCTATATTATGCGACAGTAATTAAATAAAAACATAAAAATATCTCAAACCCATGAGAACTGATCTCAAAATATTTTGAATTTCTCCATCGTTGCTATGATTTATGGTGTCGTTTTACATATGTTTGTATTCACATTATGAAAAAAATATACATGTGAAACTTTTTCTGTTTGAAACGAAAAATATACGTTTAAAAGATTTATATTGTGAACTAATTAATACATTACAAACAATACACCTAGCCATAATAAAAAGATCATGTAATTAAAAGAATACTTTTAAGATCGGATCTCATGAATTTGCAACTTTTTTGTGGTTCCCATATATTTAACCTCATGTACATACATATATACATATATAGTTGAGATACAGGGCGTTCCTAAGGTTTTTGATGCCCTGTGCGAAAATGTTAAAAAAATGCCCCTATGTTTATCCTTTTAAGCAAATGAACGACAAAACATGTGATTCTTAAAGGGTTTGGAACCTAGTCAAGCTAGATGACTCATCCTCACATTGATTTTTATTAATTATAATTACAAAAATACAAAGGAGGCATAAAAACCAAAACTCCGAATTACAAAGTATAGAATGATAAAAGGATAAAATCTGAATTAAGATTGTACTTTTTCTGGTAATTCATTTTTCAAATTGAAATTAGCACAATAGAACATTACTTTAATATATGGAACTTAAAATTAAAAGATAAGGAAAATATTAATTTTAACTTAAAATAGTAAATTACATGGAAGTCAATGTCATAGTTAGTAAAGAGTAAAACTCATATGGTTAAAGGTCTAAAGACTAAATTCTAAATCTAATATGGTAATGTCAAGTATACAAAAGTCAAAGAAAAATGATAAATTGTAAAATTCGTAATATATGCTATTATGCATTGCAAAAAACAAATGCCCAATTAGGAAATATCATAATGTTGTTATTGTTGTGCAACGTGCTCCAATTGTGCTCATAAGATGTGCTCATGTGCATTGAAAATTTCAATATGCAAAACGAATTGAACGAACACGAATGGAGGCTTGTTTGTGTTCATTCGTTTAACTTAACTGAATAAACAAACACGAACGGTAAACGAACAATTGTTTTTGTGTTTATGTTCATTAGTTTAACTTAACCGAACAAACGAACGAACACGAATGGTAAACAATGAAATTTTTGGTATTCTTGTTCATTCGTAAAGAAAATGTGTTCGTTCGTTAAGATGCTAAACGAACGAACATAAACGAACAAAACTTTTTGTGATCATATTCGTTCATTAAGAAAATTTGTTTGTTCGTTAAGATGCTAAATAAAAATCGGCTTGAGTTGTTGAAATGTTGGGTGTTCACCGGTTGATGACAACTTGATCGATGTCCCCTTGGGCTTTGATGAAATGTTGGGTGTTTACTAGTAATAGATGACAATTTGATGCCCTCTTGGGCTTTGATGCCCTGTGCAGTGGCACGGGCTGCACGTGGCCAGGGCCGGCAAATGAGATACAAGGAGAACCCTAGATAAATAACCGAAGACCCACGAAAAATGAATGGTAAAATATAGAGAAAGTCCAGAAAAACTCAACGAACTTTTTTATTTTGAATGATTCCCTGAACTCTTTTTAATGAAAAAAACATTAAAATTTCTCATTTTGAATTATCAAGTCCCAAGATATTTTCTTTTGAATAAATAAACCATCAAACCTTTAGCAATTGGTTACCTACATTTAACCCAAAAAGAACTAGCTATAATGGGCTAAGAAGGTTTTGAAGTAAAAAAAACCTAAATTGGTTTTACGTCTCAAACCCTACACTATTAAAACACTCACACCCAACTCCATCGCTCCCACTCGTCGTCCCATCATTGTCTGTTCCACATCGCTTATCGTCGTCGTAGACCCCTGCCATCGATCTCCCTCTTTTACAACAATTTAATTGAGCACAAATAGACCAATCAAAAAAGTGAATGGAAAAATAAACCACAATCGAAAATAGAATATCGACGGCAACGGCCGGCCCTGAATTAGCGCGATGCGAAAGAGTCCGGAGAGCAGACGCCGATGGGGTGGCAAAGAGTTTGAAGGGTTTGGGAACGATAAAACTGGTTTTGGTACTTTTTACTTTAAAACCTTCCTAGACGGTTACAGTTAGTTTTATTAGTTAAAAGTATGTAGGTAACTAATCGTAAAAGTTCAATTATTTATTTATTCAAAAAAATATTCATAGATTTAATAATATCCGTTAGATCATCACAATCTCACAGTTTAAGTCTCACAGTTTATTCCTTTTAAGAGGTTTTCTCATATCTTTGCTCCCCCCATCTCTCTCTCTCTCTATATATATATATATATATATATATATGTGTGTGTGCATAAAGGATCGTGTGAGAAAAAAAGTTAAGCGAGAAGATATCTAGATATTTTAATCACTTTTAATCGCAAATCCATCCATGGATACGCTTTATACATCTCATTCTAATGTACATTCAAGGATGAAAGATTCTTTCTTCACACCAAAACTCAACCTTATATATAATATAATATTACACATATATATTATATATGATCATTCCCTTTAATTGGCATCAAACCCAACATTTTTTTATCAAGAAGAAAGCAATGAAGCCATGTATATATTTTTTAAACATAAATGAGTCAATCTTTGGGGTTTTCGAAACACAAACTCTATTTTCGATGATTAGGTAATATAATCAATTTGTTTGATTTAGAAACGACAAACAATTTGGTAGTGACTAAGATGGAAGTAGTTTATTAAAGTACCAAAATGGTTGAAAATGTATGCATGAATTCATGTCTAGATTCTTTCGTCTCCCTAGATTAAGGGTATGTGTTTGTTTTATCGGATCCCCACAAATAAATAATAATAATCCAATACCACAAATCTATTTCTATATCTACATATACATATACATATACATATACATATACATATATACACATATACATATACAATGCCAACCAATTATTCATGAATATTTACATGTATTCATCATAAATAATTAATTTCTATGGTTCTCAAAATATTTACGGTTTTAAATATTAGGTATACACTAACATTGTGTTCTCGAGTTTTTTTTACGAAGGAAGGGAAGGGAAGGGAAGGGAAAGGGAAAGAAAGTAGAAGGGAAAAATGTTGTGTTCTTGATTTTTTTAGGGAGGGAAGGAAAATATTCCAGATTTTCCTCAAAACTTTCCTCCCAAACATGGGAGGAAAGGGAAGGAAAGGACTTTTAAAAGAAATAAAAATATTTATAAAATTACACATATACCCATTAATTACATTCCACTATAAAATAAATAAGGATATATGGGTAAACATGGCATCTTTCGTTTCCTTTCTCTCCTACTCAAATAACAACATGAAAATTTATTTTCTTTCCTTCCCTTTTTCCTTTCTTTTCCTTCAATCTCAAGAACACAAACATAAATATTTATTTCTTTTTCTTTTCTTTCTTTTCTTTTCTTTTCTTTTCTTTCCATCCAAAACTCGAGAACACAGCGTAAGAGAAGTTCAAATAAAAATGATAAACATGTTAAGACGGTATGAATAAATCTCAAAAGTGATTAACAAATTCAATTTAACTTCTGTTAAACAAATCCACCTCTATTTTTAATTGAAATTGGTAAAAAAAAATAACTGAAATTGGAGTCAAACTAATTATCCCAATAGAACAGACATTGTATTATTTTTAATTTAACATTAATATTGTGAAGAAGAAAAAATCTTCCGCTTTTTTTCTTTTGTCTATCTCAACCTTTTTTGTCATTCACATATGAACCTAACCCTACAATCTACATATACATGTAGTGATATGCATTATGCATATACATATAATTTGGCTTATGGAATAATAATATGTGGCTATCATAATCTTGCCAACCACAACTCATGTTGAGGCCAAGAAACCAGCAAGAAATGTCTTGGATACATTGGTCCACGATTCAACTATCCTAATCAAGAAAAATAGTATTTTTTTTCCTCTTTGAAGGAACATCAACATGGTCATAGAATTAAAGAAACCCCAATCAATAATACCCAATGGATTCAACCCCCACCCCACCCCACCCCACCCCACCCCTCTTGTTATTTGTCTTGTGGGCATAGTATAAGAACCATGACCCTACTCCATTAACCATATTCAACCCACTAACTAACTAAGTGGAACTTAAGAAAATCATAAAGATGCCCTAATTACAACCATTTCCATAACCATCAATGGAGATAACACACATAAAAGATGTCAAGTATTATGCCAAAAAGGTGCAAAATACCACACTAAAAACTGAATCTAGAGACCTTAATTTCTAAGTTTTCTTTAAAACAAGATAGAGACACATAGCTTTCTTTAAGACAGCAGGCAGACAGACAGATATAGACACAAAAAGACTGAAACAATGAGTCAAATTGCAATGTTTTATGATAAAATAGACAAGGGGATTGAATGAAGGGCCCATAACTAGAGAGTTGAGACTTACAAGAGAGACAAAAAAGGCATGCAGAAGCATGGCCATGTCTTAAGAAAGAGGGCCAGGCCATTGCCATTGCCATTGCCATTTGCCAATTAAGCATTCTCTCCCAATCACAGATTCATAAAAAATAAATTTTGGGTTATTTACTTTAAAGAAGCAAATCAAAAGGAATAACATAAACTTTTTCTAAAAAGCTCCAAAACCCCACAAAAAGAATGAAATTTGTACTAACAAATCACTTTCAATCTATCAACCCCATTTCATGTATATATAATCAAACCTCTATAAGTAGTTTTAATGCTAAAATTAATTACCTATTTTTTGTTCCATAATATCCCCTAAATTGCAATTATTTGAAGGTATTATCAATAAATTACGATCATTCCTACATTCATGATTGACAAAGTTGTTTGGTAAAACAAATGATTTATATAAAATAAAATTGAAGCAAAAAGGGGGAAAAGCTTTTTTATTTCACTTAAAAGAAATTAGGGGTTAATTCTTGAAATTAGAAAGGAAAAAAGCACACAATAAATGGAAAAAATCAAGTTCATAATTAATGTTTAGCATTTATCAAACAAAACCCAGTCATCCAAAAATTCAAGAAATGAGTAAATGTTGAAATATATGCAAATTTGAAAACCTTGATAAAAGAAATTATAGTTCCATAGTTTGTAAAGTGATAACTAACCTTGAGAGAGGAGTGATTGAGTTTTGAACTGAAACCCATCTGGGAACCAACATCTCCGGCAGCATTCCGGCCACCATCACCGTCCGGCGACATCACCGGCGACGAGGTTCTTAAAAACCTCTCAAAAATGGCCATAACAAGAAACATGGAGATCAAGATGGCAGTAGCAACAAACCCAAAAGAGATTGCATTTACAGACTTATCAAAATGTCTCCAATGATCATCTCTTTGTTCTTGTGTGTACAATGATGGAGCTTCAGTTGGTGGCAAGAACCCCCATTGATGAACATCATCTCGACCCATCAAAAGGTATCACGCACAAACACACTAAAACACACACTGTTTCTTCAGAAAGATTTAATTTTTCTTGAAATCTTGAAAAGGGATATGATGGGTTTGAATGGCATTATGAAAGCATGTTAGGGTTTGAAAGCTGGTGTGCAGCCTCCAGATAAAGATTCACAGGGATGAAGATGGAGAGCATGTGAAAGTGTGCAACTTTACAGGTTGAAAAAGAGAGATTTGGGATTTGGAGTTGGGGTGGGTTTTTTATGGGGGACTTGGGAGGTGTGATGTGCTTAAAATGGTATAATTTTCCATTATTTGAGTAATAATAATATAATATCAACATTTTTGAAAGCTAAGTTGATTAATTAGTTTCGTGTTATGATTTTCTTTTCTATAAATGAAAAACTAAAATTCAAAACATGTCGGTAGCATAAAATTCTTTTGTTAATGAAAAATTGGAAGAAAAGAAAAAGATCTAGTTTTTATCGAAACATGTAAGATGTAGTAACTTATCAAAATCGTCTATGAGGTTTGTGGAAACTCTTGTTTTCGTTTCTAACTTTTGAAAATTACGAGGACCATTAAGTATTCAGATTTGCTATGAAAATCGTTCTTGACCAATAGGCCGTTTATTTTTTTTTGCTAGTACCCCACACGCTAGTCATGTGACGACTGTTTAATCATTTTGCAATTTCTTTTAATAACTTTAATTAGTGTACATGTTTGTAAATCACATAACAAGTGTTTTAAATAAAAATTAAATCCTAAAACTAACCCGTCCCCCCATTTCCATCCCCTCCATGGCGGCGCCACCACTGTCGAGGCGGTAGAAACAGTAGAAGCAAATGACATATTCTCTAGCATAAACGAAGAATTCAGTCTGAACCTGTTTAAGGTTGTCCCTTTGACTCAAAACCCTACCCTTAGCCCCCCTCTCCAAAAAAAAATTATTGATTTTCGTCTTAGATCTCGACTCCTACCCTTGTATGAAGCAGCCAAAAACGTAAATGGAGGATTTAACAAAGTGAATCGAAGTAAAAATGGTCTTCAATGTCTTTGGTAAAATTGTCCTCTCTCACTCTCCTCTCCGACGACTAAAAGATACTTTCCGGTTGTTATTTTTTATGATAGGGACAATTTTTACTGAAAGAGATTATATCATTAAGATTTAAGAATGTGGGTGTTGCCATTCATGGTGTTATTAAGTTTGTTCAAAAGAACTTTTTCGGTGGAGATGGTGAAATTGTGTCGTTGGAGTTACGTCATCGGAGTTGTTGAGGGTTCTTTTAGAATCTAGTATTTTTCTAAATGTTTCAACATCTTGTACATCTGCTTCAAAGACTTGTATGTAGACAAACAATTAAATTCCACTCTCATGAGTAGCACATGATGGCAATTAACGGTTAAAGGAAACAAATTGTTAGATCTAAGGGACAATTTCCATGACAAAATACAAACATGGATGATGATCCTTGTAATTTCCATAAGTTATGGATTGAAACCAAAGTTTTCACAAATCCCAAGGGTAATTTTTGTAATTTACTCTTAAAATATATGTCTTTGGTAAAAATAAGATATCTTATTTTTTGAATATATGTTTAGATGAAAATAAGTTAGTTTATTCATTAGCTACTTAGGGGCTGTTTGGTTGGTTTTTCATTAAGTCATGTATGAGTAAAGTTGTCTGTGTGGATTAATTTGTGTGTATAAATTGGAAAGGTTTTTGTTTAGGAGCGTGTTTTCATAGATGGAAGGACCATGTTTTTTAATTGGGAGAGGCTGGTTTGGACAAAACTTGGCTTTCTGTATAAAACTTCCTCCTAAAAGCTTAATGAATAAGTCATTTTCTATATCATTAAGCCACTACCAAACGGTCATGTATAGCTGACTGAATAAGTTGAGTTCCTCGAAGCTCATTAAGCTGCTAACAAATAGGCTCTTACTCTTATTGATATTAGGTATTATTTATTAACTATTATATATATAAATAAACTTAATTATTAAAAATTAAACTTTAACTATACATTCACGTTAATTTTTAATTATTTAGAATTATTATTAATCATATCAATTAATTTTATATCATTATTTTTTAATATTAGTAAATATATTTTAGTTATCAATTTCTATTATTTTTAGTTATTGTTTAATTATTTACTTATATTCATTATATGTAAAGGTTATTTAAAATCATTAGTTAATAAAGATTTTTCCTAAGTTTGTTTTTGCAAATTCAAAATTTAAAAGTATGTATAACAATAATTTTTAAATCAAGATTACATTATTTATGTTTTTTATATCTTATTTGTATTAATTAACATATTATATTATTCTAAATATGTTTTAATTGTATTATGAAATATTGTAATTGATTTTTTTTTCAAGATGTTCTTTTTGGCATTTTACATGTTTATCAGCTAGTTTTGCCAAACGTGACTTATCGATCAACTAGTTTATCAATTATCAACTAGTTTATCAGTTATCAGTTAGTTTAATCAGGGTTGAGGTCTTACGGTCATAATTTGCCAATGGGTTAGTCTAGGCATAGCCTAGGACACCCTTCCAAAAAAAAGGCGGGGTTGTGATATTAATCAATTTAATAGGAGTTGCAAGGTATCAAGACTGTTCCTGACATTTTATAGGCTCTGGGCGAGATGTAAAAATGGGCTCTTGATAACTACGATTTTTTTAATGTATTGTTTATATTATCATAAATAACACTGAATCAAGAAATATTAATTTATATAAAATCGTTTTTCCCGGTATTCCTAGTGCAAAATCAATCAATAATTATTTCTAAATTAATATTATCTACCATATCATTTTTACATAACATCGTCAATCCATTCCACCATCAAAGGCATCTTATGATATATCTTTAATATATAGATTGAAATCATTTGAGGTCACTATGTTTGACCATTCAGAGTAACACTTTAAGCAAATCAACAAAAATCAGTTGAGTTTCCACATGTTACCTGATGTTAATGGTTTTCATCACCAATTTAAACTTTTACAACTGAAACAAACTTTCTAAGAACCATCAATCTTAGAATCAAAAGTCCATGTTGATTATAGTGTGAAATCTTATTCTTGTTTTAGAGAGAAGTCAATAATAAAAAAATAAAAAAATAAAAAATAGTTTTGAAATCTTCAATATAATAACAGTTGGGTCGTCTCGTATAGTTGGTAATTGTTTTCAAAAGTTTGGAGTGTTATCAGTTTTATCAGATTTTGGACTAAATCACCATTGATGGGGATTATCTTCTTTGTTCATCTTCTCTTTGGGTTTTGGGAGTAAATAATGATCCAATAGACGGTTGGAATAGGTACTTGGATGTTTTGATGTTAATTTATTGTTCAAAATGTTTTTGGGATCGAGTCTACCGATTAGGAGACTTAAAAATTGATGTTGAGAAGGTTTGGAGGTGAGAAGGGATGAAATCCCAAACCCAGAATCATGTAGAGTCTGGACAGTAACCCACGCAGATTTGGCTACGCGGGAAATCGCGTCAGGGACTGGGGTGGTGGCGCAGTGATTGGTGGCGCGGGTTTGGTCGCGCGGAAACTCGCGCCAAACCCTGCCGTGTAGTTTCGACCTTTTGTTTCGGTTGACGTTTGGGGCTAGGATCGAGGCGTCGATTGGGGGTTGTCTTAAGGTTTGTTAGGGATGGTATGGGAATGCAAGTAGATGGTTTAACACCACTTTATGTAATTCAATTAAGGTGTTCGGTCTGAGTTAACGTGAGTTTCAAAGCGTGTGTCTATTTGCTAAAGCTCAGGTGAGTTCCCTTAAACTTTTTTACGTAAGACGTGTTTGATAAATGTTTTAAACATTGATTATGGTATGACGTATGAACATGGTTTTCATTCATAAATGCATGAATACTTCTTTGCACGAAATGAATTTTCTTGGATCTGGCATTGTCTATTATGATATGCATGGCATGAATTGTTAGATGGTATTTGGTGTTGGGTTGCACAGTGGGATTAGGGTACCTTGGGATTCCAACAATCCCATGGGAATTCACTACACCCCGTGGTCTAACCCTCACTTTTCAAACTTTAAAACCATTTTCAAGGAAGATAGTGTTTGGAGCTTCCTCCAATGAGAAAGAGAAGGCTTGGAGGAATACAGATGGCGACTTAAAGATAGTTCTTTTTGTTCTCTTTGTACAGAATAGATATCTCAGTTGTGAAGGTGTATGTCTGTTGCGTATTTTGAATTGAGAATGATGTATTTTGGTATACTTTGGGACCATTTTGGGTTATAATGCTATATTTATGTTATTGATCATTTTTGGGTTGTTACAAATGGTATCGGAGCCATAGTTTAATGGATTTAGGTGAGTGGATGGGTCTAAACTTAAACCGTGGAATAGGGGAACACAACTGAGATATAGGAATCCATTAAGGAAGGCTTTGATCATCGAGAATCATGACGATGGTCGATGGTAATGAAGACTCTCATGTAAGGTAAATTCAAAATCACATCTGGCCATGCCATTATGAATTTACAGGTGCATGAGTATGCTCGATTATTATTGTTGAGAAGATCGGTGAATGTGGTAGTGTGTAGTGAGTTCTAACCTTGCAATGATAGAAATGGTTTTAGTGTAATGTGTGAGATCGTTCATGGTGTAAATTTTAATACCTTCTAGAAGGAGTATTGTCCGAGATGTTGATGATACGACTTAAGGTAGAACCTTCTGTTTTTGAAAGGGAAGAATAACTGATTGAAGGTGAGCTCCTAGTTTCTAGTGAGTCTCCATTCTTGGAGTCTGTTGTATCGATCAATTGGGATAAAGGGGTGAGGACTACATTAGGATCTTACGGGATTCGACTCAAGGTCGAGTAATAGAAATGAGCCTTTTGACTCTCTAGTCAACAGAAGGGTGGAAATGTTAGTTGAGAAAAGATTTCAATGTTGTTTGGTAATATGGAGTAAGGATAGAATGAAAAGGGGGCGATCGTCGATTGGCCATTCGAGTCAAAGTTGAAACCGCGTAACTTGCAAATCAATAGTTAAGGTGGTAATTGGGTAATTTGGACACACAAGTATGTTTGGAAGCACCAGTGCCAAAAGTTGTTGCAAAAGTGAGAAATCGACTTTTGGGCGAAAGTAGGGCGTCGGTGATAAAGTGTTGTGAATGCAAATAGTTGACCTTGTCAGAGTGAATAGCCTTCAGATTGTAAAATGAGTTTCATGCATTGTGTTTTTAAACACGTTACATGAGTCGTTTATGTTAAAGATATATATGTGTCTTATGAGCTCTTGTTTTAAAAAATTGATTAGTGCATGTGTTAGGACACTGAAGTTGTCCTTTATAATAGAAAGTTTTGTAAAGCAATAGCTGTGTTAAAGGGCTTATGCTTAATTGTTGTAGCAAGTGATGAAGGCTATAAATAGGTCTTTACTTGTAGTTTGTAAGAAGTGAATTCATTAATACAAGATGTAGATCTCTAATCACTTTGTGTTCTCTCTAGGTTAGATTTCCTTTTCAATAATGTTCTTCATCATCTTGTTACACAATACTTGGATTGTATGAAGATCATGGACCTAACAAGTGGTATCAGAGCCAAATCGAAGAATTTTTCATCGATACGATCATCAGATCTTCACAATTCAAGCGTTTTTAGCCCTATTTTGCTCAGATTTCGGATTCTTATGGTGTTTGTTCAAGAAAAAGTCGAACTCACTTTTTGGATCAAAAGTATGCCAAATCGATCGAATTACATGTTTTGATCAACTAGAAATCTGTTCATCTTCATTTTTCGAATAAGTCTGCGAAAGAATCACTGAAATTGGTCAAGAATTGAAGAAGTTATGATGATTTTAGTGATTTTCGAATGCTGTTACTTGAATTCGGATTATTCTTGATGAATTCGGATTATTCTTGATGAATTCGGATCCTTCATCATTTACTGTTCATTGATGAATTCGGATCCTTCATCGTTTACTGTTCATTGATGATTTCGGATCCTTCATGCTTTACTGTTCATGGTTTCGGATGCTACTATTGTTTGGATGGCTTAGATGGTTTCGAACTGTTCAGAGTTGTTGGTTTCGGATCTTGTGAAGTCTGAAATATTGCTGAATTTGGTCATCTTAGTTCTGAATTTCGGAATGTGCTTACACCTAAAGGTTCAAAGGTATGGATGGCTTCGCATCTTTCTAATCCTCATTCTAATGGTTTCGAATTCCATTTATTCAAGATAGGCATGGTTTCGCATCCAGCATGATACGAAATGGCTTGATTTCGAACCCTACATGATCCGGATTCATTGATTTCGGACCCTTCATGATTCGAATTGTCTTGATTTCGAACCCTTCATGATTCGAATTGAGTGAATTCGCACCCAACATGATCCGAATTGAGTGAATTCACACCCAGCATGATCCGAATTGAGTGAATTCGCACCCAACATGATCCGAATTGAGTGAATTCGCACCCAGCATGATCCGAATTGAGTGAATTCGCACTCAACATGATCCGAATTGAGTGAATTCGCACCCTACTTAATCCGGATTCATTGGTTTCGGGTGCTTCATGGTCCGAATTCTGATGGTTTCGGATCCAAGAAATTTATTGAAAAATATTTCTCATTAAAAAAAAATCCGCTAACCGGTTAGCGGAACCCCCGTGCTAAGTCTCAGGAGGGGGACATTGTTCATGAAAGTTAGCATAAGGCGTGTGTGACATCATTCTTATATTCAGTGTGCCACATACATTTAGCAACTGTCAAAGTTTAAAAGAGCTCAAGTCTTTCAAGATATTCAGAAGTTGATTGTTGGAGTTTAGTCTTTGATTGGATTGGAAGAGACGCTTGAATATTTGCAATCATTATTCTGAAGTTTTGTTGACGATGCTAGACCTTTGAGTGCTCTTTATCATTCTTCTGACTTGATCAACCAGAATTGTGAGAGCTTGCAATCATTGTTTTGGTGCTTTGGTTGTGATTCAGACTTTTGAGTGCTTATAATCATCCATCTATTTCTTGAAGATTGAAGTTCTGGATTCTCTTCATTCAGTGGCTTGAAGTATTTTGAAGACGAGCATTTCTCTACAGTTGCTGAACAATGTTATTTGCTTGGGTCGTCTCATCCCTACCTAGTAGTGCGTGCTTATTACCGTTCCTCCTTCAAGCAAGACGGATTCTTTGTTTTTCACTAAATGCATACACTTTGAAGATGATTTTAGTGCATTTAGTCGAGGCTAAGAGCAACTTTCAAGGGGGAGCCAAGCCTACATTTGAAGAATGCACCGCTAAAGTTTTTACAAGGAAATCAAGGGGGAGAGGAGCTAATGATTTGAAGATGATTTGCTTTCCAAAACTTTAGGGGGAGAATGTTAGGACACTAAAGTTGTCCTTTATAATAGAAAGTTTTGTAAAGCAATAGCTGTGTTAAAGGGCTTATGCTTAATTGTTGTAGCAAGTGATGAAGACTATAAATAGGTCTTTACTTGTAGTTTGTAAGAAGTGAATTCATTAATACAAGATGTAGATCTCTAATCACTTTGTGTTCTCTCTAGGTTAGATTTCCTTTTCAATAATGTTCTTCATCATCTTGTTACACAATACTTGGATTGTATGAAGATCATGGACCTAACAGCATGCAAGTGTGTGTTTGAATAAAAAAAGACAAACTTAATTATGTTGCATGATAAAAATTTGGACATGGTGATTGGTGAATTATTTCACCTCCTTCATGAGTGAGCTAACCATCGTTGTGGAAATCATGACAAAGTTTGATTGCATTGTTTTATAACTGACATTGGTATGGGCACGTTGTTGTCGTACCAATGAGTGTGAGAGTCAACCAACTCGCTTAGTGGCTTTCACTCGGTATTTTATAATCGCATTAGAAAAGGTTTACTGATAATATCTTCATTTGTACCGACATCGATTTGGTTGCACAAGGTTGTGTTTTATCGCGGGATTGCGTGTGAATGATTCTCGAGGTCGTTGTGCATGGCTAATCAATTATAGTGGTGTTGTGTTGGGCATTCTCAAGTTTGTTTCATAGTGTGATACGTTTTGGATTGTTTCTCAAATATGCAAAATGATTTAAATTATTGTGTCGTCATGTATGAAGGCTATGAACTCTCTAGGTCGTGGAGATTATTGCAATTAAGGATGAGGAAAGATTTCGAGAATGGAAACGTGTCGATCGAGCCGGTGATGGTCGATTCATGACCTTGGTGTTCCCGTTAGGGAAGAGCGGTAAATAACGGAAGTCTTAGTCGTTGACTTTATAATGTTCGCATTGTGGTAGCTTATACTCTTATTCGATAACTTGAGATGTGGTTGTCGGTGGGTGGTTATTTTCTGGATGAAATTCGGAGTTGTCAAGATGTTTTTAATAGTAGCATGCTAATCAGTAGCGTTGCGATATTTGATGATAAGTTATCGGCGTCGAGCCAGCGTATTGAAAAAGTTCTTGTAATTTGGCTACGTACCAGGTAAGTCTTGTGCCTTCAATATGTGAGGATTGGAGGGCAAAAAGTTAGTTAAGATGCGTTGGAAGAAGCAGGTTCCATCGGGAATCCTGGTTTGTCGGAGACATTGTTGAAGCATCACCATGTTGACATTGAGGTTCAAGTCAACGACCGTTTGTTGAGGTCTTTAACATGAGGCTAGAATTGGAGAAGGCAATATCTATTATGTGTACAAAGTGATCGTGAAGATGTTGATTGTAGTGTGATGTTGTGGGGTGGTGGTTGTGTGGATAAGTCGGTGGCATTTTAGGCCAAAGTAGATGTGCAAGTCGTTGACATGGTAATGAGTTGTTATGTGGTTAAGTGGTGGGCTTGCGTTGTTGATATAGGATAAGCATAGGTGGGAATTCTTACTCGGAGGTTTCTGTTGAGTTATTCAAAAGTGGCAAGTATGTTTGTTGAGATGTGTGGATGTTTGGTTGGTGTTATGTTATAGAGATTTTGAGAATAAAAGGTTCGAGTGGTAGTTGGTGGCTACCTAAAAGAGGAACATATGTACTATTGGTTGCAATGAATTGTAGGGCGGGTTTATCCTATTCCATGGGATATCACAGAGGTGTCATATTCAATTTGTTTGGGGTAAAGGAATTCTAGTGGATACGCCAACTCTGTTTCGAGAGCGAGAATTGTGTGGTGCTTTCGAGCATTGAGTATTGTTTTTGGATGACCTGGTTGAATTTGTTGAGCGAGAATTGTGGTGACACCGTTTGGTTAGGCATAGTAATGTAAATGTGCTCTCAATGCATTTGGAATTATCGGAAAATGGAGTAAGTAATGTTGGGTGGGTAATGTTCCATGCTAGCGCGATGAGGTGAAGATAATATGTCGGAATAAGTGGATAAACTGAAAGTAAGCAGTTTGATAAAGTGATGCTGAAAATGTGGAGCTGTGTTTAAAGATTTGTCATTGTCGGGTATATGAACTCCTAGTGAGGGTATGAGGAAGAGGATTATTATGTATGTTACAGTTCGAGTGTTGAAACTAAAATGTGTGATTGGTCTAAAGATTGCACCTACCAGTGAGCCACTCTTTGGAAACATGTTTTATGTTTTCGAGAAGGAAGTGGAAAAAGGTGGTTGAAGGTAGTGCTTGTTTGGGTAAATTTCACAAGTCACGACCAACGTTGAAAACCAACGATAAAAACTTAAGACAAATCTTGTATTAAGATAAAGTCATGACGACCACATGTGTTCGGGACCATAGTCGACATTTATGGTGGTGGTCGTGAGTTTATCATCACTAACGACTAATCAGGTTTAGACCCTCTGTTGAAGATATCTTACGACCATCGTAAGTTCCTTCACGATACTAACTTATTAACGTACGAAAAGCATTTCTTCTGTGTCTATTAAATGCAGGTCTCAAGGCATTGATGATCCAACGGTCATAACGAAAGACAGCCATCAAGACCATTCAATGCGTCAAACGTTACTCATCATTAAGAGGTGCATTTATGACGACCACGACTATATAAACGAAGGCCAATGTCTCATTTCGGACATCAAGCAATTCTCACAAGCACTCTCGAAGCTCTCAAGCAATCATCTGCGTTTTCCTTCGAAGAAACACACGACGAAGTGTTTTTACTTATGATGCACGATAGAATCTTACGATTAAGTTTACTTTTCATTTATTGTAATCGATTGTACTCTCGACACTTGTTACACAAAGACAACGTCCCTTATTCACGCCCATAGTGCACTGACGACCTAACTGTCGTCCGCGGTTTTTTTTACCCTTGACGGGGTTTTTCGCGTCACCAAATTTCTTGTCTTTTTTTCATTTTTGTTATTTGTCGTACGATTTGTCGAAAGGTTCCTATACTTTAGTTGTTAAGATCCACACCGATCTTAGGTTATCTTTTGAGGTGATTTTTGGCATTAACAGTGCTCAGAATGAAAGACCATTGGAATAGCTTTGTATGAGCGTGGTCACTCTTTCTTGTTAAGCGAGTGAAACTTGAATTTATTTCAAATATGGTTGGATGATTGTTGGATGCGGTGAGAATTTGAATGTGTGTCTTCAGGATTAGTTCAGCTTGGGCTGGTGGATTCTTCGGATGATGGATTGTGGAAGTTTTCTTCTAATAAGTATGTATAAATATGGAGTGATGGCGTAGTGGGTGATGTCTGTATTACTGTATAATGCGTATGAATTGGTTAACACTGAAGAGTTGTGAGCAATGTGGAATGTGGTTCAGGAAAGAAACTGTTGTTTGCGTTTGACGGATGTCGTGTTAGGAGAAGTGATTTTAGAATTGCATGATATTTGATGAAGAAACTCATAATTGTGAGTTTATTGTGATATTCAAGGTTGACTTTGTGTTAAGTTGACAAATTGCGTAGTTCTTATGATTTGTCGGGGTTGATATTGTTGTGGCGTTAACTGTGGTATAAGTATTTCCTATACAGAAGTGGAGTTGTGTGAGAAACCCAAATTTAGACGCGTTTTAAAACCGTAAGCCAGATGTGTGGACAAAGAGGATAATATCTGGTACGGTTGGAATGGGATGTTAAAGTTGGTCTTAGGCGTTATAATTATGTTTCATGAGCTATCTGGGATAAGAGAGTTGTAGTTAATTGAAGGGTGACTGCCAGGGGTATCGTGCGTTTATGATTTTTTTTAATCAAATTTATGCAGCGAAACTGTGGTAATTTGTGGACATACGTTTTGTTGTTTGAAAGATTAATCAAAGTAAGAGAAATGATCTTTATGAGAAAATGAGGAAGTTGGTCATGTGTAGTTCTCTGAAGATCTTCCAAGTTTAAGATGTATTGTGGGAGGTGTGGCTACCAATTTGGACTTACTCGAGTAACATCAAGATATCCATATTGCCTGTCATGTATCAAAGTTGAGAAAATGCCTAGCCGAGGCAAGCATGGTTATACCCTTGGATGACGTTCGTGTGGACGAGAAATTGAACTTTGTCAAGGAGCCCGAGGCGATCATTGATCGTGAGATAAAAGTTGAGGAGCAAAGAGATTAACTTTGTGAAAGTTCAATGGCGGTATCCCAAGGGACAAGAAGCGACATGGAAACCAAATCAGAAATGAGGTCTAAGTACCCGCATATTTTCAGCGATGGAATTCCGGGGACGGAATTCTTTTAAGAGGGAGGTATTGTAATAACTCTTGTCTACAAACCTGAATACTTTGGAAGTTAGGGATTAAAGTGTAAAATGTGGAAACTCAGGGACTCGTGACCAATTTTGAAGAAGAAGAAGGGCAAACCCTCCTAAAGCCCTTTCATTTTTTTGAGCAATACGTTTGGAGGATGAAAGAGGTCAAGAGAGTGTCTGAAATTTTCTTCTTTTGGAGGCTTAGTTCAAGAAGGGATTCAAGGATTGGAAACTTCATCTTCTTCAAGGTACGATTTCTTTTCTCCTTCTCTTTGTTTGTTTAAGTTAGATAGATGTTTGGGGATTTCAATAACCCATTTTGGCTTTGGTGGATTCAAATCATATGGAATAAAAACAAAGTATCTAAAGGTTGATTTCTTATGGGCTTCGGTTGGAGTGTTAGTGGTTTTATCAGATTTTGGACAAAATCACCATTGATGGTGATTATATTTTTTGTTTCATATTCTCTTTCGGTTTTGGGAGTAAATAATGATCCAATAGATGGTTGGAATTGGTAATTGATGGTTTGATGTTAATTTATTGTTCAAAAGGTTTTTGGGATCAAGTCTACGGATTAGGAGACTTAAAAATTGATGTTGGGAAGGTTTGGAGTTGAGAAAGGATGAAATCCCAAACCCAGAATTGTGCAGAGTCTAAAAAGTAACCCGCACGGGCTTAGCTGCGGGTTTGGCCGCGTGGGAAATCGCGCTAGGCACTGGGGTGGTGCCGCGGCGACTGGTGGC
The DNA here is from genome assembly GCA_033807775.1 of Saussurea involucrata. Taxonomy (NCBI): domain Eukaryota; kingdom Viridiplantae; phylum Streptophyta; class Magnoliopsida; order Asterales; family Asteraceae; genus Saussurea; species Saussurea involucrata. The sequence continues at coordinate 166,879,242 of CM066320.1, forward strand.
GCGGGTTTGGTCGCACAGAAACTCGCGTCGAACCACGTCGTGCAATTTCGACCTTTTATTTCAATTGTCATTTGGGGCTAGGATCGAGGCGTCGATTGGGGGTTGTCTTAAGGTTTATTAGGGATGGTATGGGAACGTAAGTATATGGTTTTAACAACACTTTATGTAATTCAATTCAGGTGTTCGGTTTGAGGTAACGTGAGTTTCGAAGCGTGTGTCTATTTGCTAAAGCTCAGGTGAGTTCCCTTAAACCTATTTACGTGTGACATGTTTGATAAATGTATTAAACATTGATTATGGTATAATGTATGAACACGGTTTTCATTCATAAATGCATGAATACTTATTTACATGAAATGAATTTTCTTGAAACTGACATTGTCTATTATGATATGCATGGCATGAATTGTTGGATGGTATTTGGTGGTGGGTTGCACAGTGGGATTAGGGTACCTTGGGATTTCAACAATCCATTGGGAGTTATACGTTATATCCGTGTGTCACGAATCCGTTTCGTGTGCACATTGTTTTGGCATTTACTTGGGGGGCATGGGGAGTTTGTTGGGTGGCCCGAACGCGTAGGGGAGTTTGCTTGGGCCCTGATCGTGGACATCACGATGAAGTGATGGGTGGATATGAACACTATGCAAATAGTCGTGCGTGTGTTGGATTATTTATCTATTTACATTGGGTCTTATGGCAGATATCACACTATTTGAAAACTATGAACGGTGCATTTACCCATATGTGGAATTTGATTTATTGAATCGGTTTTTGATGAGCCTTTATGGTGGATTTATTGAATCGGTTTTGATGGTCATTAGACCTCATGGCTAACCCTAGTTTTTCAAAATCTAAAACCATTTTTAGGGAAGAGAGTGTTTGGAGCTTCCTTCAATGGGAAGGAGAAGGCTTCGAGGAATAAAGATGGAGGCTTAAAGATAGTGAAGGTGTATGTCCGCTGCGTATTTTGAATTGAGAATGATGTATTTTGGTATACTTTGGGACCGTTTTGGGTTGTAATGCTATATATATGTTATTGATGGTTTTTGGGTGGTTACAACCGCGTATGTGACATTGTCGTACGATGTCAGTTGCGGGAAGGTTGTCAAGTTGTTCTCCTTACTGTTATGGTTGAGGCATCTAGTATGGGCCACATGCACTGTAGGCTATCTTTTTTGACCAGGTGCTTGGATATATGGGTGTCAATTTTGTACCAAGACAAACCAATCAATTCGTGTACCAATCGTACCATTTTAGTTAGTATTAATATAATTGGTTGGTAGTACCGTACCAATTATATAAACTTGGTTGGTACGTGGTATTAAAAGTCGTATATCGCGGTAATACCGTAATGCACCGACTTATTTTTTCAATTATTTATTTATTACAATTTAATCAATAATACACTTTATTTTGATTTATAAACTTTTAAACTATCTTAGTTTTACATTTTATTAAATTGTAATACGAATTGATATATAGAAGTTTTGAATTCATTCATCTAACCTTAACAACTTCAGTAACTCGTCCTCACCTTCGTGGTCCATTTTTGCTCATCAATTGCCGCTTGTTAGACTATCGGTGAATGTTTGTGTTTATATGAAGATTATTTGAATGCTTGTATGGCTAGGGATAGATGGTATAACACATATCAACATACTATTAATGCACGACGTTTTTAGTATAATTAGCTCTAGTTGATAAAGATCAATTTAAGGAATTCGTACTTCAATTTTTACAATGTTGGTACAAAACTGTACCAACATGTATCAACCGAAAAACGTTGGTACCAATTTAGTTGGTACCAAATATAATTGATTGGTACATGGTATAAATTTTTTAATACCAATTATAAATGGTTGGTACACGGTATATAGAAAATAAAACATGGTACTGTACCATGTTCACCCCTAGCTGGATATTGGGGGTAAGCCCAGTGGCATTTAGGTCTGATTCTTTTGTAAGAATTCAACATATACAGGAGAAAAAACCGATAAATAGGGTAGCTAATATAAATGAGATTTCAATCCTTATATCTAAACTGTGAAAACAAACAATTTAGGCACCGGTATTATTTATCTAGATCATTCACACATTCACTTAAAAATCATTGTTGAAGGGATTTAATAAAGAGATTTAGATCGCCATGTCAATTATAGAGGAAGTTTAGACAAGTAATTGTAGTTTTTGTTTAACCAAAGTTGCTAAGGTTGACCAACTTTGATCTTTAGGTTGACTGTTGAGATATCGAGTTATTAATGAGGAGTCAAGGTACACATTGTGTAGGATACTCCTTAGAGACGAGAAGGATTAGCTAAGTTGCACAACCAGGTAAGTTTCATGCGCTTTAAAGGGTTTTTTTATGTATGATTATGTATATACCGCTTTCAACTAATTATCATGAACATAAGGATTAGAAGAACATGGTTGAAAGAAATTGTTTTAGAGTCTATATGGTTTCACTACCAGGATGCTAGGATTGAGCAGGCGAGGGTGAGCTGCGACTACAAGGATCAGAACAATAAGCCCCGAACCATAGGACAAGAAGGTATGTTTTGAGATCTCAACTATTATTGTAAGGGGGCTTTCATTTACAAAAAATGAGCATGTTTTCGGTATGTGATTATATGCATGACAGTAGATAAGGAGAAACTACCTTCCGTATGTACTTGTATGTTGCATAAAACCATGAACTCACTTAAGTTTATAGTTGATTAATCGCATACATATCGCACAAGTATTTGGAGTAGATAAAGACAAGATATATGTTCACGCCAACTAGAATATACTTAATTCCAGTAAGTACGTTTTAGTAGCATATTTATGTAATGTCTTATTTTGATATAAGATGAACTAGTTATGATAAACATTTAGTATTTTAGTTGTAAAAGACTTCCACTGTGAAAATTATAATTTCATGTTTTAGTTTTGGAGTTTTAATGATCTTATCAGGTTTTTATTTTTGAATCTTGGGGGCTTCATGTTAAGTAAGATGTAACTCCTAATGATGCATCATAACTATACATATATCATCTGATAAGAACTTGTAGTAAATTGATCCTTACTAATATCATTAAGCAAAATATTGATACTTAGGTGTTGTTTGTTTTTAAGAGGTCTGAAGTCTGAAGTCTTATTTCACTTCTGTTTTATAAGAGGTGGTGCTGAAGTCTGAAATCTGAATCATAAGACTGTTTGTTTTTGTAACGTCTGAAGTCTGAATCCCAAAAGAAAAACGTGTGGGCGAAGTGGCGTAGAAGTTGGAATTTGCGTGAGGAACTTCGGAGTTCATTCGACCTTTCATGTGTCGAATTTAAGAAAATGTCTGGCAAAAAAAAAACATGCCAGTACCGTTAGAAGACATTCGTGTGGACGAAAAGTTAAATTATGTTGAGGAACCGTTGGCAATAATAAATCGCAAAGTTAGGAAATTGAGAAATAAAGAGATCTCCCTGGTGAAAGTTCAGTGGCGCTTCCATAAGGCACAAGAAGCAATTTGGGAAGTGGAATCTGACTTGAGGACCCGTTTTCCTCATTTGTTCGAAGATGGAATTCCGGGGACGTAATTCTTTTGAGGGGAGGATGTTGTAATAACCGGGTTCGTTTTGCAAATTTATAAAAGTTGGTGTGTAAAGTGTGAGAGTGGAAAAGTTTAGTGTTCAGGTGTGAGTGATATAAATAGGAGTAAAATCCTAATAACCCTAATTTCATCAGAGTCAGTGTGCGGCTAAGGAGGCGATTTGGGTGGGTGCAAGAATCATCAAGAAATGAAGGAATTCGAGATTTCAGTGTGTTTAGAGTATCATCCTAGCAAGGTAATCTTCTCCCCTTTCATCTCTCCAATTTTGATCAAGTATGTTGGGAGTGGTGGAAAATGTGTAGCTATGGTATTAATGCCTCATTACTTGTTGCGACTTGGCACTCGACTAGTATCGATCTGTGGAAATGAGAAATGTTTCGGAAGCGAATCGTTCGGCAAAACCATGTTAGTCCGGAAGTCGCTCCATCCGGAAATCATTGGGTCCGGAAGCGGTTCTCGGAATTGGTGGGGAAACCGGAAGATACCGGAATCCGAAATCGGATCCGAAAGTCATTAGAGTCCGGAAGAAGTCCGGATTGTGGTACCGGAATAGGAGAGTCCGGAAGAAGTCCGGATTGTGAGTACCGGAATAGGGATAATCCGGGAGAGTCCGGATTATGTGAATCCAAAAAATGTTGTGTTTGTCCGGAAGGCAGTACCCGGAATTCGGATCTGCCTGTGTCCGGAACTTTTGTTGGTAGTAGCTTTTGTTAGGGAGTGTCTCGAGGGCCTATTGGTTGTTGGGTGATTAATTCACTCTCGTGTGATTGGGTGAAATGTAGGTGCGAATAGGAGTAGCAGTTTTAAGTGAGAACGCTTAGCGTTGTAACACCCCATATTTTCCACTCTTGTGTTTTTAGAATAAAATGGGAATTTTGGTGGCCAAAGTGTGAAACTTAGAACTTAAGTGGTCAAGGGGTGAAATCAAGAGTTTGTATAAGATAAAAACCCTATGTTCTTCATTTCAGTGTTGGTTCATACGTTTGGGAGAAGAAATAGTGAGAGGGGAGTTAGAGAGCCAAAACCCTGATTTGGGAGTGTGGAAGAAGGATAACTTCAAGGATTGATGGTAGTATCTTCAAGGTATGATTTCTTCTTCTTCTTCTCTATGTTTGGCTAGTCTAGCATATGATTTGGGGATTGAATAATCCATTTGTTGGTTGAGTTTTAATCCATAAGAACGAAGGCAAATGATTTTGGGATTGATTCCCTATGAGTTTTAATCATTTCAGTAAGAAACTTCTTCATGTTTGCTTAGTAATCTCCATTTTTCTATGGATTGAGTTTTTGGAGTTTTGAGGTTTGAATTCATGAATCACTAGATGGATTTGATGGGTTTTATGATGTTTTAAATGTTGGTTGTCGATTTTTAATGCTTTGGTATCTAAAATATCGATTTGGGAGACTTAGAACTGGTTTGGGAAAGTTTGGGGATGAGAAACCCTTGGTTTTGGGAAGAAAACTCGTGAAGGGGGCAGACCAGTGCTCTGCGCGCCTGGCTGCGCGTTTGGATGCGCGCCACCAGGGGCGCCAAGCTCTGGCCCCCAAACCATCTTTCCGTTTCGTTGTTCGTTCGGGTCTAGGATCGAGGCGTCGATTGGAGGGATGTTTTGGGGGTTTGTTAAGGATGTTTTGGGATGTAATTAGATGGTTTAACACCACTCTTATAATGTTAATTCAAGTGTTCGGTTTGAACTAAAGTGTGTCCTGAAGCGTGTGTCGAGGTGCTAAGGCTAAGGTGAGTTCCCTTACCTTCTTTGTGTGAATGAAATGTTTTACGAAAAGTTTTCATAACTGATTATGGTTACGAGCATGTTGACCTGATTAAACTATTTGAAAGGTTTTATATTACGTGATGTGAAAACGTTTATTAAAGCATGCGAGTTGTTTATACATTCATTTCTACGTAAATGTTGATTGCATGCTGTTGGGATGTTGTTGCTATGTGTGGAGTCGGGTTGCACAGTGGAGAACTATTATTGATGCCCGAATGTCGTGCCTGGCTTTGTAAGGTGATAAATGTTGTGCCTGGCTTTGTAAGGTGATGAATGCAGTGCCTGGCTTTGTAAGGTGAATGCCGTACCTGGCTTAATAAGGTGATGAAAGTTGAGACCACTGTGCAATACCCTTATGTGGAGTCGAGCTTTTGAATTGGAATTTCCGTTTATTGTTATAACGGTTGAATGTTTTATACTACTGTTTGTGTGGAACTGTTTTAAAGAGGGAATTCACTAGACCTCATGGTCTAACCCTCGCTTTTCGAAAACTAAAACCATTTTCAGGTGTTAGTCGTGTATGGAGTTCCATCTGATGATGTTGGAAGGTCGTGTAGTGGTAGAAGAGCTAGAGGCTAGTGAAGACTTGTAGATTACCGTCGGGCTTCCTGTAGAATCTCGGTTGTGAAGGTGTTTTCCGCTGCGAGTTTAGAGTAGAACTGATGTAGATTATATTCTTTGGGACCGTTTTTGGTTGTAACGTTGTCAATTGCATTTTATTTAATTTGGGTTGTTACAAATGGTATCAGAGCCATAGTTTAAGGGATTTAGGTGACCAGATGGGCCTAAACTTAAACTGTGGAGTAGAGTGGGACACAACTGAGATATAGGAAGCCATTAGGAAAGACCTTAATCGTAGGATATCTTGACAATGGTAGTGAGGACTCTCATGTAAGGTAAATTCAAATCGCATCTGGCCAATGCTATTATGAATTTATAGGTGCATGGGCGTAATCAATCGCTATTGTCGGGATGAGTGGTGAGTGTGGCGGTATGTAGAAGGTTCTAACCTTGTATATGATAGCAAGGAGTTGATGTGTCATGGGAGATCCCTTGTGTTGTAATGTTTGTAACTTCTAGAAGAAGTGTTGTCTGGAATGTTAATGAGCTGTCTAGAGGTAAGCTCTCTGGGATAGGAAGTGAGAATTAGGTTGCCATCTTGAAAACCTTCAATTCAAGATCGAGTAAGGGAATCTAGTCTTGGATTCCTTACTCAATCGGTTTAGTGGCAAGATTAATGAATGAAAGTTATTAGTATGGTTTTTGAGGTATGCATAAGAGTAGGAAGTGGGATAACTGGTCAGTTTGGTAAACCATGTTGAGCGGTCGATCAGGTGGGTTGTGAAACACTTGTACTACAAGTTGTAGCATAAGTAAGAAAGCGGTTGTTGGTCATAGTATGGTATCAGTGAAGAGTTGAAATAAGTGCAACGGTTGACTTGGTTAGAGTGAATAGCCTTCAATTGCATATCGAATTTCATGCATTATGCCATTAAACATATTACACCAGTTCTTTCATGTTAAAAGCATGTACGTGCATGACAGGTCTTCTTGTTTTGGGAAATTAGTTGACGCGTGCGAGCGCGTGTTTTCTTTAAAGTAAAAGACAAACTTGTTTTCATTATACGATAAAGCTTTGAACTTAGAGATCTACGAATTATTTCACGCTTTTAATTGTGGAGAGAATCTTCGTTACGAAAATATTGAAACGTTTTATTGCGAGGTTTCCATTTATAAACAAAAAGAGTAATGACTCGTTATTATTATTATATGAACGAGTGTTGGAATTGACAAACCCACTTTGGGTAAGTGATTTCGTTCGGAAATTTTTCAGTCGTATGTGAAAGGGTTTCATTGGAGACAACCGTTGTGTCGGCGTCGATTTGGATGGACAAGGTTACGAATTATCGTAAGAGTGCCAGCGAGCGATCCTTGCGGTCGTTGTGTTTTACTATTCATCTAGAGTGGTGTTGTTTCATGCATACTCAAGCTTGTTGTATGATTTTGTATCTACTACGTTTTTTTTAAAGAGTGCAAAATGATTTCAATCGTTGTGTCATTGTGCATGAAGGCTATGAACTCGCTAGGTCGGGGAGGGTATTACAATTGAGGTCAAGGAAAGGCTTTGGGAGTTGAATTGTCAGTTGAATAAGATGTGGTCGAGTTGTGTCCTTAGCGTTGCCATTAGAGGAGGTGGGTGAATACCGAGGGCCTCGGACGGAGAATTCGGAATGGTGGAATGATTGTAGTTTGATCTATTGCTTGGTTATGTGAGAATAGTTTAATTGTGGTGAAATTGGAAATGGTCGAAGTGATTTCATTGGTGGAATGGTAATAAGTAGCGTTACGTTGCTCGATGTAATGTTCTCGGCGGTGAGTCTGAGTACTGAGATAGGTTGGTAATTAGATTTTGCACTAAGAAAGGTCTTGTGTTTTTTCTCAAGTGGGAACAGTGGGATATAAATTGATTGTGATGCGTGAGAAGGAACCTGTTGTGTGTGGACATATGAGGTCGTCCGAGATCGTGTAAATGATATGGTATAGGAACACCTAGTGAGGGTATTGGGAGAACGGAAGGTCATCAATGGGGATGTGATGTCCATTAAGGCTTTGATGATTGCTTATGCGTAAGGTGTTAGCACAACGGAGATAGACCGCGAGGAGTTGACGAGAAACGAGAATTGGTTTGAGGAATTAGGAGAAGTAAGTTCCTACGGGAATCCCTGTCTATCGTGAGGCGGCTGGGCAATTGCGTGTCGACTGTCGATGTTGAAATCAATGATTGTTCTGTTGGATGATTGTCAGGAGGCTGGTATTGGAGAAGTAACCATGGTGTGGTTATCTTGGGAGTCTTCTTGCAAAGATGTAGGAAGTTGTTAGAAGAAAGGCGTGTATCCGGCATGACGCTGGACCACCTTGTGTGAGTGTTTCGGAAGTGAAAGATTGTGGTAGCATAAGTGATTTCTTGTGGGGCTTGATGAGCCATATAAGAACGAAATGAGTAGTGTAATTGAAGCGGGTATGCTTTGATTAGATGATCTTGACATGTGATTAGTCGAGACCCAGGGAAGGCAAGTCGGGAACGTTTTTGCTTCAATGAAATGGTGTTATGGGTAGCACGAAAGAAGTAATATATTTTGTGTGTGTTAAGACATCATGAAGGCTTGTTTGCAATGTGGTCACATAGTGCGATAGTGGTGCGAGGAAGTAGTAGTACTTTGTACTGAAGGAACGTGTAGGTCATAGATGTAACGATGGTTTGTCGTAGTATCGAAGTATTCAACAGTGGTGAGTGTGCTCGATAGAGGTATATGGTTTTCAGGCAGTGTGCGTTCATACTATTTGAGGTCAGGAGATTGAGTTGCGGTTGGTGACTGGATGAAAAGAGAACCCTTGTTCTTCTCGATCCCATTAGATTTAGGGTGAGTTTTCATACTTCACTTGATTGTCGAAGAGGATACTGTAACCGTTAAGCTATGGTGCTTCGTTATGAAGTTTAGTCAGGAGCGTTGGAGTATTCCGTGGATGTAAAGAAATGCAATGAGTGGGTCGACTGTGATGGAGAGTTAGGAACTCGTGGTAGTTCTCGGTGTTAAGTACCTTGCGAGAACTTGGCTAAAGGTCTTGACTGATGATTTTGGAGAAACCGTTCTTTTAGACTATAACGGTGTGTGATGGGCGTTCCGTGCAAGCATGAGAGGAAATGATGATGGTATGTCAGATCAAGTATAGACAGGCTCGCGGTAAGAAGATGTCATGAGACACTGGAAAGGCGGGCTATGATTAAAGAACGGTTATTTGAAGAGCATGAGGAAAGGAATCATTGTGGATGCCATGGTTAAAGAGTTGAGAGAGCTAATTTCATGCGACCAATCTAAAACTGGCTCGTGTTAGCGAACCATTCTTTTAAAGCATCTTAATGTTGTCAAGTTAGAATGGAAATAGGTGGGCGAATGTGGTGCCCGGGTTGAGAGACCTTGGGATTAGATTCGGTATTGTCGAGAAGAATGTTTCACGTGAGCGTGTCGTTCAGTATTCGATTAGTTGGAATAGTTTGAGTGAACTTGGTTGCTCCTCCTTGTATAAGGGCAAGTGAATATCTGGCAGTAGTTCCTAAGTAGTGGAATCATTAAGTGGATGTTGTAGGAAACATAATTGTGCGTCCGTAAGGTTGGATCAGCTTGAGTGAGCGGATTATGCGGCTGTTAAGCTGTGCAAGTCTTCTTCATATAAGTCTGTGTGAAAGCGGGACATGGTGTGATCAGTAATTGGTAACCGTGTTGCATGTATGATCCAGTGTGGTTTCAGGAAATGTTTTTGTGCTAGACGAATGCTATGTTGGCAGGATTGCGAACCTTTCTTTTCTCTTGGAAATAAATGTTATTCTGTGAGGAGAGTTCGGTATCGATATGAGGGCGATCTGGTGTAATGTCGATGAAGGGAGTGGTCAGTGTCCGCTTAGAGATTCGGGTTGTTGCGGCGTTGACTCGAGTAGATTCGTTTTCTCTTAAGAGAGTATTCTGGTGTGAGTAGTATGATTGATCGAAGAAATTGCAAGTGTGTATGGTTGGGCATGCTATCGACATGAGAATGTGGTAGTTGGCCGAGGAGCGATGCCAAAGAATGTTGTACGTTATCGGTTCTGATCAGGAGAGGGATGGATAAGTGAATGCGAATAAGAGGATTGGATTGGAAAGGATGAGTAATTTCAATCTCAAGTCGGGAGAACCATTGGGTGGGAAAACATTCCCATGGTTTGGAGTAGTGTGTTTCAGTAGGAGATTGAATTGGACCACATTGTAATGGAGTGGTGGCAGTTATCGAAAGGATTGGGGGAAATATTGAATGAATTAATTGTACTCGGTGTAATTTTGGAACATTTTTGGTGTGTTTCACATCCCTATGTTGGGGAGTGTTGGTTGAAATCTCGGTGCGGTATTGCCATTGTAAGTAGCGCGAAAGGATGAAGAGTGGGATTTTGTTGTGTCGTTAGGAGAGAGCATTGGGCTGGCTAGTCGTGAATTTGAAAGACAAAGAAGTGGATCTTGTAGAAATGTATTTGCAACTCCCTAAGAAATTTTGTTTGGGTGACGTGAGTATTGGAAGTCGGAAGTTAACTCCAAATTGCGGCATGTGTCCGGCAATGGAATTCCGAGGACAAAATTCTAATAAGGGGGAGGTGATGTAACACCCCATATTTTCCACTCTTGTGTTTTTAGAATAAAATGGGAATTTTGGTGGCCAAAGTGTGAAACTTAGAACTTAAGTGGTCAAGGGGTGAATCAAGAGTTTGGATAAGATAAAAACCCTATGTTCTTCATTTCAGTGTTGGTTCATACGTTTGGGAGAAGAAATAGGGAGAGGGGAGTTAGAGAGCCAAAACCTTGATTTGGGAGTGTGGAAGAAGGATGACTTCAAGGATTGATGGTAGTATCTTCAAGGTATGATTTCTTCTTCTTCTTCTCTATGTTTGGCTAGTCTAGCATATGATTTGGGGATTGAATAATCCATTTGTTGGTTGAGTTTTAATCCATAAGAATGAAGGCAAATGATTTTGGGATTGATTCCCTATGATTTTTAATCATTTCAGTAAGAAACTTCTTCATGTTTGCTTAGTAATCTCCATTTTTCTATGGATTGAGTTTTTGGAGTTTTGAGGTTTGAATTCATGAATCACTAGATGGATTTGATGGGTTTTATGATGTTTTAAATGTTGGTTGTCGATTTTTAATGCTTTGGTATCTAAAATATCGATTTGGGAGACTTAGAACTGGTTTGGGAAAGTTTGGAGATGAGAAACCCTTGGTTTTGGGAAGAAAGCTCGTGAAGGGGGCAGACCAGTGCTCTGCGCGCCTGGCTGCGCGTTTGGAGGCGCGCCACCAGGGGCGCCAAGCTCTGGCCCCTAAACCATCTTTCCATTTCGTTGTTCGTTCGGGTCTAGGATCGAGGCGTCGATTGGAGGGATGTTTTGGGATGTAATTAGATGGTTTAACACCACTCTTATAATGTTAATTCAGGTGTTCGGTTTGAACTAAAGTGTGTCCCGAAGCGTGTGTCGAGGTGCTAAGACTAAGGTGAGTTCCCTTACCTTCTTTATGTGAATGAAATGTTTTACGAAAAGTTTTCATAACTGATTATGGTTACGAGCATGTTGACCTGATTAAACTATTTGAAAGGTTTTATATTACGTGATGTGAAAATGTTTATTAAAGCATGCGAGTTGTTTATACGTTCATTTCTACGTAAATGTTGATTGCATGCTGTTGGGATGTTGTTGCTATGTGTGGAGTCGGGTTGCACAGTGGAGAACTATTATTGATGCCCGAATGCCGTGCCTGGCTTTGTAAGGTGATGAATGCCATGCCTGGCTTTGTAAGGTGATGAATTTCGTTCCAGGCTTTGTAAGGTGAATGTCGTACCTGGCTTAATAAGGTGATGAAAGTTGAGACCACTGTGCAATACCCTTATGTGGAGTCGAGCTTTTGAATTGGAATTTCTTTTTTATTGTTATAACGGTTGAATGTTTTATACTACTGTTTGTGTGGAACTGTTTTAAAGAGGGAATTCACTAGACCTCATGGTCTAACCCTCGCTTTTCGAAAACTAAAACCATTTTCAGGTGTTAGTCGTGTATGGAGTTTCATATAATGATGTTGGAAGGTCGTGTCGTGGTAGAAGAGCTAGAGGCTAGTGAAGACTTGTAGATTACCGTCGGGCTTCCTGTAGAATCTCGGTTGTGAAGGTGTTTTTCGCTGCGAGTTTAGAGTAGAACTGATGTAGATTATATTCTTTGGGACCGGTTTTGGTTGTAACGTTGTCAATTGCATTTTATTTAATTTGGGTTGTTACAGCGTGGACATCAGGCGAGTCTTCTTAAACCCAAATCTTATACAAGTGTGATTATTTATACATGTATTTAACTGCATACTTATCGACTGCTCTTAAATACGAAATGAAGAGTGTGTGTAGCGAAATGAATGATCTAATGTGTGTAGACATGCTATGGCTATGGTGTGAAATGGGGGGGGGGTGTCCCCTAATATATATATATATATATATATATATATATATATATGTGTGTGTGTGTGTGTGTGTGTGTGTGTGTGAATGTGTTTCATGTATGGGCGGTGTGTGCCCTATTACGTTGTCACGGTGTGTGTGGATATAGCGTGTGCCAGTAGCATGTGTCATTGTGTGCATATCATGTTAAGAGTGCATCGTTGTGATTTTGTATAAACTCCTTTATCAGCTATCTTTATAAATTATGTTAATTATGGTGTGGCCTTGAGTTGAGGGAACTCACTAGACCTCATGGTCTAACCCTCGCTTTTCAAAACTAAAACTTTTTTAGGTAAGCAGGTAGTCAAGAGCTCGTTTAGAGGATTGGCAGGACGTGAGTCGGAGCTTGCATATAGAAGGATTAGAAGACTTTCCCTTTTTATTTTGTAGCTATGTTCTCAGCTGTAGTTAGGGTTATTTCTGCGAACCCAGTTTTGTAATTTTGATAATGTGACTATGTTGGGCCATTTTGGCGTTTTGAATTAAAGGAGTAGTTTTTGGCATGCTTGTTTGGAGTGGGTTGTTACAGTTGGTATCAGAGCGCTAGTTTAAGGGATTTAGGTGACCGGATGGGCCTAAACTTAAACTATGGAATAGGATGACACAGCTGAGATATAGGAAGTCTTTAGGGAAGACTGTGATCACCTAGAATTCAGGACGATAGTAGTGAGGACTCTCATGTAAGGTAAATTCAAATCACATCTGGCCAATGTCATTATGAATTTACAGGTGCATGGGTGTGCTTGATTACTGTTGTTCAAATGGTCAATGGAGGTGGTAGTGTGTAGAGATTGGTGGTAGTGTGTATAGAGTGATGGTAGTGTGCAGAGGTTGGTGGTAGTGTGTATAGAGTGGTAGTAGTGTGTAGAGATGGGTGGTAGTGTGTAGAGAGTTCTAACCTTGCCATGATGGTTTAGTGGGTTGTGCGAGATCTTTCATGGTATGATTGATGACACTATCTAGAAGGATTATTGTTTGAAGTTGTGGATGGCTGATGTGAGGTAGAACCTCTTGAGTTCTTAAGGGAAGAATAATTGATGGGAGGTGAGCTCCTAATTTCTAATGATTCTTCATTCTGAGAGTTTTCGATGTCGATAACTTGGGGTCTTGAGGGTTTCAACTCAAGAATCGGGTAGTTGAGATGTGCTTTCTTACTCTCTAGTCAGTGGAAAAGTGGCAAGGGTGGCGGAGAAATGATAGACACGTGGATTGGTAATTGAGGCAAGGATAAATGAAAAAGGGCTATTGTTGGTTAACCTATTTGGGATTGAAGTGAATACGCGTATTTTGCCAATCAATAGTCAAGGTGGTAACTATGTAGTTAGGACATGCAAGTATGTGGGGGAAGTACTGGTACCAAGGTTGTTGTAATGGTGAGAAACCGGATGGGTTGGTCGAAAGTAGGGCACCGGTGTTGAATTGTTGTGAATGTCAATGGTTAACCTTGCTAGAGCGAATAGCCTTCAATGTAAAGTGAGTCATGCATTGTGTTTTCAAACAAATTACGTGAGTCCTTTATGCCAAAATACATGTGTGTGTGTGTGTCTGGTAAGTTTCAGGTTTTGAAAATGAGTGGACGCGTGCAAGTGTGTGTTTGAAGGAAAAGACGAATTTATTTACGTTGTGTGGTAAATTTCGAACTTGGAAAAGTAGTGAATTATTTCACCATTTTACAAAAGAATTAACCTTGTTGTAGAAATCATAACAATATTTGATCGCAAGATTTTATGAGTGAAATCGATATGAACACATTGTTGTCATATCAGCGAGTGTGAGAGTCGACCGACTCTCCTAGTGTGGGTGATTTTGCCGTATTTTAAACAAATCGTATGAAAACAGTTTTAGTGAATGTAAATTTCAGTTACTGGACAAGGTTGTGAGATATCATGGGTTGTGTGTGAGTGATCCCCGAGATCGGTGTGTGTGCGTGGCTATTCTTTATGGGGGTGTCGTGTCATGCATATCAAACCTTGTTTCGAGGTGTATTTCAAGTGTGTAAAACGATTTAAATCATTGTGTCGTCATGCAGAAAGGCTATGAACTCGCTAGGTAGTAAGAAGTATCGTGTTTAAGGGTGGAGGAAAGTTTCGAAAGTGGAAATGGTGGTGGAGTCGTCGATGGTCGATTCGCGACCTTGACGTTTCCTTTTAGGGAGGGCGGCGAATAACTGCAGTCTCAGTCTTTGACTTTAGAGATGCTTGTATGATGGTAGTCTTTGCTCTTATTTGGTAATTTGATGTGTGGCTGACGGCGGGGGTGCCTCGGGTGATTTCGAAGTAGGCAAGATACTTTGAAATGTAGCGTTGTGGTATGTTGATGAAATGATATCGGCGTGGAGACGGATTTTGAGTTGGTCTTGCATTTGGACTATTTGGCAAGTAAGTTTTTTATCCCAATCGAGTGAGGACTGTGGGGCATAAGGTTAGTTACGATGTGCGGGAAGAGGTAGATTTTGTTGGAAATCTTCGTTGTCGGGTTTATGCAAAGATGTAAAAGGTCGTACGGAGAAAGGTGTGTACCTGTCAGGATGCTGAACCGTCTTGTGCGAGTGTTATGAGGATGGGAGATCACTAGTTGGATGGGTGATTTTCTTATGTGGTTAATGTTTCGATTATGAATGAAGTAGTTAGCACAACTCAAGTGGGACACGTGGTATATGTTGGTCTGTGAGGGAGCGTTTTATCGTTTGGTTCATTTGAGCATGTTTCGTGTGGATTCCGAAGGGCCGGCTGGAGACAAAGACTTGAGCGAGGGAAGTAGACGATCATAAGTCGTGGTTCAGCTAGGTTGAGAAAAGACCAGGTCGTGGGATAGTTGTATTTCAAATGTTTGTTGTGATCGGTACGGAGAAGTAAGGCTTATTGTGTGTAATATTGATCGTGAATATCTTGCCTTTAATGTTAGGATGTGGTGTGGTGGTTGTGAGGATAAGTTAGTGGTAACTTATGCAAGATAGGCATGCAAGTCTTCGGTGTAATAACAAGTTGTTGTGAGGATAAGTGGTGGGCTAGTGTTGTTAATATAAGATGAGCGTAAGTGGAAATCCCTGCTCGGAGATTGCTGATAAGTCATTCATTGGTGACTAATGTATGTGTGTTGAGATGAATGGATGTTTGATGGGTGTTGTGGTATTGCTGATCCGAGGATAAAAGAATAGAGTGGTAGTTGGTGACTACTTAAAAGGGAGAAACCGTATGCTCATAGGTTACGATGAGTCGTTGGGTGAGTTTTCTGGTGCCATTGTCATGTCTGCGAAGATGTTGGATTGTTTGGTTTATGATGTGTCGCAGTAGATACGAAATCTTTGGGATGTTGAACTATTCCTTGCGTGTAAGGGATTTCTCATGAGCGGGATAACCCCGTTTGTGGGACAAGATATGTGTGGTGGATTCGAGTATTGAGTATTATTTCAGGATGACTTGATTGGATCCTTGAGTGAATTTTGTGGTTAAACCGTTCGGTTGGACATAGTAAAACAAAGGTGTTTTCCACGCATTTAGATTGAATGGAATGAGCATTGTGTTCTATGCTAACCTGAGGAGGTAGAGTTGGTATGTGAAATAAGAGGGGTAAACTGGAGGTGGAAGGTTTGGGCAAATAACGCAGAAATCGGGAAGCAACGTTTTCAGGGTATCGTTGTTGGGTACACAAACTCCTAGTGTGACTACGAGAGAGAGGATTTGCGTGTATATGATGGTTTAAGAGTCGGGGAAAGCTAGCTTGTGTGGTTGGTCGAGAGTGTGCACCTTCTAGTGAGCTGTTCTTTGGAAACATATTTTATGTTTGAGAAGGAAGTGGAAGAAAGTAGTCGAATCTGGTGCTCGGGATGAAGGACCATTGGCTTAGACTTGGTAGTAGTGTGGGAAATATTCCAAGCGAACCTTGTCGTTCAGCATTAAGCTAATCGTTTTGTGCGAGCAATGGTTGCTCCTTCCTGTTGAGCGGGTGAAACTTGAATTTGTAGGTGGATGGACGATTGTTGGGTGCAGTGGGAAGTTGAATGTGTGTCTTCTGGATTGGTTCGGTTTGGTTGGTGACTACTTCAAATGTTGGAGTGTAGAAGTTTCCTACTTTTATCTAAGTATAGTGTGGGGTGATGATGTGGTGAGAACGTGTGAATTGAGTATTGATGGATAGTAGTCAATGCAACTCAGACAAGGAAGTGTTATATGTTTTAGACGTATATCGTGTTGGGGAAAACGATTGTAGAATTGTGTGTGATGCCCTTATTTTGTCGCATTTTAAACCGTGAGTCTGGGTGTGGATGATTTTGTGTACAATTGTTACAGTTGGTCTGAGGTGTTTTCTTTTTTTATTTTGTTACGCGAATTTTCTTGGGGAAGAATTGTAGTAACCGAAAGGGGTGATAATTCGTTGGTATGCGCCCTATTGTTGAAGGGTTATGCATAGTGGGAGTGATAGAATCCTTATAGAAGCAAAGAGGTCGGCATGTGCAGTTATCTGTGAACCTTCCAAGAATAAAGAGATATCGTGGGAAAAAGGCATTGGGTGAGACCAGAGGTCGCGCGGTTGACCGCTAATAAGTCAACCAGATTCGTGAGAAGTTAAAAGTGGCTCAAGACCGCCACAGGGTGTATGCGAGCAAAAGAAGGAAACCGATTGAATTCATGGTGGGGGATAAAGTGATGCTTAAGGTACCGCCGTGGAATGGCGTCGTGCGGTTTGGAAAGATAGGGAAGCTAAGGCCTAGGCATGTCGGGTCGTTTGCTATTACCGAACGTGTGGGCGTAGAAGTTGGAATTTGCCTGAGGAACTTCGAGGAGTTCATTCGACCTTTCATGTGTCGATTTTGAGAAAGTGTCTGGCCGAAAAAAATAATGGCAGTACCGTTAGAAGACATTCGTGTGGACGAAAAGTTAAATTATGTTGAGGAACCGTTGGCAATAATAAATCGCAAAGTTAGGAAATTTAGAAATAAAGAGATCTCCCTGGAGAAAGTTCAATGGCGCTTCCATAAGGCACGAGAAGCAATTTGGGAAGTGGAATCTGACTTGATGACCCGTTTTCCTCATTTGTTCGAAGATGGAATTCCGGGGACGAAATTCTTTTAAGGGGAGGATGCTGTAATAACCGGGTTCATTTTGCAAATTTATAAAAGTTGGTGTGTAAAGTGTGAGAGTGGAAAAGTTTAGTGTTCAGGTGTGAGTGATATAAATAGGAGTAAAATCCTAATAACCCTAATTTCATCATAGTCAGTGTGCGGCTAAGGAGGCGATTTGGGTGGGTGCAAGAATCATCAAGAAATGAAGGAATTCGAGATTTCAGTGTGTTTGGAGTATCATCCTAGCAAGGTAATCTTCTCCCCTTTCATCTCTCCAATTTTGATCAAGTATGTTGGGAGTGGTGGAAAATTTGTAGCTATGGTATTAATGCCTCATTACTTGTTGTGACTTGGCACTCGACTAGTATCGATCTGTGGAAATGAGAAATGTTTCGGAAGCGAATCGTTCGGCAAAACCTTGTTAGTCCGGAAGTCACTCCATCCGGAAACCCTTGGGTCCAGAAGCGGTTCCTGGAATTGGTGGGGAAACCGGAAGATACCGGAATCCAGAATCAGATCCGGAAGTCATTAGAGTCTGAAAGAAGTCCAGATTGTGGTACCGGAATAGGAGAGTCCGGAAGAAGTCCGGATTGTGAGTACCAGAATAAGGATAATCCGGGAGAGTCAGGATTATGTGAATCCGGAAAATGTTGTGTTTGTCCAGAAGGCAGTACCCGGAATCCGGATCTGCCTGTGTCCGGGACTTTTGTTGGCAGTAGCTTTTGTTAGGGAGTGTCTCGAGGGTCTCTTGGTTGTTGGGTGATTAATTCACTCTCGTGTGATTGGGTGAAATGTAGGTGCGGATAGGAGTAGCAGTTTCAAGTGAGAACGCTTAGTGTGGACATCAGGTGAGTCTTCTTAAACCCAAATCTTATACAAGTGTGACTATTTATACATTTATTTAACTGCATACTTATCAACTGCTCTTAAATACGAAATGAAGAGTGTGTGTAGCGAACTGAATGATCTTAATGTGTATAGACATGCTATGGCTATGGTGTGAAATGGGGGGTGTGTCCCATTATATATATATATATATATATATATATATATATATATATATATATATATATATATATATATATATATATATATATATATATATATATATATATATATGAATGTGTTTCATATATAGGCGGTGTGTGCCCTATTACGCTGTCACGGTGTGTGTGGCTATAGCGTGTGCCAGTAGCATGTGTCATTGTGTGCAAATCATGTTAAGAGTGTATCGTTGTGATTTTGTATAAACTCCTTTATCAGTTATCTTTATAAATTGTGTTAATTATGGCGTGGCCTTGAGTTGAGGGAACTCACTAGACCTCATGGTCTAACCCTCGCTTTTCAAAACTAAAACCTTTTCAGGTAAGCAGGTAGCCGAGAGCTCATTTAGAGGATTGGCAAGACGTGAGTCGGAGCTTGCATATAGAAGGATTAGAAGACTTTCCCTTTTTATTTTGTAGCTATGTTCTCAGCTGTAGTTAGGGTTATTTCCGCGAACCCAGTTTTGTAATTTTGATAATGTGACTATGTTGGGCTATTTTGGCGTTTTGAATTAAAGGAGTTGTATTTGGCATGCTTGTTTGGAGTGGGTTGTTATAGGTAGGGGTGAGCAATACCGGGTACCCACCTTATTTTCATGGAACCGGAACCGGAACCGGCGGTTCCTAGAAAGAAAGAACCGAAATCGGAATCGTTCCCGTCAGATCTCTTTTTTTTGGAACCGGTCCCGGAACCGGTTCTGGTTCCGAGTACCCGCTGACACTTAAGAAACAAATAGAAGATATTTTTGTGTCTTGTATCCAACTTCCTTGTAAGAAGATATTGAGTTTATTGATCTCCATTAAACATAAAAACCAAATAGCTAACTGGATATATAATCTAGACGTTAGACCTCTTACAATTAACCAATGTCAGCTTACAAGTTCTAAAAAGTACTTCTGTCTTACCTTCAAAATCTCAGTGGACAATTTTCATACAGTTCAAAGAACCAATTCAATTTATAAACAAATTTACAATGAACTGTACAGTGTACACAATGTATTTGATAATTCATCGTTAAGTATAATTTCACACTAGAAAAAACAGCATAGAAAAACCAATTTCAGAAACTAGATTTATAGTACACGATAGAATCAAAATCAATATATGAACATGTAAAGCCCGTGTCCCGGTACATATTTTTTATTTATTAATTATTCTATTTATTGTTAATATTTTATTTAGCGGGGTTTAGTCGAATCGGACCAAAATGTTAATTGTGACAACTCTTGGGTTCTTGCAAGGAAAGGGATAAGTTGAGGGGCTATTAGGGACTTATACCCAAAGTTTGGAAAGGGGTCAGCCCAAGGGACGCCCCATCCCCCTTCCCCTTCGGTTTCACAGTAACACCACCACAACCCCAAGCCATTCTCCCCATCCCCTTCCCTTGTTATTTTCTGTCGCCGCCGAGAGAGGGAGAGAGAGAGAACGCCGGCGAGAAAGAGAGAGAGAAACCGAGCGCTGCCGGAGAGAGGGAGAGAGAGAGAGTTCGCCGGAGAGTGAGGAGGGTCGCCGCCGAGGGCGATCGCCGCCAGGAAGAGAAGGTCGCGTTGAGGTATTCCTTTCTGTTGTTTTTTCGTTGTCGTTTCGTCGTCTAACCATTGTAAACCGCCGCAAACCGCCACCACCACCGCCGCAGCCACGGCTGCCGGCGGTGGGGCCGCCGCTGCATGCCGCTGTGGTGGCGGCAGGGGGTGCGTATGGGTGTGTGGGTGTGTGCGGGTGTGAAGTTGCGGAGGAGTCGGGAGTGGGTGACGTTGGGAGGTCTCGCTGGAGGGTGTTACCGTAACCCTCGTCGCCGCCGCCAACCACCACCGCCGCCGGAGGCGGCAGTGGGTGGTGCACGTTTGTTGTCCAGCTTAGTATAGCCCTGTTCCAGTAAGTTTTTAGGCCTTCCGGGTCTGTTTGGATTAAGACATGACTCAATGGTTTAAAATTCAATAGTTATCATTTCATGTGAAATATATAGTTTCTGCCACTGTTTTGTAAAAGCCATAACTTATTCTAGAAACCTCGGATTGGGGTGAAACCAGTGCCAAAATCTCCCATTCTGAGTCTAGTAAGTTTCATATGTTTTACGGAAAAATCAGTTCGGACCATAGCTAGTGTCAAATTGCCATTTTATACTGACAGGTTCTGTTTTTAGCTGTTCTGCGAAGTGTTTTCGTAAAATTCATATAGAATGCTAGGAGTATCGTTAGGACGCGTGCGATATGTCCCTGGAACCCTAAGACATGGGACTTTGTGATTATGGAATTTGGTTTCTGGAATTATCAGTTTAAAGGGGGTAAAACAGGTCCCGAACAGACCTGTGTTTTAGATAAAAAGCTGGAACGTTTAGTTTTGTACGCTAGTAATCGTGGGTTGGATTAGGACTTCCCTTTGACGTTTGTTAGCGCGTATCTAGGTGGAAAGAGGTGGGGGAAGTTAGCCGGTTGGTGTTGCTGATCACGAAGGCTTGCGTTACTTTGAGGTGAGTTCTCTCACCGCGTAGTTAGGAATTTCATGCATATCGTTATTTTGTGCTACGTGTTATTACGTGGTTACGTGAATTAGTTGGGATGTGATATCTAGTTGTGATCTGTTGAATGTGTATGTGAATTATGTATGCTTGTGTACACCTCAGTGGGACTGGGGGGCTCGGTGGGACCGAGGGCTCGGTGGGACTGAGCTAGTACAATTGTATTATCTTTACTCGGTGGGACTGAGCTTGTATCAATGTCTTTACTCGGTGGGACCGAGGGCTCGGTGGGACTGAGCTTGTATCGATATATTTTTGGTGTGCTCGGTGGGACCGAGGTTCGTATTTATACGCTAATTGTTATGTGGATTTATATCCGTGGTGATGGTGATGTTGCCTACTGGCGAGTAGGGACGATATACGTGGGGTTGCTACCTGCGTGTGTGATAGGATTCACTAAGCGTTTAGCTTACCCTTTCCCAATATGTTGTGATTTCAGGTGCGAGCGGCAGTCGGGCTTGACGGTACACACACAAAGCGCGGGCGCCGAGAATTGTTGGAATTTACACTTTTAAACTTTTAGATTTATTTATAATATTTCCGCTGCATAACTTCTTTTGACTGTTTGAGTTGACGGCATTAACTTTAATTGAGTTACGGTTTATTAAAGTGTGGTTGTTTTATAATGGAATATATGTTTTAGAAAATTTAAATTTCCTTGTAATTTTTGGGACGTTACAACTTGGTATCAGAGCACAGCTTGAGTGAATCAAACACATCTCGGTGTGTTTGGTCTCAAGTTGCGGCTATGAAGTTTTTTTAAACTCTCTTATTAAAATCTTTGAAAATAAATGAACGGAGAAAGCCCGTTTGGGAAACGGTGATCGTGGGCGCAGTGTGTACAGTCAGCCGACGCCAATTGGGAAGGTACATCACTTAGTGTATTTATTGCTTTCTAGGCATAGGGTATGCATGCTAGATTGCCGAGGTTGTTTACACTGTACTGTACGATGACTGCTTGCTAGTAGGAATCAATGCTAGTTATAGTAGGTTGTCAAGTGAAGGCCCTATAGGTTGCATGCAGTATGAATCATATAGTCGTAGAATATTTGATTTAGTTCTATTACGCAGCTCTTGTTTGAGTCCAACCGTTCTAGGATAGAATCTTGTATTCGAATGTCTATTTGATTCACGTTGCGTGCGACTGGGTATTCGCGAGGCAACTCGTTATGGCTAACAGGGATTCCGTTATAGCAAGAGTAGTGGGATGAGATGAAATTCCTAGTGAGCTGGGAATAGCGTTTACATATGAGTACGTATGCTAGATTGCTTGGTGCTTAATACACTGTATTGTATGGTTGTTACTTGCTATTAGGAACTTATGCTAACTTTGATAGGTTGTTAAGCGAATGCACTATAGGTTGTATGCGGTAGGAACCGAATAGCCTTAGAATGTTGGATTTAGTTCTATTGCGCAGCTCTTGTTTGAGTCCAACCGTTGTAGGATAGAATCTTATATTCGAATGTCTATCTGGTTTCCACTGTATACGACTGTGCGTTTACGAGGCGACTCGTCAGGGTTAGTGGGGGTTCCGCCCTAGCAAGGGTAGTGGGGTATTATGTTTATTCCTAGGGAACTAGGAAAAGTGTTAGCATTTACTAGAATGGACATATGTGTTTGTTTGTGGTAACCAACTACTTGGACGTCACGGGACAGGAATCGAAACGAGTAAGGATAGGTATGAAGGGTAGTAGCAGAGCTCCTACTATCTGAAGCACAGGATCCGTGCTCGAGTCGGGGAAGGTCACGGAGAATCCGAGGAGTTGAGCGTGAGCGTAGTTAGCTAGAGTTGTTGTATGCTACTTTGACTTGGGAGGAGTTCATTGTACGTTTTTGTGCGGGGTATGTGCCTCCAGTGGAGATGGAGAGGATAGCTAAAGAGTTCTGGGAGCTCACTCAGACTACAAAGACGGTGAAGGAGATGGCACTATTCTGTCCTCCGTATGCTGCTTCAGAGGACATGAAGATGACGCGGTACAAGGAGATGTTACGTACCGAGATTCGGGAGTTCGTGAGTACTGCGCAGTATGCTTCACTTGCTGCGGTGATGGAGGCGGCCTGAGGTAGAGTTCATCAACTGAGAGTGGAGGAGGCACAAGCTACGCATAGAGTGGTGACAGGTACGTTCTTAGTTAACTCGGTGCCTGCTGTGGTGATGTTTGATAGCGGGGCTACTCATCCTTTCGTGTCACACCCTGTTAGTGAGCGTGTTGGGCCGAGTTGTAGGATGGTAGGCTGCCTGCTTGTGGTTGAGGTTGCTAATGACAGGACCTTGACGGTTACTGACGTGTACCGGGGGTGCACTTTGGAAATCTCTAGTGTGAGATTCCCTATTGATTTAATTCCGATCGCTATGCGAGAGTTGTGCATAATTGTGGGTATGGATTTCATGGATGCTTTCGACGCGGAGATCGTTTGTCATCGCAAACCAGTACGAGTTCGAACCCAAGCGGGGGAGAACTGCTAGTTCAGGGCGACTCGCTCAGGCGGGCCTCAGCGATATGTTCAGCTGCGAGGGCTCGGAGGTACTAGCAGCACAGTGCTCGGGATTTTTGGCATATGTGATCGGCACGCGTGTCGACGAAGAGAAGAAGACTGCTGTGGATGTGCCAGTTATACGGGAGTTTACTGAAGTATTTCCCGATGAGTTACCGGGGATACCTTCCGAGCGACAGGTAGAGTTCCGCATTGATTTGATTCTGGGTGCTGCTCCGGTGGCTAGGGCACCGTACCGCCTGGCTCCACCGGAAATGAGGGAGTTGTACACTCAGTTGCAGGAACTACTCGAGAAAGAGTTCATCGAGCCGAGTTGTTCACCGTGGGGAGCCCCGATTCTGTTCGTAAAGAAGAAGGACGGGTCCCAACGGATGTGTATAGACTACCGTGAATAGAATAAGCTTACGGGGAAGAACCGTTATCCCCTGCCAAGGACCGATGACTTGTTCGATCAACTTCAGGGAGCCTCGTGGTCCTCTAAGATTGATTTGAGATAGGGGTATCATCAGATGTGGGTGAGGAGTGAGGATACGGGGAAGACGGCCTATCGTACACGTTATGGCCATTACAAGTTGGTGGTGATGCCTTTCGGGATCACCAATGCACCAGCAGCGTTCATGTACCTTATGAACAGGGTGTGTAGCCCGATGTTGGATCGATCGGTGATCGTGTTCATCGACGATATTCTTGTGTAATCGAAGTCGAAGGAAGAGCATGAGATGCATTTGCGAGAAGTTTTGGAAGTTTTGAGGCGGGAGAAGCTGTATGCTAAGCTCTCCAAGTGTGAGTTCTGGTTACGAGAGGTTCACTTTCGAGGGCATGTCGTGAACCATAATGGTATTATGGTGGATCCGGCCAAGATTACGGATGTGATGCGGTGGGAAGTGCTGAAGACTCTCACTGAAGTACGGAGTTTTCTTGGGTTAGCAGGGTACTTCCGGAGATCCATTCAGGATTTCTCCAAGATTGCTTACCGATGACCCGATTGACGAAGAAATCTGCGGCTTTTAGTTGGGGTGAAGAGCAGCAGAGGGCTTTGAGGAGCTACACAGGCGTTATGCGAGGCTCCGATGTTGACTTTGCTCGAGGGTATGTAAGATCTGGTGGTGTTTGCTCTCAAGATTTGGAGGCACTATTTGTATGGCGTCAAGTGTATACACTAACCATAAAAGCCTCCAGTACTTGATGACCGGCAAAACCTCAACATGCGTCAGAGGAGGTGGCTTGACGTGGTCAAGGATTATGATGGTGAGATACTTTACCACCCCGGTAAAGCGGATGTTGTTACGGACGCACTTAGTCGACGTCTGGATGGTGAGCCACTGCGGGGCTTGTGTCAACGGTTAACAGTGGTTGCACCTCTTCTCGAGTCGATAGGTAGTGCTCAGGAGGTGGCAGTTTTGGAGGAAAATGCCAAACGTGAGGTAGTTTCGGGGGAAACTCCGAATTTTATCCGTGATAGTCATGGGTCAATTGCTCGGTCTTAATGGTCGGTTGGGTATCTCGGGGTGGGATTCCGGTATTCATGTGTTATGACCTCGACTTTCCAGTAGGCACTAAGAGGACACAGTCTTGGGCACTTACCTGAGAGGTAGTTCCGATGTGCCGAGACTTGAGACGTACCTGGGAGGTAGGCGTTAAGGTGTATCTTGTTACGGTGTAACTAGGCTTCGTAGAGCGAGTGTGGAAGATATGTCGACGGTGGAAGGTTGGGTATTCCACGCGTGTTGGTACTGTAGGCCGAATAGTATAGGTTAGGGAATGATGCCTTTGTAATAAAGAGGATAAATGCGTAGAATTTTTGAGGTAACTAGTATATTTAGGTGTCGACTTTTGGGCTTGAGGCCAAACGCCTTAGTGTAATTGGGGAATTGTACCCGATTTTAAGGAAATTATGTGGATGGTAGTAGTAATCCTGAGATGTTTGCTTGTGGTGAATGGTTATGGTGGAGTGACCTTCGTGAGTGATTTTAAAAATTACTGGTTTGACGATTCGTGTAGGGTAAATTTTGGGAGTCTAGTAGAACTCATACGAGTTAATCGACAGTTAATAGTAGGAATGATCGGATCCGAGTATCCAGTGGGTATATTGGTAAGCAACTTTAGAATGTTAGAACTTGAGATTTGAATCGGGAGGTATAGAATATCTAAGGTTGGGGGACAACCGAAGTCGCTTGGCTAGGAATGATTCCATTTGTTGGGGTGTTCTGCCGATCATAATCCCAGTGTCCTAGAAAGAGTACGTTAGTTAGAAAAGTGTTCGAGAAGTTTTAGAAGGGATTTCAAGTGGACTTAGGAACCTGAGGTTGAGATGAGGGAGAACTATCCGGAGCTATTCGTAGGCAGAGACTCCGAGGACGAAGTCTAATCCAAGTGGGGGAGAGTTGTAAAGCCCGTGTCCCGGTACATATTATTTATTTATTAATTATTCTATTTATTGTTAATATTTTATTTAGCGGGGTTTAGTCGAATCGGACCAAAATGTTAATTGTGACAACTCTTGGGTTCTTGCAAGGAAAGGGATAAGTTGAGGGGCTATTAGGGACTTATACCCAAAGTTTGGAAAGGGGTCAGCCCAAGGGACGCCCCATCCCCCTTCCCCTTCGGTTTCACAGTAACACCACCACAACCCCAAGCCATTCTCCCCATCCCCTTCCCTTGTTATTTTCTGTCGCCGCCGAGAGAGGGAGAGAGAGAGAACGCCGGCGAGAAAGAGAGAGAGAGAGAAACCGAGCGCTGCCGGAGAGAGGGAGAGAGAGAGAGTTCGCCGGAGAGTGAGGAGGGTCGCTGCCGAGGGCGATCGCCGCCAGGAAGAGAAGGTCGCGTTGAGGTATTCCTTTCTGTTGTTTTTTCGTTGTCGTTTCGTCGTCTAACCATTGTAAACCGCCGCAAACCGCCACCACCACCGCCGCAGCCACGGCTGCCGGCGGTGGGGCCGCCGCTGCACGCCGCTGTGGTGGCGGCAGGGGGTGCGTATGGGTGTGTGGGTGTGAAGTTGCGGAGGAGTCGGGAGTGGGTGACGTTGGGAGGTCTCGCCGGAGGGTGTTACCGTAACCCTCGTCGCCGCCGCCAACCACCACCGCCGCCGGAGGCGGCAGTGGGTGGTGCACGTTTGTTGTCCAGCTTAGTATAGCCCTGTTCCAGTAAGTTTTTAGGCCTTCCGGGTCTGTTTGGATTAAGACATGACTCAATGGTTTAAAATTCAATAGTTATCATTTCATGTGAAATATATAGTTTCTGCCACTGTTTTGTAAAAGCCATAACTTATTCTAGAAACCTCGGATTGGGGTGAAACCAGTGCCAAAATCTCCCATTCTGAGTCTAGTAAGTTTCATATGTTTTACGGAAAAATCAGTTCGGACCATAGCTAGTGTCAAATTGCCATTTTATACTGACAGGTTCTGTTTTTAGCTGTTCTGCGAAGTGTTTTCGTAAAATTCATATAGAATGCTAGGAGTATCGTTAGGACGCGTGCGATATGTCCCTGGAACCCTAAGACATGGGACTTTGTGATTATGGAATTTGGTTTCTGGAATTATCAGTTTAAAGGGGGTAAAACAGGTCCCGAACAGACCTGTGTTTTAGATAAAAAGCTGGAACGTTTAGTTTTGTACGCTAGTAATCGTGGGTTGGATTAGGACTTCCTTTTGACATTTGTTAGCGCGTATCTAGGTGGAAAGAGGTGGGGGAAGTTAGCGGGTTGGTGTTGCTGATCACGAAGGCTTGCGTTACTTTGAGGTGAGTTCTCTCACCGCGTAGTTAGGAATTTCATGCATATCGTTATTTTGTGCTACGTGTTATTACGTGGTTACGTGAATTAGTTGGGATGTGATATCTAGTTGTGATCTGTTGAATGTGTATGTGAATTATGTATGCTTGTGTACACCTCAGTGGGACTGGGGGGCTCGGTGGGACCGAGGGCTCGGTGGGACCGAGGGCTCGGTGGGACTGAGCTAGTACAATTGTATTATCTTACTCGGTGGGACCGAGGGCTTGGTGGGACTGAGCTTGTATCAATGTCTTTACTCGGTGGGACCGAGGGCTCGGTGGGACTGAGCTTGTATCGATATATTTTTGGTGTGCTCGGTGGGACCGAGGTTCGTATTTATACGCTAATTGTTATGTGGATTTATATCTGTGGTGATGGTGATGTTGCCTACTGGCGAGTAGGGGCGATATACGTGGGGTTGCTACATGCGTGTGTGATAGGATTCACTAAGCGTTTAGCTTACCCTTTCCCAATATGTTGTGATTTCAGGTGCGAGCGGCAGTCGGGCTTGACGGTACACACACAAAGCGCGGGCGCCGAGAATTGTTGGAATTTACACTTTTAAACTTTTAGATTTATTTATAATATTTCCGCTGCATAACTTCTTTTGACTGTTTGAGTTGACGGCATTAACTTTAATTGAGTTACGGTTTATTAAAGTGTGGTTGTTTTATAATGGAATATATGTTTTAGAAAATTTAAATTTCCTTATAATTTAAATTATAATTTAGAACTTAAAAATATTTGATTTTCAAGATTTTTAGCAAGTTGCTTAGGCAATTTCCCTAAACCATATTTTTTCTTATATTTTAACTAGAAAATTAAAATAGTTTAAGTGAATGTTAATTAATTGTTTTAGCAATTTTTGATGGTGGTTTCGTCTCATGGTCGCTTTCTTCTATTTTTACTCAATAGCCACTAGGTTCGTAATTGCGGACTTACCTTAAAAACAATAAAAAAACGAATATGATCGATTTTCTATTTATTTTTTTGCATATTGGGAACCTAGGTCTGTAATTGTAAATCTCGATCCGTAATTGCAGACCTGGGTCAATTTTTGTTAAAAGAAAAACCGATCAATTTTTATTTTTTTTTAGATTTTTAAGTTAGGTCCGCATATTTCAGTAAAAATAAAAAGAAAGTAGCTAAACATCATTAAAAAAACAATTAAACATCATTAAAAAAACAATTAATTTTCCTCGGTTTCTCAAAATATATTTGATGGGTTGGATTGGGAATGGATGGATGTGAATTAAACAGTACAACCTCGAAAAGCATGAAATTATTTTTCTTGTGGGACCCACTTTTCTCAGTGTACAAATACCACGGCGTGTATGTTCTTAGTTATTGATAAAAATAAATTAAAAATACTAAAACGAAAAAATAAAAATATTATTTCCATTCTTCAATCAAATAATAAAACATTAAATAAACGAAGATAAAAATAATGTCTTTATATAATGAAATCACCCTAATTTGTGCAAACCATGCAAATTCAAGCCAATCAATTATAATTTTTTTTTTTGGGAAATTAATTAAAATACCTAAGTTTGACCTCTTCTTACCAAAATACCCTAAATCTCTACCGGTTTACCAAAATGCCCTAAATTTCTGCGGTGGGTCCCGCGATCGCAGACCCAGCCCACGTGTCACCCAGGTTTGGGCAAAATATCCCGCGGAGCCCCCCAACTATGGCCGCGGTGACAAGTTTGGTCCCTGCCTGCGGTGACAATTTTGGCCTATCGCGGGCCCATCGCGGGGAACCACCACGGGCCAGGCCGAAACTTTGTGACATGTGGCCCACCGCGGAAATTTGTGGCATTTTTGCAAACTGAAAGAGATTTAGGGTATTTTGGTAAAACAAAGTTAAACTTGTGGCATTTTAATTAATTTCCTTTTTTTTACTCTTTCTTTACTATAAAGGTTTATTATCCAAGAATATATGAGGGTTGATTTGTCAAAAATATATGTAAGTTTCATCATAATTAGAAAATACAAGAATTAATTTTAACAAAATGAGAAAATGCATTAAACAATTTCATTTTTACATATAAAAACAAAAATATATAAAATAATTTCATAAAAAAGGAACTATATGAAACAATTTTATTAAATTAAGCAATGAAATCGATGGTTGCATAAAATAAGGTGGTTTGTATTTGATCCTTCCCCATATATTGTTTAAAAGTGTAATATATTAAGATGTTTATTATTATAATAATAATAATATAAATGATTTTTAATGCTCTATTTTTAATGGTAAAGAATATCATCAAGTACTTGAAAGGACTAAGGATATGTTCCTGCTATACGGTGATACGAAAGAAGATATGTGTATATTCGAGAATGCTCAGATGCTAGCTTTCAAACTAATTGTGATGACTCCATGTCACAATCAGGTTTTGTGTTTAAATTGAATGATGGTGCCTAAGTTTGAAGAGCTTCACGATTTCAAATTCTACTACAGAGTCAGAATACCTGGCAACTTTAGATACTTAGAAGGAGACTGTATGTATGAAGAAATTCATCACAGGCCTTGGTGTAACTTCTAGCATTGATGGCCTCGTCAAGATCTACTACGATATTGAGGGAGCCATAACACAAGCAGAGGAACCTAGGTCACACCAGCGGTCCAAGCATATTCTGAGGAATATATCACATCATTCGAGAGATGGTCAATCGAGAGGATGTGATGATTTGCAAAGTTTGATCGGAAGATAATCCGACAGATCCATTCACTAAACCTATGAGTCAGAGTAAGCATGAATGTTCACACTATCTCTATAGGTCTAAAGTTCTTGAATATTTGAATCGACCTGTAATTTTAGTATACCTTTTGGAACATTAAGCAATGAAATTTTATCTGTCTTAGCATACTGGGTATGAGTTATTACATCAATTTCATTATGTTCTATATTAACATGTTTAAATCCATAAATAGTATGATACTATTTAAAACTATACATTGTCAGTTGTTACTGGGGGACTGGTAACAAACTAAGATCATTGTGAATTCTGGTAGCCAGAGTCACTTTCACTTGTAGGTACAAGTGTTGGACAGACCCGCATTCAAGATCACTTCATATATCGGTGTCATAAAGTGAATCTTGAAATGGTAGTTATTCATTTATCTTTTGACCTTAGATGTGTATTGGGATCTCAAGCACAAGGAGTGTTGTACATTGATGTATGCCTGATGTTTCCTTTCACTGGGTGATTATAAAGGCTATATTAGGAACAATATGAATTGTCTAAGAGTCATATACATGCAATATGGAATTTGCTCATCTCATGATGAGAGAGAAATCTCTAGGGCCTCGATGATATGAATTGAGAATAGTATGGCCACACACAAGTAGATTGGTTGAATCAATAGTACTTTTTTACTCAATAAATATCAGGATCGAGAAATATAATCATTGAACAACCAAGGATGAGCTTGACTTATGCCTTGAATTCAATATGAGATATCGTATAGCAAAGGGATAAGAATTTTTTTCATACTATTTATTGTATCAATGAAAGCTAAGAAAACACATATTATTTGACTTTGGGGGTGGTGGCGCGTTGCTAGACACATAACAACTGTCTATATTTTATGTGTCGTGTGTAAGTGGGAGACTATAGTTTTATGTATGCCCACGTCGCGTGAAAACACTGTTGACGTCAAGTGAACCTATGAGGGTCGCACGCATAAAGTATGTATGTCTTGAATTGACCATGATGACCGTGAACAAAATAAATTACATGTTGTAATGGAAAGATAATTATTATTCTAGTAGAGTAATAATTATAAAATGTGTGTGTATCAAATATAATTATGATAATTGTATAATGGACTTAATATGGATAATTAATTATTAAGTTTGATTAGGTAAAAGGCTAAAAGCCCGACACTTGAAAGTAATGTTTACTTAAGGCCCAATGATTAATTATTAAGTTAACAGTTAACTAAAAGCCCATAAGCCCATAAGCTTGTTTAAGCTAAATTAGGGCCCGATCCAAATATGTAAAAAAGGTATTTAAACCTAACTATGATTAGGTTTAGGGTAACCTAATCAAAACACAAGAAAAATACCATCCTCCCTCCTCTCCTTTGTGGTCGTCGACTACACACAAACCACAAGGAAATTTGATTTTTTTTAATTTCGGTTCATCGGGCTAGCAACCGTTCGGGATTGAAGCTACTCACATGTGGATACCACTAGAGGAGGCCTACATTGGCTTCTCGTGCTTCAATCATCTCTCCTACACAACCATTGAGGTAATATCTAAACCCCATGTGGTTGTATTTTGTCCTTATTTTCGTTAGTTACGGATTAGGGCTTATTAGGGTTTCTCGGTTCCTTTTTGGTTACTTATATATGCATGTTTGTATTTTATTTTCTGATGCGTTGTTATGATCCCGATGAAACCCTACAGAACTCACCTTTCTTGGTTTTGGTTAAAAACCTTAAACCAAGAGAACACTAGAAATGGAGAAAACACCTAGGTGGAGCTCTAGGTTTAACCTCACTTGAATCCTTTCTCCAAGTGCACTTTAATGCTTCCAAACATCTCCAGAAGTTGATACTAATTTCGAAATCCCTTCGAGATATATGGAGAGCAAAAAGATGGAAATGAGAAATAATAGAGATAGTGAGCTACATCATACCTTTTTCACACTTGTCCTCAAATGCGACCATGCCATGCACTGTGCCCTTGGCACTATCGCAAGGTACAGTTGCCAATCTGTACCGTGGCCTTGCTTATTTGTGTAACCTTGATACGGACGATTGTTCCCTTGGCACAATCCAAATCATGATAAACGAGAAGGTACCGCAAGCTAAAACTTGTTTTTCTCCCTTGTAAGTCATTTGCTCTCTATGGATGTTAAGGCATTCATTATTCTATATATTCCATAATTCAAACGGGTAAGCAAGGTATAAGGCAAAGGTGTGGAGTTTTCACTTACCAAAATTTACGGGTGTTACAAATACTTTGGTATCCCAAAAATGCTTCCCAAAAAGCTCACAAGGCGGCTAGAAGACCACATAAGCACCCCTCCGCTAGGACTTGAGATACATGTCGACACCAAACAAGTGTTAGGTCAAAAACCTAGTGAGTTTGTACAACATAATAATCTTGAGTAAAATAGTTATAAAACTTTAATATTGATTATCATCCCACAATACATGTCCATTGGGAACCATAGGGGAGACTCGTATCCATTAAGGGTGGCGGGAACACAAAAGTATGTCATACCTCCAATGTTGTTGTGTGGGGGCTCTTAGACTCACTGTCCACATGCACAACGACTTCCAACAAGTTTCACCTCAAGAGTCGGTTGACCTTAATGTTCATTTCAAATAACAATACATCAAGGCTCACACACTTAGTGCCTACATCCAAGGTAGCACCTCAAGCATAGTGGTTCTTAGTTCCTACCCATTCGGATAGCACCTCAAGACTCAACCCTTCTAGTGCATGGTTGTATAATCATTCCAAACACAATATCACATAATGATAACTATATGTCTAATAGTGATGTAAAATCCATTCATTATGGTTGAAATTTCACAAGGCATCATAAAACTCCTTTATATTTATAACATTCGTCCTCAAAAGGGCCATTTATCCAAAATAAGTCATCAAACCACATTTCATGAATAATATACCAAACTGTAATAGATAAAAACCATGTATCACATTTCAATACAAATAAAGTATTCAATGTGAAGTTCACATGTTTCATAAAGGCAATCATACCAAAATAAGCATTTAAGTTAAAAATCAAGTATAAAGCAAGTTCCCACTTAGTATGGTAGTATTTGAAAATAGACTTGTAAATATGTCCAAATAGATAATATTGGCATGTATCTAGTTTTTACAAAGTATTTAGAGAAACTTACTTGCTAGGTTAATGGAGAAAACTTAGAAAACTTTGCAAAACCCTAAAGATGAAGAGGAGTGGCTTGAAGCTTGGATAAATCTTAAAACCTTCACACTAAGATGGTAGTAAATGCTTGATGATGATTAATAAGTGCTCTAGGATGATTCCTCAATGAAATAAATGAGAGAGGATGAAGATGAGAAAAATCGCCCCCAAAGAGAGCAAAAATGGATTTGGAATTGATTTGAGTTGTAAATCTGCATAAAGTGGTCAATATTGGGTATTTAAACCCGTCTGGCCCGTGGGCGACCGTGACAAGCGATCGTGACAATGAGACAGTCGCATGATACTATTGCCCAGACTGTAGCGCGAGCCAAACCACCTCGGCGACCTTGCCAGGCGATTGTGCTAGTGGCACTATCGCTGGCACTGTCGCACAAATTGTACTGAGATCAACTCTCCTTAGGCGATTGTGACAGGCTATATTACCCAATGTCACAATCTCTAACACAGTCGCAGAGACAATACCGAAGCCAGAAAACTCACTTTCGCTATTTTGGGATTTCATGCCTACTACGACATTCTATAACAAACCAAACATTAACACACTGAACCAAAAACTATATGCATTAATGGGAACGAAATAAGATAAATTCGGAATTCTAATTACTAAAATTCCGGCTGTACATCAAAATTAATAATGAGTGACAAACATAAAAACCAAAATCATAATTTAATCTTTTCTCACACATTTATATAAATCCCAACTTCTTATTAAAATTAGAATTTTATCAATCATAAAAAAATTGTATTACACAAATCATAGAAAAAAAACGTCTAATGTTAGTAATATAAAGTTAAAGAACTAGTTGGCTATGTTAGGTTATGTATATAAATAGCCTGTCTTGTATCCCTTTCACTTTAATGAAAACAGAAGCAACCTTCTCTCTCTATCTCTCTCTAACTTTCTCTCTTTATTTTCTGTTTTCAGAATCTGTTTACCAAACTATATGGTATCAGAGCAGAAAGTAGACTTATCTCCTAAAGATCTAAACAGTAGCACAAGTAGCACAAATCAAAGTATGTCAGAAACTACTACAGGAATTACAAGAAATGCAGAGCAAAGTCAGAATCAGGGTTTTTCAATGGCAAATATCACCAATTTTGTTTCGGTAAAACTCAACGGTGAGAATTACTTGAGTTGGAAACACCGAAACATCAGATTCTTACTATTCTCAAGACATTAGGTCTCTCCAGAGATGTAAGTACATATTCTTCTTCTCTAGAAACATATCCTAACTATGAAAAGTGGTGCAAATTAGATAGTTATGTGTCTGCTTGCATTAATTCAACTCTTGATCAGTCAATTGCTCATCTAGCAATTGATACTGGAACAGCCTTAAACCTTTGGAAAGTTCTTGAGGATTCGTATTTACAACAAGCTTTTGCCAAGAAATCTCAATTAAGAACTCAGTTTCAAACTCTGAAACATGGATCTTCAACAGTTACAGTTTATTGTGATTCTATTAAAAGAATTGCAGATTCTTTGAGATCGATTGGTGAAAACATTTCTGAGGCTGATCGTGTCTTACAAACTCTACAAGGTCTGAAGTATGTGTTTAATACCTTTGTCTTGAATGTTGAGAACTCAGAAAATGTTCCAAACTTTGCTCAACTTCGTTCTCGATTGCTTGTTTATGAGGAACAATTGAATAATCAAGCTCAAAATCCAATCGATCAGATTTCTGCAGTGAATTCTTCTGTCTGTACACCACCACATGCTGGATCTGAGAGCAAATCACGAATCAATAGTGATGTAATTTGTCAGATCTGTCATAAAACAGGCCATGATGCTTCTCGATGTTATTTTCGATATTCATCTTCTGAGGCAAGAAACGGAGGTAGACACAATAATAATGGTGGTAGAAACTGGAGAGGTAATGACGTTGGCAGCAATCGTGGTTTTACTCGAAATCATGGTGGTCGTGGTGGTTGGAGACCAAACTATGGTCATGGTAGCAACGTATACGATGCAAATGTTTCCTTTCCTCAATCGATGTTCAATCAACCTACTGTTGGTAAAGAAATTGGTGAAGGGAGGTGTTTGTTGTTGGAACCCTATGAATCAATCGTGGGTTATGAATTCATCTGCAGATGCAAGTGTCTATA
This sequence comes from Saussurea involucrata, assembly GCA_033807775.1. Lineage (NCBI taxonomy): Eukaryota > Viridiplantae > Streptophyta > Magnoliopsida > Asterales > Asteraceae > Saussurea > Saussurea involucrata. The sequence goes on from CM066320.1 coordinate 166,914,590, forward strand.
GTCAACGACCTCCTGGACTTCAAAGTGGTGATCCACAAGGCTTTTGTGCAATTGGGCATATCTCTATGAATGGGCCAGCCTTTGATCCAAGAATTTTTGGATCAAACTCAAATCAGTTAAATTCTGATGGATTTGGGCCTGCACATTTCAGTAATTGGGCCTCTCAGCAAGCTAACTATTCTGGTTTTCTTCTCAATCAGATACACTTGCAGATATTTGTGCGACTGTAGAGTCTTAGATTCCAGACTCGGGTGCTACTGCTCACATGACCTCAGATCCAAATCTTGTTCAAGGGGGCTAAGGTCTGCTCTGGCTCCAATAAAGTGGTAGTCGGCAATGGTATGTCTTTAAACATCACACATATTGGTCATTTTACCATTCACTTACCCAAATGTGATCTTATCTTGAGAAATGTTCTTTTGGTTCCTGGACTTACCAAAAATCTATTATCCATCACTCAACTTGTTCGTAATAATCCTTACGTTATTGCTTTATCATATTTTGGTTTATATGTCCATACCTTAACAGGGACAATTCTCAACCACATTCCGCTTAACCAGAACACCATTTACTCTTTGTCTGCTATCTTTTCGCAATATCTTTGGCACTCTAGATTAGGGCATCCTTCCGATTACCTGTTCACCAAATTTCTGTTCCATGTAATAGAAATAAGTCAAATAAAAGTTGTCATGCGTGTAATATGTCTAAAAGTACTCGCATTCCTTTTTCGTTATCTGTAACTCGAAGTACTACTCCATTACATACAATTCATTCAGATATATGGGGTGCATCTCAGTTTACTTCTCGATCTGGTTTTCGATATTTCGTTACCTTTATAGATGATTTTATTTGCTTTACATGGATATATCCGTTGACATATAAATCTCAATCAATTGATTCTTTTCGCCATTTGAAAGCTCGAGTTGAAAATCTTTTCTCCACAACCATAAAATTCTTTACACCTGAATTAACTCAAGGTCAAATGGGTAAATTTCTTTCCGATTCCAGGATCACTCCAATAATTTCTTGTCCTTACATTCCTCAACAAAATGGCATTGATGATCGCAAAAATCATCATTTATCTGAAATTGCTCGAGCTCTATTGTGTCATGCTAATTTACCAAAGTTCTTTTGGTGTGATACATATGCTACTGCAGCTTTTTAAATTAATCGACTACCATCTCACACTTTGTCTCATTCATCGCCATACACACTCTTGTTTCATGAGAAACCAAATTATCAAAGTTTTTGTACTTTTAGTTGCTTGTGTTATCCATTTTGGGATCTACTCGTGGTGACAAATTGTCTCCAAAATCTAACGCATGTGTTTTTCTTGGGTATGCTTCGTCCCATAAAAGTTATCCTTTGTTATGATCCCACAACGTCCAAAATATACACCTCTTGTCATGTTATTTTTCATGATTCAATTTTTCTATATCAATCACTTCTTCGTTCTTCATCATTAGATCCTACTGTTGTTTTTCCATCCATCTCAGAGACGATCTCGATTCCATCTTCTAATTCATCTACTCTTTTGTCTGAGTCGTCTGATCCCATACCTACTTCATCGTCTGAATCATTCGATCCCATACCCACGTCTATTCCTTAATATGATCATCTGCCATCTCCTACACCTTATATTCCTCAATCGGTTCATCCCAGGGTCACTCGTACTCGTGATCATACTCGCAACCAAAACATTTGTTGATCATGTTCTTTATCATGCTTCATCCGAATCACCACCCGATACCGAACCGTTAACCTTTGCCAATGCTAAAAAATGGCCAATATGGTGGGATAGAATGAGGTCTGAAATTTCCAGTGGTTGTTCTACGATCATCTAGGCAACCTGCCTAATCGGCATCAACATATGCATGAATCGTCTCGGCAATAGAACGTCGAATTCCCAACCCATTAGTACTTGTATGTTTTATATACCGTAAAATACGCTTGACAGCAAGCCAATGTCTATCAGTTAGGCACTGTAATAATTGAGAAACTTTACTTACAGCATACACTATTTCCGGTCTCATTAACACCAAATATTGTAAACCTCCAACAGTGCTACGGTAAAGAGATGCATCCTCCAACGAAATATCGGAGAAACGAGATAACTGACGACCTGGTGAACCGGTGATGATAATGTCTTACATTGAATCATCCCAGTTCGCTGAAGTAAATCTAGGAGATACCGTTCTTGAGATAAATGAAGGTCATGATCAGTAAAAACGGCTTGAACTCCTAGAAAGTAGCTTAGTGTTCCCAAGTCTTTTAAGGCAAATTGAGCGTGAAGCTTTTGTATTAGTTCACCGATAAACTGAGATGAACTTCCGGTAATGATTATGTCATCAACATATAGCAAGACATAAGCAGTGACATTAGATGTACAAAGTACAAATAATGACGTATCAGAAACACACTGTGTAAATCCAAAACCAATTAATGGGTTGGACAATTTAGAGAACCAAGACCTTGGAGCTTGCTTAAGGCCACAGAGAGCTTTATTTAATAAGCAAACATGATGTGGTTTTTCCAAATCAACAAAACCCGATGATTGAGTCATATACACGGTTTCCATTAAATTACCTTGTAGAAAAGCATTGTTAACATCGACTTGTCGAATATCCCAACCTCTTGAATAAGTTATAGAAAGAACCTGACGAATAGTAGTGGGTTTAACCATGGGACTAAACTTCTCGGTATAATTGACACCTTCAGTTTGCAAGAAGCCTTTAGCAACAAGACGAGTTTTGTAACGACTAACTGTACCATTGGGATTTCGTTTAATACGATAAACCTACTTGCATCCAACAATATTAGCACATGGAGGAACATGAACTAACACCGAAGTACCATTAGAGTGAAGTGTGGACATTGCGTGTTCTTTGGACCAAACTTGATCAGTTGGAGCTCCAAGAAGCAACATACCGTTGCTCGATTGAGCACTGAAGCTGAGTATGTTCTCCTCATTGGTGAACTTCGTATTAGTCTTTCTTGTGCTCCAAATTTGTGGTGTGATAATCTCGGTGCTACATATCTAGCCGCTAATCCAGTGTTTCATCAACGAACCAAACATCTCAAAATTGATTTACATTTCATTCGAGAGATGATTCTGAATCAGACCCTTCGTGTACGTTATGTATCTACATCTTCTCAGCTTGCGGATGTTCTTACGAAAGGTTTAACTGCTGCACGATTAGCTCAGTTGAGATTCAAGCTTCACATTGTTCCTTGTATCCCTTTCACTTTAATGAAAAGAGAAGCAACCTTCTCTCTCTCTAACCTTTCTCTCTCTACTTTATGTTTACCAAACTATATCTAATCTCCAATTTGATATACATATACATATATTTATTTCAGGATTTTTCTAATTGAATCTTCAAACTTGCAAAACGTATCCAACCAATTGTCACATTTTCATTTAGATATATATATATATATATATATATAGATTTTGGTCTTCTAATGAAAAACATTTTCGTTTCTGAATTTTTCATTCTTGTATTAAAATAAAATCTTACATTCATTCATGATCCATGAATTCATCGTTAGTATTTAATTATGAATCTAAGAGCATCCACAACAATGAAATTTCATTCTAATTGCAAATGGGCCACATCAGCTTTACAATTATTTGAAATTATCCCCTACAATAATGAAATTTCACCCACTTAATCAAATAACAACAAAACTACAATTAAATACTATTTACTATAATTTAATATGAAATATTTTATTAATTAAATAACTATAATAAAATAAAATTAATTAATTAAATAAAATATTTAATTTATAAAACATTAAATTAAAATACAAAGTAAAAATATTACATTAATCGTCATTTTGTTCTTCTCTAAATCTTTGCCAAATCTCTTCAATCAAATCTGATTGTAAACAATGATTCGTTGACCGATTATGTACTTTTTATGTGATTTTGGAGATAGTTTTCGTACTCGGGAAGTATGCTACGAGAGATTTGAGGCGTAGTTATAGTAAAATTAACATCATCGTTTATATCATCAAATTGACGAATATAAATATGACGTTCATCTTCGACGATCATGTTGTGCATGATTATACATGCTCTCATTATTTCTCCAATTATCTTTTTGCACCACATACGAGATGACCCACATATAATAGCGAAACGTGATTTGAGTACCCCAAACACTCTCTCTCTACATTTTTCCTAGCAGTCTCTTGTTTCTTTGCAAATAGTCGATGTTTTGGGGATTGGGTAATGGAATTGACTTCACGAATGTAACCCAATTAGGATAGATCCCATCAGCAAGATAATATCCTATATTGTAAGTGTTGCCATTGACGAAGAAATTAACTTGTGGTGCTTTCCCTTCCAAAACCTTATGGAATACGGGAGAACGGTCTAACACGTTGATATCATTTAAGGTACAAACATCAACTTGAAGAACTTCTAAAAGAACAATGATGTATTTTTATGTGTTAAGTTTGTATTTTTTTTAATATGTAATTTATTTTATTGTACTTTAATATAAATTATATTTTACATTTTTTAATATTTGCCTTTCAAAAAAAAATATTTTTATTAACAAATAAAATTATTCATACATTTTTTCATAAACATTCTCTACAAAACATCACAAAACATGATTTAACATAAAACAATTTCTAATTTAAAAATTATTCCCTATAATTTGCACCCTATCCAATAGGTCAAACACACACCACTACCTAGTCTACTAGTTACTTTTTGTTATTATTATTTAAAAAATAAATATATAATTAAAAAGTCAATATTACTTTTTGTTATTATTACTTTTTTGTTATTATTATTTAATTACTTAATAACCATAAAATAAAAGTATTTTTTATTTTATGTTAAGGAATATGGTATTTTGTTGTAAATAATTTAAAGCTACAAATATAAAATGTTTTAATATAAAAGATCATCAAAATAATTTAATTGATAAGTCAATAAATAAAGTACAAAAAGTTTAAAAATATTACAACTCAATCAAGTGAAATAAAATCCGTAGTACGATTACGAGATAAGAGTTGCTCGTACTTATTTATTCGGGTCATGTACGGAGTAGCCCATGCGGTTGCACAATCATATTTAAAACGAAACCATTGTTGCATGATACGAGGCATCGGGTACCCTTCTGCCAATGATATTTTGACATAATGATTACCATTAACGTGTCTGATTGCAATAACGACATGTTCAAACCATGGTGGCGGACTAGATCGTAGTGGTAAGAATGTCATGCTACCTGCAGTTGTTAAAGAGTGCAGTATCACGTTATACCTTGAAGCAATCAACACACCCGTTTCAGGCATATCGATCCAGTGCTCATAGGGTGCACATTTGTCCTTCTAAAAAAAGTTCAAAGAGTTGTAAGTCTGACACCATATATCAAAGCCAAACATCTCAACATATTCTGTCCTGAACATATCCAACTCCTCCAATAAATTATATCGAATAGACGACCATTCATCTTCGTGAAGGTTGAGACACACAGCTATCGCTCGAAAACCACAATTTCCATCAGATGCTACATCTTGCACATGCGTGATGTAAGGATGAAACATATCTGGAAACTGGTTCATGTAAGGATGTAAATAGTAACTATGTCTTGCTGGTTTCGATGAGTAGCAACTATGTCTTACCGGTTCTTTGTTGGCCAAAACATCCAATTCAATAAATGTTGACGCGTCAGGACAACTACGTCTATGAGGTTCTTGAGCTATCGAATCAACACAACTTTTTTTGACAACCTTCTTCTTCAACGAGGGACGTCCACGAGTGGCTGTATGAACAACAGGTTCACTAACCCGAGTTGTCCATGGCGCGATTATCTCTCTTAACTTCCTTAGAAGACTAGACTTCTTAGATCTCGTCTATTTTTTGAAGTTCTCAGTAAATATTTGCACTTCATCATCACAATAAATATCATCATCTTGCATGGACATACACGGTGATAAATCTTGCATGGCGCGATTATCATCGTCTGTTTTTTGGGTTCCTTTTCTTTGTTCATAAAAACAAATGCTATGCAAAAAGTCATATTAGTTGACGTTACACCAACAATCTCAAGGAGAGGCATCTTATACCTGTTCGTTTTATATGTGGCATCCATCAACAACACGTAAGGAAATGCACGCCACATCTCCATTGATATTGGATGAATGAAAAATAAATCTTCCAACTCATTAGACTTATTTGTACGAGCCTCATGCATGTAACCTTCTTCCTGCAAAAATGACATGACAACTTGCATTTGAGTTCTACTTTCATGTTCGGTCGCCCAAAATTTTCGGCGTGCATTGTATATTGTTCTGAGTGTAGACACGTTATTCGGATTTTGTTCCTTCAATGTTGATAGAATATCACGTGGTTTGACATTCTTCCTTGACAAATCTTCCACCAACCGAACTTCGTTTTCAGTCAATCGCATTGCATATGGATGACCCTCCATATCTTCTGCAGGCTCATGATTATGTTTTTCACATATCACTTTTGACGTCCAACATTCATGCATCGACGAATATTTTCCTACTAACTCGAATGGACAATTCATTTTTTTAGTTCCAGTATGTCTACTAGAACTACCGGTACCTCTATATTTACCACCACGGTCGCATATTAATATAACTTTAGACATGAGTCCAATTCGAGTTGTCCTGGATCTTTTAATGACAATAATGTAACCAAGGGAACGTCCCAACTTTCGCACCCAATCGATTAAATCTTGACGAGATTTGAACACCTCGTCAGTGGAAAATTTTGATGTGTGCATATCATCACCTTGAGTTGTTGGATTTGTGTAAATATTATAATCCTAAACATACAAACATAAAAAAAATATATTATAAAGTAGTAGATGGAAATTATATTACAAAGTAGTAAGTAAAAATACCTCATCATTGGAATTTCGATAAAAATGCAAATTGTCACATTGAGTTGTTTGGTTTGTGTAAATGTCATAATCCTAAACATACACGTGCAAAACTATATTACAAACTATTAAAAAAATAGTAAGTTAAAATCTATCACAAAATAGTAAGATTGAAATACCTCACCGTTGGAATTCCGATACAAATGCAAATCGTCACCGTGATTTATTTGGTTTGTGTAAATATCATCTTCCTAAATACACACGTACAAAAAATACATTTTACAAACCATCAAATGAAAATATATCGCAAAATAGTAAGTAAAAGTACCTTAACGTTGGAATTCCGATAAAATTGCAAATCATCTTTCCAACTATCCATTAACAAGTTAGAACTCGTATAGAGAGAATGTTGAAGTGATTTCTTGTGAATGAAAATACAAATTTAACATCCCTTTTTATAGCAATAGTAACATTCATATAATAAAAAATTATTAATGCCACCAACCAGAATTTTAATTAAAATGTTAGTTTTCAAAAACTGACGGTCAAAAATGTTATGTTTCAAACAATTTATTAATGCCACTAAGTTATATGGGTGACCAAATCTGACGGTCAGAAAGTTAGTTTTAAAAAAACAATTAGATAATTATGGTTTAAAAAGAATTAACTGTCTTTATCATTAACTTTTAATGTACCAACCAACTCTCTCATTCTTTTCCATTTTCTTTCATTCTCTATATTTTAAACAATATGGATTCGCCACAACCCGGTTCACCGACCGCATCATCATCATCCGTAGACACCGACGAGTTCTTGCATCTACAAAGGGAAATTTTTGTAGGCTTGGTTCGAGAGACTGCACAATTAATTTATGGTAGCACCGCCTCATCGTCAAGAAGAGAGAGGGTCGCGAACATAGAAAGAGGTCGAGTAGCTGCAAACGAGCGGCTTATGCGGGACTACTTTGGCAACAACCCGGTTTATACACCGGATATGTTTAGGCGGCGGTTCAGGATGAGGAGGCAACTATTCGAACAAATAGTTGAATATTTACAAGGACAATATCCATATTTTACACTTCGGTTGGACGCCAGTTACAAAAAAGGTTTTTCTCCGATACAAAAGTGTACTTCCGCTATTCGGCAATTGGCGTATGGAGTAACTGCTGACTCACTTGACGAGTACATCCGTATGGGAGAGGAAACGTCACGAGATTGTCTGCACAAATTCTGCACAGGTATTATTGAACTGTATGGTCAAAAATATTTACGCAAGCCTACTTTTATTGATATTCAGAAGTTGTACGCCGCGCATGAAGCTAAACACGGATTTCCCGACATGCTCGGAAGCATAGACTGTACTCATTGGGCGTGGGCAAATTGTCCGGTAGCATTGCAAGGTCAATTCATGAGAGGTGATCATGAGCACCCGACAATCAATGCTAGAAGCAGTGGTCTCTCAAGATCTATGGATCTGGCACGCATACTTTGGTGTTGCCGGTTCCAACAACGACATCAATGTTATCAATCAGTCGTCCATCTTCAACGATGTATATGATGGAAAAGCACCTGACTGCCCTTTTGTAAATTTTAAATTTATTTTGTAATTTTTATTTTTAATGAATGATATGAATTTTTATTTTTATTATTTATCTTATTTTTATTTATTAAAAAATATATAAATATTTTTATTTTGTTAAATAATTAAATGTAAAAATAAAAGAATTAAAAAAATAAGGTGGTAAGAGAGCTTTAGGGTATTGCTACTCCATTTTTTGGTTTATAGAGAGTTTGAAGAAAAGCTGATGTGACGCTGAGGTGACTTTAGGGCTTTTGGGTATTGCTACGGATGGCCTAAGACATACCATTGCTCGTGGGCTACAAGTTTGACTGATTACTAGTCCTAGGCCTCACGTGCCTATGCGCTAGTTGAGAAGCCTTGGTGGGTCACGTGACAAAGACTTCCCTTTCTCTTCTTTTGAGGGATCGATGTTGAAATATTTTGGACTCACAGACCAGAAACCAGATATTGTGTTTATGGTTATTCTACTCATAGAAAAGGCCCAATCTTTTGGTGGGCCCATTTAAATTTCATTTAACAAAATATAATTATTCCAACTGTATTTATTATTTATACTATATTATTATACATTTATAAAAAGCTCTTAAAAACAACCCATAAAACTTCATGTACCGCTATTTAATGCTAATTACTTGATTAATATTTATCTCTAACAACCTTCAAATACTTAAATCGTGGACTCTTATTAAATTAATCCTCATCTCTAACCACTTTCAAATCCTCAAATCATGAACTCCTTAAAAAACATCATTCTTTAAACAAATTTATAAAAAAAACATGACCGTTTTCTCAAAACCATACATTAAAATAAATTAGAACATTAAAATCGAGATATATTACGCTGCATTGCGCGAGTAGACTTCTAGTATATAATAGCAAGTATACATCTCAACATAGCACAATATAAATTTTTTCTTTAAATCCAAAATTGAGAATTAAATATAACTTTTTATTAAAAAATGTGAAATTTATATTTGATGATAAAATTTTACAGGATATTTTGTCATTTAGTAAGAATAAACCATATTTCAATATTTAAGTATGTTTATCAATTTCTATTATCATTGATTTTTAACGTTGACATATAAAAAATGTTTATATATTATAACAAGGGAAATTAATTAAAATACCCTAAGTTTGACCCCTTCTTACCAAAATATTCTAAATCTCTACCGGTTTATCAAAATGCCCTAAATTTCCGTGGTGGGCCCCGCGATCGCGGGCCCAGCCCACGTGTCACCCAGGTTTGGGCAAAATGTCCCGCGGAGCCCCCCAACTATGGCCGCGGTGACAAGTTTGGTCCCTCCCCGCGGTGACAATTTTGGCCTATCGCAGGCCCATCGCGGGGAACCACCATGGGTCAGGCCGAAATTTTGTGACACGTGGGTGTGGCCCCGCGATCGCGGGCCCACCACGAAAATTTGTGGCATTTTTGCAAACTGAAAGAGATTTAGGGTATTTTTGTAAAACAAAGTTAAACTTGTGGCATTTTAATTAATTTCCCTTATAAGAAGTTGTAAACCTTAATTTGTAGATAGTTTAAAAACATAAGATAAACAATTTATAGTGAATTACACTTTTGGTCCCTCATGAATGCCTTCTTTTTGGTTTTCGTCCCTCAAATTTATAAAGTACACTAGTAGTTCAAAAATCGTGTTTTAGAACCCAAACTGGTCCCTCCCACTAACATTGTTAGATGGGGTTCCGTTAAGTCTATCATGTGCCCCTCTCATGAGGGGAATTTTCGTCCTTTTACTCATCTTCTCCCACCACCTTCCACTATTGCCACCACCGCCCTTCACCACCTTCAACCATCGCCAAACATATATCAAAAGCTAAAAAATAAAATCAAATATAAAGATGAACATGAACATGAGGATGGACATAACCCAACAAACTAAAACTGATAACAAAACCTATTTGAAGATGAAGATGAACATAACCCATTTGTAGATGAACCTCAACATTAACCATTTGAAGATGAACAAGAACTTCATACAAATCTGATTCATACAAAGAAATCTAAAGAATCCACATTTAAATCAAATAAACAATAAAAATCCCTAGACCATTTGAAGACAAACATGAACTCAAAAATCTGATTCATACAAACTCATGTTCTAAAAAAACTCGTCACACACCACCATGGCACAAGGCTTGTGTCTCATGCCACGTTAAGCCTGTGGCACGACATGGCCTAATGCACAGTTTTCGTAATGCGATATTTGATTTTTTCTTTACGTTTAATGGCACATGGCTTGTGTCTCACGCCACATTAAACCTGTGGCACAACATGGCCTAATGCGCAGTTTTCGTAATGCGATATTTGATTTTTCTTTACGTTTTAATGTCTTATTTGCAAGTTTTTAATATATAACCTAACTTAACTTATTTATTACTATTGACTTATTGAGTAACACTACAAACATATGTTTTATATATAATATTATATATGAATTAGAAATTTGACGCCATAAGTCACGTCTTGAAAACGTCATTGCTTCGTTGTGGCTCTTAAAGCTTGAAGCTTGGCCTTGCCGCCCACCATGCTTCACGTCATTTAATCTCTCTACACATCTTAATCTAGATTTTATAAAACAAATCAAACCTTAATACGAGGTTCCAAATCGTTTGAAATCAAAACCCTATATTTGAATATGAATCTTGAAATTGTCTTGGAAATGAAAACCATCGATTTGAGTCCATTGTCTTCATCTACGTCTTATGTTGGTTAAAAACCAGAGTCGATTCCATCTCCTAGGGACGATTCAATCGGGAAGGGATGATGTGTGATGGGTTTGGGGGTGGTTTTGAGTTGTTGTGATGATACGATGCTCAATGGGTTGAGGCGGTGCTGGAAGGTGTTCTTTTGCAAGAAAAGGAAACTCAAGGGGGGTGGTGAACGGTTCCTAGAAGATTTGGGGAAGGCTTAAGGGAAGTTTTTTTTAATTATTTTATTACATAAAACATTAATACAATTTTTTGTTAAATTATTTGGGAAATTAATTAAAATACCCTAAGTCAAACCAAGTGTTACCAAAATACCACAAATCTCTCCCACTTTGTAAAAACATCCCTTTTTTCCGCGATGGGAGCCCGCGATCGCGGGCCAGGGACCATTTCTGACACTTTTTTAAACTTGCAGGGACCATTTTTGAAAAATGGAATCCCGCGATCGCGGGCTCATCCCGCGATGGGATTGTTTTTGTGACTTTTCAATTGCAAGGGATTATTTTTGAAAAATTCCAGGGACCATTTTTGAAATTTTGACATGCGTAGACACTGTTCACCCCGCGTAGTCCACTATAGCACCGCGTTCTTCCAACTTGATGAATTTGATTTGGAATGTTACACTTTCAACCCCTATACTTATTTACTAAATTTACTTTATACCTTTTACTTTCATTATTTTAATTTTACATTTAACACATATAATCGTTTATTAACTAAAATACGTTAAAAAATACGTTTTAATTTTAACAAATTACACCGTTATAATCGCCTCTTCGATACGTTCGAAATGAGCCCAATCTTGAATTTTTTTGGATTTATATATTTTAATATATATCATATACAGGTATACACTACATAAAAAAATAATTTTTATATTTAAAATTCATACCCTTATAGTTAATTATTTAATTTATGGTACATCTCTTATTTTTTTTCAATTTTGTTTTACACTCCTATCGCATTAACATAATAATCATATATTAACTAATTCATTAAATCGTTTTAAATTATTATTATTTGAATGTGTTTATAGATATCGTGAATGGCAATAGGAGAAGGTTTCACGAGAAGAATATGAAATGGGGTTTTGACAAGTTGGTATCACTGGACTCATTTAATATTTGTGAAAATGAGTATTTGACGAATGATGATTCATGTGTGTTTGGAGCTGAAGTATTTGCAGTTACAGAGTATGCACAAAAGAATCGATGTATTTCCAACGTAACCTAGATTAAAATTATCTCCTTCAGTTTAGTCCCGTCCCGTCTCATCCAGTTCAGTCTCGTCCAGTTCCGTCCCGTCCCATCTAGTATGCGTACCAAACGCTACCTAAGAGTACCATAAATTAAATAATTAACTATAAGGGTATGAATTTTAAATATAAAATATTTTTTATGTAGTGTATATGATATATATTAAAATATATAAATAAATAAAAATCAAGATTGGACTCATTTCGAACGTATCGAAGAGACGATTATAATGGTGTAATTTGTTAAAATTAAAACGTATTTTTTAACGTATTTTAGTTCATAAACGATTATATGTGTTAAATGTAAAATTAAAATAATGAAAGTAAAAGGTATAAAGTAAATTTAGTAAATAAGTATAGGGGTTGAAAGTGTAACATTCCAAATCAAAATCACAGTTTCGAATTGAAATTTACACTTTCAACCCCTATACTTATTTACTAACTTTACTTTATACCTTTTACTTTCATAATTTAATTTTACATTTAACACATATAATCGTTTATCAACAAAAATACGTTAAAAAAATACGTTTTAATTTTAACAAGTTACACCATTATAATCGTCTCTTCGATACGTTCGAAATGAGACCAATCTTGAATTTTTTTGATTTATATATTTTAATATATATCATATACACTACATAAAAAATATTTTATATTTAAATTTCATACCCTTATAGTTAATTATTTAATTTATGGTACTCTTAGGTAGCGTTTGGTACGCATACTAGATGGGACGGGATGGAACTGGACGAGACTGAACTGGATGGGACGGGACGGGACTAAACTGAAGGAGATAATTTTAATCTAAGTTACGTTGGAAATACATCGATTCTTTTGTGCATACTCTGTAACTGCAAATACTTCAGCTCCAAACACACATGAATCATCATTCGTCAAATACCCATTTTCACAATTCTTAAATGAGTCCAGTGATACCAACTTGTCAAAACCCCATTTCATATTCTTCTCGTGAAACCTTCTCCTATTGCCATTCACGATATCTATAAACACATTCAAATAATAATAATTTAAAACGATTTAATGAATTAGTTAATATATGATTATTATGTTAATGCGATAGGAGTGTAAAAAAAATTGAAAAAAAAATAAGAGATGTACCATAAATTAAATAATTAACTATAAGGGTATGAATTTTAAATATAAAAAATATTTTTTTATGTAGTGTATAACTGTATATGATATATATTAAAATATATAAATCCAAAAAAATTCAAGATTGAGCTCATTTCGAACGTATCGAAGAGACGATTATAATGATGTAATTTGTTAAAATTAAAACGTATTTTTAACGTATTTTAGTTAATAAACGATTATATGTGTTAAATGTAAAATTAAAATAATGAAAGTAAAAGGTATAAAGTAAATTTAGTAAATAAGTATAGGGGTTGAAAGTGTAACATTCCAAATCAAATTCATCAAATTGGAAGAACGCGGTGCTACAGTGGACTACGCGGGGTGAACAGTGTCTACGCGGGTCAAATTTTCAAAAATGGTCCCTGGAATTTTTCAAAAATGGTCCCTTGCAATTGAAAAGTCACAAAAACAATCCCATCGCGGGATTCCATTTTTCAAAAATGGTCCCTGCAAGTTTAAAAAAGTGTCAGAAATGGTCCCTGGCCAGCGATCGCGGACTCCCATCGCGGAAAACGGGTTTTTTTGCAAAGTAGGAGAGATTTGTGGTATTTTGGTAACACTTGGTCAAACTTGGGGTATTTTAATTAATTTACCAAATTATTTTATTATATAAAATATTAATACATTTTTTAATATTTTCCACGCAAATACCCTCGATTCTCTTAGGGACACAAAGTATGATTTCCTAACACAAAACCTATGATTTAGAAGCTATAGAAACGTACGGTGTGACTTTTACTTACCGAAAATTTCGGATGTTACATATGTTTTGAATATTTTATTTTTCATTCATGCTTTTGGTGGTGCTTTTGGGTACGGTGCGTGCTCATGATCTGATGTTTGGAGGTCATTTGTTATCAATAAGTTGATGTTTTGGATACTTAATTTTATCCTTGTTTTTCGGTATTTAAATGTCAAACTTTATTTAAGTATTGTGTAAGTACTGGGTTTTGTTTCATGTTTAAAAGTAGTGATTCCGTCACCGAGATTTCATTACGAAAATGATGGGTTTTGGGAAAGAGTTTGCTTTTACATTCAATATATTTTATTTTAGAAATTGTGAGTTAAATAGCATTCTATCTGTTTTACCATTTTACATTAAAGATGAAAACTCTTGAACTCACTAGGCATTATTATCTGTCGACATGTGCATCAGGTTCTCGTTGGGGAATGGTACTAGCGACATTGTGATGAAATGCGCACTAGTTAGATGCATGAGAAGGATTTAGCTATCCATTTACGTCTTCCACACCTTGAAGATAACGACAATTTCTGGGTTTTAGTAACACTCGACATTAACCTCGGCTTTATATGAAGTTTAGTTCATCTATGTTGGCATTAAATCTATTTTTTCTATTCAAGGAAGTTAAATATCGAATTATAGGAAAGTATTTATCGTTGTATTTGATGAATTATTGAAAAATTTAAATTAATCGCTTTTTTCCAAAATTTGTGGGTGTCACAACTTACAACCATATCCATCATCAAGGCGTCGAACGAAAAGGATGATGATAAGTTTAAACCCCACCATTTAAAGATATTCGCCTACAATTTTAAACTCCGCGGGCATTTCAGGAAGCAGTGGTCTAAAGTTTCAACCCCATTACCGCAATACGACAAAGAGTAGAATGCATATCAAAACTGTTAGAATGAAGGATCGTCTGAATCTGAATTGCTCGCCATCTAAGCCGCCAATTAAAGATGCAACTTTTCTTGGTGTAAGCAAACTCGATTGTGTTTGAATATTATTCACCGGTACCTGCAAACGTTTGTCATCAATTAAGCACCTCAAAGCCTCAACCTAGAAGGTCCATGCTCGCTAAGCCACCACCATACCCAACAATCCTCTTCCATCGACTGAATAGAAATGTTACCGAGAGAGGAATTCAACTCCTCCAAATATCTTATCGGCCCCCTAGGATTTTGAACCTACTCCCACGTCCCATAACACCAGTCATTGTAACACCCTTAAATTTGGAAAGAGCAACTAAATAAAAACTTCGATAAAATAATCAAATAGAGGATAAAATCCTTTCTACAAGACCATCCTTAGAAATACCTCAACTTTAAATCATAAAATTAACTCAAACATTCAATAACTTAAATCATACCAAGACTAAATAAGGTCGAGTGTCACTTAACCCAATTACAAATTGCTATTCCCAAAATAAATGAAGAAGCCTTCACCAAGCTAATTTTTTCTCGGGCACACAACTAGCTCTCCACTCTTCACAGTGTCACTAGAAATATATCCCAACCGGAACCTGTTGCACATGCCGACAAATAAAAAGGTTAGGCTAACGCCTAGTGAGTTCAAGAGTTTTCATCATTTATGTATAAATCGTTAAAAGAACAAGTGCATCTTTATTATGAAATCCAAAATGAGTTTACTTTAAATATAAGAACGACTCATTTTCCGATAAAAGTAATTTTAAGTGATGGCAACACCAATGTAGACGTTTTCCAATACACACCTTTTTAAAGACGAAACCCCAATATAAAACATTAAGTTGTAAAGTAAACTCAACCCAAAACTCACACAAACGTAAATAATAAATGACCTCCCAAATTAAGGACTCGTGGGCAAAACTTTACACACCAAAACATCCAAACACTGATGGGGCAACATAATACTTAACTCATAACTCATAGATAATAATCTTCAAATATAAAACGTCACCGAAAACATGAATAATAAAACTCAATACCCAAAACAACACCTTTCGGCGACGGGGGAGACCCACTTACCAACATAAGTGATGGAACACAAAAGTAGGTCACTTGAAATATTAGTAAAACCAATCACACAAGTTACATACCTATTGGATGTCGAGATTGGCTATTTAAAGCACCCATGGAGTATCAACTTCAACCCCTCTAGGTCTATACATTGAGTTATCCACATCTAAGAAACATACTAGCACATAGGACTTACACCTTACCTCGATGCCTATTTCGTGCTACAATGTGGAAAACTAGCGTCCCATCATTGAACGTAAAACTCGAGTGCCTATGGATCTATAGCAATAAGGTCTAAAACATTACATGACTCCAAACGAATGAACTAGCGCATACAAAACATCTAATTCTCAAATAAATATAAATCATGATCAAGCTCTACGTTGAGCTATCAAAACTGGACAAATGTCCCCAAAAGCCAACATAATCAAATACCGAGCCACTAGCTCAACTAATCAAAAGACCATTTGTTAAAAGTCATAAAATGAAATAAAACATAAATACCCCACGTTTATGCGAAACATGCTCCATAAACATAAATAACTCCACGCAACTCTAGGTTAATACAAATCATTTTCCAAAACACCCATCAAGGTGCATTTACACCAAAAGATTTACACTCGTAAGATAAATCGTTAAAATATATCAATACCTAAGATTTACTCATCGAAATACTCAAAATACATCTTTTCCCCAAAACCAAAACGTTTACAATTTCCAAAATGTTCGCAAGGTCGGGAATGACCAAAATCCAAAGACTCACACGACCGTATTTTCAAAGCGTACCATAACACAAACGATGCATATTTCCAACAAACACTAAAATGCATTTTTACCAAATAACTTCCATTATGCAATAAACCATCAAAACATTTTCATTTATGATTCATTTAAATTACCCAAAAATCCCAAATATGGGTGTTTTACAATATTTATAAAGTTAAATACTTCAAATAATCAAAACCCACCAAATAACTCAACAATTGATAATTTCATGTAAAACACATAAATACTTGGAAACAAACGTTTTTGGCATGTCAACGTTTTCACAAATCAACTTGAACTCACCTTGCTAGATTTAGGCTAAATCTAGATTTTTCCCAAACTTGAGCTCCTTTGAAGAAACTTGCATATTCAAACAAAACTTCCAAAAACCTAGAGCCACAAGTTTCCACCCATAAATATCCATATTCAACCATTTAGAATCGTTCCCCAAATATTTTACATCAATATCTCAACTTATATCAAAACCCTAATTTCCATAGATGAAGAAAAGAGAAGATTACCTTAACCCCAACTTGAATCCACCAACCAAAATACCTCTAGAGTCACCAAAATGAACCACAAACTCCCAATCTTCAAAATGGATAAAAAGGGTTGGATGAAACCCTAGAAACTTGATGAAGAAGATGAAGTGAAGGGGTTTCAACTTTAGCTTCCAAAACCATGTTAGATGAATAATGATGACTTGAAATCTTGAATCTTGGGGCTTAAAGGCCCAAAGTCGGCTATGTAGGCAAAGGGTTTTGGTTTGGGAGAGAAATGAGTGAAATGGGAGAAGTGAGGAGTGAAATGGGGCTGAAAATCACATTTTAAGGCCCTAGTACCCGTATGCGATTGTGATAGTGTCACAATCGCTGGCACAATAGCACAGGTTGTACCAAGAGTTTTTGGCTTCCGGCGATTGTGACATGCGATTGTAACACTGTTAGAATCGCGGGCACTATAGCACAGAATGTACCGAAAACTGTTTTGGCCATAACTTCTTCGTTTTAGCTTCGGAAAGAACCGTTGGTCTCATATTTGAATTCTCCATCCAACAAGACTCTAAAATCTAGGATTTTATCCAAAATCCTATTTTTCATAATTAATTTAAAATATCGATACCTTCCAAAGATCGAGGTGTTACAGTCATGAACCCTCACTACACATTTAAGGAGCGAGACATCCTTCACAACTTCCAACCTAAATAGTATCGGAAAAGCTCACAAAGTCTAAGATTCCAACCATTTGTCCTTCTAAAAAGAGGTATTCCCCTATTTCCAATCCTTTTCCCAAAAGAATCCGAATATGAGATATCAATTTCACCAAAATCTCTACAAACCCCTTAAAATACCCCCCCTGTAACATCCTAAAAATCAGGGCAAATTTAAACCTTAAAATTTATCAGATTTAATCGTAATTTCATCCAAACTTTTATACATAAGCGGAGAATTAACTATGAGGATTCATATACACATTTCGAATTATCAAAACAACCTATTAATCTAATCCTGACAACTACGATTAGATTAAATTGGCTGTCTAGGCCAATCGTCAAAAGCATCCTCGCATATGCTAACTTCTCCACTTATCACCAAAAGTTGAATACCAAAAACACTCGTCCCTCTTCCCGTTACTTCCCCTAGCTCGTACCTGGTAAGAAAATTTATTTTGAAACGATTAGGTTTACGCCTAGTGAGAACATCCATTTTCAAATTAAAACTTTAACAGCTTTGGAAACTCAAGTAAACAAAGCGTATAAACAAACCTGGTTTGCCATCATTCTTACCGTACGTCTACACATCTTACCATGACGGGAACATACCCGATTCCATGAGTATGACTAACATTCAGAAAGTCATATCATCACATTCGAGAACCTACTACGAATCATTACCGATTCTAGATCATCGCTCATGTCCAAGAAATTACAATTTACTTTATGCCTATTTCTTGGAGTGGAAGTGGAGATTACAATTTACTTTATGCCTATCTCTTACCTTCCCATATAAATCAAGAATTACAATTTACTTTATGCCTATTCCCAGATTTCTACTCACAACACGGAATGAGAATTATAATTTACTTTATGCCTATTCCTCATTTCTCATCACCTTACGAAATAGGAATTACAAGTTACTTTATGTCTATTTCTCATTTCAGGTCAACGGGAATTACAAGTTACTTTATGCATATTCCACGTTACAATTACTACCAGTGCCTATGGATCCATTACACTTACTAGCGTATATGCATATCAACATATCACGCCACACCTCGTATCATATTCTCAACTCTAAGAATACCAGATAACCTATCGTATCCTTATCCTCAACTAGGTAATTGTACCGCGCTTTGCGCGGTCGATGTATGATCGTTGTTGTTGAATATGATATATGACAAATATCCATAAATTTGAATTGAATGTAAACCGGTAACGTTATCATAATAATTATGATCCACTATTAAATTGTGAAATGGTAGAAAACACGACATTCCGTATTTGTAAAACTAATATTTTTGTTTTTGGTTGTGTTAGTATAATAATAAAGAGTGGTGTCGTATAGTGTTTGTAAAAAATAACAATACAACTAATGATGTATAAATAACATATGTGAATTCAGTACGTTATTGGGGAGAATAGAGGGAGCCAAATATTACCTTATATGATTAACATTTTAAATAAAACAATGTCATGGTTGGAAATGCATCGTTAGATGGTGGAGTCTTTTTCCTGTAAGAAGTAATAAAATGAAAAGTATTAGTTTATGAATTGTGTTAGTGCTCTAGGTAAGCAATATTTTATAGTTATTATAGATTATGAGGATGTTGTACCTGAAGATCATATGTCGCTGAAGAAATACTTTGGAAAACTTCCTTGAAAACTATATTTTTAATGAAGTTTCGATCTTCAATCTCATTGTCGGCATTTAGTATGACCAATCCTTCACGTGATGTAACTCGTGATACATCAACATATAGTTGGCCATGTGTAAAGACTTGGTTAGGGAGATACAAGCCAACATGACGTAGTGATTGGCCTTGACTTTTATTTATTGTCATCGCAAAGCATGTCGCCAAAGGAAGTTGTCACCGGTTGAGCTTGAATGGCCACCTTGTTTCATTCGGGGACATGATTATTCTTGGAATTGTGACATTTTTGCCAACATGCGTTCCAGAAATAATATCTGCTCTGATGGACCATTTTCCCAATTTTGTAACAATCAATCTTGTCCCATTACATAACCCTTCTGATTGATTCAAATTTCTAAGAAGCATCACTGGAGCTCCTTCTTTTAGCTGAATGTCATGGTTTGGGACCCCATTGAATTTTAAACTATGCAAGAACTCAGATGGGTACAAAAGATATTCTTCATTAGTTTGTACACTTGCTTTACACACGTTGTCTGAGCTGAGGTAATTGACACCTTCTCCTGGTAGCATGTCGATAATCATGTTGTTCAAATCATGGACCATTTCATTTTTTGGTGTCAATATCGCTCTTTCTTTCAGATATGCAGGGTTGTTAAAATTATCCATCAGAGACGGATACACAGCTTGAATCATACATTGCATTGGGTCCTCCCACTGGTCTAGGGCGATATCAGATGGAAGTTTGATTAACTCTCCTTCATTGTCATCGTACAAAGAACCATCTCCTAACTGCAACAATCACTTGTCAAATGAATCTATTTTACAAGCTTCAGATTCTGATATGTCTCCAACATATAGCCTCATATTTTGGTTAAGCTCAAGAACCTTGAAATATTGCCATAAGTAGGATGAATTGAGAGAAGCATCAACGATGTCACCTCTACTTCCTTTTTGAACAACGGGCAAAATTTGGCGAAAATCCCCACCACAAACAACAGTAAGTCCACCAAAAGGTTTTTCTTTACTGTTGGGAAATCTTGTTGTAAAAATATCGCGCAAACTTTTATCCAAAGCTTCAAAACAAAATTTATGTGCCATTGGTGCTTCATCCCAAATGATCAAAGAGGTTTTCATGAGAAGTTCTGCTAATTGTGTACCATGTCGAATCTCACAAGTTGATCCAGCTGTGATATTGATCGGGATATGAAAGCGAGAATGTGCTGTTCTACCGTTAGGCAACAATAAAGCTGCAATCCCCGAAGTTGCAACGGGCAAAACTATTTCTGCTTCTGATCTGAACCTTGCAATAATTGTATTCCACAAAAAGGTTTTCCCTGTACCACCATGACCATGAATGAAAAACAATTGTCCCTTTTGGGATTGCACAGAATGAACAATAGCTTCATATGCCTTTTTCTGGCAAGAATTGAGAGTTTCAAATGATTGGTCATGTAGTATCTTCAATTGATGACGATCATAATCAAGTTCTTCATCGATCAACCGATTCTTTGATTCTCGTAACAGTGCAGAATTAGGGAATGGCATTCCAACTATGTCTTTCAAACTTCTTCCCATCTTCAACATTATTGTTTCTATTTCAACCAAGGTATATGTTTCAACTTGTTTGTCATTTAACTGCATGTCCGGCTCCCTGAACTTTTTTCTTTGTAGGTAAGGAATATCTTCAGACAATGTAGCATAGTGAGACTCCCAAAGTTGTGACGCATTTGAGACTTGGCAATGGATGAGCATTGTAACAAATAGATGTCGCAATTCATTGCCAGTTGCCCAAAGTGCAGCTTCTGCCAAACAATCAATCCATTCTTTATCATCGTCTAATAATCCCAATGCATAACATGCATCTTGGAAAGAAGGGTATGTGACATTGTTGACAGTTCGGATACTCTCAAACGAAGTACATCCTTTGACATAATTAAGCAACATCCTCATGTAAAAGCGCTCTCCGCTTGAAGGGGACGCGAAAAATATTCTGCCGATTGCTTTGCCTTTCTGTCTTTCCTTCCAAACTTTGTCATCTGAATTCCAAACCCACTCTGTGGGAAAATCTGTATAACTTAGTTGTCGTGCCTTCACATACTTCTTATTTGCTTCAAACCATTCTGTAAACTTTGTCTTCTCCACGCCAGGCATAGATAGAACATTTTCGACATGAGTATTTTCACGAAAAACAACTGTATGATCTCCAGGCAAATGAAATGGTAATCTTTCAACTAGGGGTTGTCTGTAATGTATGTCAAACTGAAAGATCCTCCAACAAGCCTCAGCAGCGGATATATACCTGCAATCCAAATAAGTTTTGATCTCATCGTTCCCTTCACCTTTGTCTGAGGATTCAATTGTTGCAACAGCTCTATCTGATCCTTTATGAAGATATTTGAATAAATACTTTATAGCTCTTGAGAAATTACAGAGCTCTACATTGATATGTGCATCAAATTTAACCAACAAGTTTCTGTTGTACGGGACCACTGAACGATTATCCAAGAAGGTATCTTTCTTACAAATGCTGATATTTGTTTTCCTTCTTCTGTATATTGGGAATCCCTCGGCATCGATAATGGTTTTGTCAACAAACTTTTTTGGATAATGCTTTGAACATCTGCCTTGTACCATACATGGACATTTAGGATTGGAACTCCCACATGGTCCATGCATCATAAATTTCTTGACAACATTGTATCCGTCAAGATCGACATTAGGATCGGGAATTTCGGCTGTTATTATATTGTCGATATGCTCACCTGAAAATGTTTAATTAAATTAGTGTAAGGTAAATATAAATTATATTTGTTGATGTCTATATTATGCAGATAAAAATAATTATATAACAATAAAGAAAATTAGATCTTAAATAAAAAATGTATGGTAAATAAAAATTATCTTTGTTGATGTCTTTGTGCATAATAGAAATAATTATAAAATAATAAAGAAAATTAGATGTTAAATGAAAAGTTAAAGTGGTTGTTATTATATTGTCGATATGCTCACCTGAAGGATTTTTCATCGTCTGATGTAGGAAGAGCAAGATATGTGCATGCGGCAATCCTCTTTTTTGAAATTCAATTGTGTACAAACCTATGAAATATAACAAATGTAAAGGTTATAAAGTTGAGAATGATGATAAGATAATTGTGGTCTCGTTTTTAAGAAGTAAAATAAATGTAGAATAAGGGTGGGTATGAGATTGACTTACATGCGATTATTTGTCCAAATGGTTGCTCATTCTTCAGGTCTTGCATTAGTTGGAAGAGTTTTATCTCAAACACACGACATACAATATCTGCACGATTTTCATGATCTTTTTGGCCAATTTTTTGGAGCATGTCATTGATTTCAGGCCATTTCGGATTGCATGTGAAAGTTAGAAACAAATCTGGATATCCAGCCCATTTGCAAATCGCCATCGCGTCTTGATAGTTCTGTGCTTTATAGCGTGGACCTCCGGTGTGTGACGATGGTAAGATAATTGATTTCCCAATCGTTGAACAATCTGAATCACCACGGTGAACCGCATCCATCAATCCTGAATAAAGATCCGCCCTGAGTTTTGTTTGGTTATTTCTTATCCATCGAAAACGCTCCTCTTCAATTGCCATGTAAGAATCAACGATATATTGTTGAAACAATCTACCTCCTCGAATAAGACTTTTCCCTTCATGTATTCTTTGTTGAAGACGAAAACAATAATATTCTCTCATCGTCAACTTTTCTCTTTTTCGTTTACGGTTTGGCAAGATTCTTAGATGAATGTCAGTTATATAACCATCTTCACCATATGGGTGGATCAATGGGTATGTCATTGACATGAAACTTGGATGCAAATCTGTGATTCTTTGAAGACCTGTAGTTTGATGCTCAACAATTACGTCACGATGACAATTTGTTTCTGTAAAATCACCGACTATTAAACCTGCAACTTCTGAAACAGTTGGTATATTATATTGACGACCATCTGTTGTCCTGTTTCCCTTGAGGCACAATCGAAATGAAGATTGTGGAGATTCTTTGAATCTATCTCTTGCCATTCGGAAAGTTTTTGCAAGAATATTATGACAATCCAACATTTGAGATAAACCGTGCACAGTTTCGTGGTCCAACATAGATGCTCGACTACTGTCCTGAAATGTATTGATTCTGTTACCAATTTCATTGTCAGTGTCATATATATAAAGTTGTGCAAATTGCGGTTTACGCCCACTCTCTGGCAACAAAGATCCAATGCGGTGATAATTTTGGCCACTCATACGGAACACATATGGTCCCTTTGTGTTATTAATAGATGAATCAACACGACCACCCATTGACGTAAATGCAAACATGGCATTGTACATTCTGATATTTTTCAGAAATTGAACTCCTTTTTGCCCAGAAGCATCACTCATAAGATATTGCAAGTATTCAGGTGGTTCTCTCAATAATGGCACTTGCACACTCCCCTCAGCGCAACAAAAGGAAAATTTTGGTTGCGACACCTTTCGGGTTCTGGTGGTCCGTTCCTCATACCATAACATTGCACCACAATGAGGACAAATGTATGTGGGAGGTCCAAAATACCATGGTTGTGTCCAATTAACTGTGGTAAATTTTGAATATAAAAAAGTAAGCATCATAAAGTAATATAAAATTGCAAAAATATAACAAATATTTGTAAGTAAATAATGTTTACCTTGGGCATGCACGGTTTGTACATTATTAGACTCGTATGAAGTATTATGTTTCTCGACTTGGCAAGTTAGGGAGTTTGAAGAATTCTCAATGCTATGGTCATTTGCTGTATGAAAAAATAAAGCTGTCAAAATGGAAAAATGAGGTGTACTATATGAGTGAAATAAGTAGTTTACCTAGGTATTCAACGACCTTGCAACCATTGGTCCTGCCATTAGTGTCACTGATGCAAGAGAGAAACGTTCCTTGTATTTTTGTTTGATGAGCTGGAAATTTTGCACATTTATGTAGTTAATATAGCAGTAAATCAATAAATATTCAAAATAAAATTTAATTGGTTGAATATATATACTTTCAATTTGTGATCCTGGAGTAACGTATTTGATGTCGGTATAGGCGGTTGAATTTCTAAAAAAATTCAGAGTCTGCGAAAGACTTTTAATAGTTATTTGTAAAGCACGATGATTGTACTTGTTACGAATAAGGATTAGCTTGCGATTCAGTCGTGTGTGCTTTGTGATTCTGTTTCTAACAAATCGTAAGTTGTTGTCTGCCATTCCGTTAGAAGAGCTCGATTGGTTGTTTTCGAATTGCCGCAGATACTTCTTATGACTACGACAGATACATGTGTACAACCTTTTAAGGTTGTCAACATGCTCTTGAGACTCCCTTGCTTGTACCGTATCTTCAATTAATGTGTCAAACAACTCCATTTTACACCTTCAAGGGGAGTTTTACAACTCAAAGAAAGAACGAAGCTGTAAGTATCTTTACAACAATCAAAGTAAGTTGATAGGAAAGATTATGTGATATGTTGTGAAGTTCTCAAGTATGTAAGAGCTCTAGTGATACATGTTAAATGACAAATATTAGCGTGGCACTTAAATTTTTTTACCATGATTATAAACAATTCATAAAAAGGTTTGCCAATAGAGCATGCGAAATATGTTAATCTATAGTTCATTAGAATTTGGTTACTCATGTATCAATCCACTTCCATCCAGATTATTAGCATACTAATATGTCAAAGTGAATTAAGTTTACTAATAAATAAGTGACGCACGATGATAAGAGTTTACGTGAGTTTTATAATTCAAGAGAATGTTAATTCATTGAGTACAATAAGAGGCAACTAAGAGGTTGTGATACCTCTTACCAGATAAGAGAACGATAAGATATAAGACATTAGGGGACTGTTTAAATAAACCTTATAATGCATCTGAAGTCTGAATTGGTCAGATGTTTTAAGAGGTATTAAGAGGTTTTTAAAAAATAGCTCCTTAATGTGATAAAATATAGATGCTCAGTCTCTTACCAGATCAGAGAAGGATAAGACATAAGGGACTTTAATAATTAAAAGGCAAAAAAACAGTCTGAAAGGTACTACCTCTTAACGAATCAGAGATAAGAGTAAAAACAAAAAGAGGCAAATAATAGGTTGGTTTACGTCTTACCAGATAAGAGAACGATAAGATATAAGACATAAGGGGATTGTTTAAAGAAAACCTCTTAATACCTCTGAAGTCTGAATCGGTCAGACGTCTTAAGAGGTATTAAGAGGTTTTAAAAAACAGCTAATTAATGTGATGAAATATAGATGCTTAGTCTCTTAGCAGATAAGAGAAGGATAAGACATAAGGGACTTTGAAAATCAGAGATAAAAAAAACCAAAAAATGCGTAGGTGGCGTTTGTTTTTTAAGAGGTCTGAATCTTATTAATAAGAGGTGGTGCTTTAAGAGGTTATAAGACATTTTTAAGAGGTCTGAATCTAATTAATAAGAGGTGGTGCTTTAAGAGGTTATAAGACATTTTTTAAGAGGTCTGAATCTACTTAATAAGAGGTGGTGCTTTAAGAGGTTATAAGACATTAGGGGACTGTTTTTTTTAAACCTCTTAATATCTGATTTCATAAAAAAAAACACAGCCTGAATGTGATAAAATATAGATGTTTAGTTGAAGGATTTGCTAAAGCAACTGTCCTCAATTGCTAGAAGGAGATGCAGCGTTCATTTAATGATGATGGTCAGCTTGGGACAATGTTATTTGGATTTCTTGCTTATAACAAATCAAAGAGAAAATAATTGGACATAAAAAGCAAAAAGCATATATATAAGCTCAAATAAAGCAAATATCATTTAATTAGAAACTAACCTGAATAATAAACATATGGCTTTTGGGAGAATGATATGATTTCCTTCCACGTCACAATTGCAGAGTTGTAAAACGTCTGTAAACCTCACGTATTGTAAAGAAATTGTAGGTGACAGAAAAAGATTAGATAGACTACTATATATATATATGTATATATATATATATGTATATATACTAATTTCATTTATTTGTAATTTTAAAATTCAATAAATGCTAATTATATGTATTAAAACTATAGTAAATGACAATTACTTGAATTAAAAGTAATATAAATAAGGAATATTTGTATTAAAAGTATAGTTAATGATAATTATTTGTTTTAACAATACAATGAATGAACAATAAGTAGTTTTAAATATACAAATAATAATTATTTCCTGGCTGCTTGGTTTTTTTGTTTTGCTCAACATAATATAACCTATAAATAAGCTCAACATGTGTAATTACTGATTATAGTGTTGCTAATGATCGTTAATTTGTATATCAAGGAGAAACATTATTAATGGTATAATGTTAAGAAATAGAGAAAGAGAGGGTGAAATTAAAATAAAGTGGAATTAATATATAGCAAAAGTATGTGAACCTTGTTCATTAAACTGAAAAAGCAAACTAAAAATAAATGGGGATGGAAGTCGAGCAAATCCTAAAAAAAAATGCATACAAGCAATGACAGGAAAGATCTTTTATTTCCCACAAATCATTTTTTAGTTGTCATCTTCTTCGTCATCCTCAAGCACCACTCTTTTTTTCTTCTTGGTTGGTAAAGATATTTCATCATCACTTGTTATCGCATTGTCCATAGAAACGAAAGTAACTTCTGGATCCTGCAAGATATATGTACACAGAACAAATAATTTTGGTGAAAAAAAAACCAAGTTACAATATTTGAAATAGTAATCGTCATTTACAAAATCCATACGTACCTTTGCAACAGCCTTCTTCAACCTCTTACAACCAACCTTTCCACCATTTACAATTTCACAAGGTTTCTCTACTTGGTCATCAGAAACCCATAGGCTAGCCACCGTAAAATTTTCACGCCCGTGTATGATATTGTACTCATTTAGTTTTAGTTTAAACACATATTCTTTTCCGATGAGGGTTAGAACCTCTGCTGGAACATCAACGCTGGTTATTGATTGTTTGTTAAGCAATTTGTGTGCTGAAGTGTCCAGCACTCTCTCGGCAACCTTATTGAACAATTCACAACTTGTTTCTCCAGTTTTGTCCTTGATTCTTATGTGTATTTTATACCTAAAGAATGTTACACATAGGTAGAATTAATAGCTATGAAATCATCTAGATTGTGAATTAACATTTATATAATGACGTTAGAAGAGAAAATCGACTTACAACACAAGAGGAAATTCAGACTCTGCCTTGCAATTTCCACAATAATAACCACTGTCTATAGTGGTTAGTTGTTTGTAGCAAGCCTTGCATCCCTTGTAAAACCATCCCAATGAGGAAACTATGCTACTGATCGTCCCTCTGACAGTTATGAACGAAACCTAAAGTGTACACATAATTAAAGGATAATATGTAGTTATTAATGCATTGTATAAATGAATGAGAAAAATGAAAAATTATGGAATGTTATTAAAATGGTACCTTCATATCTTTATCCCAAGTAGCACATAATAGGTCATTAATCATCATCCGCTCTAGAAGCATATCTTCATCACGACGCTTTTTCTCGTCCGGATTTTCAATAAAGTTGATTCCAGTTGCAACGGTTGTGAATCTTTCAATTAGAGAAGAAACATAGCTTGTTTTTAAATTTATGAATATTTTGCTAGCGCTTGTGGTAGCAAAATAGACAACACCTGTGTTGTGAAAATTCAAACAACATTGTTAGAACATAAATATTAACAAAATACATAGTGTGATATGTATATGACTGTATGAATATAAGATATCTCCGATGTTATCTTTGAATGCATAATACAAGTGAATATGATTCTTTATTTTTATAAGTAACGAAGCATACCTTGGAAAGTCTTCACCCTTGTACATGTCACTATGAGAATGACAGGTCCAACTTCTGCTCTGGTTTTCACACTGGTGGCATCAAAATCCTCACCCAACTTACCCCACAAAGTTACTCTTGATGCAATTGAGCTGAATAGAAGAAGAATAAAATTTCTTGATTATTTTAGTCATAAGTGGGAAAAATATGTATCAGACAAGTAGTGAACAATAACTATGACCTACTATTGACTATATTAAGTACTTAAATACTTACTAATCGGTGATAATCTCTACATCTCTTTTTTTCCAACTCACTCCAACAGTTTCGATGTCACCAACAACACGTATACATCCAATAACATCTATAATATATTCAAAAAATTAAATCAATAATAGTTCAATCTATAAAAACATAATATTGGTGGTAAAACTAAACATACAAAGAGTTTAGGATACCTGATAAAATTGTGTCGTCATTGACACGTGAATGCACTAAATCGGCTGAAATAAATTGGAAACCATTTTTCGGGATGCTCACAATACCTTCTTCTAATTTTTTAATGGAAGTGAATTTCTGAAAAATGATCTTGATATCATTTGCGAGAGGTCTGAAATTCCCAACACTTGGAACAACTTTGAAATTTTTTATTTCATATAAAAAACCCTCATGCAACAAACTCTTGAATTTTGGAACAATGTTGCTCCAAATGCTTGCATGAACCAGATTCTCCTACAGTTAACAAAAAATTAATTTTATGTTCAATATATGCGAAAGTGGAAATAGTAGAACAAAAAATTACATTATACTCTAAATTACCTCTTCATCGATCAATACCATATCAAGGCTAATTAATTCTCCTCCTTTTTTGCTATTCAAAGATTCCCACATCCTACAAATACGTATCCTTATGATAAAACTATGGCTATCGTTGCTGAGATTTTTGAGAGGAGTGAACTCCATTAATCTTAAATGATTGTAGAGTTCCAAAAATAAAAGAGCAAAAGTGCTAGTTAGAAAGTAAGCATGTGATTATTTATATTAGAAACATGGAATACAATGTTTTAAAACCATTAATTTTAGGTGTGGTTACAAAATTGGAAAACACCTCATGAAGTACAATGATGAAGATTAAGAGTTGTATTTAATTTTAGTTGCGGTTACAAAGAAGTTGAAAAACTTTTCATCTGGTCTATTGATGAACAATAAAAGACGTCATTAATCATAATTGTGGTTACAAAGAAGTTCACTAACTTCAACATTGAAAATATTAATTATTTAAATGTATAAAGATATGGAGAATAAACAAAAGTGCATTCTCTATTGTCTTGATGTCAAGTATAAATGTACAAACATGTTGGTTTACAATTTTATTCTCTTCTAGCAATAATATATATAGATTATCTAGAAATTTTAGTTAACCAATAATTTAATAACATAATTTCAAGTTAACTAAATGAAATTTTGTGCATCACAAAAGAAAGAATAAGGAATACCTTGCTAATTGTTAGACCACACTTGTTGTCCATTGCCATTATATGAAATCCGACCAGATATAATGTCGCTAATAAGTCGACCCATTGGCTTCCAGATATCAAGAATCTGTTGCAACCACATCTTAGTATTTCTCACAGTTTTGCCAACATGTTCAAACAAGAATAAACATCGATCACTTCATGATGATGGAAGAGGACCATAATAATTTTCATTTAAAAATGCTCCATATCTTATTTCATTTCAAACATCATTAAGTTGTTTTCATCATATTTGCTAATAAGTGATGAGACTATCACGAAGTGGTTGGATCTAGAATCATCTGCTGTCAACATAGATGTTTTAGCAAAAAAATCACATACACGAGATTATTTGACTGATAAATTACCAATTAGAACAGTTTTGTGTTGTTATTCTGTTTGATAACTCCTTTTATATATATAGATGATATAAACATAGATTTATGTTTACATTATATTCACGACATGTATGGTATATAGATAGATATACAAGTCATGGACGCTGCAGTCGTAATGGAACTGTGATTTG
This sequence comes from Saussurea involucrata, assembly GCA_033807775.1. Classification (NCBI taxonomy): domain Eukaryota; kingdom Viridiplantae; phylum Streptophyta; class Magnoliopsida; order Asterales; family Asteraceae; genus Saussurea; species Saussurea involucrata. The sequence goes on from CM066320.1 coordinate 166,945,417, forward strand.
CATTTTGCATTCTTGTTTGAGAAAAAAAAACTAATGACTCAAATAATAAGGAAAAAAAAAATATTAACTTCAAAAGATCAAATAGAACAAATTGGAAAATTACTAAACAGTATCAAAATTTGTCTCCATGGATTAGAATCTCATTCAAACCCTAAATTGATATATAGACATAAAAACGAAAACAAAAAGCAAAAGATTGGAGATGGGATTTAAATAATCATCAAGTTTGTTTCTAAAGTTACCCGTAAGGGTTTATTTACCTAGATAAAACCATCGATTATACACACAAATCAAAAAGGTTAAATGGTATTTCAAGAAACATGAATTAGATCAAATTTGTTGGTAAAAATTACCTTAAAGGGTGACGTATATAGAACCATAAATTCATAACACACAGAAACACAAATAAAAAGGGCAAAATGGGGTTTCAAGAAACATTAATTTGATCTTAAGCCAAAACCATTGATTGTTGCCAAAAGCGTGGTAAAATTAATGACCTTAAAGGGTTACCTATACAAAACCATAACGCGATACAAGAGACTGACAGATACACAAATCAAAAGGGTGAAATGGGGATTTCAAGAAACATCAACCTAGATCAAATTTATTCCGAAATAAGTTACGTGGGAGCCTAAACCCTAAATAAGTTAAACAATGTTCTCAGAACAGTGTAATTTGGCAAAAAAGCACAGCAAAAAACTTACGGGTCTTTAATCCACTTTAAATGCGCATCCGCTAGGCAAAAGTCTTTTGACCACGTATTTAGCCGATTGACCCTCACAACACACTTGCAGTGTCACACTCCTTCCTGACAAATAAGAAACAAAAAGTTAACAATCATAATATGTTGACACGACGTTTCAAAAATGATATAGCATAAATACATGAAAGATTATATATAGTGTCCAAAATCAACTTGAAAGCAACGCATGATATGGAAATGGTAACTTGCTCTTCTAAAATTTTCTACAGATAGATTCAAGTATATAGCAAGAATCTGTAACTGATTGAGGTTTTGATCGATTAGAACCCTACATATCCTAACCATACAAAGGGAATTGTATAGTATGAGCTAGAGAAACAAATAAAAGACGATATGAAGAAGGGCCCTAAATCCCAAGACAACATAACTGTTTATTGGTAAATTCATATTTTGTAGTTGTAGCATGCTAGACACTTATTTGTAATGAAAAGTTGGATGGCTAATGACTTTTTTAGATTAAGAACTCAATACAACTTCTACTTGATGTATTTAATTAACTTGATATATACCGGTGCTCATGGATAAAGAGTTCATCAAATAATAAAATATATTAGTCTAGCTATTTGCATAGCTACATAGATATACACTTGAAGGACAAATAGACTACCATCAATTGCCAAACTACAAAAGGATCAGATTGCAATATTCACTGTCAACTATAGTGAAAGAAGGAAAAGAGCAAAAACAGTATGGGAGTTTCAACACACACAAAAAGCTACATGAAATCAGAACGCTTTTCCTGCAGTGAATTTGAATACATTAATAGGAAAGATGGAAAACATTTAACTTTTTATGTATTGGAAAAGTTCTTCCAGATCTAAGAGTGATTTATGTGCAAGCATGTTGCCTGTTTATGATTTATGTACCAAAGAAATGCCACAAAATACACATGTACCATTTATGTCATTAGCAATGAAAGGGTAAGATTTAGTGATCATTGTGGTTCTTCTGATTAAACTGAAACGTAACAGTCAATCACAAGTGAGACCTTACTCCACAGAAAATGTTAATACCTTTGTTTTGGGTGCAAGCCGAGCCATGAGAGTTGCTGCTGCATTACCAGCATTGTTCTCCTCTATAAAGCTTATTGTTGAATTGATTACAAGCAGTGTGATGATCCCTACAAAATCATGCCAATCAGTTGCCCTGCAGAATAACGAAGTTTCATGAACTAATCTAAAATAAAAATCAGGCAGTATTCATTTGTGTGTTTATGGCTTGCTTTACATTAAAAAATATTCTATATTTAATTTCAACACAATACCTGTTCGACATAATGCATCAGAGTATTAGACTTTAACAAACTAAGTAATGTGTCCCATGTGAAACAACCTGCAGAAGAGTGAAAAAATTTAGATACAAACATTTAAGTTCTATTTTCAACTTTTTTCGATGAGATGATGGAGGTTTTACCTGCTCATAATCTTCAAACAGAAGCTCAGTGTTTTTTTCCTTGCACTCCCATTAGAGGACAAACAGAGCCAAATACCCTTCATTTGTGTGTTTATGGCTTGCTTTACATTAAAAAATACTCTATATTTAATTTCAACACAATACCTGTTCGACATAATGCATCAGAGTATTAGACTTTAACAAACTAAGTAATGTGTCCCATGTGAAACTAATAACAAACTAAGCTAACACAAATAGAAAAGGTCGAATATTTTCATGTCGAATAGGTATTGTGTTGAAATTAAATATAGAGTATATTTTCATTGAGGACTTTCAACGAACACATGGTAAGCAACACAAATAACAAAAGAATAAAACTCAAAATCAAGTTCATCATAAGTTATGAACCATGGAGAACATTTGAAGCCAATAGCACAAACCCTTGCCATCGAAATCCTCTACTGCATATTTGACCGAGTCTGGAAAAAAAAACTTTTGAGAAAAGTGAAGCACAATCAGGACCAAAAACATAATTGCAGTTTGGAACCTGGGACCAAATTGAGCACCAAAAACTGAAGTATTGTTGTTGATAAATCTATAAGAAACCAAAAACAAAAGAGGGGCAAAATTAGTTGAATACAAATTGATAAGGAAGACATACCAGAGCATAAAAACTTCAAAGTTGCAATCTATGCTAACCAACAGTAGGAAACGTTAGCATAAGGCGTCGAGGCACTGGTTGGGGTGGTTCCATGTTTTCTGACCGGAGCCGTTGGTTTGAGTGGTCCAAAATTGTATGCACGTAAGAAATGAATTAGAGAAGATCGATTGAAATTCATTGATCATTGATAAATTAGAGCACCTAGTCGATTAAGATTCTATAAACCCTAACCCCCAAACGAATCAGAGCATGTATAGAGAAACAATTTGGAGCTGCCACATCAGCTTCAAACAGTTTTTAGGCTGCCATGTCATACTGAGATGATTCTGCTTTATATATTTATATAGATATAGATTAGAGAAGATCGATTGAAATTCATTGATCATTGATAAATTAGAGCACCTAGTCGATTAAGATTCTACAAACCCTAACCCCCAAACGAATCAGAGCATGTATAGAGAAACAATTTGGAGCTGCCACATCAGCTTCAAACAGTTTTTAGGCTGCCACGTCATACTGAGATGATTCTGCTTTATATATTTATATAGATAAAAATCAGGCAGTATTCATTTGTGTGTTTATGGCTTGCTTTACATTAAAAAATATTCTATATTTAATTTCAACACAATACCTATTCGACATAATGCATCAGAGTATTAGACTTTAACAATCTAAGTAATGTGTCCCATGTGAAACAACCTGCAGAAGAGTGAAAAAATTTAGATACAAACATTTAAGTTCTGTTTTCAACTTTTTTCGATGAGATGGTGGAGGTTTTACCTGCTCATAATCTTCAAACAGAAGCTCAGTGTTTTTTTCCTTGCACTCCCATTAGAGGACAAACAGAGCCAAATACCCTTCATTTGTGTGTTTATGGCTTGCTTTACATTAAAAAATACTCTATATTTAATTTCAACACAATACCTGTTCGACATAATGCATCAGAGTATTAGACTTTAACAAACTAAGTAATGTGTCCCATGTGAAACAACCTGCAGAAGAGTGAAAAAATTTAGATACAAACATTTAAGTTCTGTTTTCAACTTTTTTCGATGAGATGATGGAGGTTTTACCTGCTCATAATCTTCAAACAGAAGCTCAGTGTTTTTTTTCCTTGCACTCCCATTAGAGGACAAACAGAGCCAAATACCCTTCATTTGTGTGTGTATGGCTTGCTTTACATTAAAAAATACTCTATATTTAATTTCAACACAATACCTGTTCGACATAATGCATCAGAGTATTAGACTTTAACAAACTAAGTAATGTGTCCCATGTGAAACTAATAACAAACTAAGCTAACACAAATAGAAAAGGTCGAATATTTTCATGTCGAACAGGTATTGTGTTGAAATTATATATAGAGTATATTTTCATTGAGGACTTTCAACGAACACATGGTAAGCAACACAAATAACAAAAGAATAAAACTCAAAATCAAGTTCATCATAAGTTATGAACCATGGAGAACATTTGAAGCCAATAGCACAAACCCTTGCCATCGAAATCCTCTACTGCATATTTGACCGAGTCTGAAAAAAAAACTTTTGAGAAAAGTGATGCACAATCAGGACCAAAAACATAATTGCAGTTTGGAACCTGGGACCAAATTGAGCACCAAAAACTGAAGTATTGTTGTTGATAAATCTATAAGAAACCAAAAACAAAAGAGGGGCAAGAATTAGTTGAATAGAAATTGATAAGGAAGACATACCAGAGCATAAAAACTTCAAAGTTGCAATCTATGCTAACCAACAGTAGGAAACGTTAGCATAAGGCGTCGAGGCACTGGTTGGGGTGGTTCCATGTTTTCTGACCGGAGCCGTTGGTTTGAGTGGTCCAAAATTGTATGCACGTAAGAAATGAATTAGAGAAGATCGATTAAAATTCATTGATCATTGATAAATTAGAGCACCTAGTCGATTAAGATTCTACAAACCCTAACCCCCAAATGAATCAGAGCATGTATAGAGAAACAATTTGGAGCTGCCACATCAGCTTCAAACAGTTTTTAGGCTGCCATGTCATACTGAGATGATTCTGCTTTATATATTTATATAGATTTAACAAACTATGTAATGTGTCCCATGTGAAACAACCTGCAGAAGAGTGAAAAAATTTAGATACAAACATTTAAGTTCTGTTTTCAACTTTTTTCGATGAGATGGTGGAGGTTTTTCCTGCTCATAATCTTCAAACAGAAGCTCAGTGTTTTTTTCCTTGCACTCCCATTAGAGGACAAACAGAGCCAAATACCCTTCATTTGTGTGTTTATGGCTTGCTTTACATTAAAAAATACTCTATATTTAATTTCAACACAATACCTGTTCGACATAATGCATCAGAGTATTAGACTTTAACAAACTAAGTAATGTGTCCCATGTGAAACAACCTGCAGAAGAGTGAAAAAATTTAGATACAAACATTTAAGTTCTGTTTTCAACTTTTTTCGATGAGATGATGGAGGTTTTACCTGCTCATAATCTTCAAACAGAAGCTCAGTGTTTTTTTCCTTGCACTCCCATTAGAGGACAAACAGAGCCAAATACCCTTCATTTGTGTGTTTATGGCTTGCTTTACATTAAAAAAATACTCTATATTTAATTTCAACACAATACATGTTCGACATAATGCATCAGAGTATTAGACTTTAACAAACTAAGTAATGTGTCCCATGTGAAACTAATAACAAACTAAGCTAACACAAATAGAAAAGGTCGAATATTTTCATGTCGAACAGGTATTGTGTTGAAATTAAATATAGAGTATATTTTCATTGAGGACTTTCAACGAACACATGGTAAGCAACACAAATAACAAAAGAATAAAACTCAAAATCAAGTTCATCATAAGTTATGAACCATGGAGAACATTTGAAGCCAATAGCACAAACCCTTGCCATCGAAATCCTCTACTGCATATTTGACCGAGTCTGCAAAAAAAAACTTTTGAGAAAAGTGATGCACAATCAGGACCAAAAACATAATTGCAGTTTGGAACCTGGGACCAAATTGAGCACCAAAAACTGAAGTATTGTTGTTGATAAATCTATAAGAAACCAAAAACAAAAGAGGGGCAAGAATTAGTTGAATACAAATTGATAAGGAAGACATACCAGAGCATAAAAACTTCAAAGTTGCAATCTATGCTAACCAACAGTAGGAAACGTTAGCATAAGGCGTCGAGGCACTGGTTGGGGTGGTTCCATGTTTTCTGACCGGAGCCGTTGGTTTGAGTGGTCCAAAATTGTATGCACGTAAGAAATGAATTAGAGAAGATCGATTGAAATTCATTGATCATTGATAAATTAGAGCACCTAGTCGATTAAGATTCTACAAACCCTAACCCCCAAACGAATCAGAGCATGTATAGAGAAACAATTTGGAGCTGCCACATCAGCTTCAAACAGTTTTTAGGCTGCCATGTCATACTGAGATGATTCTGCTTTATATATTTATATAGATTGTCCCCCCTTCAGCGACTTAGCACGGTACAATCCGGATCCGGTACCTTTCGGACAACCCTCCGGAATCCGGTAGAATCCGATATCACAATCCGGAACATCCCCGGATCCGATATCAATCCGGAACCAACCCGGAATCCGGTACCCAATCCGGTACCATCCGGAATCCGGTACCAAATCCGGTACCATTCATCTTCCGGACTTCACTTATTTTACCCAGTTCCTTTATATCTCATTCAATACTCTAAAAATCCAGTTTGTATGAATGGGTTTTGTTAAAGTAACGGTATATGTATTCATTCATACATATACCGTTACTTTAACAAACCCCATTCAGTTCAACATATCAATTTTATTAAGACAAAATTTAAGGATGAACTCACCTGGAAGTTCTTGACCCAGCACAAACTTGATTTCCAAAATCAGATTCTTCTTCCTACTGAATCAATTAATACCAATCAATACCCAAAATCAACTACCAACAATGATTCAAGTGTTTCAGATTAGATACTTAGAATAACTTTACTCACCTAGCAAAACCAATTGCAACCTCTTTTCTTTTCTTCTTTCTTACTGGAGTGGAAACCTCCTTCAAGACCAACAATGAGAAATTTTCTCATACTCACCGACTCCCACTTTAAGTATATCAAATCCACTTTCAACTAATGACCAAACAAACCTCCAATTTCTAATTTTCATAATTAGCTTAAACTTTGGTCATTTTAAATTTCAACCCCTTTGAGTTATAAAATTTTACGAAAAGTCCAAAACTTAGACTATAATACAATTAGACCCCATTCATATTAAATATAATATAATGGAAATTCAAGGTGTTACACACCACACGCTTCTAAAAAACTATTAGAACTACGATCACTCGTGCCCACGACCCCAAGACCCCTATGATCACCATCAATTCATTTTATAGCCCACCCACAAAGTCTCCTTTCACGTCACAAATCGCCACCACCACTTCCAAAGAAGAGCCTAATTAGATGCTCGAAGACTACCCACCCCTAGTCGCCAAGAAGAGTATGTTTAAGACAACTTCCCACTTTACCCAAACCCATTTCCTAGAGAGGTAGGCTACCCAAGACAAACTTTATCAACATTAATCTTCCTTGGGATGATAGACAACAGAGCTTCCAACTAGAGAGTTTGAACTTACTTATGTCGATGATGTTGTTCCAAGAGTCGATCTTGTTCATATTCTTACCCACTGGAAGTCCGAGATAGTAGAAAGGTAAAACATCTTAGCAACATCCAACATCTTTGGCCATATCTGAAACCTCATTTGTCGGTACACCCACCTCATACAATTTACTTTTTGCAACATTGATTTTGAGCCCCGGAGCCATCTCAAAGTACTTTAAGATGCATAATAAGTTCCCTATGTTTGTGCCATTCCATTCCCAAAGAAATTTGTGTCGCTCGTGAACTGGAGATGAGAAATACAAATCCCGGTACAACCAACTACAATGCCTTTATACACTCCGCTACTAACGGCCTCGTGCATGACCACATTAAGATCTTCAACCGCCATGAGGAAGAGCAAAGGAGAAAAGGGTTTCCTTGACGAATACCCAATTTTCCACTTTGAATTCCAAAGTTGGCGATCCGTTTATAAGAACCGAAACGAAAGGCAAGCTAAGGCACGCCCAAATCAAACGACACAATTTTCCTCCAAAACCAATTTGCTCCATAATGTCCCGAATTGAAGGTACCCCCAATTAAGGCAATCTAAATTCTTTTCAAAGTCAACCTTAAAGACGGCTGATTTTTTCGCTCTTTAATTTAACATAAACGTATATTAATAATTATAAAATCCAGAAAATACAATTAAAAAACTAACAAAACGTATACCAAGTTTAATGTAAGAATCAAAGTTTTTGTACGAAAGCTCTTGTAAGAACGCCATTGGAGATGCTCTAAGTTCAAGGTTTAGGTTCATATTGTTGATTGTTTAGGGTTAGCCACTTTTTGTGCTTTTACTTCATTATCTCATTTTGAAGTGTAACAAAAAGTCGTATTATCTCATTTAGAGTGTAATAAATATTTTGAATGTAACAATACCTCCAAAAAGTTAACAAATTTCAAATTAAAAAATTAAAAAATATACTTAAATGACATAATAGTAGAATTTTATTATAAAGGCATAATTATATCTTCTGTTTTTCATTCCTTGCACCTTCTAACTGACCTTCGTCTTCTTTTATATCATATAACATATAAGTATATAACATATAACATATAACATAAACCCTAATATCATGGTATACCAAAAGAAACAAAGATTCAATGGCGCCACCTTTTTACGAAAGTTTAACCACACAGCAATGGCTACAAAGTTCCCTCTCCCCTTCCGCTTGCATCGGTTCAAAAGTCTCCCATTGGTTATCCGTTGCTGACGTGTCAAACCTATGAACCATCGACATAGTACAACACGAAGATTGGTCACCAGCCACCCGATAACCAGCTAAGAAATACAAATAACCACCAATCGGAGCCATGGTCAAACATATCCGTTGAAGTTGCTCAGATGAACTTCCACCTTCATTCCCACTCAACGAGCAAGAAAGTGATAGCAGATTCTCCTTTCTTGACCCATCGAGTGGACACCATAAATTAAGGTTTCCATCGTAAGTCTCAATATGACCTTTCCAAACGTTAAGACAGTCGCCGGAGCTGATCAACTTCTCGCCGACGACCACTATCTGATTCGGTGGCACATCTAACTGCCACATTCCGGTGACATGATCCCACTTTCCTTTCTCAACATCGTAAACTTCAGCTGAACTACGATCCGTGAATTGCATCTTGTTTCCACTGTAGGTGAACCCTCCTATGACGTGGAATTTCTTTTGCCACGTCACACCTACACATTTGTATCGTACGGTGCTCATGCATGGCAAAGATCTCCATTCGTTTAGTACCACATCGTATACTTCTGATGATGATATACCCTTTGCACCATCGAGAGTAGATTGTCCTCCTGCTACGTATATTTGGTTGTTGCAAACTGAACATGCGAAATCGTACCTTGGTGTAATAAGTGATGCACATGTGAACCATTCTTTAGTGACGACATCGTAACGTAAAACTGTAGATCGTACTCCAACGCCAACTTCGGTCGTAAGTCTTGAAGTACCATTTGGTTTGATCTTTTCTTTGGAGTATTCACTACCGCCGATTATATAGATCGATGTTTTGACTGAAACCATTGCGAATCCTTTCAAGATATGGTTCACGGCGGTCCCTGGAATGAAAGATTCATGAGTCCATGCGTTTATCAAAGGGTCATAACACCCCATTACAGACGACATTTTAAGGTCGTCTGCATGTTGTTTGTAGGAAAATACAATGTAGATTCCGTAACGGGGGTCGGGTTTTTCAGATGACGGTGGGACTGAAATGGGCGATGATCTAGGAAAAGGTTCGGTTGAAGGAGAGGTTGATGAAGATGGAGAGGTAATTGAACCCATTGAAGGTGCAACAATGGTGGAACGATGGAGTATGATGGTTATGGTTGTAAAGATTGCAATTTAAGAACATGAATTTGGGAGCTTTGTTTGTGGATGTTTCAAGAAAAATGTTACCCTTCGATGGAGAACCCAATGTTTTCTTTGTTATAATCTCTTGATTTAATGTCTTGTTTCTTTAGTTGGTAAATACAATGTAAAAACATTCCAAAAATCGATATAAAAAACGAGGACAAGAATTTTTTTTTTTTAAAAAAAAGGTTGATACTGGCAACCCCAACCGGCTGCCTATCCATAATGTGGGGGCATACCTGACTCACTCAGCGGTTGTGGCTATAGGGGTGTTTTGGGTTCGAACCCAAGACCTTCTGCTTTTTGTACAAAGATGACTCCACCCATTACCAACTGAGCTACATGCCATTGACACGAGGACAAGAATATTGATTTCAAATATCGAGTAAATTTTAGTTTTGGTCATTGACTTTTATCGGTTTTCATCGCTCAATTTTATTAATTTTAATTTGTTTGCAAGTGTTATTTTTTATTTTTATAAAAATAAATGTTGTATTAACTATTTTACATGACACTGTTTAAAAAGTTTGTTATAAAATAATTAAATGTCCTACAAAAAATGGGTTTTAAAGATATTTTCTGAAAGTGTCCTGTAAAATATCAAATGCGACACTCCATATTAAAAGTGTCATAAAAACTTGTTAAAACACTAAAAAACGTTCTATAAACCGATTACAATGTCCTTAGATAAGACATTTTAGTTTTTATCCCTATAAATAAAGTCTTATAAAATTGTTTTACGACACCAAAAAATTACTGATGTCCTATAAATCCAATTTTATTACGGTGTTTTTGTAGTTTTTTAACCTAAACTTCTGATTTTGTCGGACAAAGTCTATTACCGCAAAGAATTAATTGGAAGCAAAAAATTATGGCTATGTTTAAAAAAGATATTCAACATGGTTATTTATGTTAATAACCCCACATAACACATGGTTATTGCTTAACCTTTTTATATTTATGTAATCAAAAAAGTTATTTAGTTCTCTCCGCAAAAACATACACACATATACATATATAGAAGGTTTCAAATACAAACCAATTAATTAAAATATTTATAAAAATATTAAATAAATATTTATTATTATTTAAATATTTATATAAGATTGTTAAAGCTCATTAATTATGATTAGTATTTTATATTAGGAAACAATGTAAATATTTACAAAATGAATATTCATTAGCTTAGATAGACCATTGAGATTGATATATATGGTTTATATGAATGACACGGTTTATATTTCAAACTACCTCACTTCTCTCTCTCTCTCTCTCTCTCTCTCTCTCTCTCTCTCTCTCTCTCTCTCTCTCTCTATATATATATATATATATATATATATAGGCTAGGTATCAAATACAAACCAGGTAGTTTGTACAAACTCGTACAAACCATACCTAGCTTCATGATTTTGTAAATTTGGCTTCATAATATATATATATATATATATATATTTTGGCTTCATGAATATATAATTTGGCTTCATAAATATATCATTTGGCATTTTTAACTAATTTTTTTTACAAAAATAAGGGTATTTTAGTGTATTTTTGTAAAAAAAATTAGTTAAAAATGCCAAATGATATATTCATGAAGCCAAATTATATATTCATGAAGCCAAAATATATATATATATATATATATATTCATGAAGCCAAATTTACAAAATTATGAAGCTAGGTATGGTTTGTACGAGTTTGTACAAACTACCTGGTTTGTACCCGATACCACCCCTATATATATATATATATAAAGAGAGAGAAAGAGGTGAGGTTAAATGAAAACTCATTTTTATTATGCACGTGAGGACCAATTTTAGCCATTGATCAAATTTAGAAAACTAATCAATGGTTAAAATATAATAAGATTAATTGAGAAGTGATTAAGGGCACATCTGGAAATTTGAATAGCGCCTACCTTATTTGACTTTTTATTTATTCTTTTATTTAATTAAAAAACTTTTACCTGCTTAAAGTTTAAAATAAATTATCTTAAAAATTACTAATATTTTAATCAAACAAATTACATCAAAAAACGAGAATTTTGTGCTCTTCGATATGACATCTATCTTAATATAATTTTTTTGTTGTTTTAATCGTTTTTACGTGAAATGCTATATATGTGTTATATTCATTATGAATATGTATGTACGTGAAATGCTATATATGTGTTGTATTCATTATGAATACCGCAACTAACACCTTTTCTTGAAAACTTGCAAGAACATTACTTTTCTACCAACTTTCTAAAATTTGAATTACACAAAATACATATAACCATTTATCACATAAAACTCAATGACAGAAAACACTCACAAATGTCCCCCTTCGGCGACTTAGCACGGGGGTCCCGCTAGAAAATTTTTAGAACTGAACGAAGTCAAGGAGCAACGCCCTTGCGGGTCTGAGGGCAGCGCCCCTAGAAAATTTTTAGAACTGAAAGAAGTCAGAAAGCTTCTGGATATATAATCCGGAAACTTATCCGGATAACTCACCCGGAAAACTCATCCGGAAAACCCAAATCCGGAACTCAAATCCGGAACCCAAACCCGGGAACTTTCCCGGAAACAAACACCCGGAATCCGGAATCCGGAAATACCTTATCCGGAAACATGGTCCGGACAACCTATCCGGAAAACTTATTCGAAAACTGCATCCGGACAATTCTCATCCGGAAAGTCTTATTCGGAAACTACATCCGGAAAACCAACAAATCCGGAAAACCAACGAATCCAGATTAAAGTTCGAACCATAATCGATTAAAACTGTTTAAAACTCGAAATTCAACAAATTTAAACCGATAGAAACTTGATACTAAAGACTATAATCATAAAATGAAAAGGAATATACCTCAAAATCAAAACAACGAGAAAATCCCTTGAACCTTAATCGAACAGCGCCTTGCTCTGCTCTCCCTCTACTCGCTTAACTAGGAACACACACACACACACACACACACTTTTACAGAAACCGACTTAATAAAGATCATAAGAGGTGCTCCCTATTTATATATAAATACCAAATTGCACAAAAGGATTCTAACTTAACGAAATGACCAAAACACCCCCAAACTTATAAACCAACCCAAAACACCCTAAACTAATAAAATAAACTAAATAAATAAAATGAAACCCAAATTAAAATTACGAACTTACCTATTAATATAATATATATTATATAAAATAGTTTATTTAAAATAAACTAAATAAATAAAACGGAACCCAAATTAAAATTACGAACTTACCCGAGACATTACATGATCCCAATCGGACGTTCGCTTAGCGTCTGACGAAAATTTTCACCTTTTCTTCCAAGTTTCACTCTTCTCTCTCCCACTTTACCAAATTGAGCTACACTCGTTTTCTCTCCAATTTTTAGCGATTTTCTCTCCAACTAAGGTATTCTCTTGCCTCCTTCATCTCTTCATTTATGGCGTGATCTTAGGGATGTATGGTCATTAAATGCTTTGTTCTTAGGTGATAACCATCTCTAAGTATCCCCTAGCAAGCGGTGGTCAAGAATCAAGAGTCTCCATTTCTAGGGTTTCAATCTTTTGATCCCAAGGTGAGTCCATCTTCATCTTTCAAACTACTTACCTATTTATAATGTGGTTTTAACCTCTTAACATCTTCCTACCCAATATTTCTTGATTATCACCTTTTGACCAAAAAAAGGGTTTTGAGAGATTTTAGGGTTTTGTTGGATAACATGGTTTGTAAAGATGAAATGTATGATAATCCTTGGTTTACCTTGGATTATTACTCTTGTTTAACCACTTTATCAAGTAAAACGATTTTGACCATTTTAGGTCAAAATCTAGGTTTTGGAGTTTTGGGGATTTTGATGTAACAACTATGAAAAGGGGTTTTATGTTGGAATGAGGTCCCAACCTTAACCTCGGGAATGTTGGTACCCTACAACTAGGGGTGTTCATCGGTTGACATCCAATGGATGTGAGGGGAACCGAACCGATCCAATCATCCATTGGATGTTGGATTTTTTCAACCGAACCGATCCAATCATCCATTGGATGTTGGATTTTTCCAATCCAATGGATGATTGGATCGGTTCGGTTCCATCCAATGGATATTTTTATTGGATATCCATTGGATCACTTCGGTTTCATCCAATGTTAACTGGATCGGATTGGATCCATCCGATCCGACATCCAATGGATGATCGGATCAGATCCATCCGACATCCAATGTTTTAAATCCAATTTTCAATAATTCACATAATATTTTGAAATACTTAATTATCCATTCAAAAGTCCAAACTAGTGCTAAAAAGTAAACAAATACAACTACCAAATATAATCCCATACATCAACAAAAGTTATAAAAATCTATTGAAAAGTGGAAAGTGGAAAATGATAAACAATTAAACATTGTCCGTCCGCAACAAAACCGCAAGTCCGCAACAACTCAATCCATTCTGATTTCTCCATCTTCGGCCAACATTTCTACAAAATTAAGAAGTGTAAAACAAAAAAGTTATATTAGTATCTCATGAATAAACAATTTTAAGAAGTGTAAAACAAAAAATTTATATTATTTAACATATATACATTTACTTACCGGCTTCCAACGCTTCAACTTCTTCATTTGCGCCATCAACATCAATCGTTGTTGTTTTTCGGATCCAGTTTTGGGTACAAATTAATGCTTGTACCGCTTTAGGAGTCAAACGACTCTTATATGAGTCAATTATACGGCCACCGGTAGAAAATGCCGACTCTGATGCAACTGTTGATATGGGAATAGCAAATATATCCCGAGCAATGATGGAAAGAACCTTAAACCTACTTGCATTCTTTTTCCACCAATTCAAGACATCAAAATCATGCTGTAAATAAGTATACAAAACAAAGTTAAAACAAAAATTGCACCAATATAAAAACATATTAGAAATGCAAGAAAGGAAAACAAATATGCAAACCTGATCCGTATTTTCACATGCTTCGGTGAAATATTTGTCAACTTCGGTTTTGTTTTCTGAGGAATCAACAGCCTTTAGTTTTTTCTTGCGAAGTTGATCAAATAAGGCATAGTCATCCACATCATCATCAACATCTCTACAAACATCTTCAACAGTACTATAAGCCGTATATGTGCCATCACCCGAATCCAATTGACAATACTCTTTGTACATTGAATCTAAAGTCATTCTAACAGATTTACAATAACTTATAGCATCATCTTTGTCACCACACATCAACTCAAAACACACATTCAAGAAAGGTTCTTTGTACCGAGGATCAAGCAAGATAGCTACAAGTAAAAATGGGTTCAAATCTTCCATTTTTCCCCAATACTTGTCATACTTTTTCTTCATTGAAATAGCCATTTCCCTCAACTTACTATCAACTCTATTCCCGCTCCAAAACTCCAAACGACTATGAATAAAAGAAACCCGGTCTAAAAATTGATTAGATGTGACAAACTTAGACCCGGAGAATCTTAAAGTGCAATCATAAAAGATTTTCAAAAACTTTACAAACAACCTAGCAATCTCCCAATCATTTTCATTCGGACATTTTTTAACTTCACTCGTGCAAAACTCTTTCACATAACCTACATCATGCATCTCCATCCTCTCAAATGCCTTTTGATATTTTTCGGCAACATCCAACATCATATACGTTGAATTCCAACGAGTTGCAACATCTAAGCATACTGTTTTCTTACTTGTTATTTTTGCTTGCTCGACACACTCTTTCAATTTTTGCAATCTAGTCGATGAACTTCTCACATATCTCACCACATCTCTAATTTTCCCAATACTTGATTGATAATCACTTAACCCATCTTGCACAATCAAGTTAAGAATGTGGCAAGCACATCTTAAGTGCATGTGTTGACCTCCCAAAATTGCACCACCCCACTCATTAACATTATTCATGACATATTTGACGGACACATTATTTGACGATGCATTATCAACAATAATTGTAAACACCCTTTCAAGTCCCCATTCTAGTAAACATTGCTCAATAGCCTTACCAAGTGTATCCCCCTAACTGTCCGGAACAACACAATAATTCAATATTTTTTTTGCAAAACCCAAGAATCATCAACATAATGAGCAGTTAAACACATATAATTCAAATTTTGCAAAGACTTCCATGTATCGGTGGTAAGACTCACTCTTTGTTTTTTCTTCTTAAACATTTCTCTTAAACTCTTTTTCTCTCTAAGATAAAGGTTCAAGACATCCCTTGTAACTGTAGTGCGAGAAGGCATTACAAACCTAGACTCTACTTCGTAAAACAATTCTCTAAACCCTTCCCCTTGTACAAAAGAAAATGGAAGCTCATCTTTCACGATCATCCTAGCAAAAAATTCTCTAAGTCTTTCGGGATCGTACTTTTTCACGATTAAGTTAGCTCCCTCCCCTTTCAACTTTTCAAAAGACACCTTTGTTTGGTTCTTTTCACCTCTTCTCGGGAACCTCTTACATTGGATATTTATGTGATTTAATAAATTACTTGTACCATTCTTTTTACTACCGCAAGCATATTGACTACCACGATAATTACATTTAGCTTTTTCGGCACCTTTAGTATCACATACCTTTATAAAATGGTTCCAAACCATAGATGTAGCCTTAGTTGACCTTGGCTTTTGAGCTCCTTGGGTGTCCTCGGTAGGCATACTTGACAATGGTGTTGGACTTTCATCAACATTGGTGGTGGGTGTGTTTTGTTCGTTAGCAATCCCCGGATCTTCCTCATCATCGAGAGATATAGGTTTTATGATGTTTGCGGTGGATGACATCTGTTAATAAACAAAAAACATGTTACCGAGTACTGACTAATTAAACTAATTAAACTAATTAATTAAATACTAAACTACCTCTTATCAAATAAAACCCCTAACAGACTGCAGATGGTAGAACCACATACAAACTAACAAAATCGTCCACAAATGAGCAAATGAGACAAAAAATGGGCATAAGCACATTTCTTCCATTTATTTCCATGGCTAGAAACAAAGTGAAGCATCTAAACAGACTGCAGATAGTGATCTGCCTATATGCAAAACAATGGCTTATGATCTAAAATCCAGTAACAAAATTTGTTTTCAAATTCAAAGGATATGTTTTAGAATTTAGAATACCAAGAAAAAAAGATAAAACATGAAAATAAAGAAAAAAGATAACCAAATGATAAAGGTATTCAATATGCAAACCATTAACGTCAAATTTCCTTTTAATGCATCTTTAATATATAAAACCATTAACGTCAAATCTACCTATGTAGATCAGTCATTCACATGTTAATAAAAGAAAGCACATTCTTATTACATATATCAGTATCACATGTGAATATAAACCTACAGAAACACATAAACTAGCAAAATCAAAAGGAAAGAAATGCAAAATCAGAATTCATACCGAGTTTGAAGAAGAATCCGTTTTAAAGTTGCTAATCGTGTGTGGGGAGAAGCAAATCGGACGTGTGAGACCGTGAGACTTGAGAGTTGAGAGTTGAGAATCGAGACTGTGTGAGACTTGAGAGTTAAGAATCGACTTTGGGTGGCCTGCAGGTTGCAGCAAAGACGAATCGTGGCGGCGTGGCCTCGTGGAGTCGTGGGTGCTGCAGCAAGATGAATCGTGTGGGTGAGTGAGATTAGGGTTTCACGAGAGCGTGTGAGAAGAGGGAAATGGAGAGTTGGAGACCGTGAGAATTGAGATAGGTTTTTACTTTTTAAATTTTAATTATTTTGAAAATTTCCAGGTTTTAAAAAAAAATAGAAAATAATAAATCCTAAAATCTAAAATATAATTGGATGGTATCGGTTCGGTTTTATGGTCGACTCGGTTCGGTTTTAGGGTCGGTTCGGTTCGGTTCGGTTCCCATCGGTTCTGGACTGCCATCCAACAACCGAACCGATCCAATTGGATGTCAAAATTTTTGATCCGATCCGATCCGATCCGATCCAATTGCAATTGGATATCCAATCAAGGTCGGTCGATTCTAATTGGATCGGTCGGTTTTGATTGGATCGGTTGGTTTTCTGCACACCCCTACCTACAACCTAATGTAGAAACTTCATGAAGACATTTTTCCAAAATAGAGAAGTATTCTTTGATGTTATTGTTATAAAGCTTAATCGTATGATGATATTGTTGTTGGCTTATATGAGAGTCATGGTTTATTAATTTTGAGTGTAATGGATCCATAGGCACTAGAGTCGTTATGTACGACGTGGGACGCTAGTTTTCCACATCGTAGCACGGAATAGGCATCGAGATTCATGATAAGTAAGATGTAGGCCTATATGGTCGGGCATCGTCTCATGCGCAGTAAGGTGTAATTCTAACGTCCTTATTTGTTTGTGGAATTAAAGGACCCAATGTATAGACCTAGAGGGGTAGAAGTTGGGAACTCATAAGCAATAGACTCTTCGGGGTTGAGCTTGATTTCATCCATGTAATACTGTGTGATTGATATTACAAATAAGACATGTAGCTACTTTGTATTATGTCACTGCTTTGGGTAACGGGTCTCCACGTCAACACCTGAGGTATTGTGTATCTAACGGTTTCCACTCAAGAGTTGTACTCCGTTTCTGTATTGTTACTTCACCACATCTACATTGCTAAATATTAAGCTGTTATATCTCACTAGGCTTTAGCCTAACACTTCTTCTTAATTGATGTGTATATCAATGCGTTCAAGTTGTGGGACTCCTCGGGTTTGAGCGGAGAGTCATGAAGGGTGATAGCATTTTTGGGAAGTACATAGAGGCGTACATGTTGGACCTTAGTCATGATATTTTTGGAAGTGAAATGGCAACACCCGAATATAATCTAAGTCTTGTTAGTTTAGATGATTAGGTTGTTGAGTTTTATTTCGCTCATTCCTTGCTATGTAAACGCCATACCATTATTCCCCTTTGTTGGGTGATTTGTCTATGTTAGCTTCGTATACTTTCCGTTGGTTTAAATTTACCCCTGTTTTTAGGGTGTTACAAAAATCATATGTGATTTTACACCAACTGTAAAAAACTGGACGCGAGTGACTTTGGCCGCGACATAAAAGTCGTGGGGCAAGTCACGTGAATCATATATGATTTTGTACGTGAATCATATAATGCGGGTTAATGCGGGTTCTGAACTGAGTTGTTCAGAAGCCTAATCCGCGACTTCGTCAAATGTCACGTTTACGCTTTCGAAGACGGTTTTGGTCTGTTTGTTGTAAACGCGGAATGCTTTAGCCTGCGTGGAGTATCCGATGAATACTTGTTGGGTCTAGAAAGCCCCAATTATATAGAAAGTTTTATAAAGTCCAAGTAAAGTCAATGAAAGTCAAATGTATTGTAATTAGCTTTGTTAGTATTTTGGGCTTTGGGAGTTTAATGGGAGTTAAATGGGCTTGGGCCCATGTCTTGTATTTTAGACACTATAAATAAGTGTCTTGGGCTTACATTGTCTTTTGAGACTTTGAGAGTCATTTAAGAGATCGGTATACTTTGAGAGAGTCGTATACTTTCAATTCTCCCTCCATTGTATTGTAAAGCATATGAATAGAGATCATTCAACAAATTGTTCTTCTTGCCTATTTCTATTCAATCTTTATGGAGTATTCTTGATTGTTGCTTCAATTATGGGACTTACAATTGGTATCAGAGCCAATCAACAAACAAATTCGTCCAAGAGTGTGTTTGATCGCGTTCTTGAAGTTTCTTGATCAATTCGACAATTGATTCCGCTGCTGCTAACAATTCTTGAATTCGTTTCTATCATTGATTCAAGAAATTTGAATTTTTCTTTCTGTTGAATCGATATCTTACAATCAAGTCATCCAAAGATTTTCTCTCTATGCTGATTAATTCTCGAAATTAAACAGAGATCACAGGTATGTTTTCGAAATTCTTGATTGGTTTCTTGATCAAGGTGATTATATCTGTTGCATGTTGATTAGTATTCAAATTTTTTGTTGAAAAGAAGATTTCATTAATTCATGTACTCTAACTGTTTGATAAAATGCATGTGACAGATATGATTAGTTCTTGCATATTCTAGATCTGTGTTGATTCTCATTTTTTATCATAATTCATAGTTGATATTTGAATTTGTCATTTCATCATGACTGAGATTATTGAAGTTTTTGTGAGACCTGCAATTTCTATAACCAGTTCAGACAATTTACAAAAATTAAGTCCTGTAAAAGCAAAAGAAACAATTTCTGAACCAAAAACTGAGATTGTTCATTTTGAAAGCAAGATTGCTAATCTTCAAGCAAAACAAGACGAATATGCAAAAGTTATAAAGATTTTGCAAAAAGAGAAATCTGATTTTCTAAAGGATTTTGAAAAGGTTCAAGAAAACATAAAGTTGTTAGAAAAAGAGAATGTTGATTTGAAAGAGAAAGGCAATTTTAGAAGAAAGATGTTGACAGAGTCTGAAAATAAAATCAAATCATGTGAAATGAAAAATTGTCAACTCTTAAAACAGATCTATGATTTTGAACAAGTTCTTATACTTGAAAGAGTGAAATTTGAGAAAGAGAGAAGAGACTTTCAAACTAAGAGGAAAGGTTTTGAAACAAAGTCTGTTGAATTATCTTTGAAAATTTCTGATTTGGAGAAAATTCTTGCAAAAGAAAGAAAAGAGTTTGAATGCAAGAAAAATGTTTTTCAAAAAGAAAAGAATGGTTTTGAGAAAAAGAAAACAAGAATGTTAAATGAGTTTTCTGTAAAAATAAATGAGTTGGAGAAAGAGTTAGAAGATGGAAGGAAAGAGACTGAAAAGAAGAAGGTAAATGGCTTTAAAGAAAAATGCTTAAAAGATGAGTTTGAGAAGGAAAAGAAAGTTTTTCATTCGGAGATAAGGAGGCTTATTAAGAAATTATCTGATTTATCAACTAAAATCATGATAGAGAGGAAGTCCAAATCTGATTTGCAGTCAAGGTTTGATTTGTATGTTAAAAAGTTTAGGAAATTTGAAACGAAAGTTGTTGACAAATCAAATCATAGTTCAAAAGATCAGATTCGTTCTTCTAATCTGTTTTATGATTCTGCTATTGATAAATCTTATAATTGTTCTTTTAAAAAGTTAAAAATGGAATGGAGAGTTAAAGGAACAATTTCCAAGAAAGAAGTGCCAAAATCAAAGGTTCCTAATTCAAATGTCAAGAAGAACAATACATTTCAAAGAAAATCTTTTGTTAAACCTGATGTGATTTATTCTGTAAATCAATTAGTCAGAGTTGCACAAAAGAAACTTTGTTGTTCATATTGTGGGACTAATGATTTTGTGAACAAAAATTTTATTCAGCACTGGTATGGTTCTTATAGAATATTTGCATATGCCACTGCACCTAACAGACCTAGACCCAAGTTCATATGGGTACCAAAGTCAACTTAATCTGTTTTGCAGGTTATTCATGTGTAAAGCTGAATGATCATATATTGACACATGACTGAAAACAGATGTTGTGCTTAAATTGAGAATTTTGACTTTTGGATACTTCAGTCCAAAACTCGGTATGAATGTGTTCAGAATCACATTTTGAGCAACCCTGCAAAATTTGGTTGAAAAATTCTGATTTTTGAGCAAGTTATGGTGGTTTGAAGTTCAGAATGTTCAAAAATCACAAAATCCAAACATATTTCTAAGGAATTTTCTCTGGATAGTTTTATCAGAATTCTGACTCTGTTACTCAGAAGTTCTGACTCTACTACTCAGAATTCCGACTCAACTATTCAGAATTCTGACTCTGATACTTAGAATTTTGAACAAGTTACTCAGAATTCTGACTCTTCTAATCAGAATTCTGACTCTACTACTCAGAATTCTGACTCAACTATTCAGAATTCTAACTCTAATACTTAGAATTTTGAGCAAGTGACTCAGAATTCTGACTCTTCTAATCAGAATTCTGACTCAACTACTCAGAATTTGGATTTTTTAATATCTAATGAGGAATCATCGTAGATGATTACCAAAATCTCTTGATTTTGCAGGATTATCTTGATTTCAGAGGAAGTATTGACTCAAAATTTGATCTGATTGTTTCAAGATAATGTTCAAAACCCGTGATTCAACGTTTTAGGTTTTTGAACATATCAGTTCAAAACCCGTACTTAAATGACTATGGCTTCTGAATAATTCAGTTCAGGACCCGTACTTCAGAGACTAAGACTTCTAAACAAATCAGTTTAGAACTCTTATTTCTCAGGTGATATCCTTAACTGTCATATTTTTATGTTTCAAGGAACAAGTGGTGAAAGGTAACATTGCATTACGTTTATTTCTATTGCTTTGAATGTTTGAATCTTAACAAATTTAATTCAATGATATGAATTTTTTTTTCATTCAATGAATAAATGTGTGTCAAAGAGTGATTTTACAAGCATTTTGTATTATCTGAGCTATATTTGTTTCAACCTTCACTTCTGAATTAAATCGAAAGGTAAGCAAAACATGAATGAAATTATGCCGAATGCTCAATGTTATGAAATCTATACTTATATAGAATATAATGCTCAAAAAGCCTAAATGTCAGAATGATGGATGGAAACGAAAATATGGGGGAAGTACTATGTTTTAGAACCAAGTGATTGAGATGCAATATACATATATAAAATTATTTAGTTTGAAAGTTTGTACCTGTGGCCTTTCTGGTTTGGGAGAGTAAGTCCTAAGGGGTGCTTGTCACCTAGTCCCTAAGATCAACTGGTCTGGGATCGGCTGACCCAAATCCTGCAATAGAACCAGATAGAAAGCCATGTTCTACTGGTACAAATGGGTTTAAGATATATCGATGTGGCCTTTCTGGTTTGGGAAATTAAGTTCCATGGGGTGCTTGTCACCTAGCACCTAAGACCAACTGGTCTGGGATATGCTGACCCAAATCCTGCTATAGAACCAGATAGAAAGTCATGTTTAACGATGTATCTTATTCTTACTAAACTTTTAGATTAAAAGATGCCAATGTGCACAAAATTAAAAGATGTCAATGTGCACAAAATTAAAAGATGCCAATGAGCACACATCTCTTGAAACTTTGGGAAAATACAAAGTCGCAATAAACCTGTAAATTTGTTAAAATCATGATTTTGGACAAATAGTGTGAGTAGAGCAAAGTATTCTTATATGTTTTAGAATTGCATATGCTTGAAGCTAATCATATTTCGCATGCTAAGCACACCAAATAGATTTAATAAAGGGATTGAAACTGAACATCTTTAGCTTGATATGCAATGATGACTTGTATTTGAATCCAAACACATGCATTTGATTTTATTTGATTGAAAAATCTGTTAAATTTCATTAAGTTGGATTTCTTTTGTAAAGTTTTCAAATGATCAAATGTTAGTAGTTATCAGGTGTAGTTCAGTGAATCTTATTCTCCTTGTATAAATGTTTTCATTAAAGCACTGTATTTGAAATGAATAATTTTAATGAAATATATGCATATTTTCAGGGGGAGAAACCAAATTGCTCCATAATTCTTATTTTGAGGGGGAGCAAGGTTATTCATTAAGGAGGAGAAAAAGCATAGACTTCATTCGAAGAAAAAGCATCGCTAAAGTTTTGAAAAACAAGGGGGAGAAAAGCTAAAGATAAGATTTGTCATTTCAAGGGGGAGCAAAGAAAAAGCAAATATGTAACAGAAATCAGTTTGGAAATCATTGATGCTGCTGATTAAAGACTGACCAGAAGTTATTAACTCAGATTATTCAGAATTCTGAGCAAAAGTTGTCAAAGCATTCAGAAGAGCTCCTTCTGAAGATTGTTCCTGCTCTAAGAATTTGATGGTGAAAAGTACAAGTGTGTTTGACAAAAAGGGGGAGATTGTTAGGTCTAGAGTTTTGTCAAAAACACGTGTTGAGTTCTGAGTAAAAAGACTAAAGAAGACTCAGAAGACTCAGAAGTTCTGAGTAGAAGACTCAGAAGTTCTGAGTGAGAAATCTCAAAAAGATTCTAAGTGTTGGATTCTGACTAGAAGGTTCAGAGTTCTGAGTAGGAGACTCAGAACTTCTGACTATGAAGACAAATGTTCTGAAGCGCTTATTCAGAAGTATGTTCAGAATTCATATCTTGGGATATTCTCTGTTATATTCAGTTACTAATTAGGACACGTGTAATTGTTCTATTAGTCTGTTTCTCATATGTACTGTAGCTTTAGCTTTTCTCTACAGTATATATAGGAGTTAGCAACTGTAGCTAACTGAATCTTTGGAGAATCTTTGATATAATCTTTGGTGAATCCATTTAGAGAAATTCATTGTAATATCTTGTAATTCACAGATTGTTAATAAATCATATGACCAGTTGATGTGAATACGATCTTAATTGTTCGTATTTGATTGTAAGATTAGATCCTAAACTTACAATACTCCTTCATCTTCCTTGGGACTGAATTTGCCGAGATCATCTTTGTCGTTCAGAATGTAGCACGTGCACCCAAACGCGCAGAAATACTTGATGTTCGGGATTCGGTTGTTGATGATCTCGTATGGGATTTTGTTGAACCGTTTGTTGATGATAGAACGGTTTTGTGTGTAGCAAGCGGTTGCAACAGCTTCAGCCCAGAGAAATAACGGCGGCTTCGATTGAGTCAGCATTGTGCGAGCGGCTTCAACAAGGGCATGGTTCCGCCTTTCCACGACTCCATTCTGCTGAGGAGTCCTTGTGGCAGAGAAATTGTGTGAAATACCTATGGAGGTGAGGTATTCGTCTAGAGTATGATTTTTGAATTCCGTCCCGTTGTCCGTCGGAATGGTCTGAACCAGCTGTCGTAGATTTAGCTGGATGGTCTTCAGGTGGGTGATGATCAACTATGGGGTTTCGTCTTTTGAGTGCAGGAACTTCACCCATGTGTAGCGTGAGAAATCGCCGACCATGACCAGGACATACTTCTTTTGATTGATGCTCTGAACGCGCATCGGTCCACACAAATCCATATGGATGAGTTCGAGGGACCGGGATGTGCTCGGAGCGGCCTTCGGCTTGTAAGAAGCTCGCTTCATCTTTCCCATTTCGCATGCCCCGTAAAATCTATCCTTTTCGAATTTGAGCTCGGGCATGCCTTTGACGTGTCCGCCTAGCACCAGTTTGTTGATGTTCTTGAAGTTGAGGTGCGAAAGTCGACGATGCTAGATCCAAGCTTGTTGAGTGTTGGCTTTCAACATCAGGCAGACGGAGTAATCGGTCTTCAATGAGGAGAGATCGATGGTGTAGAGGTTGGTTTTACGCGTTCCAACCAGTAGCTCCTTTCCGTCTTCAGTGCGGACACTACACCATTTTGCTTTGAAGTTGACCTCTAGATCTTTATCGCAGAATTGTCCGATGCTGAACATGTTGTGTCCCAATCCCGCGACGTATGACACCTTCTTGATGGTGATGTTGTCCTGAACAATGTCGTCGTAGCCCATAATCGGCACTTTGTCGTCGTTCCTAAATCTCACATTGCCGCATTATTTCTCGGTAAAGTTCGTGAGCAGCTGTAGCACCCTAAAAACTGGGTTAAATTTAAACTTGAAATTTCCTGAAAATATACTTCTAAATTAAACGAAACCACTCAAAGAATGGGGTAATAAAGTATGGCGTACACAAAATCAAGGAATGAGCAATCGACGATCCAACAACCTAATAATCTAAATTAGCGTATCATAGATTACATTCGGGTGTTGTCTAATTGCTACCAAAAGAATCATCGTTTATATCCTATCAATTACGCCTCCAAATACTTCCAAAAATGTTATCCATCCATTCAAGATTCTTCGCTCAAACCCGAGGAGCCCCACCGCTTGAAGACCCTAAGCATGTACCCAAAAGAAGAAGTGTTAGTCTATTTGTGAGAAGAGTGAAACTAACAATTCATTATAATGAGAAGAAATTCAAGGTACAATGATAACATATTAAACCCATGGCGGAGGCCACTTGTATCCAAATGCTCCAACTGTTGATGGAAGCTTGATATATAACAACGATTGCATGAGACAAGGTATTCACATAACCGTTAGTAGCAATAATCACTTATCAACGATAATACGGAACCAAGCGCAACCCCGAGGAGTCTATAACTTGTGAGCCCCCAACCTCAACCACTCCAGGTCTATACATTGGGTCACTCTAAATCCAAAACCAAGCACTTAGGAATTACACCTTACTGCCCATGAGACGATGCCCGACCGTATAGGCCCACATCTTACTTATCATGGATCCCGATGCCTATTCCGTGCTATGACTCTAGTGCCTATGGATCCATTACACTCAATGACCAAACAAGGACTCACATTTAGTTCAAAAATAAAAAACATAACGTTTTAAGCTAATTAGTAACATCGAGATATACTTCACATATGAGATGACAACTTGGGATTTCCACATTTGGCTAATGAGCACCATAGTTTCTCAAGTGGAGCCTTGGACTCCATTTTAGTACATAAACCTTTTTTCATGATTATTACTTTGAAAACCCCCAAGTATTTCCAAAATCTACTTTTGACCGAACATGGTCAAAAGCACTCTAAGTGATAAAATTTGTAGGTTAAGAACCATAGCATTTTATGTCAAGGAACATCACACAATTACTCCTTTACTACCATTCATTTCCAACCAATTCTTGTATTTTCTCCAAAAACCCATTTTAGGTCACAATGTGTAAACATGAAATATTAGTAGGTGAAAGTAGCAAGATAATGTTTTAGCAAGTAAACATGTATAAAGAGTTGAGAGTAAGAACAACTCACCTTAGGAGGTTTTTATAGCAAACCCCAAACCCTAGAAGATGAGATGGGAGGTTCCTAGTACTTGGAGAAGCTTGGATTTAGCTCAAAAGCTTGAGGTAACCTACCAACACCCATTAATGGACATAAGGTTAAGTAGTTGGGAGAATTTATGGAGGAGTGATGAAGAAAATTAAGAAGTTACCTTAGTTGATGGAGGGATCTCCCCAAAAGTGGAGAGGAAGGAGTGAAACCTGATTTTAGTAAATTGAGAGAGAGAGGAGTGAAATTTGGGAGAAAAGGAAAAAGTTTCGTCAGACATATCACGGACGTTCGGCAAGCTCCATGCGGACGTCCGTCCCCAAAAACCCCAAACTCGGCCAGAACGTTATATTGCTTTCGCGGATGACCCGCGAATGTCCACACGACACGGACGTCCGACAAGCTTCATGCGGACGTATGCGAAACCGATTTTCTAAATCCTTTCTTCTAAAAAAAATTCCCACCCAACAAACTATGACTTAATTGGCTATCTTATTCACAAAATTTTGGGGTGTTACAATCCTCACCCACTTGGAAAAGATTTCGGTCTCGAAATCCTTGGCTACTTAAACAAATGAGGGTAGCGGCGTTTCATATCCTCTTCCGCCTCCTAGGTTACATTTGCACCCCGATGGTGCTTCCATTGCACCTTGACCTTGCTTACTTCCGTATGTCGAAGTCCTTGAGTTGATCTTTCCAAAATAGCTTCGGGTTCTTCTATGCAACGGTTGTTCTCTACCCGGATTTTCGACAATGGTATTACACTTTCCTCCTCTGCTAGACACTTCCCCAAATAACATACATGGAATGTCGGATGGATTCCGTCCATTTCCGGTGGTAAGTCTAACTTGTAGGCTTGTGAACACACACGCTCCAAAATAATGGACGACCCTAGGAAGCGGGGACTCAACTTCCCTCGTTTCCCGAAACGAATCAAGCCTTTCCAAGGGGATACCTTTAACATCACCCGTTCTCCCACTTGGAACTCCACTGGTTTCCTTTTCTTGTCGGCATAACTCTTTTGTCGGTCTTGGGCCGCTTTCAAACGTTCTATAATGATTTTGACTTTATCGGTCGTTTATTGTACGATTTCCGGCCCGACAAATTGTTTCTTTCCCGCCTCTAGCCAACACGCGGGGGTCCTACACTTTCTCCCTTACAAAGCCTCAAATGGCGCCGCTTTCAAACTCGAGTGATAACTATTGTTGTAAGCGAACTCTACTAACGGTAGATGAGTATCCCAATTTCCCCCAAAATCAATTACACAAGCCCTCAACATATCCTCCAAGGTTTGAATAGTCCTTTCGCTTTGACCATCCGTTTGTGGGTGATACGCCGTGCTCAAGTTCACCCTCGTACCAAGTTCCTCTTGTAGTGCTTGCCAAAACCTCGATGTGAACCGGCTATCCCGATCAGAGACTATGGACACGGGTACACCGTGCCTCGAAACCACTGCATCAATGTAGAGCTTTGCCAATTTGTCCATCGGCAAGGTTTCCCGCATAGCCAAGAAGTGTGCACTCTTCGTCAACCGGTCCACTATCACCCAAATGGTGTCATGGCCTTTCAAAGTCTTCGGCAACTTGGTCAAAAAATCCATGGTAATTTTCTCCCACTTCCACTCGATCATTTCCAAAGGATCCAAACTGCCATAAGGTAGTTGATGTTGAGCCTTCACTTGTGAGCAAGTCGTACACCGCTCCACATAATGCGCCACATCCAACTTCATGACTGGCCACCAATAATGTAGCTTTAAATCGCGGTACATTTTGATACTCCCGGGATGAATGGAGTACTTTGACTTATGCACCTTGTCCATGAGTAGCTCCTAATTCCCACCGATCTTAGGCACCCACACGCGCCCGTTGAACAACTTGACTCCACGGCTATCCTCCATTAGGATTTGCTTTTGCTTCACCATTACCTCCTCCTTGAGATTTTCTTCCAACAAGGCCTCGGTCTGTGCTGCTCTAATCCGCTCCACTAAGCTTGACACGATGTAGATCCGTGAGAGGTTGGCGCGTAGGCTCCCACTATACTCCTTTCGACTCAAGGCGTCGGCAACCACATTTGCCTTACCCGGATGGTAAAGCAATTCACAATCATAATCCTTAAGTAACTCCAACCATCTTCATTGCCTCAAATTTAATTCTTTTTGGTCGAACACATACTTCAAACTCTTGTGATTCGTGTACAACGTACATTTCGTGCCGTAGAGGTAATGACGCCACAACTTCAACGCGAATACCACCATGGCCAATTCCAAGTCGTGCGTAGGGTAGTTCTTTTCATGCACCTTGAGTTGCCTTGAAGCATAAGCGATCACCTTTCCCCGTTGCATTAACACGCATCCCAAACCCATCTTGGATGCGTCGCTATAGACTACAAAATCTTTCGATCCTTCAGGTAAGGATAAAATTGGTGCTTCACATAATTTCTTTTGTAGAGTACGAAATGCTTTCTCTTGTGCTTCGGTCCAAACAAACTTCACGTTTTTCCGAGTCAACGCCGTCAATGAAGAAACAATCTTGGAAAAGTCTTGAATAAACCTTTGGTAGTAACCCGCCAAACCTAAGAAGCTTCGGATTTCCCTCAGACTCTTGGGAGGTTCCCAATTCATCCTTGCCTCGATTTTGGAAGGGTCCACCTTCACCCCGTTCCGGGTAACCACATGACCCAAGAATTGGACCTCACTTAACCAAAAGTCGCATTTAGAGAACTTTGTGTATAGTTTTTCCTTTCTTAAAACTTCCAACACCTCCCGTAGATGAAGTTCGTGTTCCACTTCGTCTTTGGAATACACTAAAATGTCGTCTATGAACACAATTACCGACTTGTCGAGGAAGGGCCGACACACCCGGTTCATCAAATCCATAAACATCGTCGGTGCATTTGTCAACCCGAAAGGCATTACTAGAAATTCATAGTGACCATACCGAGTCCTAAACGCCGTCTTTGGAATATCGTCTTCTCTAACCTTAACTTGGTGATAACCCGAACGTAAGTCGATCTTTGAGAAACATCCCGCTCCTTGAAGTTGGTCGAACAGGTCGTCGATTCTAGGAAGTGGATACTAGTTCTTCATGGTCACCTTGTTCAACTCTCGGTAGTCGATACACATCCTCATAGTGCCATCTTTCTTCTTTACAAATAAGACCGGTGCTCCCCAAGGAGATGAACTCGGCCTCACAAATCCCTTCTCCAAAAGCTCTTGGAGTTGCGCCATCATCTCTTACATTTTGGACGGAGCCAAATGGTAGGGAGCTTTAGCTATCGGAGCCGCTCCCGGTACCAAGTCTATCTTGAACTCTACTTGACGATCCGGTGGCAAACCCGACAAGTCTTCCGGAAATACGTCGGGAAACTCGCGTACCACCCTCACGTCCTCAAGCTTCTTCTTTTCCAACTTAGTATCGATCACATACGCCAAGAAGGACGTACACCCCTTGACCAAACATTTACGTGTCTTCAACATGGAGATGATTGCTATATCTCCTTTTCTCCGTTCACCATAAACGACCACACAATTCCCGTCCAAAGAAGGTATGCGGATCAAATTCTTTGCACATAAGATTTCAGCTTGATTCCCAGCTAACCAATCCATTCCAACCACTACATCGAATCCCCCGATTACCATGGGCATTAAGTCTATCGAGAATTTCTTTCCTTCGATTTCCAACGTACAACCCCGCAAGATATCCCGAACCACTACTTGTCCACCATCGGCTATTTCTACCACTATGGCATCTTCTAAATAACTAGTGGGCATAGACAATTGTTGACGAAAGGTGGTTGACACAAACGAAAAACTTGCACCCGAATCAAATAACACACGCGTAGGTACGGAGTTTAGAAGAAACGTACCCGACACTACGTCCTTTGAAGCCTTCGCCACCTCAGTCGACATTTGAAAAGCTATCCCCGTTGCTCTCGGAGGTTCCACCTTCGGCCCTCCGCTTCCCCCCAACTTTAACTTCGGACAATCCCTTCTAATGTGACCCGACTCCTAACACTCGAAGCACATCGTCCCTCTAACGGGACAAGAGTTGATAGAATGTCCGGTCTTGCCACATTTATAACATTTTCCCGGAACAAAGTTGCATGGACCGAAGTGTTTGCTCCGGCACTTGGAGCACCATCTAGCCTCCCTCTTCGGGTCAACTCCCCGGTAGTTGTTGTTAAACGTTCTTGGTTTCTTGAAGGGTGTGGATTGCCCTTCCCACTTTCTCTTTTCTGGCGCTCTAGCAACTTCGTCCTTGCCTCGACCGTAGGCATCCTCCACTAATTGTGCTTCTTCCACCGCCTCACGAAGGGTAGAGGCCTTAGATACTCAGACCATAATCATCATGTCCGATGGGAGGCCCTTGATGTAGGCCTTAATCTTTTCCTTCTCTGTCGGGACCAAATGCCCCACCAACCCCAACTTGTCCATAAACAATGGGTTGTAGTCTTTAACTGCCAAATTTCCTTTTTTTAAATTCTGGAACTCTTCCTCGATCCGGTCCATAGCTCTCTCATTGCAATACTCTTCCAACAACTTTTCTTTGAAGGTCGCCCAACTCAGTTTGGCCAACACCGTGGCCTCTAGAGACTCGGAGTAGACATTCCACCAAGTAAGAGCCACCCTTCTTAACATTTGAGAACCAAACTTTGCCTTTTGGCTCTCCCCACATTCACTAGTACGAAAAGATTGCTCCATTTCTCTTATCTAGTTCATACAGACAACTGGATCATCTGCTCCTTTGAACTCGGGCGGTCTACAGCTCAGAAAAGTTTTGAAAGAGCAAGCCTTCCCCGCTTGCCCGGTTTCCAATTTCCCCAATCCCACCGTAGGGTTTCCATTGCCAGTGCCCCCATACCCGGCCACTACAATGTTCTCAGCAACCACCTCGTGCTTACGGTTGTTCGCATCCTGATCCTCTATAAATTTTAAAAACTGCTCTTGCTGTTGAGCCATGGCCTTGTTCATGGCCTGCATCATTATGTCCATCATTCGTGTCTCGGCCGTTGCCTCCTCCAAAATAGGGTCAGACGTTTCTAGGTCTCGACGAGGGATATGCTCAGTTCCGCCTCCTAAAACGGTATTAGTCAGTGAAGGTACCGTTGTCGTTGTTATCCTTGGTTGATCAGCTGTGGATGCCGTGGCATCATGGCCCTCCACTCTACTGCGGGTATTAACCATTAGAGTCTGCCACACATTCGAGAATGAGGTAAGAAATAGGCTATAAGATTTAAACATGAAGAAACGTACTAATACATGCATTAATCATCATAACAATAGTAATCTAAGCATACTCACGTAATGATACATTCATAATAGCAGTAGCTAATTGAAATTATGAACATACTTCACATAAGGATTCTCGTTACCAAGGTCACAACTTTCAATTTATGTACTTCCGCCGACTCTAAGACCATCCTATCTTAGGAGTTCTACCCAAGCTCACCAATCCATACTTAATCTTTTCAACTTAAGTCTAGGCACTTTAATTACATACCTAGTTCACTTAAACTACTGCTCTGATACCAACTTGTAACACCCTAAAAACTGGGTTAAATTTAAACTTGAAATTTCCAGAAAATATACTTCTAAATTAAACGAAACTACCCAAAGAATGGGGTAATAAAGTATGGCGTACACAAAATCAAGGAATGAGCAATCGGCGATCCAACAACCTAATAATCTAAATTAGCGTATCATAGATTACATTCGAGTGTTGTCTAATTGCTACCAAAAGAATCATCGTTTATATCCTATCAATTACGCCTCAAAATACTTCCAAAAATGCTATCCATCCATTCAAGATTCTTCGCTCAAACCCGAGGAGCCCCACCGCTTGAAGACCCTAAGCACGTACCCAAGAGAAGAAGTGTTAGTCTATTTGTGAGAAGAGTGAAACTAAAAATTCATTATAATGAGAAGAAATTCAAGGTACAATGATAACATATTAAACCCATGGCGGAGGCCACTTGTATCCAAATGCTCCAACTGTTGATGGAAGCTTGATACATAACAACGATTGCATGAGACAAGGTATTCATATAACCGTTAGTAGCAATAATCACTTATCAACGATAATACGGAACCAAGCGCAACCCCGAGGAGTCTATAACTTGTGAGCCCCTAACTTCAACCACTCCAGGTCTATACATTGGGTCACTCTAAATCCAAAACCAAGCACTTAGGAATTACACCTTACTGCCCATGAGACGATGCCCGACCGTATAGGCCCACATCTTACTTATCATGGATCCCGATGCCTATTCCGTGCTATGACTCTAGTGCCTATGGATCCATTACACTCAATGACCAAACAAGGACTCACATTTAGTTCAACAATAATAAACATAACGTTTTAAGCTAATTAGTAACATCGAGATATACTTCACATATGAGATGACAACTTGGGATTTCCACATTTGGCTAATGAGCACCATAGTTTCTCAAGTGGAGCCTTGGACTCCATTTTAGTACATAAACCCTTTTTCATGATTATTACTTTGAAAAACCCCAAGTATTTCCAAAACTCTACTTTTGACCTAACATGGTCAAAAGCACTCTAAGTGATAAAATTTGTAGGTTAAGAACCATAGCATTTAGATGCCAAGGAACATCACACAATTACTCCTTTACTACCATTCATTTCCAACCAATTCTTGTATTTTCTCCAAAAACCCATTTTAGGTCACAATGTGTAAACATGAAATATTAGTAGGTGAAAGTAGCAAGATAATGTTTTAGCAAGTAAACATGTATAAAGAGTTGGGAGTAAGAACAACTCACCTTAGGAGGTTTTTATAGCAAACCCCAAACCCTAGAAGATGAGATGGGAGGTTTCTAGTACTTGGAGAAGCTTGGATTTAGCTCAAAAGCTTGAAGTAACCTACCAACACCCATTAATGGACATAATGTTAAGTAGTTGGGAGAATTTATGGAGGAGTGATGAAGAAAATCAAGAAGTTACCTTAGTTGATGGAGGAATCTCCCCAAAAATGGAGAGGAAGGAGTGAAACCCGATTTTAGTAAAGGGTGAGAGAGAGAGGAGTGAAATTTGGGAGAAAAGGCAAAAGTTTCGTCAGACGTATCGCGGACGTCCGACAAGCTCCATGCGGACGTCCGTCCCCAAAAACCCAAAACTCGGCCAAAACGTTATGTTGCTTCCGCTGATGACCCGCGGATGTCCACACGACACGGACGTCCGACAAGCTTCATGCGGACGTCCGCCAAACCGATTTTTTAAATCCTTTCTTCTAAAAAACATTCGCATACAACAAACTATGACTTAATTGGCTATCTTATTCACAAAAGTTTGGGGTGTTACAGCAGCTCCCTCTTTCCGGTCATGTGCTTGGAGCATCCAGAATCTAAGTACCACACATGACCGTTCTGCAAAAACGAGTTTAGGCAATTTTAGGTACCCATTTGAAAATGGGTCCTGGAGGTTAGGTTTATCACCTGTCTTGGGAACCCATTTTGAATTGGGCTTCCATTTTGGTTTACGAGATTTACGCTTAGGACTAGACTTAAAGAGATGATAAGAACCAAACCAATCAGATGCATAACGATTATCACCAAAGTCATTCAATCCACAATTAGAACAACACAAACAATCATGGGATAATTGAATCAATTGTTGTATTGAATAAAGTCTTAACGGAAAATTAATACTTTGTTCAACAAAATTATTCGAATCATGCAAACCACAACTATTAATGTCTTTCCTAGAATTGAAAACAGAATTAAAAGACTTTGGCTTCGACTTGCTCTCGTTAGATCCTTTGGCTACCCACTTTTGTTTGACTTGTTTTGCTTGACCATTTTTATCTGAAAAATCATTAAAGGTATGATCAGTAGAACTTGAGTAGTAAGGATGTCTATTTTAGGGTCGACCGGTTTGTTTTCTTTTCTGTGAACGTTTTTTGGATTTAGATTCGGTTTTTGAAACATCGTTCACAAATCGGGTTTTAGGTGCAGATGTAGAACATTCACCTTTTTGAAATTTGACCGGTCGATTAACCATCTTTGAAAGAAAATCGGTATGGCTCAGAAGAGGTTTGTCAAAATCAAACTTAGAAAACTCCTCATCTGAACAAGTGTCAGAATTCATAAACTTTGAAAAATTAATCTCACTTTCAGGTGGAACATCAAGAGATGAAGGAGATGAGGAACAATTTGGAACTTTGTTTTGCAAAGAATCGGTTGCGGAAGCTTTTTGAAAGTCAGAGCTTAATTCTTTGGCAAACTTATTACTTGAGGTCCCTTTCCTTTTCATGGAGAAATCTTGCCAATGAAGGCTTTACAAGAAGATGTATCTGACGAGTTGGGGGAAGGTTCAGACAGAGTGACTTTCTCGTTTTGAAGTCGGTCAAACTTCTTTTGAAGTTCGCCTTTACTAACCTGCTCTTTCATCACTTATGTTGCCAAGGCATACAGTTTGGATGTGAGACTGTTGATCTCTGTCTTAAGAGCTTCCTTTTCCCCATTAGATACAGTTTCAGCATTTGTGGAATTGAGATTCTCAAGTTTTAGTAAAAGCTCTTGTTTTTCCTGTTGAAATTTAGTCCTTTCCTTTTCGAGTGTCTCCTCTAACTCGACTATTTTGGTTTCCAAAACAAGAGGAGGAACATAGCATTTAAAATCGTCCGTCTCAGCTTTGGTTTCAGTTGCTGGGGCCTCATCCTTTTTAGAGGAATCCTTGGGCTTTGCAACCTTGTACCCGTCAAAGTAGTCATTCGAAAGGTACTTGGATTTATTTTTCGTATAATAATAGTTAAGAACTTCATACGCAAAGGGTAATTGCATTTTAGTTGTATATTTGCGTTTGAATTCCTCAGTTTCCTCTTCCTTTTCCTCAAGAGGTTTTGTCCATCTGATTTTATATTCGGGGTATTTTCTATCAAAGCCAAACAAGTTAAACTCGTATAGAGTAGGCCTCCTTGATAGAACCTTTTTCAAATACTGAGGGGTGTCATACCCAATTCCCCATTCTTTATTAAAATAAGTGAATTCCTTAGGTTTGTTCATATGGATCGTTGTTAATGCCAAAAATCATCCAGAAGGATAATTTAAGGTTGATTGTGGAGCTTAACAACTAAAGATAGATATCTTTCGACAAAGCAATGCGACAAAGACAAATAAAACGTAAATGAGACAAAAGGATTTTGGTGACGCGGGAAAAACCTCAACGAGGAAAAAACCCGCGGACGACAGTGGATGTCGTCGCTGCACTATAGTCGCCAAACAGGGGCGATGTTTAAAATACAGTGGTTAAAATACAAGTAATAGAAAGACTTTAAATGTAAAGTAAACAGGTATATCGTATATAAAAACGAGTGTGTCGTGTGTAGAAGTAAGGCGTCGTGCGTCGACTGCTCGAGAGAGAATGTCCTTTGCTTCGAATGCCTTTATCACAGTGTAGTTCTTGTTCTGGAGATCAGAGATGCGTAAATGATGATGGAACCCTTTTTTTATATAGTTTTCGCGGCTTTAAATGATCTTCATGAATGTCGGAGTAACGGTCGCTGTGGTTAATGCTCGTAATTAACCTTGTCGGTTATGTCCGTTGGCCATTAATGTCATTGATCCTGCATTAAACAGAGAAAACATAACAGTTGTATCATACGTTAGTCGGTAGAGGTCGTGAGGTGTGTTACGACGGTCGAGTGTCGTGAGTAACTTTCAATTTAAACTTTGATCAATCAATAAAGTGTTTATGATTTTTATCTTATCACAAGAAAGTGTAATAAATGCTTTCCCTTTTTTGGTCGTGGTCGAGACTGGTGAAATTTTACCCAAACAGTTTGCCACCAAAATTTAAAAATGAAAAGACAATTTTCAACTTTGAATTTTAAATTTTCGTCAGAAAGAGGTCTTTGTTTGAAAGAATGTCCAGGGGTATGACACGTGTCGAATGTCGTTGGTTTTTGGAAACTGAATCGGTTCGATTTGAACTATGGAAGTTGAGGAGACGATAATATCGTGATCATGCTAAACAGCTGTGAATGCCAGGTGTCGATGATCTGTCGAGTCTTCGGAAAGGCATCGACACGTGTCGATCATCGAGCGACTGGACCTGACACGATCGTTTTCATAAATAACGACCCTTGGTGGATCTTTTCCAGTTTACGCTTTCAGAGAGTTTTTAGAGCTATTTCTTCCTTTGATCTTCGATATCTTTCGGCAAATCCATTCCAAAACCTGTAAAAATCTTGCACCGATTCTAGAGTATTCGAGGATTAGAGTACTATTTAAGGTACGACTCTTATCCTTTGTATGCGTCGTAAATCTTTCGCTAGAAAACCTAGGAAAAATTGGGATCTTTGGGGTTTTTCAGACCTGCAAACTTGGTTAACAAGGTTAGGGATGTCGACTGAGCCTGCAAGTTCCATTCGAGATCAAGATGATCTCGATGACCTTAGGAGTCTAGCAAAAATCCCTGCGGAGATTACACTGATTAGGGCAGGTCAGATTCGACCTGATATGTGTCTAGAGGGGTTCGTCGTTATATATGAATACCCTTTTAAGATAGGTTTCGAATGGCCCTATTCGCCTCTGGCCAAGGCATTCATGGTCGAGTTTGATTTAGTGTTGACCCAATTAATGCCCCAATTCTGCCGAGTCATACAAGTGATCGAGCGCCTTACCAAAGACTCGGAGTCTCCCATGAATCTGCGCGACCTCCTCTTGGCTTATCAAGTCAAGATGGATGGATGTCGTCGTTATAGCCTGTTTTCTAGGCATAAGGGCGATCGTACCCTGGTTCTGAAGATTGCGGTTAATGATCGTAAGTGGAATACTAGGTATGCATTTGTGCGCGTCATGTCGCTAGACCCTGAGAGCGACTGGATTAGGGCCAGCTGGAACGTGTCTGGTGAGATTTTTAGCTTTCTGTCGTGTGTCGTGTGTTAGCTTCAACTTGTTTCTAACTTTGTTTTTTATGTGTCGACAGATATTAAGTTTGAGGACGTGAAGCCTTATGCCAACTCTCAAGCAAAGATCGACAAATTTTTGGAATTGAGCGCTATTGAGCGGTCGTTTTTCGCACGACACCTGGTAGACGGCGACGAAGACTTGGTGTATCCGGGAGAGAATCGGGAGGAAAGACGCGAGGAGGAGGAAGAAGAAGAGACAGAGGAAGAGGAGAAAGGAGAGTCGAGAGAAGAAGAAGAGGAGATGGCTGGTAAGCGTACTCTACTTTTTCTGTTCGACCTCGATCCTTTCATTATTTCAGTCGTGTAATACTATTCTTTTCCTTTGTTTTTTCCAGGGGAATCTCAGGTGAAGACGTCGTCTGCGATGGACAAGAAGGCGTCCGAAGCTGAGCTGGCCTGTCGAGGCAGGGAAAAAAGAAAGGGGACTTCGACCACCGGGTCGGGTATCCTAAAGAGGACAAAGATGATGGTCCCTAGGGAACCGTCTTCAAAGGCTGGCGACTCGTCGAGAGTCGTCACTCCTGAGAAGGCGAAGGTGACGGTCGCATCCTCCGCGAAGACGAAGACGTCCACGGATGCGATCGACACGACACCTGTTCGATCTGCGCCTCCGGTGAAAACGACGATGGCCTCGTCTGCCACGTCGACCCCTTCGTCAGCCGACAAGGGCAAAGGTCACGCGACTGGAGAGGGGGAAGTCACGACGGTTAACTTCACGTTGTCGTCGAACTTCATGGCTGACAACGTCCTAGACGGGACGAAGCTGTTTCCTCATCTGGGGAAATATCAGCTCCCCTCTTTCATGGAGCGTTTCCAAGGAGTCCCGGTCGAGGAGACGGGATCCCATGTCGCAGGACTTGCGTTTTTGGTAAGTCTTTCTTTCAAGACTTGTCTTTGATGTTTATAACTTTTGTCAAGTGTTTTCTAATTTATGTCGTTTGTGTGTTTCCATACGTTCCAGTCCTCCCTCGCTCTGCTCACGAGAGGTATGATGTCCTCTGCTCACGAGAGGGGGAATGCGACACTGGACAGGGAGAAGGTCGCTCTAGAGCATGCTGAGGCTATGTCCATACGTCTCGATGATGCCCTGAATGAGTCGGAGGCCATCGGACGTGCGAGGGATAAGGCGAACTACCGTCTGACACATTCCCTGTCCTTGATCGCCGAACAGAGGGCTGAGCTGGAAAAGACTAAGGAGTCTTTGGCTGCGAGCGAAGAAGAAGCCAAGGACTCTAAGTCCAAGGTGGTGGAGCTGGAGGGAGAGGTGAAAGAGCTGAAGGACGAGGCGAAGTCTGTATTCGCCTTGGCTCGACTGACCGCGCGAGCGGCAATCATGCGATAGCACCTGTTGGAAAATAATCCCCTCGCCTCAGCGTCAGATGAGTTAGCCTTCTATTTGGAGAATGTCGGGGCCGATAGGGATCTCGACTCGGACGATGAGAAGGAGGCCGACGAGGAGGAGGTAGACGAGGGCTCTAAAGGCGAGGCCTTTGGCAAGGACGCAGCTGTCGATCCTCCTCAACCTTAGAATTTTTTTGTCTTTTGTTTTTAATTGATCGACCGTTGGAGGTCGAGTTATTTGGATATACTTAGTCGTTCGATGAATGAAATTTATATTTCTTTTGAACTCGCGCATTATCTTGTTGTAAATCAATAAACAAACATCGAGCATAATATGGATCGTACGAGAATAAACATAAGTCGTATTTATAAAAAACGTAGGCACTTGCAACAAAGGCATTCATCGAAATACATTGACTCTTTCAAGTTAAAATACGGACAGTAAGATCTTGAGACCTTTAAGTCGTGTAAAGCAAGCATAAGTATGAGCGATTAAGGCGTTAAAAACTTAGACCGCGAGGTCATTGGACCTTCTGATAGTACAATTAGATTGTGCGACGAACTTGAGTCGTGTGTTCCTGCA
The DNA here is from genome assembly GCA_033807775.1 of Saussurea involucrata. NCBI lineage: Eukaryota > Viridiplantae > Streptophyta > Magnoliopsida > Asterales > Asteraceae > Saussurea > Saussurea involucrata. Next base: position 166,984,827 of record CM066320.1, read on the forward strand.
ATCGTACAATCAAGTCGTCTAATAGACCTGACTGCTTATGTCGTGCTATCCTGCGGAAGTTTACTGAAGTCGTATAATAGACTTAGTAACTTGTGTCGTGCGATCCTGCGATAAAACAATGTCAAAGGTTGTTCGTTGGCTAACCAACGACCCTTCGATTCTTAAGTCAGTAATCGTCGTGATGAATAAAAAAACGAATAAAAGAAGGGAAAAGACGTAGAAGAAATACCTTTTCAAATGTGTTGCATTCCAGCTACGTGGGACATCTCGAATGTCGAGGGTTTGGAGCCGATAGGCACCTTTACCCACGACTTCTGAGATACGAAAAGGACATTCCCACTTGGTGGAAAGCTTACCTGCATTGAGCTCTTGAGTGCTCTGGAACACTCGTCGGAGGACGTAGTCGCCTTCTTGAAAGACTTTACCTTTGACATTCTTGTTGAAATGTCGCTCGACTGCTTGCTTTTGCGACGCCATTCTGATCAATGCTGATTCTCTAAGTTCTTCAAGGGCGTCGAGGTCATAACTTAAATCAACCAGGTTGTGGTCGACGGAAGTATGCCTCGAGGTTTGGAGTTGGACCTCGACCGGCAAGACTGCTTCGCAACCATAGACAAGAGAGAAAGGGGTTTGTCCTGTAGACGTGCGTGGTGTCGTGCGATTCGCCCACAGGACTGAAGGGAGTTCTTCGACCCAATTTCCTTTGGCAGCTTTTAACCTTTTCTTGATTGAAGCAACAATGGTCTTATTGCTCGACTCGGCAAGCCCATTTTCCTGGGGATACCTGGGGGTCGAGCTCGTTAGCTTGATATTGCGGTCTTCACAGAACTGTCGAGTTCCGTTGCTTATGAACTGGGATCCATTGTCGCAGACAATTTCGGACGGGATCCCAAACCTGCATATGATGTTAGACTAGATAAAAGAGACGACTTCCTTGTCCCGAACTTAGGAAAAGGCAGCCGCTTCTACCCACTTAGAAAAATAATCTGTAAGTACGAGAAAAATACCTTTTTCCCTAGGGCAGGTGGTAGCTTGCCGACAATATCCATTCCCCTCCTCATGAAGGGCCATGGGATAAGTGTCGAGTGTAAAGGTTCAGAAGGTTTATGGGACGTACCTGAATGTCGTTGACAGGGATCACAGTTCTGGACATACCTGACGGCGTCATGTCGCAGTGTTGGCAAAAAATAGCCCTGTCGAGAGATACGATTGGCCAAACTGCGACCTCCTGAGTGGTTGCCACACTCTCCATCATGCATCTCTTGAAGGATCTTCTGAACTTGACTTTTGCTGATGACGCATCTCAGGTTTAAGCCTGCCGATGATCGTCGATAGAGTCTATCTTCGATCATGACATACCTGGATGCTTTGAATCCGATCTTCCGAGCTTCCATCTTGTCTTCTAGGAGTTGGTCGTGCATAAGGAAATTCCGGATGTCGCACGATCAATCATCTTCATGGTCTTCGATCTGGACGACATCGTGATTTTCGATGAACGACGTCGCCAGATGGATCATAGGAATGATGTCGAATATTGGTTCGACCAGTGCGGACCTGAGATTTGCTAAAGCGTCGGCTTGAGTGTTCTGGTCCCTTGGAATCTGTTCAATAGAAAATGATTTAAACTTTTCTGAATTTTCTTTTGCTACCTTTAGGTATGCTGTCATTTTTGAATCTTTGGCCGCGAATTCTCCGTTGATCTGGTTCACGACAAGGAGAGAATCGCTTTTGACATGTAGTGCGGTTGCCCCCGAGTCGTGGGCCATATTCATTCCCACGATCAGGGCTTCGTACTCAGCTTCGTTGTTGGTGGTTTTGAAGTCGCATCGGACTGAATATACCATCTTGTCTCCCTGTGGCGACTTTAAGACGACGCCTAGTCCTGAACCTCTAGTGTTGGATGAACCGTCGACATACAGAGTCCAGGGTACGTCGTCGTGAGTCGCCACAGTTGACACCTCGAGCTCTGCTTCTTTTTCCAGCTCAGGACTGAAATCAGCAATGAAATCTGCCAAAGCTTGCAATTTGATCGCGGTCCTGGGCTTAAAATCGATGTCGTAGCTGCTGAGATATATGCTCCATTTTGCCAAACGACCTGTCAACTCGGGTTTCCTCAAGACAGGCTTAAGAGGAAAGTTAGTCACGACAGTAATAGGATGCGATTCAAAGTAGTGTCGTAATTTTTTAGCAGCTGTGACTAGCGATAAAAGCAATTTTTCCATAGAGGAATACCTGGTTTCTGCGTCCAAGAGAGATTTACTTACATAGTAGATCGGCAGTTGCTGCTTTTCATCTTCTCGTGTCAGTACGAGACTTACTGCAATAGGACTAACAGCTAAATATAGCCGCAAGACCTCATGGTCGTGAGGCTTTGACAGCAAAGGCGACGACGTCATGTACTCCTTCAGTTTTTGCAATGCTTGCTCATGATCGTCGGTGTTAATGCCAAAAATCACACTAAACTGTCTTATGCCGAAAATTGTATAAAAATACGATTTAAGGTTTGGTTTCGGAACTTATCAACTAAAGATTGAACCATAGAAATAAACAAGAAAAATAACGAAGAAAATGTAGACGAAACAAGAGATTTTGGTGACGCGGAAACCCCCAAAACGAGGGAAAAAACCACGGTCGATTGTGTTAGAGCCGACGGTGCACTATGATCGCCAATCAGGGGTGATAATCTTTTTGTAACAAGTGATATGTGTACAACGGATTACAATAAGAGATAAAATGTACTCAGACGTATGTAAAAGTTGTGTGTCGTGTATAAAATGTGTGAAATAAGTTGTCGTCGTATGGTTCGAACTGCCGTCGTCGGGTGGTTCGACCTGCCGTCGTGCGAAACTTTGCGTAAGTGAGATATGTTCCATTGCCTTGGAAGAAATGTAGAATTGAGTCTTAGTTTGAATGTATGTAGCCTCCCCTCCAGATTGATCATCGGGGGCCTTTATATAGCTTCCGTTGGTAATAAATACGCTTTGATGATTGGTTTTGTAACCACTGTCGGCATTAAAGGCGCTTTGATGATTGGTTTTGTAACCACTATCGAGTCTTTAATATCATTAAGAGCTCGTCCGTTACTGACCGTTGCACCATAATTATTTGTAGACCTGCATTAATGAACAGAAGAAACGGCTGTTGACCATTAATGGTTAGTGTAATTGTAAGACCATCTTGAGTTCTGGACATCGGTCTTATGGAGCATAGGACCGTCGCCGAAATACACGACCAGGTATGTGACTATAAATGTCTCATAAGACCTTATTTTAATATAAGAATGGTCTTAAAAAATGTCGTAAGACTAGGTCGTAAGACCACTAGGTCGTAAGACCAAGATGATGATGTCGTAGGACTAGGTCGTAAGACCACCAGGTCGTAAGACCAAGTCGCAGGACCAGGATGTCAGGACGATGCTTTCGCAGGACCTGAGCGATATAAGACCGACGACATGAGACTTTCGACGTAAGACCGACGAGTCGTAACTGGCGACACGTAACTGGCGACATAAGACTAGTGACGTAAGATGTTAATGGCAAAAATCGCACAAAAGTACAACTTAAGGTCGATTGTGGAACTTAACAACTAAAGAAGGGAATCTTTCGATAAAGCGTGTGACAAAGATAAAAATATAAATGAGACAAAGAATTTTGGTGACGCGGGAAAAACCTCAACGAGGAAAAAACCCGCGGACGACTGTGGAAGTCGTCGCTGCACTATGATCGCCAAGCAGGGGCGATGTCCTTTGTTTCGGGTGTCGATCGTACAGAGATTACAATACAAATGAAAGAAAGACTTCGAAATGTAATGTAACAAGTGTTTTGAACGTAAAAAACAATGTGCGTCGTGTGTAAAAACAAAGCGTCGTGTGTGAATGTCGTGCGTCGAGAGCGATTCTTCGTGAGAGATTTCCTTGTTGCGAATGTTCTTCGGGGTTCAAATGTTCGTGTGTTGTGTCTCTGTTTTCTTCGTGTTTTTTTCGTGTATGCTCTTCTGTCCCTGAACTGATGATTGAGCTTGGTATTTATAGCCTTCAGGTGCTTGTGTAACAGACGTAACGGTCGTCGTCTTCAATGCTGTTTAATAGTCTTCGCCAGTTATAGCCGTTAGCAATTAATGACATTGATTCCTGCATTAAACATTGAACAAACGTAACAGTAATATCGCCTGTTAGTTGGTCGAGGTCGCGACGGTCGTGTAGACTAGACTACGCCATGGTCGAGTGTCGTGAGGTAAATAACTTTCGATCTCAACTTTAATCAGGAGATAAGTACTATGATTTTACCTTACTGTGGCAAAGGGAAATAAGTGTTTTCATTACCTTGGTTGTGGTCGAGACTGTTGAAATTTTGCCCAAACAGTTTGCCCCCAAAATTTGAAAAAGTGGAGTGGCAAATTCAAATTTCGAAAAGTTTTTTAAATTTTGCTTGTCGGATGACACGTGTCGAATAATCTTTTCAGTTACCTAGGAACTTGATCGGTCCAATTCTAACTGAATGGGAAGTCGAAGGGAGGATAAGGTCGTGACGTCATGCTGAGGCACGTTTATGCTTAGCAGCTGTCATTGCCAAGTGTCGGCGATCTGTGCGCTTATACGAAGAGACAAGGGCGTGTGTCGATCATCAAGGGACTCGACCTGACATGATCGTTTACATAAATAGAGACCACAGAGGATCCTTTCCTTTTATGGTTTTGGAAAGTTTTTTGAGCGAGATTCTTCTTTGATTCCTTGTTGCTCTTCGCTCAATATTTTCCAAAATTGCCAGGATTTGCTTAAAGTTTCGAGGTTTTTAAGCACCTATAAGGTATGGTTTCTTGCTCTTTTCTTAAGTCTTCAAAGATCTTGACGACTTTAGGAGTCTAGAGAAATATTTTATTTATTTTTTACTAAGGCATTCATGCTCGAGCTCAATCATCGGTCCAGCTAATGCCCTGATTCTGAAGACTTTAGCCTCTATCGTTTTTAAGTTTATCTTGTGATGCTCCTCTTTTATATGTTCTCAAGAGGATCGTTGGCGAAGGTGCCAACCATCTCTGCTAAGAGAATGGCACAACTTGAGTTTGTCCGCAAGGGCAAAGAAAAGAGGCAAAAAGACCTTGATCGCTGCGTCGAGGTTTTACTAAAGACGAGGATGACAACTCCGAGAGAGATGTCTTCGAAGGTTGATGACTCATTGAAAGTTATTGTGCCTGAGAAGGTGAAGGTAATGATCGTGATTGACGTGGCCTCTGTGGTCCATGCGCATCTGGCGACGATGTCCCCTGCAGCCACGTCGACCCCTTCGTCAGCCGACAAGGGCAAGGGTGCAAAGATGGGAGAGGGTGAGAAGAAAGTCACGACGGTCAACTTTACGTTGCCGTTGGACCTCTTAGCTGATAATGTCCTTAACGGGATGAAATTATTTCCACATCTGGGGCAAATATCAGCTCCTATATTTCGAGGAGCGTTTTCGAAGGGTCTCCATCGAAGAGATGGGATCGCGTATAGCCGAACTGGCGTTCTTTGTAAGTTTTCGAAACTCGTGTTCCCAATTTTTCTTAGCTTTCGTCGAGTATTTGTTAACATATTTCTTTTGTATTTTACATCTTCTCTCGCTCGACGTGCGAAAATAGAAAAGATGTTGGACCGGAAGTCGATCGTCGAGAATATCGTATTCCTTCCTCCAACCTTAACCTTAATCTTTAAGAGCCGCATTCTCAAAATACTGCGGACTCGTCTTCGTAACATGTTGCGGCGTAAGGTGCTGGGAAACAACTCCCAACTCGTTTGATCCTTGCATAAGTTCTTCAGCGTGTTTCGGGGTCAATGAGGATTCCATGGTCGAGACTTCGGACAAAGATGCGACCGACATTCTTCCTCATCCTTAGGATAGATTTCCGTTTTATGAACTTTGTTTTCCATGCTCGACCGTTGGTGATCGAGTCTTTTTGGTGTAATTAAGTATAAATGAAGTTTCTTTCGAATGTAATGTTTTTCACTGTTCATTACAAGCAATCGTCGAATATAATTTCAATCTTACGAAAACACTCGTATATATAATGTGCGACAAAGGCTTTTTATTGAGAGATAACAACTAAAACACAAATCATGCAAGCAAACATGTATACATGCGTTTAAAGCATACGTTCAGAACATGAGATTTTTCTAAGTTAAAACACGTAGATCGTGGGTCGATTGTACAATTACATCGTGCGATGAGACTAACTCATGTGTCAAATCATGTGTTTGACCCAACTACTTATGTTATGCGATCTTGCGAAAGCCACGCGATAAACTTAGGTCGTGTGATCCTGCGATAGAGTATTGTTAAAGGCTGGTCGTTGGCTGACCAATGACCCTCCGATGCTTAAGTTAGTTACCATCTAGGTGAATAAAAAATTATACGATTGAAAAAGGGTTTTTAAAAGAAAATAACTTTTCAGATGCGTTGCATTCCAGCTACGTGGGATTTCTTGATTGTCGAGGGTCTGCAGCCGATAGGCTCCTTTACCCACGACTTCAGATATACGATAAGGACCTTCCCACTTAATGGAAAGTTTACCTGCATTGAGCTCTTGAGTGTTTTGGAACACTCGACGAAGGACGCAGTCACCTTCTTGAAAGACTTTGATTTTGACATTTTTATTGAAATGTCGCTCGACCGCTTGCTTTTGTGACGCCATTCTAATCAAGGTTGACTCTCTAAGTTCTTCGAGGGCGTCAAGGTTGTATCCTAAATCGACCAGGTTGTGATCGACGGAAGTATGCCTCGAGGTTGGGAGTTGGACTTCGATCGGAAAAACTGCTTCGCAACCGTAGACTAGAGAAAAAGGGGTTTGTCCTATGGACGTGCGTGGTGTTGTACGATTTGCCCATAGGACTGAAGGAAGTTCTTCGACCCACTTTCCCTTTGTGGCTTTTAATCTTTTCTTGATCGAGGCAACAATGGTCTTATTGCTTGATTCCACAAGCCCGTTTGCTTGGAGATATCTGGGAGTCGAGGTCGTCAGCTTAATGTTTCTATCTTCACAGAACTGTCGGGTTCTGTCGCTGATGAACTAGGATCCATTGTCACAGACAATTTTGGATGGAATCCCAAACCTGCATATAATGTTAGTCTGGACAAAAGAGATGACTTCTTTGTCCCTAACATGGGAAAAAGCAGCTGCTTCGATCCATTTGGAAAAATAATCTGTAAGTACGAGGAGGATTACCTTTTGTCCTGGAGAAGGTGGTAGTTTACCGACAATATCCATTCCCTACCTCATGAAGGGCCATGGGATAAGTGTCGAATGTAAGGGTTCAGAAGGTTTATGAGACATACCTGAATGACGTTGACAGGGATCACAGTTCTGGACATACCTGATGGCGTCTTGCCGCAGTGTCGGCCAAAAATATCCTTGTCGGGAGACACGATTAGCCAAACTGCGACCTCCTGAGTGGTTGCCACACTATCCATCATGCATCTCTTGAAGGATTTTTTAGACTTGACTTTTGCTGACGACGCATCTTAGATTCAAGCCCGTTGATGATCGTCGATAGAGCCTATCTCTGATCATGACGTACTTGGACGCTTTGAATCTAATCTTCCGAGCTTCCATCTTCTCTTCCGGGAGTTGGTCGTGCATAAGGAAGTTTCGGATGTCGCATGACCAATCATCTTCTTGGTTTTCGAACTGGACGACATCGACGTTTTCGATGGACGATGTCGCCAGGTGGATCATGGGAATAGCGTCGAATATTGGTTCGACCAAAGCGGATCCAAGGTTTGCTAAAGGGTCGGCCTGAGTGTTATGGTCCCTTGGAATCTGTTCAATAGAGAAAGATTTAAATTTTTTGGATTTTTCTTTTGCTACCTTTAGGTACGCTGTCATTTTTGAATCTTTGGCTGCGAATTCTCCATTGATCTGGTTTACCACCAAGAGAGAATTGCTTTTGACGTGTAACGCGGTTGCCCCCGAGTCGTAGGCCATATTCATTCCTTTGATCAGGGCTTCATATTCAGCTTCGTTGTTGGTGGTTTTGAAATCGTATCGGACTGAATATACCATCTTGCCCCCCTGTGGCGACTTTAAGACGACGCCTAGTCCCGAGCCTCTAACGTTGGACGATCCATCGACATGTAAAATCCAAGGCACGTCGTCGTGAGTTGCCACAGTTGACACTTCGAGTTCTGCTGCTTTCTCTAATTCAGGGCTGAAATCAGCAATAAAATCTGCCAAGGCTTGCGATTTGATCGCGGTCCTGGGCTTGAAATCGATGTCGTAACTGCTGAGATATATGCTCCACTTTGCTAAGTGACCTGTCAACTCAGGTTTCCACAAGACAGACTTAAGAGGAAAGTTAGTTACGACAGTAATAGGATGTGATTCAAAGTAGTGTCGCAATTTTTTAGCAGCTGTGACTAGCGACAAGAGCAATTTTTCCATAGAGGAATACCTAGTTTCTGCGTCCAAGAGAGATTTACTTACATAGTAGATTGGTAGTTGCTGCTTTTCATCTTCTCGTGTCAGGATGGCACTTACTGCATTAGGACTAACAGCCAAATATTGCTGTAAGACCTCATGATCGTGAAGCTTTGATAACAAGGGAGGCGACGTCATGTACTCTTTAAGTTTTTGCAATGCTTGCTCATGATCGTCGGTCCAGTCGAAGCCTTTGTTCTTCCTGAGGACATTGTAAAACAGATGGCATTTATCTGAGTATCGAGAGATAAACCTGTTCAAAGCTGCTACCCGACCAGTGAGCCTTTGGACCTCTTTGAAGTTTCTCGGAGATTTAATTTCGATAATAGCTTTGATCTGGTCGGGATTAGCCTCGATTCCTCGACGAGTGACCATGTTGCCCAAGAACTTTCCGGCACTGACACTGAAGGAACACTTCGTCGGGTTGAGCTTCATGCTATATTTCCGAAGGACGTCGAACGACTGCCTCAGGTGTTCGACGTGGTCGAATGCTTGCTTCGACTTGACGAGCATGTCGTCGATATAAACTTCCATTGTGTCGCCAAGGTGATCTTTGAACATCTTATTCACTAGACGCTGGTAGGTAGAACCTGCATTTTTTAGTCCAAAAGGCATAACTTTATAACAGTAAATACCTCGATCTGTCATGAATGCAGTTTTCTCTTGATCCTCGACTTGCATCAGGATCTGATTGTATCCAGCATAAGCATCCATGAACGTCAATAGTTCATGCCCCGCTGTCGCATCGACCATGGCGTCGATGTGTGGCAATGGGAATGGATCTTTTGGACAGGCTTTGTTGAGGTCTGTGAAGTCGATACAGACCCTCCACTTGCCATTTTTCTTCGCCACGACCACGACATTAGCAAGCCAATCGGGATATTTTACTTCGCGAATTTTCCCTATCTTGAGAAGATTATCGACTTCGTCATTTATCACCATATTCCTTTCAGGAGCAAATTTCCTTCGCTTTTGCTTGATTGGCTTGAATGATGGATCGACGTTGAGCTTATGGGAGATGACGTCAGGATCGATACCGACCATATCTTCATGCGACCAGGCAAAACAATCGGTATGTTCTTTGATCTAAGATGATTTACTCCAAGCGATAATCATTGACTATTGCAGGGGAATTTTGTTCATCCTCGAGCTCCTCATGCGTCTGGGCAGTGATTTGCTCTGGATTTTCGAAGCCTGCCATTCTCCTGAAAACGAAAACAGAAGAAACTCCAAGAAACCGTTAGTAGGACGCATGTTTGTCGAAGATTTTCTCTAGATGGGGTCCCACGGATGGCGCCAAACTGTTAATGCCAAAAATCGCACAAAAGTACAACTTAAGGTCGATTGTGGAACTTAACAACTAAAGAAGGGAATCTTTCGACAAAGCGTGTGACAAAGACAAAAATATAAATGAGACAAAGAATTTTGGTGACGCGGGAAAAACCTCAACGAGGAAAAAACCCGCGAACGACTGTGGAAGTCGTCGCTGCACTATGATCGCCAAGCAGGGGCGATGTCCTTTGTTTCAGGTGTCGATCGTACAGAGATTACAATACAAATGAAAGAAAGACTTCGAAATGTAAAGTAACAAGTGTTTTGAACGTAAAAAACAATGTGCGTCGTGTGTAAAAACAACGTGTCGTGTGTGAATGTCGTGCGTCGAGAGCGATTCTTCGAGAGAGATTTCCTTGTTGCGAATGTTCTTCGGGGTTCAAATGTTCGTGTGTTGTGTCTCTGTTTTCTTCGTGTTTTTTCGTGTATGCTCTTCTATCCCTGAACTGATGATTGAGCTTGGTATTTACAGCCTTCGGGTGCTTGTGTAACAGACGTAACGGTCGTCGTCTTCAATGCTGTTTAATAGTCTTCGCCAGTTATAGTTGTTAGCAATTAATGACATTGATACCTGCATTAAACATTGAACAAACGTAACAGTAATATCGCCTGTTAGTTGGTCGAGGTCGCGACGGTCGTGTAGACTAGACGACGCCATGGTCGAGTGTCGTGAGGTAAATAACTTTCGATCTCAACTTTAATCAGGAGATAAAGTACTATGATTTTACCTTACTGTGGCAAAGGGAAATAAGTGTTTTCATTACCTTGGTCGTGGTCGAGACTGGTGAAATTTTGCCCAAACATAAGACTAGTAACATAAGACTTGTAACGTAAGACTAGTAACGTGTGACAGGCGATGTGTGACGTGCGACGTGTAACATGCGACACGTGACGTGCGATCACGAGATGTAAAGACACTATCTTGAATGACTATTGACGCAAGATGTCTTTTAATAACCAATTATCGTATGTCGGGGATATGGCAATAATGGGTATTACCCTTGTCGGTCGGGGGTATGACCGTCGTAGATATCCTTGATCATGGGTCATGTCAAATCGGTCGAGGGTGTGATTTTTTACCCAAACAGTTAGCCCCCCGAGATTTGAATTTCAAAGCCATTTGAATTTCATATCTCGTACCAAAGTAAAATGTGTTGCTACGGAGACGTGTCACTTTTGCTAATTGAATCATTTAGAAGAAAATCGACTTGGTCAGCTTTGAATTGGGAGACCGGTCGACAGTGTACAAATGACCCATCTGTTAAGAAAAATGTTTTCTAAGTAAGTTGCGACGATCGAAAGATGACCTTTAATGCGCAATTTACTTGTGGTATTCATCCACTAATGTGAAGGATGAAAAATTAACGACGATCGTAAGACGATCTTAAAACACAAGGAACTGATAATGATCGATCAAAATGAGACGTATGGATCGGAAGTCAATTGTAAGACGACTGGGCCGAAATAAAGTTGGGCGACGATCATAGGATGATCAAACCAAGATAAAATTTAAGAATCTTGTGATACAGTCATTAAAGACTTATGTTTTGGCGTTCCAAGCCGATACGGTCATTACAGACTTTTGATCTGGCGTTTAGAGCCGATATGGTCGTTAGAGACCTATGATCTGGCATTCCGAGCCAATACGGTCGTTATAGACTTGTGATCTGGCGTTTAGAGCTGATACGGTCGTTAGAGACCTATGATCTAGCGTTCCGAGCCGATACAGTCGTTATAGACTTGTGTTCTGGCGTTTAGAGCCGATACGGTCGTTAGAGACCTACGATCTGGCGTTTCGAGTCGATACAGTCGTTATAGACTTGTGTTACGTTGTGTAAGTTTTGCTTTAGTGATAAACGGTAAAATATTTACCTTACTCGTGATTATACGGTTAATCTTGCGACTTGCCTTTATTGGCAATCCTGAGATTAAAATGTGCGAGTCACACTTATTGGCGACTTTTGCGTTTTGACACGCGTCTTACCATGACTGGTGATTGTGAGATTCAATGTATAAGTCGTCTTTATTGACGACATATGTCATGACTAGCGATAATGAGATTTCAACATGCGAGTCGCTTTTATTGGCGACCGAGAATTTTAACCTGTGTTTGCCATGACTGGCGATCATAAGATTAAAAAGGTGAGTCGTCTTTTATCGACGACTATAAATTGCAACCTGCTTTTACCATGACTAGCGATCATAAGATTTTAAAATGTAAGTCGTCTTTTATTGACGATTATAAATTGCAATCTGCGTTTGCCATGACTGGCGATCATAAGATTTAAAATGTTAGTCGTCTCTTATCGACGACTATAAATCGTAACCTGCGTTTGCCATGACTGGCGATTGTTAATGCCAAAAATCGCACAAAAGTACAACTTGAGGTTGATTGTGGAGCTTAACAACTAAAGAAAGAAATCTCTCGACAAAGCGTGCGATAAGGACAAAAAATGTAAATGAAACAGAGAATTTGGTGACGCGGGAAAAACCTCAACGAGGAAAAAACCCACGGACGACAGTGGAGGTCGTCGCTACACTATGGTCGCCAAACAGGGGCGATGTCCTTATGGTTCTGGTGTCGATCGTACAGAGGTTACAATATAAGTGAAAGAAAGACTTTGAAATGTAAAGTAACAGGTGTTTCGAATGTAAAAACAATGTGAGTCGTGTGTAAAAATAAAGTGTCGTGTGCGAATGTCGTGTGTCGAGAGCGATTCTTCACGAGAGAGTTCTTTGCTTTGAATATTCTTCTGAGTTTGGAAGGTTGTGTCTGATGTCCGAGATGTGTCTTGAAATGATGATTGAGCTTGGTATTTGTAATCTTCGGGTTCTTTAATTGGCTCATTAAGTATTTCGATAACTGTCATAACGTTCGCTGGATTAAATCTTCATAACTGATCTTGTCGGTTATAGCCGTTGTTCATCAATGGCATTGATTCCTGCATTTAACACTGAACAAACGTAACAGTCATATTGCACGTTAGTTGGTCGAGGTCGCATGGTTTTATGTGACGGTCGTGTGAAATAGGCGACATCGTGGTCGAGTGTCGTGAGGTAAATAACTTTCGATCTCAACTCTAATCAGGGGATAAAGATGCTCATGATTTTACCATACCAAAGAAAAGGGAAGTAGGTGTTTTCCTTACCTCGGTCGTGGTCGAGACTGGTGAAATTTTTGCCCAAACAGTTTGCCCCCAAAATTTGAAAAAGTGGAGTGGCAAATTCAAATTTCAAAAAGTTTTTTAAAATTTGCTTGTCGGATGCCTGGGGTCGCGACACGTGTCGAATAATTTTTTCAGTTACCCTGGTTGCTCTAGAACTGAATCGGTTCAATTCTAACTAGAGAGGGAAGTCGAAGAGAGGATAAGGTCGTGACGTCATGCTGACGCACGATTATGCTAAGCAGCTGTCATTGCCAGGTGTCGGCGATCCAGGTGGTCATACAAAAAGACAGGACGTGTGTCTATCATCGAGGGACCCGACCTGACACGATCGTTTACATAAATAGAGACCACGATAGACCTTTTCCTGTTTACAATTTTGGAGAGTTTTAAGCAGAGATTTCCTCTTGATTTTCTTGCTTTTCTTCGTCCGATCCTTTCTAAAACCTGCAAGGATTTCCAGAACAGTTGGGATTTTCGAGGTCTAGAGCATTTATATATATAAGGTACGACTTTTCAGCCTGCGCATGCGTCACAAATCCATCGCTAGGAAGCCTAGAAAAAACTGGGATATCTGGGGCCTTTCAGAGATACAGACTTGGTTGACGGGGTTAGCAATGTCGACAGAGCCTAGAAGTACCATTCGAAACGAAGATCTTGACGATTTCAGAAATTTAGCGAGGATCCCTACGGGGATTACTATAAGCAAGGCTGGCAAGGTTCGTCCGAAGATGTGCCCCAAAGGGTATGTCGTGATCTATGAGTACCCGTTCAAGATAGGCTTCCAATGGCCATACTCGCCTCTTGCCAAGGCGTTTATGTGCGAATTCGACCTTTCGTCGGGGCAACTGATGCCCCAGTTCTGGCGAGTCATCCAGGTCATCGAACGACTTACTTTGCACTGGGAATCTCCCATGAACATGAGGGACCTACTGACAACGTATCAGGTCAAGAAGGACCAGTACCGTCGTTACAGCCTGTTTTCGAGGTACAAGGGCGAGCGCACCTTGGTTTTAAATACTGTAGTCAACGACCGGAAATGGAAGACCAGGTATGTACTTGTGCGAGTGGCGACTTTAGACACCGATAGTGACTGGATCAGGTCTGGTTGGAATATGGCGGGTAAGCTTTTTCTAGCGTTTTGTCTTACGTCTTATGTCACTTTGCTATTTGGTTGCTTCTTGACTAATCTTCTTATTTATGCATAGATATTAATTTCGACAAGGTAAAGCCTGACGATGACTCTAAAGCCAAGGTTAAGAAGTTCCTGGAATTTAGTGCCGATGACCGGTCGTACGTCACGCGTCACCTGATATACGAGGACGACGATACTGTTTTCTTGAGCGATAGAATGCGGATGGATCGAGAAGAAAAGGAAGAAGAAGAAGAGGAATCCGAGGAGACCGAAGAGGAAGAGAAGGGGGAAGAAGCAGAAGTAGAGATAATTGGTAAGTATCTCTTTACTTTCTTCCCGCTCGACCTAGTCTTTCCTTATTCTTAATCGTCTAATTCTTTCTTTTGCCATACAGGTGAATCTCGGACGAAGATGACTCCTGCAGCTGCCAAGAAGGCGGCTCAAATCGAACTGGCTCGCAAGGCGAGGGAAAACAGGCAGAAGGATGCCCCGACAACTGGGTCGGGGGTCCTAAAGAGAAAAGAGGCCCCGACAGCTGGGTCGGGACTCCTAAAGAGGACGAGGATGTCCATTCTGAAGGAACCGTCTCTGAGGTCGGGCGGCTCATCGAGAGTCGTTTCGCCTGAGAAGGCGAAGGCGTCGACCGTGCATGTCGAGGAGACTTCTAACATGATCGACGCAAGATCCGTTGATACTGCGCAACCGGCGACGATGTCTCCTACTGCCGCGTCAGGCCCTTCGTCGACCGACAAGGGTAAAGGTGCGCAGACGGGCTTTGGGGAGGAAATGACGGTAAACTTTACGTTGCCGTCGGATTTTTAGAGGATAACGTCTTGGACGAGACGAAACTGTCCCCCATTTGGGAAAGTATCAGCTCCCGTATTTCAGAGAGCGTTTCAATGGGGTTTCCCTTGAAGATGTGGAATCCCATGTCGCTAGACTGACGTTCATGGTAAGTCTATCTTTCAAGACTTTGTTTTTCGTCTGTTGTCGTTGTCGTATATTTTGCTAATGTGTTTTCGTATGTTTTCAGACGTTTCAGTCTTCTTTGGCATTGCATACTAAAACGACAAAGATAGAGAGCTTAATGGCTTATGCTATAAAAAAAAGAAGATGCATGCTTGGAGAGGGAAAGGTCCGCTCTGGAACGTGAAGAGGCGTCGTCGGTGCGACTTGACGATACTTTGAATGAGTTGGAAGCCGTCGGCCATGCGAGGGATGAGGTGGACTCGCGCTTAAATCAGTCCCAATCTTTGATGTATGACCAAATGGAGGAGTTAGACGGGCTGAAGGAATCCTTGGCCACGAAGGAAAAGGAGGCCGAAGAGTCCAAATCCAAGGTGGCGAGGTTAGAGAAGGAGCTGGAGGAGCTAAGGGACAAGAATAAGTCCATTTTTTCCTTTGCTCGACTTACTGCGCGTGCGGCGATCATGCGACGTCATTTATTGGGTAAGAGTCCTCTGGCCTCGGCGTCGGACAAGTTAGACCTTTTCTACAGGGAGGTCAGAAACGAAAGAGACCTTGACTCGGACGATGAGAAGGAGGTCGAGGAGGAGGAAGGTCCCCAGGGCGAGGCGTCAGGCAAGGATGTGACCGACGCTCTTCCTTAGAAAATGTCTTTGTTTATTATTGTTCCCTGTTACTCGATCGTCAATGGTCGAGCCTTTTGGATGTATATATAACAGTAAGTTCAATGAATGAAACTTAGATATCTTTTGATTTTGTGCTTTATACTTTTTTACAAATAAATACAACGTCAATTGTAAAATTCATCAAATGTGGAGGGAACAAGAAATCATACGACTTAGGCATCTAGTTCAACACAGTAATTAGAACATAAGTCATAAGACTTTTTAAACCGTATTGGCATACATAAGCATATGCAGTCACAACATTCATTCAGAGCATGTAAATCACCTAAGTTAAAGAATTGAAATCATGGGGTCGGTAGACCTTGTGGTCGTACGACTAGACCACATCATGAATTTGAATCATGCGTTCCTGTGATGGGATAATCGAGTCATGGACCCGATCGCTTATATCGTTCAATCCTGCGGAAGCATATTGGTGTCATGCGACGGACTCAGTAACTTATGTCGTGCGATTCTGCGATAAAACATTGTCAGAGGTTGGTCGTTGGCTAACCAACGACCCTTCGATGCTTAAGTCAGTAGTCGTTTGTGACAAAAAATCGTAAAGAAAAAAAAGGATTAGAAACAATACCTTCATAGATTCTTCTTGTTTAACGGAGTATTTGCCCCTCGTCATTTACTATCCTATTTCCTCCAAGGGCAAATAGGTTTAAATGACGGGTCGACACCGAGTTTTTGAGAACTAGTGCCAATGTCTATGTCGACCGTGTTTTCGTGCGACGAGGAAAAATAGTCGGCATATTCCTGTAGGAAAAGCATTAGTTTGTCTTTAAGGTTATGGATAGAAGGACGAACCTGCCGAGACCTCATGGTCAGGTTTACTCTGATCTAGGGCACCTGTGACTGCCAGACGACTTACTTCCACGGCTTCAGGGTAGTCTTATAGCAGTCACGGGCGACTTTCGGGTCACTTTTGTTTTCTTGTACTCCCCACGGTGTAGGGAATTTCAGGGTCTGATGATACGTCGAGGGAACGGCTTTCATTTCATGGATCCAGGGTCGACCTAAGATGATGTTATAGGCCGATGAACAATCGATGACGCTGAACTTGGTCTGCTTGTTGATTCCTCCGGCATAGACCGGCAAGATGATCTCTCCATAGGTGCTCGTCGCTTCTCCAATGAAACCGACCAAGGTTGTCGAACGTCGGGTGATTTCCGAGCGATCGATTCCCATGGCCTTGATGGTTTCAAGGAAGACGACGTTCGCTGAACTGCCTCCATCGATCAAGACTCGTCGGGTTAAACAATTACCAATCGTGAGTTGAATGATCAACCCGTCATGATGCTTCTGGTATGAGTCACCGAGGTCGTCCTGGTCGAATATGATTTTCATAGCTTCCAACTCCAAATCTCCTTTTGGTCTCGATGAATGCGGGACAGGTCGATCGTCAGGTGCTTGACTGGCGTGACGTTTGGCTGCGGAGTACGTCAGACCGCACACGTCGGAACCACCAGTGATGCAATTTGACGACCTTAGCATGCTCGGGGGTTGGTGTACGATCGTCACTAGCTGGAGTAACGACGTCATCGATGATATCTTTGAGATTTCCTTTCGGGAGATGGTATGCTAACTCCTTTTTGAGAGCTATGCAATCATCTGTCGCATGACCATGGTCGACATGGAAGTCACACCACTTTGACTTATCTTTCTTGGCGTCGTCCTGGTCGATTTCTTTGGCCACCGGATGGTCACCTGAGTAGTCTTCAGAGCTACGACCAAGTCCTTAGTAGACCCTTTGAATCCGTAGGAGGGTATCTTGGGTACTGAGGAAATTTGAACGCGGTCTTGGCCTCTGCTTTTGTCTTGAACCGGACATTCGAGATTTGGCGCGCGGGCTCTACTTTGGAAATTGACTTTGTCTTGAATTCTGGCTTCTTCACACCCAACGCCCTCTTGTCATCGGTATGCTTACGGCGAAAGGCAGCGTCGTCTTCTACCCTCATATACGCTAGGGTTCGAGCTCGGACATCTTCGAAATTCTCCAGAGGATACTTGGTCAAATCAGTGTATAAGCCCGAACTGTCGTCCAGACCACGTTTGTAAGCTTCGATCGCGGTCTTGACGTCACAATTGCGGACACTGATCATCTCTGCATTGAACCTATTGAAATAGCTTCGAATAGACTCATTGGCCTTTTGCACGACATAATACAGATCACTGGTCTGCTTCTCCATCTTGCGACTGCTCACGAATTGCTGGGAGAACTGGTTGACCAACTCAGCGAACGACCCGATGGACTTGGGTTTGAGATTGATCAACCATTGGAGGGCAGGACCAGTGAGAGTCGCCCCAAAGCTCTTACACATGCATACTTCTTGATACATGTGTGGGATCGAGACCGTCCACATGAGCTGCTTATATTGCGTGATGTGCTCTGTTGGATCAGTCACCCCGAATACTTGGGCGTGAAGGCGGGGATATTGAATTTCTTCGGGACGTCGACTGTCGCGATCTTGTCAATGAAAGGCGACGCTTGGAATCCTGAGCGAGGCTCGACGTCGACGGGCACGGCTGCCCCGGGTAGCTTAGCGAGCTGGGACAGGACACGCTCATTTTGATCTTCTAGCATCTTTAATCGCTGGGCGACGGGGTTGTTTGGATCGGGATTCGCACCTACCAATGGATCAACTCCCGAACTGGTGCCATTGTCGTACGACGAGCCATTGGCGTCCTCGTTAAAAGGGATAAAATGCGGCTGCGACCCATTCTGAAATTGTTGTGACCCATGCTGAAACGGTTGCGACCCATGCTGAAACGGCTGCGACCCATTCTGCATGGGTGGAGGTCTGATATACTGAGGAGGAATATGCCCAGACTGGGGATTTGGGTTGAACGATTCCGGCTGTTGGTTCTGCGCGAACGGACCTGGTTGCTGATTCTACATGAATGGACCTGGTCCTGGATTACGGACGAACGGAGCCGAACCAGGGTTATGGACGAACGGAACGGATCCTGGATTCTGACCGAACGATCCTTGACCTGGATTCTGGACGAATGGTCTCGGACCGTTCTGCGGTCCGAAGGGATTCCTCAGCCGCGCGATTTCTTCAGCGGGTCTTCGACTCTGCTCAGCCATGGCATTGATTTGATTTCGCGCAACTTCCAATTCTTGATACATCTGGGCAATGATACGCTCTTGATTTCCAGGGGCTGCCATTTTCCTGAAACAGAAAATAGAGGAACTACAAGAAACCATTAGCACGACGCACGTTTGTCGAAGATTTTCTCTAGATGAGGCCCCACGGTGGGCGCCAAACTGTTAATGCCAAAAATTGCACAAAAGTACAACTTGAGGTTGATTGTGGAGCTTAACAACTAAAGAAATAAATCTCTCGACAAAGCGTGCGATAAGGACAAAAAATGTAAATGAGACAGAGAATTTTGTGACGCGAAAAAAACCTCAACGAGGAAAAAACCCGCGGACGACAGTGGAGGTCGTCGCTGCACTATGGTCGCCAAACAGGGGCGATGTCCTTATGGTTCTGGTGTCGATCGTACAGAGGTTACAATACAAGTGAAAGAAAGGCTTTGAAATGTAAAGTAACAGGTGTTTCGAATGTAAAAACAATGTGAGTCGTGTGTAAAAATAAAGTGTCGTGTGCGAATGTCGTGCGTCGAGAGCGATTCTTCAAGAGAGAGTTCTTTGCTTTGAATATTCTTCTGAGTTTGAAAGGTTGTGTCTGATGTCCGAGATGTGTCTTGAAATGATGATTGAGCTTGGTATTTGTAGTCTTCGGGTGCTTTAATTCGCTCATTAAGTATTTCGATAACTGTCATAACGTTCGTTGGATTAAATCTTCATAACTGATCTTGTCGGTTATAGCCGTTGTTCATCAATGGCATTGATTCCTGCATTTAACACTGAACAAACGTAACAGTCATATTGCACGTTAGTTGGTCGAGGTCACATGGTTTTATGTGACGGTCGTGTGAAATAGGCGACATCGTGGTCGAGTGTCGTGAGGTAAATAACTTTCGATCTCAACTCTAATCAAGGGATAAAGATGCTCATGATTTTACCTTACCAAAGAAAAGGGAAGTAGGTGTTTTTCTTACCTCGGTCGTGGTCGAGAATGGTGAAATTTTGCCCAAACAGTGATCATAAGATTTAAAATGTAAGTTGTCTTTTATTGACGATTATAAATTGCAATCTGTGTTTTAAGTCGTAGAGACTTTGTTTTTCACGATATAAATCGTAAGACCTGCGATGTAAGTCGTAGAGACTTTTGTTTCTCACGATATAAATCGTAAGACCTGCGTTTTGAGTCATAGGGATTTTTGTTTCTCACGATATAAATCGTAAGACCTGTATTTATATGATTTTGCGAGCCTGCAATGTAAAATCGGGGGTGGTCGTTGGTTTCACTGTAACACCCCGCTTACCATGACACAATATTGTCCGCTTTGCCCCACTGGCTCACGGCTTTGTTCTTGGCGACCTGGCAAGGACTTCGCAAGGACTTCCCAGGAGGTCACCCATCCTGGTACTACTCCCACCCAAGCACGCTTAACCACAGAGTTCCCAAGGAACCCGCATGCTTGTGGCCCCAAAACGCGTTGTGTCTGGTAAGGCCAAGGTTTACTAATATACCCAGCATCTCTCCTGTCCACGGCCGATGTGGGATATGCCTAAGGTGTTACACACACCCCCCCTTAAGGACTCATCGTCCTCGATGAGGTTTGCCCCACCATCCCGAACGGCACAGGAGTGGCTCTGATACCATTTGTAACACCCCGCTTACCACGACACAATATTGTCCGCTTTGCCCCACTGGCTCACGGCTTTGTTCTTGGCGACCTGGAAAGGACTTCGCAAGGACTTCCCAGGAGGTCACCCATCCTGGTACTACTCCCACCCAAGCACGCTTAACCACAGAGTTCCCAAGGAACCCGCATGCTTGTGGCCCCAAAACGCGTTGTGTCTGGTAAGGCCAAGGTTTACTAATATACCCAGCATCTCTCCTGTCCACGGCCGATGTGGGATATGCCTAAGGTGTTACACACCCCCCCCCCCCTCATATCCCACATCCTTTAGAGGGCAGGAGAGATGCTGGGTATATTAGTAAACCTTGGCCTTACCAGACACAACGCGTTTTGGGGCCACAAGCATGCGGGTTCCTTGGGAACTCTGTGGTTAAGCGTGCTTGGGTGGGAGTAGTACCAGGATGGGTGACCTCCTGGGAAGTCCTTGCGAAGTCCTTGCTAGGTCGCCAAGAACAAAGCCGTGAGCCAGTGGGGCAAAGCGGACAATATTGTGTCGTGGTAAGCGGGGTGTTACAAATGGTATCAGAGCCACTCCTGTGCCGTTCGGGATGGTGGGGCAAACCTCATCGAGGACGATGAGTCCCTAAAGGGGGGGGGGGGGTGTGTGTAACACCTTAGGCATATCCCACATCCTTTAGAGGGCAGGAGAGATGCTGGGTATATTAGTAAACCTGGGCCTTACCAGACACAACGCGTTTTGGGGCCACAAGCATGCGGGTTCCTTGGGAACTTTGTGGTTAAGCGTGCTTGGGTGGGAGTAGTACCAGGATGGGTGACCTCCTGGGAAGTCCTTGCGAAGTCCTTGCCAGGTCGCCAAGAACAAAGCCGTGAGCCAGTGGGGCAAAGCGGACAATATTGTGTCGTGGTAAGCGGGGTGTTACATTCACCAATGATCCTTTGAGGCTTAAATCAACATTTATATGTTAGATCATAATAATTGAACGAGAAAAATATATACTTAGAGTATATATATAGAGTTGTTATACCATATTCCATCCAAGTGGGATGTCACAGTTACCGTAACTTGGAGTCAATAAGCGCATTTTTCCAAGAACTTTTGAAATAAAAATATGGTGTTTCCCATTTTGTGACGGGTGTTCCGTGCCCCCGAGCCCCTCGGATGATGTGATACATGCGATACATTGACTGAGCATTTTTTTCAGTGTCTTCCAACTCCGCTTGGATCTTCGTCGTGTGATCAAGACTTGAAGTCGACAAATAGAAGATCTACATAAGAGTAAACGTTAGTAATATGATGTTTATTTCTAAGGATTTCCTTAGTTGGGTCCCACGGATGGCGCCAAACTGTTAATGCCAAAAATCGCACTAAACGGTCTTATGCCGAAAATTGTATAAAAATATGATTTAAGGTTTGGTTTCGGACCTTATCAACTAAAGATTGTACCATAGAAATAAACAAGAAAAGTAATGAAGAAAATGTAGACGAAACAAGAGATTTTGGTGACGCGGAAAACCCCAAAACGAGGGAAAAAACCCCGGTCGACTGTGTTAGAGTCGACGGTGCACTATAGTCGCCAAACAGGGGCGATAATCCTTTTGTAACAAGTGATATGTGTACATCAGATTACAATAAGAGATAAAATGTACTCAAACGTGTGTAAAAGTCATGTGTCATGCGTAAAATGTGCGAAATGAGCTGTCGTCGTGTGGTTCGAACTGCCGTCGCCGGGTGCTTCGACCTACCGTCGTGCGGAACTTTGCGTAAGTGAGGTATGTTCCAATGCCTTGAAAGAAATGTAGAATTTGAGTCTTAGTTTGAATGTATGTAGCCTCCCCTCCAGATTGATCACCGGGGGCCTTTATATAGCTTCCGTTGGTAATAAATACGCTTTGATGATTGGTTTTGTAACCACTGTCGGCATTAAAGGCGCTTTGATGATTGGTTTTGTAACCACTGTCGAGTCTTTAATATCATTAAGAGCTCGTCAGTTACTGACCGTTGCACCATAATTATTTGTAGACCTGCATTAATGAACAGAAGAAACGGCTGTTGACCATTAATGGTTAGTGTAATTGTAAGACCATCTTGAGTTCTGGACATCGGTCTTATGGAGCATAGGACCGTCGCCGAAATACACGACTAGGTATATGACTGTAAATGTCTCGTAAGACCTTGTTTTAATAAAAGAATGATCTTATAAAAATGTCGTAAGAGTAGGTCGTAAGACCACTAGGTCGTAAGACCAAGATGATGATGTCGTAGGACTAGGTCGTAAGACCACCAAGTCGTAAGACCAAGTCGCAGGACCATGATGTCAGGACGATGCTTTCGCAGGACCTGAGCGATATAAGACCGACGACAGGAGACTGTCGACGTAAGACCGACGAGTCATAACTAGCGACACGTAACTGGCGACATAAGACTAGTGAAGTAAGGCTAGTAACATAAGACTAGTAACGTAAGACTAGTAACGTGTGACTGGCGATGTGTGACGTGCGACGTGTAACATGCGACACGTGACGTGCGATCACGAGATGTAAAGACGCTATCTTGAATGACTATTGACGCAAGATGTCTTTTAATAACCAATTATCGTATGTCGGGGATATGGCAATAATGGGTATTACCCTTGTCGGTCGGGGGTATGACCGTCGTAGATATCCTTGATCATGGGTCATGTCAAATCGGTCGAGGGTGTGATTTTTTACCCAAACAGTAGGTCCAGATGAAGCCTTTATTTTTCATGAGGACATTATAAAATAGATGACATCTATCCGAGGATCGAGAGATAAACCTGTTCAAAGCTGCCACCCAACCAGTGAGCCTTTGGACCTCTTTGAAATTTCTCGGAGATTTGATCTCGATGATGGCTTTGATCTGGTCAGGATTGGCCTCGATCCCTCGTCGAGTGACCATGTAACCCAAGAATTTCCCCGCACTGACACCAAAGGAACATTTCGTCGGGTTGAGCTTCATGCTATACTTCCGGAAGATGTCGAACGACTGCCTCAAATGCTCGACGTGGTCGATTGCTTTCTTTGACTTGACCAGCATGTCGTCGATATAGACCTCCTTTGTGTCGCCAAGGTGGTCTTTGAACATTTTATTCACCAGACGCTGGTAGGTAGAACCTGCATTTTTTAGTCCAAAGGGCATAACCTTATAACAATAAATACCTCGATCTGTCATGAAGGCGGTCTTTTCTTGGTCCTCGACGTGCATCAGGATCTGATTGTATCCAGAGTAAGCATCCATGAACGTCAATAGTTCATGCCCGGCTGTCGCGTCGACCATGGTATCGATATGTGACAATGGGAAAGGATCTTTTGGACATGCTTTGTTGAGATCTGTAAAATCGATATAGACCCTCTACTTGCCATTTTTCTTCACCACGACCACGACATTAGCAAGTCAGTCGGGGTACTTTACTTCTCGAATCTTCCCTGTCTTGAGGAGGTTGTCGACCTCGTCATTTATTACCTTATTCCTTTCAGGAGCAAATTTTCGCCGCTTTTGTTTGATAGGCTTAAATGACGGGTCGACATTGAGCTTATGGGAAATGACGTTGGGGTCTATGCCGACCATGTCTTCGTGTAACCAGGCAAAGCAGTCGGCATGTTCCTGCAAGAAAGATATCAATTTGTCTTTAAGGCAGGGATCGAGGGACGAACCTATAAAGACCTTCTGGTCAGGCTTGCTCTGGTCCAGGACGACTTCCTCTAGGCGATAGTCGTCGGATGTCTCAGGAGCATCCTGGACCTGTAATTGCTAGATGGCCTGCTTCTGTGGCTTCAGGGTGGTCTTATAGCAGTCGCGGGCGACTTTAGACTCACTTTTGATCTCCTGGACTCCTACGGCATAGGGAATTTCATGGTTTGATGATACGTCGAGGGAATGGATTTCATGTCATGGATCCATGGTCTACCTAAGATGATGTTATAGGCCGATGCACAGTCGATGACGTTGAACTTTGTCTGCTTGTTGATTCCTCCAGCATAGACAGGCAAGGTGATCTCTCCAAAGGTACTCGTCGCGTCTCCATTGAAACCGACCAAGGTTGTCGAGCGTCGGGTGATTTCCGATTGATTGATTCCCATGGCCTTGATGGTATCAAGGAAGATGACGTTTGCTGAACTGCCCCCGTCGACCAAGACTCGTCGGGTCAGACAGTTACCAATCGTGAGTTAAATAATCAACCCGTCATGATGCTTCTGATACGAGTCGCCGAGGTCGTCTTGGTCGAATGAAATCTTCATGGCTTCTAACTCCAGATCTCCTTTGGGTCTTGATGAACGAGGGGTAGGTCGATCGTCAGGTGCCTGGCTGGCGTGACACTTGGCTGTGGAATATGTCAGACCGCACACGTCAGACCCACCAGTGATGCAGTTGACGACCTTTGCATGATCGGGAGTCGGCAGTCGAGCATCGTTAGCTGGAGTAACGACATCGTCGATGATATCCTTGAGGTTGCCTTTTGGGACATGATAGGCCAGCTCCTTTTTGAGAGCTATACAATCGTCCGTCAGGTGACCATGGTCGACATGGAAATCGCACCACTTTGATTTATCTTTCTTACCGTCGTCTTGTCGGACTTCTTCGGCCACCGGATTGTCGCCTGGACGGTCTTCAGGGCCTCGACCAAATCCTTAGTAGTCCCTTTGAATCCATAGGAGGGTATCTTAGGGTACTGACGTCACTGAAGACCGTCCAGGCGACAATTCGATCACGGTCTTGACGTTACTGATCATCTCTGCGTTGAACCTATTGAAATAACTCCAGATAGATTCACCGGCCTTCTGTACGACATAATACAGGTCGCTGGTCTGCTTCTCCATCTTGCGACTGCTGGCGAACTGCTGGGAGAACTGGTTGACTTACTCAGCGAAGGACCTGATGGATTTGGGCCTGAGGTTAATCAACCATTAGAGGGCAGGACCTGTGAGGGTCGCCCCGAAACTCTTGCACATGCAAACTTCTTGATACATATTGTTAATGCCAAAAATCGCACCAAAGGGACAACTTAAGGTCGATGTGGACTTTAACAACTAAAGAAAGGAATCATTCGACAAAGACGTGCGACAAAGACGAAAATGTAAATGAGACAGAGGATTTGATGACACAGGAAAAACCTCAACGAGGAAAAAACCTGCGGACGACAGTGGATGTCGTCGCTGCACTATGGTCGCCAATCAGGGGCGATGTCCTTGGTGTTCCGGGTGTCGATCGTACAGAGATTACAATACAAATGAAGGGAAAGACTTCGAAATGTAAAGTACAAGTGTTTGAAATGTAAAAACAGTGTGCGTCGTGTGTGAAAAACAATGTGTAAGCTGTTGGTCGAGAGTGAAAATCGTGCGTCGGGAGCGATTCCTTGAGAGAGAGTTCTTTGCTTGTAGTGTTCTTCTGAGCTGGGATGCTTATCTTCTATTGTTCGATGTTCGGTCCCTGGAACTGAAGTTTAACTTGATCTTTTATAACCTTCGGGTGCTTTGATTAGCTCATTGATTGCATTGATAACAGCCATAACGATTGCTTTGATTAGCTCATTGATTGCTTTGTTTAACTCTTCGTCGGTTATGACCGTTGCCCATTAATGACTTTGACTCCTGCATTAATCATTAAACAAACGTAACAGTCGTATATCGAGTTAGTCAAGGTCGTACGGTCTTGTGCGACGGTCGTGCGGAACGGGCGACGTCGAGGTCGAGTGTCGTGAGGAACTCTCGACTTAACTTTTAGGACGGACGACGAAGGTTTTTTGGGTCTTTTTAGGGGCCTTATCTTAATACAAGATATAGTTCATAACATGTGTCTTACCTTTTCTGGTCGTGGTCGAGACCTGTGAAATTTTGCCCAAACAGTTTGCTCCCAAAATTTGAAAATAGGATGGCAAATTCGAATTTTAAATTTTGCTTGTCGGGTGTTCAGGGTCCTGCTTTGAAAATTACCTTGGTTGTCTCGGAACCGGATTGGTTCAATTCTAACTGAACGAGAAGTCGAAGAGAAAACGAGGTTGTGACGTCATACTGACGCACGATTGTGCTTACCAGCTGTCTTTGACAGGTGTCGACGATCCGTGTGGCCATACGAAGGGACGAGGGCATGCGGTGATCATCAAAGGATTCGATCTGACGCGATTTCTTGTATAAATAGAGATCAGAATGGATCATTTGTTATGGCTTTTCGGAAAGTTTTTTAAAGCGAGATTTCTTGCTATTTTTTATTTTTCTTTGCTCAGAAATTTTTTGAAGCTTTTGTATAAGGCTTAGTTTCTTGATCTTTTTCAAATCAGAGATACCTCGAGAATAATTATACCTTAGCTGGTGAAGGCCTGGATTGCGATAGACGCGACGTTCGTGGATCGTGCGCATCTGGCGACGATGTTCTCTATATCCTCGTCGACCCTTTCGTCAGCCGCCAGGGGCAAGGGTGTAAAGACGGGAGAGGATGAGGAGGAAGTCATGATTATCAACTTTACAATGTCGACGATCCTCCTGACTGACTATGTCCTTGACGGGACGAAGTCATTTCCGTATCTGGGGAAATATCAGCTCTTATCTTTCAAGGAGCGTTTTCAAGGGACCTCTATCGAAGAGATGGGATCGCGTTTAGATGGACTAGCGTTTTTTGTGAGTTTTTCTTTCGAAACTCGTGTTCCTAATGTTTTCGCTGAATGTTTGTGTAACAGACTTCTTTTGTATTTTACAGACGTTTCAATCTTCTTTTGTTAGATACGCGAAGATAGAGAAGATGTTGGACTGGAAGTCGACCGTCGAGAAGATCATATTCCTTCTTATTACCTTAACATTAATCTTAAGAGTCGCATTCTAAAAGTATTGCGGCGTAGGGCATCAGAAAACTCCTAATATACTCGTTTGATCCTTACATTAGCTTCTTAGCGTGTTTTTGGGTGTGACGAGGACTCGAAGGTCGAGACTGAGCATACGATCGACACTCCTCTCTAGATTTAGGAGATGCTATATTTTTTCATGTCTCGATCGTTGGTAGTCGAGCCATTTTAACTTTGTATACTCGACCGTCGGTCGCTCCTATGTAATCGTTCGTTTCGTAAATGAATTTCATCCTTTTGTCGAATTTTTATTTCGATTTACATATGTCGTAGATAGATGTAATATCAACCGTATAACTTTGTTAAGTATAAAACGAGCGAAGAATCGTGCGACTTAGGCATTCATAGCAATATAACGATTGAAATATCATACGTTTGACTTGTATTGATAGGCTCAACTATACGTTGTTGACGTGTTAGAACGTACAAATTTTTTTTGAATCCAGAAACTCAGATCGAGAGGTCGCTCAAACCTTATGATCGTGTAACCAAATTTCATGATGAAATTTGAATCATGTGCCCCTGTGATAAAACAATTAAGTTGCATGAAAGGAAGGTGTTTTTAGAAAAAATACTTTTTCAAGTGTGTCGCATTCCAACTGCGTGGGATTTCTTGATTGTCGAGAGTCTGGAGTCGATAGGCTCCTTTACCAACAACTTAGGAGATGCGGTAAGGACCTTCCCATTTAATAGAAAGTTTGTCGGCATTGAGTTCTTGAGTGTTTTGGAACACTCGACGGAGGACGTAATCGCCTTCTTGAAAGACTTTGACTTTGACGTGTTTATTGAAATGTCGCTCGACTGCTTGCTTCTGAGATGTCATTCTGATCAAGGCTAATTCTCTAAGCTCTTCGAGAGCGTCGATATCATAATTTAAATCAATCATGTTATGGTCGACGGAAGTATGCCTCGAAGTTGGGAGCTGGACTTCGATTGGCAGGACTGCTTCGCAACCGTAGACGAGAGAGAAAGGGGTTTGTCCTGTGGACGTGCGCGGTGTCGTGCGATTTGCCCATAGGACTGAAGGGAGTTCTTCGACCCATCTTCCTTTTGCAGCTTTTAACCTTTTCTTGATCGAAGCTATAATGGTCTTATTACTTGATTCAGCAAGTCCGTTCGCCTGAGGGTATCTGGGAGTCGAGGTTGTTAACTTGATACTCCTGTCTTCGCAAAATTGTTGGGTCCTGTCGCTTATGAATTGGCATCCGTTGTCACAGACGATTTCGGATGGAATCCCAAATCTGCATATGATGTTAGTCTGGATAAAAGAGATGACTTCCTTGTCCCTTATTTGGGGAAAAGCAGCTGCTTCAACCCACTTGGAAAAATAATCGGTGAGTACGAGGAGGAATACCTTTTGCATCGGGGCCGGGGGTAGCTTGCCGACAATATCCATTCCCCACCTCATGAAGGGCCATGGGATAAGTGTCGAGTGCAAGGGTTCAGAGGGTTTATGAGACATACCTGCATGTCGCTGACAAGGGTCACAGTTCTGGACGTACTTGACGGCGTCTTGTCGCAATGTTGGCCAAAAATACCCTTGTCGAGAGATACGATTAGCCAAACTGCGACCACCGGAATGATTGCCACATTCGCCGTCGTGCATCTCGTGAAGGATTTTTTGAACCTGACTCTTGCTAATGACGCATCTCAGGTTTAATCCTGTCGATGATCGTCGATAGAGCTTATCTCCAATTATGGTATATTTAGATGCTTTGAATCTGATCTTCCGGGCTTCCATCTTGTCTTCTAGGAGTTGGTCGTGCATAAGGAAATTTCGGATGCCGCACGACCAATCATCTTTTTCGTCCTCGATCTGGATGACATCGATGTTTTCGATAGACGATGTCGCCGGATGGATCATGGGAATAACGTCGAATATGGGTTCGACTAAAGCAGACCCGAGATTTGCTAAAGCGTCGGCTTGAGTATTCTGGTCCCTCGGGATTTGTTCGATAGAAAATGTTTTGAATTTTTCGGCCTTTTCTTTTGCTACCTTCAGGTATGCTGTCATTTTTGAATCTTTGGCCGCGAACTCCCCATTGATCTGGTTCACCACCAGGAGAGAGTCGCTTTTAACATGTAACGCAGTTGCCCCCGAGTCATGGGCCATATTCATTTCCACGATCAGGGCTTCATATTCAGCTTCGTTGTTGGTGGTTTTGAAATCGCATCGGATCGAGTATACCATCTTGCCTCCCTGTGGCGACTTTAAGACGACGCGTAGTCCTGAGCCTCTAATGTTGGATGACCCATCGACGTGTAAGATCCAGGGCACGTCGTCGTGAGTCGCCACAGTCGATACCTCGAGCTCTGCTTCTTTCTCCAATTCAGGGTTGAAGTCAGCAATGAAGTCTGCCAAGGCTTGCGACTTGATCGCGGTCCTGGGCTTGAAGTCAATGTCGTAGCTGCTGAGATATATGCTCCATTTTGCTAAGCGACCTGTCAACTCAGGTTTTCTTAAAACAGACTTAAGAGAGAAGTTAGTTACGACAGTAATGGGATGCGACTCAAAATAGTGTCGTAATTTTTTAGCAGCTGTGACTAGCGACAAGAGAAATTTTTCCATAACCTGGTTTCTGCGTCCAAAAGAGATTTACTTACATAGTAGATTGGCAGTTGTTGTTTTTCATCTTCTCGTGTTAGGACAGCACTTACCGCGTTTGGACTAACAGCCAGATATAGTTGCAAGATTTCATGATCGCGAGGTTTCGACAATAAGGGAGGTGACGTCATGTATTCTTTGAGCTTTTGCAATGCCTGTTCATGATCGTCGGTCCAGTCGAAGCCTCTGTTTTCCTGAGGATGTTGTAAAACAGATGGCATTTATCTGAGGATCGAGAGATAAACCTGTTCAGGGCAGCTACTCGACCAGTAAGTTTCTGAACCTCCTTGGAATTTCTAGGGGATTTAATTTCGATAATCGCCTTGATCTGGTCTGGATTAGCTTCAATTCCTCGACGAGTGACCATATAGCCCAGGAATTTCCCAGCGCTGACACCGAAAGAACATTTTGTCGGGTTAAGCTTCATGCTGTATTTTCGAAGGATGTCGAACGACTGCCTTAAATGCTCGACGTGGTCAATAGCTTGCCTTGACTTGACCAACATATCGTCGATGTATACTTCCATCGTGTCGCCAGACGGTCTTTGAACATCTTGTTCACCAGGCGCTGGTAAGTAGATCCTGCATTTTTTAGTCCGAAAGGCATAACTTTATAACAATAAATACCTCGATCCGTCATAAATGCGGTTTTTTCTTAGTCCTCGACGTGCATTAAGATTTGATTGTATCCGGAATAGGCATCCATGAACGTCAGTAGTTCGTGCCCCGCTGTCGCGTCGACCATGGCGTCGATATGAGGTAATGGAAAAGGATCTTTTGGACAGGCTTTATTGAGGTCTGTGAAGTCGATACAGACCCTCCACTTTCCATTCTTCTTCGCTACAACCACGACGTTAGCAAGCCAATCGGGGTATTTTACCTCTCGAATCTTCCCTGTCTTGAGAAGGTTGTCGACTTCGTCATTTATCACCTTATTCCTTTTAGGAGCAAATTTCCGTCGCTTCTGCTTGATAGGTTTGAACGATGGGTCGACGCTGAGCTTGTGAGAGATGACGTCAGGATCTATGCCGAACATATCTTCATGCGACCAGACGAAACAATCAGCATGTTCCTGCAAAAAAGATATTAACTTTTCCCTGAGGCAAGGATTGAGAGACGACCCGATTAAGACTTTTTGGTCAGGCTTGCTTGAATCTAGAATGACTTCCTCCAGGAGATAATCGTTGACTGCTTTAAGTGCATCTTGTGAATTTTTGAGCCCCTCATGTGCTGGGTCAGCGGATTGTTCGTTATTCGCCATTTTCCTGAAACAGAGAACAGAAGAAACTCCAAGAAAACGTAAGTAAAACGCACGTTTGTCAAAGATTTTCTCTAGATGAGGTCCCACGGATGGCGCCAAACTGTTAATGCCAAAAACCGCACCAAAGGGACAACTTAAGGTCGATGTGGACTTTAACAACTAAAGAAAGGAATCATTCGACAAAGACGTGCGACAAAGACGAAAATGTAAATGAGACAGAGGATTTGATGACGCAGGAAAAACCTCAACGAGGAAAAAACCTGCGGACGACAGTGGATGTCGTCGCTGCACTATGGTCGCCAATCAGGTACGATGTCCTTGGTGTTCCGGGTGTCGATCGTACAGAGATTACAATACAAATGAAGGGAAAGACTTCGAAATGTAAAGTACAAGTGTTTGAAATGTAAAAACAGTGTGCGTCGTGTGTGAAAACAATGTGTAAGCTGTTGGTCGAGAGTGAAAATCGTGCGTCGGGAGCGATTCCTCGAGAGAGAGTTCTTTGCTTGTAGTGTTCTTCTGAGCTGGGATGCTTATCTTCTATTGTTCGATGTTCGGTCCCTGGAACTGAAGTTTAACTTGATCTTTTATAACCTTCGGGTGCTTTGATTAGCTCATTGATTGCTTTGATAACAGCCATAACGGTCGCTAGTTGTAAGTCTTCATAATTGCTCTTCGTCGGTTATGACCGTTGCCCATTAATGACTTTGACTCCTGCATTAATCATTAAACAAACGTAACAATCGTATATCGAGTTAGTCAAGGTCGTACGGTCTTGTGCGACGGTCGTGCGGAACGGGCGACATCGAGGTCGAGTGTCGTGAGGAACTCTCGACTTACGTTTTAGGAGGGACAACGGAGGTTTTTTGGGTCTTTGTCGGGGCCTTATCTTAATACAAGATATAGTTCATAACATGTGTCTTACCTTTTCAAGTCATGGTCGAGACCTGTGAAATTTTGCCCAAACACATATGCGGGATCGAGACCGTCCACATTAACTGCTTATACTGCGCAATGTGTTCTGTTGGATCGGTTATTCTCGAATACTTGGGAGCGAAAGAGGGGATGTTATACTTCTGGACGTCGACAGTCGCTATCGTGTCGACGAAAGGCGATGCCTGAAATCCCGAGCGATGCTCGACATCGACGGGCACGGCTGCCCCCGGCAGCTTAGCGAGCAAAGACAAGACACGCTCGTTCTGGTCTTCTAACATTTTTAATCGCTAAGCAACGGGGTCGTTGGGATCGGAGTTCGCACCTGTCGGAGGATTAAATCCTGAACTGGTGCCATTTCCGTACGATGAGCCATTGGCGTCCCCATTGAAAGGGACGAAGTACGGCTGAGATCCATTGTTCATGGGTGGTGGCCATGAATGGACCTTGCTGCTGAGGAGGAACTGGCTCGAACTGTGGATTTGGGATGAACGACCCCTGCTGCTGATTCTGCATGAATGGACATTGCTGCTGATTTTGACCAAACGGTCTTGGTCCTGGATTCTGAACGAATGGACCCGAACCCGGATTCAGGACAAATGGAGCGGATCCTGGATTCTGACCGAACGATACTGGACCTGGATTCTGAACGAATGGTCTGGGGCCGTTCTGCGGTCCGAACGATCCACCCGGATTCTGATTCCTTAGTCGTGTGATTTACTCAGCCGCCCTTCGACTCTGATCAGCCAGGGCATTGATTTGATTGCGCGCAACTTCCAGCTCATGATACATCTAGGCAATGAGCTGCTCTTGATTTCCATGACCTGTCATTTTCCTGAAACAGAAAAAAGAGGAAACTCCAAGAAACCGTTAGTAAGACGCACGTTTGTCGAAGACTTTCTCTAGATGGGGCCTCACGGTGGGCGCCAAACTGTTAATGCCAAAAATCGTCCAGAAGGATAACTTAAGGTTGATTGTGGAGCTTAACAACTAAAGATAGAGATCTTTCGACAAAGCAATGCGACAAAGACAAATAAAACGTAAATGAGACGAAAGGATTTTGGTGACGCGGGAAAAACCTCAACGAGGAAAAAACTCGCGGACGACAGTGGATGTCGTCGCTGCACTATAGTCGCCAAACAGGGGCGATGTCCTTATGTTTCAGGTGTCGAGAGTACAGTGGTTACAATACAAGTAATAGAAAGACTTTAAATGTAAAGTAAACAGGTATATCGTATATAAAAACGAGTGTGTCGTGCATAGAAGTAAGGCGTCGTGCGTTGACTGCTCGAGAGAGAATGTCCTTTGCTTCGAATGCCTTTATCACTGTGTAGTTCTTGTTCTGGGGATTAGAGATGCACAAATGATGATGGAACCCTTGTTTATATAGTTTTTGCGGCTTTAAATGATCTTCATGAATGTCGGAGTAACGGTCATAACGGTCGTTGTAGTTAATGCTCGTAATTAACCTTGTCGATTATGTCCGTTGGCCATTAATGTCATTGATCCTGCATTAAACAGAGAAAACATAACAGCTGTATCATACGTTAGTCGGTCGAGGTCGTGAGGTGTGTTACGACGGTCGAGTGTCGTGAGCAACTTTCGATTTAAACTTTGATCAATCAATAAAGTGTTTATGATTTTTATCTTATCATAAGAAAGTGTAATAAATGCTTTCCCTTTTTTGGTCGTGGTCGAGACTGGTGAAATTTTACCCAAACAATCGTTTGATCAGTTTGACCTAGTTTATAAAGTTTGAGTTTAAGATCAAATATTTTGGAAACATGTTCTTTGAGTTGAATTTGAAGAGAGGAACATTGATAGACAATCTCTGTTTTCTCATCCTCACACTGATCAAGCTTTGAGTTTAAATCAGATATCTTGGCCCTAAGGTCCTTTGGTGCTATTGAAAGATTTGTACATTTTTCTTTAAGATTAGCATTGTCGGACTTAATCTTTTCAGTGATCCTCTTTTGAACATCTAGCTTTTCTTTTAGAGAATTAATTTCAAGCAGTTGTTCATCAGTGGAAGCCTTATAGGAATCTATTCTTTGAACAAGTAATTGCATCTGATCGACTAAGCCTTGATGGATAGGGATACATACCTGACATAGATCTCCAACATCGGAAGGAGGAGATTGGTTCCCCATGAAGCACATGTGAGCATATGCATCTTCAGTATCACTTTCGTCGTCGGAACGAGTCGGCCAGTAGTCATCTTCAACCATCAGTGCCTTTCCTGCTTCCTTTTGTTGTGCTAACAGGAGCTTTGCCTTGCAGTATTCCACGTTCCGAACTACGGGCTTTCGGCAGTCCTTGGCAAAGTGGCCCAATTTACCGCAGTTATAGCACGTGACTGGTTCATCTATGTTCTTTGATTCCTTCTTCTCTTTATGATCAGAATGCTTGTACTCGACATGTTTTCTCTTGCCTTCATACTTTTCCTTATAATCATGGCGCTTGTTGGGAGTGGTAGAGTAGCGCTGATTATTTAAGGAAGGGTTCTTGAAGAATGCCTTCTTTTGAAACGACTTGGTGATGAGGGTCATTGCTTTCTTTATTTCGGTCAACTCGGGGTCAGAATCGCTTTCCTCTGATTCTTCAGCTTCTGGTTCTGACTCACTAGACACTTGGGTTCTCTTGGAATTACGGCTAGACGACTTGCCGCGTTTTTCAGACACAAGGGCGAGGGGATCAGCTTGTGGTTTAGAATATGGTTTCTGAGAGCTCATCGTCTCCATGACTTCATCTTCGTCTTGCATGAGCATCTCATAAAGCTCATTGATTGGAACGTTCTCAGTGAGATGCTTGTGTTTGATATGAGAAGCAAACATCTTCCATTCTGGCAGGAGGTTACTTAGGAACTTCAGGCCATTTTCCGTGTTAGATCGAGTGATCTTGTTCTTGTGAAGCTCGTTCAGTAGAAGGCAGAATCGTTCGTATGCCTGAGTTATCGATTCACCATTTCGCTGCTTGAAATCGTCATATCGCGTAATGCAGCTGTTTACCTTCAACTGATTTCCCGCTTTACTCCCGCTCATCATCTTCTCAACTTGATCACACATGCCTTTGGAAGTTTCCTTGTAGCTGTCAATGGTTGTATAAATCTCGTTTGGCAAACTCTGAATCAGATATCTCTTCGCATGTTGCTCCCCAGTGAATCTGTTCTTTTCTTTGTCAGTCATCTTGGCGTACGTCTTTGGTTTTGTCTATTCTTCAGGACCTTCGGCTTAGGATGGAACAGCTTGCATTGGGGTGTCTTGTGGGCCTTCAGTGAGAGCTTGCCATATGTATTCGAAGTTGTCTTTGGATTCAATAAAGATTATGAATCTGTCTCGCCATTGGGTGTATTCGCCTCGATAGAGAATCGAAGGCTTGGAGTCGGTACCGATAGCAAGAGCGTCGCGAGACATGGTGAAATATGCACTAAGGTGATCGTCAGACAGTAGTGTCGATTCAAGGTTGAAACTTAACGCAAGGCACTAAGAGTGATGGTCCTAACGCAAAATTTATGAGTGATTTAAACTTAACAGGTAAGATTAATAACAAAGCAAACTTACCCGGATAGGAATCCGGATAGATGTGCCCGGATCAAGAGGTGTCCGGATCCGGTGTGAGTGTAGTGTCCGAATAATAGAAGTTACCTGATAAACTCAAACAAACCGGGTGAAATAAGTTACCGGAAAATTAGACGTTACCGAGTAAATAAAAGTTACCGAATGAAACACTTACCGGGTAGGAGCGTCCGGAAAGATGAGTGCCCGAGTAAATTTATCCGGAAACTGAGGTTGTCCGGATACACGAGTAATCCAGATATATTACCGGAAACCGAGGTAATCCGGAGACTTGAAAATACCAGAAAGTATAAGTACCCGGATAGAATATCCGGATGGGACTTCCGGATAAATGAACAATCCGGATAGGTGAGTTTTACCGGACACGATAGCAATCCGGACAAGAGTCGTCTGGAAAGTGACGAGGAAAGAAGAAACTTACCGGGAAAAATAAAAAATTCTGGACACTGCGGTTGCTCGTGAAAATTGGATCAGACTTGTTGATCCAAACCCTCAGTGATTTGATAATGACCCTATCTTAAATACTTAGTGAAAGTTGTAAGTAAACAATATGTATCAGAGTTTCACTATCGCTGATAAGTACTAAGATCTTACAGTACTGCTGATAGGAACTCTCGCACTTTTAGATTAAACATTCAGCGAGCACTGTTCACCATATCGCTGAGTCTGTTCAGTCCTTATGGTGATCGCTGATAAGTTAGTTGTTTACTTATGATCCCTGAAGACAAGATTCACGTCAACAAAGGTTCTACGCTGAAGTCGAAGATCAAGCTCAAGAACCAGCGACAAGTCTCCTAATGAACTGATGCGGATCAGCGAAGACTCAGATTTGTCCACTCAACGTGAAGTATCAAGTACAAGACTTCAGCTATCGCTGAACTTTATCATCTGCTGAATAGTAAATGATAATCGCTGAATCAACGAAAGCTGATCATGAAGTCCTCCGTACAAAGTACTTTTGTCTTAACCTCCCTTGCACGCCACCGTACGAAATGTCAGAAAAGAACCTCCGAAAATCTGAAATCGTACAACCGCTCTGATACCACTTGTTGGTCCCGAAAGGCTTAAACAAGTTTGATCAACCAGTCTCTGAAGTCTATGGAGATGAAACTTACGGATCTCACCACCGGTCTATCAAATAACTCTACAGCTGTAACAAACGCTGGAGAGAATCTGACGAAGCTGACTACTGTGGTGGAAAAGAAGGCCTCCTCTGATGACATCAAAGACCTTGATAAAACTCTCGCCGACTTTGCCAAAGTGCTCTCCGACATCTACACTGACTACACCAACCTCAAATCATCAGTTTCCACCATTTCCAGCGAGGTTACAACGCTAAAGAAATCGGTTGGTACACTCGAAGGTGATATGTCAGTGGTCAAGACCGACTTGGGCTCAGTGAAGACCGATCTTAGTTCTGTCAAGACAATGATCGAGACACTGGTGAACAACGCAAATAATCCAGCTCCTGCTCCGGCCCCTGCACCTGTTTTGGACTCATTCACCGCAGAGGATCGCCAAGAGCTGAAGAAAATCACGCCTGCTATTTCTGGCCTAGAAGACAGAATAGCTAAGCTTGAAGGTTGTGTGAAAGTCTCTGGCCCAGAAGACAGAGACAACACCAATGCTGAATCTACCCATTCCTCCCCCGCCCATCATGAGAAAGAGGGGGAGAAGAGCGCTGAACAGGAGAAGAGCGCTGAAGATCAAAATAAGAGCACTGAAGACCTTTCCCATGATGAATCTATCAGGGGATAGGGTAATGAAGATCGGATTACTGGACCTCAGGGAGATGAAAACCCTGAGGGAACCGAGAACCTCGCCTCTGTATCTGAGGGGGAGCAACTCGAAGAAGATGCTGAGGAATCCGAAGCAGAAGAAGACGAAGACTTCGACATCCCTGAAGCTGAACCATCCTCCTCTCCAAGGAACGATGATGATGATGATGAAGATGACGATGATTTCTTTGTTGTCAAACCTGCTCCTCGAACCAAAGCTCTTAAAGGTATTTCAATAAAAGAACCTTCAGGGGAGAAGACAAAGACAAAGCACTCAGCCTCTGGCGCTTAGAAAAGCAAAGACAAAGGCATCGCTGAAGATGATAATCTGGCAATCCTACTTGCAAAGCCGATTTGTCAGGTACACTAAACTTATTTTTCCTTCCCTGATCATCTCTGAAAAATCAGTTATCCATTCCACAAACACCATACACATCCACATTTTTTTTCTATCTTTTCTACCCAAGCTCTTCTACCCAGTTCTTATTTGTAAGATCGCTGCGTTTCAGCTAGTCCTCTCCCCTGTTTGAGGATATCGCTGAAAGATCTTCTATTGCGACTTCACCAATAATTCCAGCTACCGCTGAAGACATAATCCCAGTCTTAGATTTAATCTCTGAGACTGATGAACCAGAAGAACAACCTCTCTCGCACAGAAACAGACCTTCCTCAGTTCCTCAAAGGCTGAGTGAAGAAGATCAAAAGAGGAGAGAAGAAATGATAAAGCGATTCGAGGATCAGCGAATCATCCTAAGGCGCGATCAACTACCTTCAGTTCCTCCTAAGTTCAGAATTTCAAAAGCTGAATACCAGGATCATCTCAGAGCTGAACGCCTCATCGCTGAAAGGAAGGAAGCTGAAGATAAAGACAGAGAATACGCCATCAAGCTCACTCAAGAATCTGTCAAAGACCCCAAGCTGAAGCGTATTCCCATTCAAATCCAACGAAAGCTTTGGGAACAAGCCCAGAAGATCGTGGAAAAGAAAGCTGAAGTTTCTCAGACCACCCTGATCTGGTGTAAAGAGAAAATCCACTTCAGATATCGTCCAGCGAAGATCAACAAGGTATTCATCTCTGGAAGAACCTCCATCGGAGTACCTATTGTTGACATCAAACTGTTCAGAGAAGATGACTCATCTGAAACCTTTCGTGCTGACACTGTAAAAAGGTATGGTCTCTCTGAATGGCTGGAGATGAGGTTAGCTATCCAACCATCAAAATCTAAGTACAAGGATCATTTCGAAAAGCTGATAAACAGACAGATCGATTTGATATCTTCTTGTGTGGATATTCCTCCTGTTCCTGATCTAAAGCCGAAAAGAAAAAAGGACTCTCCAAGGAAGAAACGTCAAGATTCAAACTCAGGTCCTGTCATACGAAATGAAACTGGAATTGGTTTCTCTCGCGCTGAAGTACTTGGTCCTGATCCTGATCTATCTGCCCTTGACGTCTCTTTGCCACCATGTGAACTTTTCGTCCCTGGTAAAGTCATCAGTAATCCTTATGGAATATTCTTTCTTGACTACGACGGACGTAAATGCTTTCAACGGATCGCTGAGCTTCCAATCACTCCAATCGAACAGCTCAAAGATCTCATCTACTGGTGCGACTTCAGAAAAGACATTCAGGCACGACACCTAAAACCCTTGATTTTTGAAGCTGCTCTGAAGCTAAAGAATAAAGGAGAAAAGGTTCCTGACTGGATGATTCCAACTGAAAAGACAACCCTTGATGAACTTCTCATTAAGGAAGAACCCTTTGAAGGCTGACAACAATCACCATTTTCTCTATTGTATCAGTCATCCTTCAGTACTTGTAATTTATTTCGCTTGTACTTGTAATCTTTCTTATTCATATTGTAACCTGATTCAAAGATTTAAAGAAAGATTTCAGCGAATGTACTTTACTCCATCAGTACTGAAAAGATCCCAGAAAACAGTAAAATGGACAAATATTTTATGAGTTCTTTTTATCCTTATGTTTTCATTAAATAGCAATTTTCTCTGTTGCTATGTCATAATCAAATAGGGGGAGATTGTTGATCCAAACCCTCAGTGATTTGATAATGACCCTATCTTAAATACTTAGTGAAAGTTGTAAGTAAACAATATGTATCAGAGTTTCACTATCGCTGATAAGTACTAAGATCTTACAGTACTGCTGATAGGAACTCTCGCACTTTTAGATTAAACATTCAGCGAGCACTGTTCACCATATCGCTGAGTCTGTTCAGTCCTTATGGTGATCGCTGATAAGTTAGTTGTTTACTTATGATCCCTGAAGACAAGATTCACGTCAACAAAGGTTCTACGCTGAAGTCGAAGATCAAGCTCAAGAACCAGCGACAAGTCTCCTAATGAACTGATGCGGATCAGCGAAGACTCAGATTTGTCCACTCAACGTGAAGTATCAAGTACAAGACTTCAGCTATCGCTGAACTTTATCATCTGCTGAATAGTAAATGATAATCGCTGAATCAACGAAAGCTGATCATGAAGTCCTCCGTACAAAGTACTTTTGTCTTAACCTCCCTTGCACGCCACCGTACGAAATGTCAGAAAAGAACCTCCGAAAAT
Source organism: Saussurea involucrata (assembly GCA_033807775.1). Taxonomy (NCBI): domain Eukaryota; kingdom Viridiplantae; phylum Streptophyta; class Magnoliopsida; order Asterales; family Asteraceae; genus Saussurea; species Saussurea involucrata. The sequence continues at coordinate 167,024,859 of CM066320.1, forward strand.
CTGAAATCGTACAACCACTCTGATACTACACTGTTCATTCATGCGGCTACTAAGGTTGTCAACAAAGGTCAATGACATGCAACCAATCCGCTGATGACACGTGTAAAGTGTATACAGAATTGCATTAAATGCATGCAGTATATAAAGAGATGAACTCACTTCATTTGAAGTAACTTGCTAACTCTGGACAAGTTCAAATCTCTCAAGATAGGATTTTATTAGTAATCTCCTTATCTTTCTTAGTGCAAGAAAACCTTAGTGTTCCAACTTGTTTAGATTTAGGTTTATCCTTAATCTTGTTTCCGCAACAAGCTGTAAATTGTTAATGATTTATCAATAAACAATTTAGAAAAGTAAAATAGTGTGTTTGTATTCAACCCCCCCTTCTACAAACTTGTTTAAGCCTTTCGGGACCAACAAGACTTGAATTAGGGTTGTTCGATTTCTTTCCTGTAGGGTTAGATTTCGACCAAAACACGAAAAACAAACAAACCCAAAACGATTTTAAGCAAAATAACCCGATTTTGATGAAAAATTGATGCTTTTAACAAGAACACATACCAAAAACTTGAAAAATAATTTGCTTAAAAATCACTCAAACGGTTGAATTGGAATGTAAAACTTTGCAGAAACACAAATATCACTATTATGAATCGAATGGAACGAGCCGAATCAAGCAATTTTATCAGAAACCAAATAATGAGATTTTAGAATGAAACTGCAGTCGACAGAAACTTACCAGAAACCATGAATCGATTTGTCTGTATGCTCTGATACCAATTGTGGATCCCAGATTAGTGCAATTAAGATGAAATCAGCAATCAATAAGCAATAAGAACAATAGATTTCAATACGTCATCCATCTCATTCATTCAATATATGATAAACCATTCAGAGTGTTTACAATGCGCGTGTAATGGTTATGGATGATTAACCTAAACAATTAGGCTAACTAAACAATTTATACCAAGGCTTAAAGCCTAAGGCCCATGACCCATTAAACTAATCTAAACAAGTTAAGAACACTAAGTTTCTTGCACTAGAAAGAGTTAAAGAAATTACGAATAATAACTTAACAATAAGAGAGAAATAAGAAGGTGGTCCGAGCATACTTCAAAACTGAAGTAAGGTTCTTCTTATATACTGCATGCATTTAATGCATGGCAGTATGGCTTTACACGTGGCAGCAGCTGAGTGGTAGCATGTCATTGACCTTTGTAGACAACCTTAGTAGCCGCGTGGTGCACAGTGTAGAATCAGAGTTTGTTGTACGATTACAGACAAAAAGGATGTCCGTTCTGACAGTTTGTACGGAGACGTGCAAGGGAGGTAAGACAATAGTAACATGCAGGGAGACTTCATGATCAGCTTTCGTTAAGTCAGATCTTTATCAGCGAATGATAAAGTTCAGCGATTACTGAAGTCTTCTACTTGATACTTCACGTTGAATGGACAGGTCTTGCTTCGCTGATATCCGCATCAGTTCATGAGTAGACTTGTCGCTGGTTCTTGAGCTTGATCTTCGACTTCAGCGTAGAACATATATTGACGTGAAACTTGTCTTCAGGGATCATAAGTAAACAAACTAAACTATCAGCGATCATCAATAGAACTGAACAGGCTCAGAGCTATAAGATGATGAACAGTGTTCGCTGAATATCTAATCTATAGAGTGAGAGTTCCTATCAGCGGTACTGTAAAGTCTTAGTACTTATCAGCGATAGTGAAACTCTAATACATATTGTTTACTTACAACTTTCACTAAGTGTTTAAGAGATGGTCATTATCAAATCACTGAAGGTTTGGATCAACAATCTCCCCCTATTTGATTATGACATAGCGACAGAGAAAATTGCTATTTAATGAAAACATAAGGATAAAAAGAACTCATAAAATATTTGTCCCTTTTACTGTTTTCTGGGATCTTTTCAGTACTGATGAAGTAAAGTACATTCGCTGAAATTTTTCTTTATACTTCGTAAAGATTACAGAGGGAAGTGGAAAAATTACAAGTACAGCTAATAAAATTACAAGTACAGAAGATGTAGACAGATAAGGATAGAAAGAATTACAAGGCGATCCTATCCGTCAAAAGGTTCTTCCTTAATGAGAAGTTCATCAAGGGTCTTTGATGTGGGAATCATCCAGTCAGGGACAGTTACACCTTGATCCTTTTTGTTCTTTGTTTCTTCAAAGATCAGGGGCTTGAGGTGACGTGCCTGAATGTCGCGTCTGACTTCACACCAGTATATGAGGTCTCTGAGCTGTTCTATGGGAGTGATTGGAAGCTCAGAGATGCGTTGAAAGTGTTGATTTCCATGGCAGTCTAGAAAGAATATACCATAGGGATCACTTAGGACTTTGCCAGGGATGAAAGTTTCACCAGGTGGTAGGGAGGTGTCAAGCGCTGAGAGGTCAGCATCAGGACCAAGAACTTCAGCACGAGAGAAACCAATACCTGTTTCATTCCGTATAGGAGGACCTGAGTCTGAGGTTTTCTTTTCCTTTGCAGAGGCTCTTCTTTGTTGAGGAGGAAGAAGAGTGGAAGGAGGAATATCCACAGCAGAAGAAACCAAGTCGATCTGAGAATTTAGAATTTTCTCGACATGGCTCTTGGATTTTGAGCGAGATCGCTGAATGGCTAATTTCACTTCCAACCATTCAGAGAAACCAAATTTCTCTAAAGTAGCAGCATAGAAGGTTTGCTTGGTTTTGTCTTCTCTGAATACTTCAACTTCAACAACAGGAACGTCTACGAACAGTTTTCCTCTGATATTTACCTTTATGATTTTGGATGGTCGAGATCGATAGTTCAGCATTTCTTTACACCATTCCAAAGTCGAATCAGATACCTTAGTCTTTTCTTCAACGATCCTTTGGGCATCATCCCATAGCTAACGTTGGACATCAATGGGAGTTCTTTTCAGCGCGGGGTCTTTCACCGATTGTTGGACAAGCTGGATGGCGAGAGCATTATCTTTTTCTTCAGTTTTCTTCTTTTCGGCGAGTAATCTTTCAGCTCTTAGATGATCCTCGTATTCTTTCCTTGATATCCTGAACTTTGTGGGAGCAGGGATTTTGTCACGAGGAAGAATGATTCGCTGATCTTCAAGTTGTTTGATCATTGCATCTCTCTTTTCTTGATCCTCTTCACTTAGCTTTTGAGCAGCCAAGGAAGGTCTGTTTTTGTGAGAGAACAGTTGTTCTTCAGGTTCATCAGTCTTAGTGGTTAAATCCAACACTGGGATTATTTCTTCAGCTCTTGTGGCTGGGATTATTTCTGGTGTAGTCGTAGGAGCTTCAGCGGGATCCTCAAACAGGGGAGAGGACTAGCTGAAACACAGCGATCGTTTAAGTAAGAAAAGTTGGGAAGAAAGAGATAGAGAAAAGAATGTGGTTCAGTGTATAGAGGTTTTATGGATAGAAGGATTGAGATTGAGAAGGGATAGAGGATGGATGCAGTGTAAGGGAATAGAAGGTAATGTACCTGACAAACTGGCTTTTGAAGCAAGATCGTCAGATTGTCTTCTTCAGCGAGGCCTTTGTTTTTGCCTTTGTCAGCTTCAGACGCTGCAGGCTTTGTCTTGGTCCGCTCCCCTGAAGGTTCTTTTATCTCGATTCCTTTTTGAGCTGGGGCTTTTGCAACAGGCTGGACGTAGAAGAAATCGTCATCATCATCGTCATCATCATCATCTTTGGGGGATGATGATGGTTCTTTATCAGAGATGTCGACAGGTTCATCGTCTTCAGTTTCTTCTTCAGACTCGACCTCTTCAGCATAAGGTTCGGTCACGTCAGCAACAGCTTCCTTAAGTTGCTCATCGAGTTGCTCCCCCTCAGATACAGAGGGAGGTTTCTCGGTTTCCTCAGGGTTTTCAACTCCCTGAGGTTGTGAAGTAGAAGTAGCAGCAGCATCAGTTTCAATACCCTCCCCCTCAGCATTATGGGGAAGGTATTCTTTAGTCTTCTCCCCCTCTTCCACATTATGGTTAGGGGAGGTAACAGATTGTTCAGCAGCAGCAGTGTGTATTTGGTCTCTGTCTTCCAGGCCAGAGATCCCAACACAGTTCTCAATCTTTGCTAATCTGACTTCCAGGCCAGTTATAGCAGGATTGGTCTTTTGAAGAGCTTCTCGATCGACCTGAGTAAAATGAGAAGTTGGGGCGTTCAGGCGATCAAGTACTTTCTGAACAATTTCTTTGACGGCGGAGACTTCAGCCTTGATCGTGGAGACTTCACCCTTAAGAGAACCAACCTCTGTCTTCAATGATGTGACTTTATTGGACAGAGTGGTGAAGTTTGTTGAAAGAGAGGTGGTGGCGGTTGAATTATCAGTGAGGGTGGTAGCAAATTGAGCAATGCTACCATCCACCTTTTCCAGATCAGTTTTGGAGGCTTTCGTATCAACGATCTCGGTCAACTTTTTGAGTTTCTCTCCAGCGTCTGTAACCGCTGAAGAGTTCGTGGAGAGAATGGTGTTGTAAATTTCCACCTTTGTTTCCAGGGTCATCAGGGAGGTATTGATATCCCCCAAATTAGGACCTGAAATAGTTATTAACTTATGAACAGAGGAAAGCTCAGAAGTTTGGGGTAGAGAGAGAGGAGTGTTTTGGATTGTGTGTGTACCTGCATGCGGGTTGGCGAAGTTGTCGAACCCTTTATGTCCTGAATGATATTCCATGTCGCCTTCAAGAGTACCTTGGCGCATGGAGGGGCCTGCAGATCCTAAGTTTGCATCCATCATCGTATTTAGAGTTTCTGCAGCTGAGTCATGTACGATGAAGGGTGTCCCTGAGAAAGTTGGGAAAATTGGTGGAGAGACCAAAGATTGAGTAGGAGGAATGAGGGATGAGAATGATGGTTGGGTGCAAGGTTCAGCGTTGGATCCGCTGAGAATCACTTCAGTCTGTAGAGAGGCTGAAGGAGGTGGGTTCATTTCCATGTTTATAACTTCAGCGTTTAGAGACGCTGAAGCCGGGATGGAAGGGGTGGCTTGATCAGCTGTGGCAGAGCGTACCACGAAACTTTCCATTAGCTCTTCAAGATGAGTTGTGGAGTCTTCAGCGTGTAAATGTTGGGGGGGTTGCTCCTTGGTTTTCTTGATTCTTTTGGAACCAAGTTGGGAAGATGAGTGTTTCCTTTTTCGAGGAGGAGTGGAGGGTGCAGCGTGGGTATCAGCGGTGGGGATTTCCACTGAATGAGCTGCAGAAGTAGAAGAAGGAGGATTGAGAAGAGTTAAGAGAGTAGAAAGACGTACCTCATTTTCCAGCGGCTTGAAGTCGAGCACCTTAGGGCCAACCTGAGAGAGTCTCAGATCACCCTCTGTTGGGTACCTCTCGCCAAGTCCAAGTTGAAAGACAGCGCTGATGAATCTGGGATACGGAACCCATGCAGATCTTTCAGCCATATCTACTTTGAATGCAAGGTCGTCGTAGATGATTGAGGCCCAGTCAACATTTAGACCTTTCAGCAATGCATAGCCCATTGCTTGCTGAGGTTGAGCAGCTTGATCAGAGGAGCCACTCTTCGCTGTCATGCAGCTTATCAGATGTGCGAAGATGAAGTTCATCTTGCTGGGCATTTTGGAATTCTTGATCAAGGTCAGTTTCTTCTCAGGCTTCTTGTCCCTTCCAGTGTCCCATGCGTAACCCATTGCATCGAAGAATGCAGTGATGGCTTCCCTATCAGCATGGTTTTTATGGTTTGGGAGAGGGACAAAGCGGTTTTCTTTGGTAGAGGTAGGAAGACTCAGTGCTTTCCTAATAATGGCAGGGTTGATTTTGGTGGTGCCAAATTTGGTGTCACACAGAATGGAGTCAACGATCTTCGTTGGATGTTTGGCATGGGGTACCTGAGCTCTTCTGGCAGTATACCAGAACTGAGATAGTAAGAATTGATGAGCAGGGGGTGTAATAGTCAGGGCTGTAGATAAGCAATATGTTTTGAGGTAATTCACAGTATCATCCAAATGTGTGACTTGCTTTCGAGGAGGAAACTAGAAAAGCGCATGGAGGTTGTTCGATTTTGAAAAATCGATTTCCTCAAGCTTGAACTTGACCTGAGGAGCTTTGACGAGAGTCAGTTTCTTTGCAGCCGTGGATTTCTCAGCGATAGGAGCAGAAGTAGAAGATGCCATTTCTGTTTAACATATCAACCATGAACATAGATAAAGAATAGTCTTAATGTGAAAGATTTTCCAATAAGATGTTTTCCGATTTTTGTCCATTTCATTCAGACAGAAATGTCTTAATGAAGATTAGGGTTTTCTTGTTTTGAAAAACAAGAACAAACCCAGTAAAAGTCTTGTTTTCCATTTTCCTTTAGATAAGGATTCTGGAAAAACGAATGAAGAACAAGTTTAAGATTTTGAGTTTTAAACTTGAAGAACAACCATGAAAAGGTTGTGTTCATAAAACCATGAAAGAAATGATTTCATTTTAGAAAGAGTTTCTTTTGTTTGATCTGTTAAAAGCAACAAGAAGATCAGAAACAAGTTATGCAGGTGAATAATGAGAATATTAACCTGGTAATCGAAGAAGAAGATGAATAGATTTATGGAAATAAGCAACAGTAAATCTTTTCTTGCTTGGAGAAGAAGTTTGCGTAAAGAAAAAATATAAACTTGAAATAGTTTATATAGTGAGATTTGAGAGAGAGAAAAACTCGAGCGGGAAAGTTTTTCATCATGACACGGACACGTGTTTGCATTTGATTTGATGGTAAACGAAACGTGCAAACGTGTGTCAGAAAAAGAACGTGCCAGGGTTTATCCGTTGTGATGATGTCACAAACGTCCTTTCATATTTTAGGATGTCTCTGAGGTTTTGAAAGCTCAGGGAATATTTTACAAAAACATGAAGCACTGAATAGAAATATCAGTGTTAGTTTAAGAAATTTCAAAGTATCGTTGTTAAGGAATAGATATTCAGCGATGCAATTTGTTTTGAAATCTTACATTCACATGCGAACGTCAGCGAGCAAGAGAGAAAACATACCTTGATATCAGCGAATCAATTATTTTCAGAGAGAATGATAGAATGGGTTATATAATTGTTTTATCCTATCGCTGATCAAATGTGAACCACTGAAGATCTTTACTCTTCAAAGTTCAACATTCCAAGCTCGTTGATGAGAAAGTTGAATCTTGTCTCATCAAGAGGTTTGGTGAACAGATCAGCTAACTGATAGTCAGTTGGAATAAAATGAAGTTCTATATCACCATTCATCTCATGATCTCTGATAAAATGATACCTGATTTCGATATGTTTGGTCTTTGAGTGTAGCACTCACTTGTTGGCTATAGCGATGGCACTTGTGCTGTCGCAATAGATTGGAATTTTAGAGAGCTGAAGGTCATAGTCTAGTAGTTGATTTCTCATCCACAAGACCTGAGAACAACAGCTTCCAGCGGCTACATACTCAGCTTCAGCAGTTGAGGCGGACACTGAGTTTTGCTTTTTACTTGTCCAACTCACCAGTTTTCCACCCAGGAGCTGACAGCCTCCTTTGGTGCTTTTCCTATCCAATTTGCAACCTGCAAAATCACTATCTGAATAGGCGATTAGATCAAACCCTGAGTCTTTGGGATACCAAAGACCTAGGTTCATAGTACCCTTAAGGTAACGAAAGATTCGCTTTACAGCGATCATATGAGATTCCTTAGGTTCAGCTTGATATCGTGCACACAAACAGGTTGCGTACATAATATCGGGTCGGCTAGCTGTAAGATACAAGAGAGAGCTGATCATCCCACGGTACAGCGTGACATTAACACGTATTCCATTTGAATCCTTGTTTAGTGTCAGCGGTGGTGCCACATGGGTTTTCATAGCTGAACTCTGAATTAAATCGAGTTTCTTCAGCATATCTTTAACATACTTTCCCTGATTAATGAAAGTTCCTTTTTCATTCTGTTTTATCTGAAGACCAAAGAAATATGTTAGCTCACCCATCATACTCATTTTATACTCTTATTTCATTCTATCAGCGAAACGAGTACAAAGGTCAGGGTTAGTAGAACCAAATATAATGTCATCAACATATATCTGAACAAGAATGATATGACCTTTTACTATTCTAAAAAATAGAGTTTTGTCGATTTTACCTCGCTCAAAATTTTCAATTAGGAGATAAGAGGATAGAGTGTCATACCATGCACATGGAGCTTGCTTTAAGCCATAAAGTGCCTTATCCAGTTTATAAACATAACCTGGACGCTTAGGATCTGAGAATCCTGGAGGTTGTTCCACATAGACTTCTTCATTCAGCTTTCCATTGAGAAATGCTGACTTAACATCCATTTGATATACTTTGAAGTCTTTGTGTACAGCGTATGCTAAGAATAGACGAATAGATTCTAGTCTTGCTACTGGAGCAAATGTTTCGTCGTAGTCTATACCTTCCTCTTGTCTGTATCCCTGAGCAACAAGTCGAGCCTTGTTACAGGTTACAGTTCCATGTTTGTCCAACTTGTTTCGATAGACCCATTTAGTGCCTATCACTGTCTTGTCAGTTGGTCTCCGAACAAGATTCCAAACTTTGTTTCTTTCGAATTCAGTCAGCTCTTCTTGCATAGCGCTGACCCAGTTTAGATCTTTGAGGGCATCATATATTTTCTTTGGTTCAATCAGAGAAATAAAGTTAACAAATAAACAAATATTACCTGCACTTCGTCGAGTCTGAACACCAGCGTTTGGATCACCAAGGATTTGATTAATTGGGTGATTTACAGTCCATCGCTGAGCCGGAGCATGAATCGCTGACTCAAATTGAACTGGAGGAGCTGAAGATGAAGCTTCAGCAACTTCTGGAATATCAGCCAAGAGAGGAGTAGGTGCAGATGTCATTTCATTTACTGATTGCTGAGAATTAGATGGAATGTCTGAGACATTTGGTTCAGAAGCAGGCATAGTGTTTAAAGGAACAGCTAAGACCCATGATGTTTCAGCTTCACTATTCTGCATGTTTGGAATGATAGTAGGACCATCATCTTCAACGGTATGAGTATGAGGAGTGGGAATATCTTCTGAATCACCTAGATGAGAAAACATCCATTGATTCATTTCTTCAGTATTAGCAGAAGGTCGAGAATTCGCTGAACGGGATTCGTCAAAAGTGACGTGAATAGTTTCTTCAACAGTTTGTCTTCTTCGATTGAAGACTCTGAAGGCTTTAGAGATTGAAGAATATCCAAGAAAGATTCCATCATCAGCCTTAGGATCAAACTTTCCAAGGGCATCCCTGTTGTTCAGTATGAAACACTGACATCCAAAGATGTGAAGAAAGCTAATTGAAGACTTTCTCCCATGAAAAAGTTCATAGGCTATTTTATTAAATCTTTTGACTATCAGCGACCTGTTTTGCGTAAAACAAGCAGTGTTGACAGCTTCTGCCCAAAACTGAGTAGGTAAATGAGAATCGCTGAGCATTGAACGTGCAGCTTCAATAATAGTTCTATTTCTTCTTTCAGCGACTCCGTTTTGTTGCGGTGTTCTCACTGAAGAAAAGTTGTGAGAAATACCCTTACTCTCAAAGAAGGAATCAAGAGAACTGTTTTTGAATTCAGTCCCATGATTACTCCTTATTGAGCGAACGATCAAGTTGTTCAGGGTTTCCATCTTCCTGACAAAGGTGATGAGTTCTTCAGGGGTGTCACTCTTAGAACGGAGAAACATAACCCATGTATATCGAGAGAATTCATCAACTATGACCAGTGTATATTTCTTTCCAGCGATGGATTGTTTGTTAACAGGGCCAAACAAATCCATATGGAGAAGTTGTAGAGGAGATGACATCGAGGAAACTTGCTTTGACTTAAAGCTTGCTTTGGTCTGCTTGCCTTTCTCACACGCTGAACATAAGGATTCTTTGGCGTATGAGTGCTGAGGTAGACCAGTGACTAACTCTTTTGAAGAAAGAGTGTTCCGTGTCTTGAAGTTGAGATGAGAGAGCCTCTTATGCCATAACCAGTTGACATCAGATGAGGCTTTTGAGAAGAAACAGGAGTTCTCAGTGGTTGTTGAGTCCATGTTTATTACATAAACATTTTCCAAACGATAACCGCTGAGAGCTATCTTCTCCTTTTTGTCAGCGACAAAGCAGGATTCCTTAGTAAAGATTACTTTGTTATCCTTGTCGCAAAGCTGACTGATGCTTAGAAGATTATGCTTCAGCCCTTCAACATATGCGACTCTTCTGAAGGTTGTTGTACCATTAGAGAGTACACCAAACCCTCGGGTATGTCCTTTTCCGTTTCCACCGAAAGTTACAGAGGGACCCTTCTCTTCTTTGTACTCAGTGAGCAGGTTCTTCATACCAGTCATGTGTCTAGAGCACCCGCTATCGAGATACCAGATACCCTTCTTAACCTGCATTACAAAGGAAGATTAGTTTGTCTTGGGTACCCACTTAACCATGTGTACACACTTGTCAGTGGTGGTAGAAGAGGAGGTGGAAGGTTCAGCAGTCTTCGCAGCATTTGAAGATTCAGCTTTGTCAGTCTTCACTTTGGTTAATTTCTTAACCTCAGTGGTCTTCTTTGCCTTGGGGGCAATGATCTTCACCTTAAATATCTTTTCAGCCTGGGTGGCTGTGGGGCACTTACTAGCAATATGATTGGTAAGTCTACAATGATAACATTTCCTATAACTAAAAGTAGTTCTAGGACCATTTGCATGCTGAGCTTTTGATTTTGAATTTGAAGGACCAGCACCAAGTAAGCTATTGGTTTTTGAAATGGGAGGAACATTCAGTTCTTCGGATTTCTTACCAATAATTTCCACTTTGATTCTAGGAGTAGATCGCTGAATAGATCCATGCTGAATAAATCCAGGGATCTTATTCTTTGAACCAGAGGGATAAGTCACTGAAGCTTTAGAAGCATTCAGCTTTGGTACAGAGGTACCCTTCTGAGGATTTTGATTAAAATAGTTCCTTTACCTTTGTTTTTAAAGACTGAGGTAGGTTTTGGATAAACAACTTTTTCTTTACCTTTAGAAGTTAAGGTAGATATTTCCTCAGGTATAGGTGGTTTAGAAGAGGAATACTGAGATGAGAAAGTGTCAGGGATAGAGGATACGAACATTCCAAACTTAAGCATGGAACGGTCAGTGGTTGGTTCTAGAGTATCAGCTTTGTACCCAAGACCACGTTTATCACTCAGGGGAATCTGAGACTTAATTATCTCAGTGATCTTTGTTGAGGAATTATATCATCCATCAACAGTAGCTTTTTCAGCTTTTAATGCAGCGATAGCTTCTTCGCGTTCGATTTTGACTAGCTGATTTAAATGAACTTGATCTTTAAAATCTTCTTCAAATTTAGAAAGATTTTCTATTTGAAGGTGACAGTTTTTAAGTTGTTCAGCGAGATCAAGGTTTTGATTTTCAACAACAGTTTTGCCATTCATGGCTTCATATAAACTTCTAGTCAGGAGATCGATCTTTCGAAGACTATCAGCTTCATCAATATTTAAAATATTGGTAAAGAAGGAAGGTGATACCTTAGTAGCAGAGGTTGAAGTAGAGGGAATGTCAGAATTTTCTTCCTCATCTTCAAGTTTGGCCATGAGACATAGATTGGCTTCATCATCATCTTCAGAGTCAGATGATTCTTCTTCGTCAGAGGCAGCCCAATCATAGTCAGCCATAAGGCCTTTGCTTTTCTTCTTAAAGGTTTTCAGCTTTGAATACCTTTCTTTCAGCTTTTTGTATTTTTCATCTCTAGTCCTGTGAGTAAAGTTTTTCTTGGGAAAAGCTGAGGGTCTAGAGACTTTCTTTGACCTGCACTCGCTAGCAAAACGTCCTATCTTTTCACAGTTATAGCAGGTAGCAGTAGCCTTATCAACAGGGGTTGGTGATCTTGGCTTGTTAGTAATAGCAAGAGGCTTGTTCTTCTTGAAATTACTCTTTCTAGCAAATCTTCTGAACTTATTAGCCAGGAATGCCAGAGTTTCATCATTATCTGAAACGTCATAGTCTGGTGATATTTCAGAGTTAGTTTCCAACTCAGTGACAGTGATAGTCGATCGCTGAGTGGAAGGTGACTCTGAGATTAAAGCAACAGGGGTGCTTTTGGAGTCTTTTACAAGATTCTTCTTAAGATGACTCGATTGCTCATGATTCAGCATCGTGCCATATAAGGTAGAAAGGGTCATTGATTTTAGATCCTTTGACAGCTTGAGACACATAGAATAACTGTCCCATCTTTCAGGTAAACATTCTAAGAACTTTGTCAGTACTTCAAAGTTAGAATATTCCTTACCAACAGTTTTCAGATCTATTATTAAGCAGTTAAAACGTTGGTGTACTTCAGAGAGAGTTTCATTCTTACCACAAATGAAGCTTTCATACTGTCTTACCAAGTTGATCTTTCGAGAGTCCTGGACTTCAGAAGTACCTTCATACTGAACACAGATTGTGTCCCACATAGCTTTTGAGGTTTTCAGGTTCATGACGGAATGGTAGACTTCGTCAGGAAGAGCCATGGAGAGTATGGATTTGGCTTTAGTGTCGATAGCCACTTTCTTCTTATCTTCATCAGTCCACATATGAATTTCCTTGGGAATCAACCTTTCTGGAATAGCAGGTCTATTCTCAGCGACTGGAACTGCAGGATCAATTCTTATAGGAATATATGGACCATTTTCAAGATAGTAAGGCATAGTAGGGTCTACACCTTCTAAGAAGAGAATCATCCTATTTTTTGATAGATTAAAATTATCTCTGGAGAATCAAGGGGGTTTTGCAAGAGAACCGTTGTCAATATAGTTGGTGTTTGTGTTGGTAGCCATTTTAAGAAATAGCAAGGAAGAGAAATCTTAGTATAGATCAGATCTTGTTTATGAGACTAAACAAATCTGCTATGATACCACTTGTTGGTCCCGAAGGGTTATACAAGTTTGTAGAAGGGGGGGTTGAATAAAAATACACGATTTTTACTTTTCTAAATTGTTTATTGATAAATCAAGACAATTTACAACTTGTTGCGGAACAAGATTAAGGATAAACCTAATCTAAACAAGTTAAGAACACTAAGTTTCTTGCACTAGAAAGAGTTAAAGAAATTATGAATAATAACTTAACAATAAGAGAGAAATAAGAAGGTGGTCTGAGCACACTTCAAAACTGAAGTAAGGTTCTTCTTATATACTGCATGCATTTAATGCATGGCAGTATGGCTTTACACATGGCAGCAGCTGAGTGGTTGCATGTCATTGACCTTTGTAGACAACCTTAGTAGCCGCATGGTGCATAGTGTAGAATCAGAGTTTGTTGTACGATTACAGACAAAAGGGATGTCCGTTCTGACAGTTCGTACGGAGACGTGCAAGGGAGGTAAGACAATAGTAACATGCAGGGAGACTTCATGATCAGCTTTCGTTAAGTCAGATCTTTATCAGCGAATGATAAAGTTCAGCGATTGGTGAAGTCTTCTACTTGATACTTCACGTTGAATGAACAGGTCTTGCTTCGCTGATATCCGCATCAGTTCATGAGTAGACTTGTCGCTGGTTCTTGAGCTTGATCTTCGACTTTAGCGTAGAACATATATTGACGTGAAACTTGTCTTCAGGGATCATAAATAAACAAACTAAACTATCAGCGATCATCAATAGAACTGAACAGGCTCAGAGCTATAAGATGATGAACAGTGTTCGCTGAATATCTAATCTATAGAGTGAGAGTTCCTATCAGCGGTACTGTAAAGTCTTAGTACTTATCAGCGATAGTGAAACTTAAATGCATATTGTTTACTTACAATTTTCACTAAGTGTTTAAGAGGGGGTCATTATCAAATCACTGAGGGTTTGGATCAACAACAGCTTTGAAAACGGTTGTAAAACAGTAAAAGAAATGCAAGGGTGTAAGTTATGGCTGGATTACAGCAACATTATGCTTAGGCAGGTTGCTACAGCATGTGCTGCAGCATTGATTCTCATCCTTGCTACTGGAACGTTCAGACCCTTATCAGGGTATAGATAGTCTAGCTACTGGCAGTACCACACATTAGGGTAACCCAACCAATGTAGAGCAGATCTCACTGATTTTCCATATAAGTCACAATTCGTAAAAATTGATATTATAACACCTCGATGCTCTAAAATTAACGTTGGCTTGCATTCAAGTCCAACTCATCTAAGTAGAACAACATACGTCACCTTGTCAAGAAAACTACTTAGATGAAACTTAGAAACAAAGGGTGAATAGCATGGACATTAGCCAATAGCGAAAGCAACCTTCCACTACACAACGACTTTTATCTCCCAACCATTACTTACACCCAAGCTAGGGAATTAGCCCATCATCGCTCTTAAACACATACACAACATGATGATAAAACAGAAATATAAATGTTAAGAACAAGAAATGTGCCAACGGTTTTAGATTAAAGCATAAAGAAAATAACAATTGCCTCTAAGTAGCTATGTGAACTACTTAGCTAGTTTCCTTGTTAAGAGAAACTAGAATTAAAGTAAAGTAACTACAAACTAGAACTAGAGAGAACAACTTGCTTAAGGCAAGGAGTGGTGTGTCCAACATCCAGGAGTTCAGCTCCTATTTATACAAGGGGAGAGCATCTAATGTCAAATTAACTAGTACAAAGATTCCTTAAACCAAAGGTTATTAACCAAAAGCTAAAAGGATTATAAGATGCCTTTCTTAAAGTAATCTCCTTCATGATAGTATTCCCTGAAGATGCCCTGCCTTCCAGCTTGCAAGAAAGGGCTGAAGAGATTGCCAAAAGATTCCCCAACCTAAAGGTTTATGAAGTGATGTCGTTGACTTTTCTGGATCTGCGAATCATGTTGTAGCATACCGAACTGTTAGATTTTTCAACAAAATAAGCACAAACAGACCCATTTCTCCTACTTAGCTCCAAACGATAATAAAAGATAAAATCAGACCAAAGGACTCAATTAAGGTGATTGGGAAACTAAAATAGGACTAAATATCTATAAAATAAGTGCTTAGAATGTGATAAATTATGCACTTATCACACCCCCACACTTGAATTGTTGCTTGTCCCCAAGCAACACAAATGACAAATCAAAAGACTCAATTTGAAGGGTGAAAATGAAAATGAAAATGTGATAAAAATTAGCTAACCATAAACACTTAACATAGCCTTTCATAAATCAAAGTTTGTTCAACTTTCTCAATGCAACACCATAGGCCAAGGCACATGTTCCTATTGTCAGGCAAAAGTCAAATTTGAACTAAGGATCAATAGGGCTTTTTGGGTGTTTGACAATTCAGGGCTTCTCTCATTTTCTCTCACTTTCCTTGCTTTCTGTTTTCATGCTGCAGCACATACTGCAGTAACTACCTTTTGCCAGATTTATTCTTTTTTTTTATTGGTCTAAAAAGGTTTTTGATTGAGCCTTTGTACCAATATCATGACAGCAAGGTATTTGATGGAGCCGATATACCAATATCACAAAGGGTGCATGATTGAGCCAGAATGCCAATATCAAACTGATTGAGCAGGTGATGCCAATATCACAAGGGTGTTTTTCTATTGGACAAGATAGGAAGACTATGTCCTCTATCTTTTCTGCCTTAAAACAGATTACACAACCCTCCCCCACACTTGAATGAAACAATGTCCTCATTGTTGATTGAGGGACATTTTTAGGCACAAAGGGCTAAGGGTGCAAAGGGATGTGTTTGCCAGGCTTAGTGTTTGGAGAAAAATGGCCTAAATCCTTTCCTAAAGTTCAAAAATTGTTGCCTAGTTGCTGCCCAGGAATGCATGGCTTGGTTCTAGCATTGACATTTTTGAAAGTGAACATGCAACAAATGAATTATTATGGCTATGTCATGTTGGACTTAACTAATACATGAATACAACAAAGATTCCCAGACACAAATGGACTAAAAACTAAAAATAACAAAGTGTAAAATCTAATTGGAGCTAAGGAAAAGAAATGAACCTGCCTACTCATGAGGAGTAGGTGTTGCAGCAGCCTACTTGAGCAGCTCCTCATCTCTAGTATTGAGCTCCTGAGGGTATGGTGGTATGTTGGTGGCAGCCTCTAGGTGATCAGTTTCCCATTCTGCCATCACCACATCTTCCTTTCGTTTCTCCCATTGCCTATGCAAGGCAAGGTCCTTCCTCAGCTCAGCCAACTCTCTCTCCTACCTCTTGATCCTTCTTCCCATGGCTATCTCCTTCTCTTCAAACTCAACCACGATGTCATCTCTTTGGGTATTCAGCTTCTCTTCCCAAAAGGTCTCTTGATCCTCCATTTTTTCCATCAATTTCTGTTGGTTTTCTTCCATCATCTTAACCAGTAATGCAAAAGCAGTAGCATCCAGGCTGCTTGAGCTGGGATCCAATGCTGCAGTATGATCCCCAGTAGCTCTCTTGGATAGACCAGCCTCATCTCCCTTCCTCTTTACTTGATTCCTCATGATCCTGTCAATTGCTATGATATCCATAGCAGCCTTCTTACTGACTAGCTCATCATCATCTAGCTTTGGAACTTTGGCTTTCTCTATTAAACTGTGGATTAAGGCAGGATGCTACAATCCACCTTTGGGCTTTGCAGCACAGGCTTTGATACTCTTGTTGATAAGTTGACCAACATTAAATGGTTTCCTCTCCATGATGCAATAAATAAGCAAACATCTTTCAAAAGCTATGCTGGTATCATGTGATATGGGCAGTATGGTATGCCTAACCATATGAAACCATACATTAGCTTGTGGCTTCAAGAAATGAGTTTCCAACACCCTGGTGCCCTCTTTCCCATCTTTCCAGTCTGCACCAGGCTTGGCAATGACTCCAAGGATCCTTTTGGCATCAGCAGCAGATGCCCTTCTCATCAGCTTTGTGTATACAGAATCTGCAGGTGGGGTTAGCTCATACACATTGTTTATCTTTTCGGCAACAAAAGACACCTTTTTACCTCTAACTTTCACCTCATTTACTTTAGTAACGGCCACTTCTGCATAGAACTCCCTTACCCAATTGATGTTATGTTTGGGTGGGACTTTGCACAACTCTTCCCAGCCTAACTTCTTTATCACCTCAGCAATGAATGGTGACTTCTCTATGGCTTTGGGACTGAAGCCCTTGTCTAGATTACCATGTTTCATCTTGAACAACTCATAACTCTCCTCTGCCTCTTCTGAACTGAAGTTTCTCCCCCCCCCCCCCCCCCGTCTGCTTGCTAGTCATCCCCACATTATCCTCCTCTTCTTCACCTGCTACACCCTCTTCCTCTTCTGCAATGGTCTCTTCTGTGGCAGGCCTAGATGTTGAGGCTTTCCCTTTGGAGGACCTAGTATTTCTTTTAGTGGAAGCCTTCTTTGTAGCCTTAGTTTTGACCCTACCCTTTTTAGCCACACTCTTCTTCTTAACCAGATCCTGGATAATAGGATCATTAGTCTCCTTCTCTGTAATTTCCCACTCAGAGTTTCCCTCCATAACACCAGTGATCTCTATCTCTTCTATATTTCTGTCCTCCTCATCCCTTCTATCCATTTCTGCCTTTTCCTCCCTTCTAGCCTGTTCTGCCCTTCTGGCTTCTTCTTCTATCTCTTGATTACCAGGGTCTAACATCCTGTTCAAGGCATCATCATGTAGGATTTGTTGTACTAGGGGTGGTGGTTGTGGTATCACAGATGTTGTCACAGTATCATGCTGTGACACATGGATGTTCATGGTTATGGTTTGTGGGATGAGTGTGTCAAACACAGAAGTGTCCAACACAGTTGTAGGTGATTCTGAGTGTGGTATGGTAGGTGTGTTTGGTGAGGGTTGATGTGTTTGTGCGGGTGGCATGTTCATATCAAAGTCTTCACGGGTTCGCACCCTTAAAGTCTCGGTTTGACTCTGAGCATCATGGAAAACAGAGGAGTCTTCCTCTTGGGTTAATGGGGTATTTGGGTTGGTTCTGTTGAGGTCCAGGGAGTGTTGGGTACTGTGGGTTTCAACATTTGTGGTAATGGGTGGATTTTGGGATTCCTGTATAGTAGCTTCTTCTACATTGGGGTTTTGATTTGTTTCTTCAGAAATAGATGGAGATGGAGTAGCAGTAGACTTACCCTTTCCTTTACTCTTCTCTGCAGTTTTTTGGCGTTTGCTCGTCACCGGCGAAGTTTTCGGTGATCGGAAAACAACCCCAGCGGCCTTGTTATTCGTCTCCGGTTGCTTCTTCTGAGTAGAGGACCGAGTGGTTCTTTGTTGGTACGTGACAGAGGTAGGCTTCTTTGGAGATGAACCTTTGTCTTCTTCGTTTTCCATGGAAATCGTCGATGAGAGTGGAGTTTACACACACACACAAAATATCTCTGTGAAAGAGAAGAAGATGGAAAGTCGGTTTCTAAAAGAAAGCAAACCGCCCAAAATGTGTTTTGTAGTGTGTTTTCAAAAATAGTTTGGGCTTTTAGTTGAAAATGAACTAAAAGTTAGCCAAGGTAAGGGAATATTTAGGGTCTTGAGGTGAAATAAGGTTCCTTAAAGCCAATAGTACAGTACTTGGTTATTTGACTTTCAAAACTCATTATGACAAAGGTTGTTGATATGACAAAAGCTTTTTCTCCCAAGTACTTATCTCTCTTTTAAAAATTTGATTCTTCTCTTTTAACTTAAAGAACACTATTCACACCTACTGTCTTTTTATTTATTTATTTATCTCCTTTTTTTTCTTTTTAAACTGATTTTTAAATAACTCAGACAGTGACCCCATTCCGATTTCTTGCATCAAACAGGCTGTAGCATCTCCACTCATTCACCAACTTTGATTTCCTGCACATTACCACACATATTAATTATAACTGCACTACTAAAATTTAAAAACACTATTTACATATGTACATTGGACTGTTGGGACTCTTTTAGACAAAAGGATTATTGGGGTTGGAGTTGCACTACAGAGGTTGACCCTGTAGTTGCTGCAGCATCCAAGTAAGACTTAATCCTTTGTCCATTCACTTTGAAAGATGATCCACTGTTTGGATCAATTAGTTCAACAACTCCATAAGAAAAAACATTTTTGATTTCAAAAGGTCCAGTCCACTTGGACCTTAGTTTTCTAGGAAAGAGTTTCAAACTTGAGTTAAACAACAGAACTTTTTGACCAACTTGAAAATTCTTTTGCATAATCCTCTTATCATGCCATTTCTTGGTTTTATCTTTGTAGATCTTGGCGTTCTCATAGGATTGGTCCCTTAGTTCTTCCAACTCACTAATTTGCAATTTTCGTCTTTCACCTGCATCATTAATATCCATGTTAAGCTCTTTTAAAGCCCAAAAGGCTTTGTGCTCAAGTTCTAATGGCAACTGACAAGCTTTTCAAAAGACAAGCTTATAGAGAGACATTCCAATTGGGAATTTATAGGCAGTCCTATAAGCCCAAAGAGCATCATCTAGCTTAATTGACCAATCATTTCTTGTAGGCTTGACCACCTTTTCTAGAATACTCTTGATTTCCCTATTTGAGAGTTCAGCTAAGCCATTGGTTTGAGGATGGTAGGATGTAGCAACTCTATGACTGATGTTATACGTCTCTAAAACATCTTTCATCATTTTATTCACAAAGTGTGTTCCTTCATCACTAATTATGGCCCTAGGAGTACCAAATCTAGTGAATATGTTCTTATGAAGAAACTTGACCACTGTCTTTGCATCATTGTTATGGCAAGCTACAGCCTCTACCCATTTAGAGACATAGTCTACAGCTACCAAGATGTATTGACAGTTTCCAGAAATAGGAAATGGTCCCATGAAATCTATTCCCCAAACATCAAATAGTTCAACTTCTAAAATGCCATTTAAGGGCATCTCATGTCTTTGGGAAATAGATCCAGTTCTTTGACATTCATTACATCTTTTAAAAAACTATCAGCATCATGGAAAAGTGTAGGCCAAAAGAATCCAGATTGGAGTACTTTTGCTGCACTTCTTTGGCCACCAAAGTGACCACCATATGCAAAAGCATGACAATGCTTGAGCACTGCAGGTACATCTTCCTGAGGTATACACCTTCTCAAATTTTGATCAACCCCTAGTTTGAACAAAAAGGGGTCATCCCAAAGATAGTTTTTAGCATCAGAAAACAACTTTTTCTTTTGGTTTTTGGTGAGTTCAGGTGCAATAATTCCAACAGCCAAATAGTTTGCAATATCAGCAAACCATGGTGCTGCAGCATGATGCTGTAGCCTTAAAAGTTGTTCATCAGGAAATTTTTCATTAATTTCAACAAGAGGGTCATTTCCTTTTTCCAATCTAGACAAGTGATCTGCAACTTGGTTTTTAGTACCTTTCCTATCTATTATTTCTAGATCAAACTCTTGTAGTAACAACACCCACCTAATAAGTCTTGGCTTTGCATCTTTTTTAGAAATCAAATATTTAATGGCTGCATGGTCAGTGTGAACTGTAACCTTGGTCCCCATTAGATAAGATCTAAATTTTTCAAAAGCAAAAACAACAGCCAATAACTCCTTTTCAGTAGTGGTGTAGTTAACTTGTGCTTCATTTAGAGTTTTGCTAGAATAATAGATAGGATGAAAAACTTTTTCTCTTTTCTGTCCCAAGACTGCACCAACTGTCCAATCACTTGCATCACACATAAGTTCAAAAGGTTTTGTCCAATCAGGTGTGATTACAATTGGTGCTGAAATTAAAGCTTCTTTTAGAGTTTTAAAAGCCTTCCTACAATCATTATTGAAATCAAAAGGTTGGTCATGCTGGAGTAACAGACAAAGTGGTTTTGAAACCTTTGAAAAGTCCTTTATAAATCTTCTATAAAAACCAGCATGGCCAAGAAAACTTCTAACTCCCTTAACATTTGTAGGTTCTGGAAGTTTTTCAATGACTTCCAGTTTTGCTTTATCAACTTCTATTCCTTTGTTTGAAATTAAGTGTCCCAAAACAATGCCTTCTTTGACCATGAAGTGACATTTTTCCCAATTTAAAACTAAATCAGTCTCTTCACATCTTTTAAGACTTTGTTCCAGGTTTTTCAAACATACTTCATATGAAGATCCATAGACAGAAAAGTCATCCATGAATATTTCCATAGAAGTTTCCAACATATCAGAGAATATGGACATCATGCACCTTTGAAATGTGGCAGGGGCATTACATAGTCCAAAAGGCATTCTCCTAAAAGCAAAAGTACCAAAAGGACAAGTGAAAGTGGTTTTCTCTTGATCCTCCGGTGCTATAGCAATTTGGTTGTAACCAGAATATCCATCCAGAAAACAGTAATATTCTTTGCCTGCAAGTCTATCCAACATTTGGTCAATGAAAGGCAATGGAAAATGGTCCTTATGAGTGGCTTTGTTAAGCTTCCTATAGTCCATACAGATTCTCCATCCTGACACTACCCTAGTTGGGATCAACTCAATTCTTTCATTATCAACAACTGTCACACCTCCCTTCTTAGGAACACATTGAACAAGACTTACCCAAGAACTACCAGCTATAGGGTAAATAATTCCAGCATCTAACCACTTAAGGATTTCTTTCTTGACTACTTCTTTCATCACAGGGTTTAGTCTTCTTTGTGGTTCTACAGATCTGAAGTCTTTGTCCTCTAAAATGATTTTGTGTTGACAGATTGATGGACTAATGCCTTTTAAGTCAGAAATCGTCCAACCTATGGCCTTGGTATGGTCTTGAAGTACTTTCACCAACTGTTCTTCCTGTTTTTGGTCTAAAGAGGCAGAGATAATTACAGGTAATTTGTCTCCATCTCTTAGAAAAACATATTTAAGATGGGCAGGAAGTGGTTTTAATTCAAGAGTTGGTGGTGCTTCAACAGATGGTAGGGGATTTTCTTTAGTGGTCTGTTCCAATGCTTCATATGCTGCGACAACAGGCTGCAGCATACTGGCAGATTGGAGGTCATCACTATCCTCTAAATCATCATCATCATATTCCTCATCTTCTAGGTTATCTACATTCAGGTCATCCTCATCAAATTCATCATCTTTTGCCTCATCCTCTAAGGTTCCTCCAAGACACAAGGACTCTATAGTACTTAGGCCATAACACTCTTCTCTTTCATCGGGGTATTTCATGGAATTAAAAACATTGAAGGTAACCTTCTGGTCGTGAACTCTCATGGTCAACTCTCATTTTTGGACATCTATGATGGTTCTACCAGTAGCTAGGAAAGGTCTTCCTAACAAAAGAGGTGTGTCCTTGTCGGCTTGAAAGTCTAAAATAATGAAATCAGCAGGGAATATGAATTTGTCTACTTGGACCAATACATCTTCTATCTTTCCCTTAGGATATGTTATGGACCTGTCAGCTAGTTGCAAGGTAACCGTGGTAGGTCTAGCTTCTCCTATTCCAAGAGTGTTAAAAATGGACAAGGGCATAAGATTGATGCTAGCACCCAAATCACATAAAGCTTTTCCAACCTCTTTGCCTCCTATGGAACAGGGTATTGTGAAACTACCTGGATCCTTTTGCTTAGAAGGGAGTTTGTTGGTCACAAGGGCACTACAACCCTCAGTCAAGGCTACGGTTTCATACTCAACCAGTTTCTTTTTCCTGCTTAAAATATCCTTAAGGAATTTAGCATAGGTAGGCATGCTCTCAATTGCTTCAACCAAGGGGATGTTGATATGCAATTGCTTGAACACATATAAAAACTTCTTGAATTGTTCCTTCTCCTTTTCATTTCTCATCCTTTAGGGATAAGGAATGTAAGGTGGGACAGAGGTGACAACAGCCTTCTTGGGATCAGAAGTGGGTGAAACAGTAGGTATAACCTGTTCAGTTGCTGTTTGAGGTTTTGCAGTTTTGTCAGTTGGTGCTGCAGCATGTGCTGTAGCATCAACTGCAGTGGTCTTGACTTTGTTATTATCAACAGGGGATAACTCAGGCAAGTCAGACTTATCACTCACAGTTTCAGGAGTTGGTTTAGGTCCAAGGACTGAATCAGAATATGGAACAATGATAGGGGGTACCTTTGTAACATCTTGTCCTTTGTTTGTGGCACTAACAGTCTGTGGTTCCTTCGGTATGGTCTTCACTAAGTCTTTTCCACTCCTAAGGGACACAGCTTTTACTTGTTCCTTGACTATGTTTTTTGGAGTCTCAGTATCACTAGGTAGAGTTCCAGCAGGTCGGTTTTTCAACTCATTAGCAATCTGGCCAATCTGAGTTTCCATAGCCCTTAAGGCTATGTTCTGATTGTTGAGTTGGTGTGATTTATGAATCCTTTCAACACTGATTCCAAAGAAGCAGGTGATTCATTTTGTTGGTTTTGTCTTCTTGGTTGGACTGTTGACTTTGTTGGAACATGGGCTGTTTTTGAAAATTGGAACTTTTCTGTTCTTGTGCATCAGATGGTTGTAAACATGGACTTTTCCAAGAGAATTTGGGATGGTTCTTCCAATTTGAGTTATAGTTGTTTGAGAACTGTCCATTTCTATTTTGCAAATACTTTACAGATTCGGTGTTTTGATTGCATTGGTCATAGGTATGAGGTCCACTACATAGTACACATTGGTCCGGCAAATCTTCAGAAGTACATGCTGCAGCAACAGTGCTGGACTGACCAGACATGTTTTTAACCATGTTGGTTAATGCAGCAAGCTGTGCAGTAAGAGCAGTATAAGTATCTACTTCATGAACACCTGCAGCCTTTCTAGGTACTAATGCACGAGAATCAGACCATTGACCGTTGTTACTTGCAATCTTTTCCAAAATAGCTAAACCATCATTATAGGTACTAAGGGTGAAGGCACCTCCTGCTGTAGCATCGAGCATTCCTTTTGAAGTGGTATTTAAACCATTGTAGAATGTCTCTAGCTGTATGCAAAAGGGTATGCCATGGTGAGGGCACTTCCTTAACAGATCCTTAAACCTTTCCCAAGCATCCAGAATAGCTTCATCGTCCAATTGTCTAAACATGCTTATTTCATTTCTGGACTTGGCATTCCGCGTTGGTGGAAAATAATTTTTCAAAAACTTTTCAGCCATATCATTCCAAGTTTCAACAGAGTTAGGTTCCAAAGAATTAAACCACACTCTTGCTCTATCTCTAAGTGAAAAAGAAAATAACTTCAGCCGTAAGGCTTCGTCAGTTACTCCACTGAAGTCAAAACAATCAGTGATTTCCATAAAAGTTTTAAGATGCAAATGAGGGTCCTCAGTTGGTAGGCCTGCGAACTGTCCACTAGATTGTAACATATTAAACATTACGGGCTTCAGTTCAAAGTGGGCACATTCCAACTGTGGCTTAACTATGCCAGCATGCAACTGATCAAGCATGGGCATAGCATAATCCATTATCCTCCCCTCTTTAGAGTTTGCAATACAGGGACTTCCATTTCAACAGTTTCAAAGATTGGTGATAAAGTTCTTTGTATCCTTCTCCTTCTATGAAATGTTCTTTCAATATCTGGATCTAGTTCAAATATATCACCGTGAAACAAACGTGGCATGCAACCCAAAAATTCTTTTAACAAATTGACTAGAAAAATCAAATTAAAAGTGACTAAAGAAAATTCTTGCTTTGGCTTTGTCCCCGGCAACGGCGCCAAAAACTTGGTCCGTGGAAAATATATCCCTAAAATCAACAATGGAATAGCACACAAGTATACATGCCAAACAAATATCGTTTTGAAAACAAGTAATAAAGTGGTACTAAGTACCAAGTATCGATCCCACAGAGACAAATAAATCAAGTGGTTAGTCTTAAGCCAAACTTAAAATAAGATCTCAAGAACAGAATTCGAAGGAATAATCTTTGAGTGAAGTAACAGCTTTATAAACGGTTGTAAAACAGTAAAAGAAATGCAAGGGTGTAAGTTCTGGCTGGATTACAGCAACATTGTGCTTAGGCAGGTTGCTACAGCATATGCTGCAGCATTGGTTCTCATCCTTGCTACTGGAACGTTCAGACCCTTATCAGGGTATAGATAGTCTAGCTACTGGCAGTACCACACATTCGGGTAACCCAACCAATGTAGAGCAGGTCTCACTGATTTTCCATATAAGTCACAATTCGTAAAATTGATATTATAACACCTAGATGCTCTAAAATTAACGTTGGCTTGCATTCAAGTCCAACTCATCTAAGTAGAACAACATACGTCACCTTGTCAAGAAAACTACTTAGATGAAACTTAGAAACAAAGGGTGAATAGCATGGATGATAGCCAATAGCGAAAGCAACCTTCCACTACACAACGGCTTTTATCTCCCAACCATTACTTACACCCAAGCTAGGGAATTAGCCCATCATCGCTCTTAAACACATACACAACATGATGATCAAACAGAAATATAAATGTTAAGAACAAGAAATGTGCCAACGGTTTTTAGATTAAAGCATAAAGAAAATAAGAATTGCCTCTAAGTAGCTATGTGAACTACTTAGCTAGTTTCCTTGTTAAGAGAAACTAGAATTAAAGTAAAGTAACTACAAACTAGAACTAGAGAGAACAATTTGCTTAAGGCAAGGAGTGGTGTGTCCAACATCCAGGAGTTCAGCTCCTATTTATACAAGGGGAGAGCATCTAATGTCAAATTAACTAGTACAAAGATTCCTTAAACCAAAGGTTATTAACCAAAAGCTAAAAGGATTATAAGATGCCTTTCTTAAAGTAATCTCCTTCATGATAGTATTCCCTGAAGATGCCCTGCCTTCCAGCTTGCAAAAAGGGCTGAAGAGATTGCCAAAAGATTCCCCAACCAAAAAGTTTATGAAGTGATGTCGTTGACTTTTCTGGATCTGCGAACCATGCTGTAGCATCCTGCTGCAGCATACCGAACTGTTAGATTTTTCAACAAAATAAGCACAAACAGACCCATTTCTCCTACTTAGCTCCAAACTATAATAAAAGATAAAATCAGAGCAAAAGACTCAATTAAGGTGATTGGGAAACTAAAATAGGACTAAATATCTATAAAATAAGTGCTTAGAATGTGATAAATTATGCACTTATCAGCGGTTGCTCGTGAAAATTGGATCAGACTTGAATTAGGGTTGTTCGATTTCTTTCCTGTAGGGTTAGATTTCGACCAAAACACGAAAAACAAACAAACCCAAAACGATTTTAAGCAAAATAACCCGATTTTGATGAAAAATTGATGCTTTTAACAAGAACACATACCAAAAACTTGAAAAAGAATTTTGCTTAAAAATCACTCAAACGGTTGAATTGGAATCTAAAACTTTGCAGAAACACAAATATCACTATTATGAATCGAATGGAACGAGCCGAATCAAGCAATTTTATCAGAAACCAAATAATGATATTTTAGAATGAAACTGCAGTCGACAGAAACTTATCAGAAACTTACCAGAAACCTTGAATCGATTTGTCTGTATGCTCTGATACCAATTGTGGATCCCAGATTAGTGCAATTAAGATGAAATCAGCAATCAATAAGCAATAAGAACAATAGATTTCAATACGTCATCCATCTCATTCATTCAATATATGATAAACCATTCAAAGTGTTTACAATGCGCGTGTAATGGTTATGGATGATTAACCTAAACAATTAGGCTAACTAAACAATTTATACCAAGGCTTAAAGCCTAAGGCCCATGACCCATTAAACTAGACTAAGCCCAATTAAGGTATTTACAAGATCAACCCTCGAACTTCTATTCAATATAAATTTAACCCTAACAAATAACATGCTACAACACATAAAAAAAACCATTTGACGACACATCGAAATTTGTCCTTTTTAAGGGAAAAAACATATTTGACAACATCCTACAACACATATGTCCATTTTGAGAAAAAAAAAACATATTTTACAACATCCTAAAACACATCAAAAACTGTCCACAATCTAATATTGAGAAAAGAAAACATTGCATAACAAGCTACAACACATTTTGTAGGCATCTGTCCATAATCTATGGTAGATTTTTTTTGCATAACAAGCTACAACAAAAAATCTAAACAATGAACACAAATTTTATGAAGAGTACTCGACAATAGATTGGTTTCCCTTCTTCAGGTTCTTGAACTCTTCCTCGATTCTATCCAAGCCTCGTTCATAACAATATTTATCCATTGCCTTATTCTTGAAGGTTCCCCATGAGAGTTGAGCCAAAACTCTAGGTCCAAGAGACGTCCAGGTGAGATTTCACTAGCTTAGGGCCTAGTACCTAAACATGTATGAGGAGAATTTGACCCGTTAGGAGTTGTCACATTCACTTAACTTGAATGCCACTTTATTTCCCAAATCCATCTCAAGCAGGCGACGGGGTTGGTAGTTCCCGAGAACTCATGCGACTTACTTCATAAAAAGGTCTTGTAGGAACATCCATTTTCCCTTCTTCTCTCACCAACAACGATATGTTCCTCGATGCCATTAACATTCCCGACACCACCGGAACCATTCACAACATTTTCAGCAACAGTCTCGTGCCTTCAATTGCTAATATCCTGATCTTCTAAAATTTTCAAGAGCCTTTCATCTCGCTTGTCCATTGCCGAATTTATCCTTTGGAGAAAACTCGCCATCATTACAGACTGAGGGTACACTTCTTGCATGACCGATTCCTCAGTCTCTAAGTTTAGCTGTGGCACCACGTTCATGACATACCTAAGCATCATCGGAATTGGAGGGTTAGGCGAGTTGTCGACTTGTCATGTTTGTCTCGGTGGCTCTCCAGCTGTCGTGCTTGCTTCATTGCTATCATCTGGGGCTACAACTCGACTCCTTGTGTTTACCATGGTGAACTATCACACATGACAATGTCATACTAGTAAGTTCTCTAGAAGATTAACGGTTAGAAACGTACTACTACATTCTTCAATCATTATAATAATAATTTCAAGGATACTCGTGTAACAATATATTTATAGTAGCACGGGTGTTTGGGCAAAAAATCACCAGTCTCGACCACGACCAAGACACTAAGAACATTTATTGCACTTCCCTCATAACCAAGTCCAATCACGAACACTTGATCCTTTAACCAAAGCTGAAGTTAAAAATACCCCTCAACCTCGACCGTCGTGATATAGCTCACGACTTCGACCGACTAACATACGACATTTCTGTTATGTTTTTCTCATTCAATGCAGGGTCAATGTCCTTTATGGCCAACAGACGTAACCGACAGAAGTAATAATGGCATTTACAGCAGTGACCGGTGCGACCGTTACCCCTACAATCACGATGGTCAATTAAAGCCACGAATACTATAAATACGAAGATTACAATCCCATTTGAGGGGATCTGCTTTCCGAAGAACACTCGAAGCAAATAAATTTCTCTCAACAGTTCGCTCTCGACGCACAACTCCCACGCTCGATGCATAACTTTCATAAACGACATATAGTTTTCACACACGACACACTTGTTTTTACATTCGAAACACTTGTTACTTTACATTTAAAGTCTCTTCTTTCATTTGTATTGTAATCTCTGTACGATCGACACTCGAAACATAAGGATATCGCCCCTGTTTGGCGATCATAGTATAACGACGACTCCCAAAGTCGTCCGCAGGTTTTTTCCTCGTTGAGGTTTTTCCCGCGTCACCAAAATCTTTGTCCCTTTTACGTTTTCTGTCTTTGTCGTACGATTTGTCGCTAGATTCTTTTCTTTAGTTGTTAAGCTCCACAATCAACCTTAAGTTATCCTTCTGGACGATTTTTGGCATTAACAGTTTGGCGCCCACCGTGGGGCCCCATCTAGAGAAAATCTTCGACAAGCGTGCGTTTTACTAACGGTTTCTGGGAGTTTCTTCTGTTTTCTATTTCAGGAAAATGGTAGCCCCTGGAAATCAAGAGCATATCATTGCCCAGATGTATCAAGAATTGGAAGTTACGCGAAATTAAATTAATGCCATGGCTGAGCAGAGTCGAAGAGCAGCTGAGGAAATCGCGCGACTGAGGAATCCCTTCGGACCACAGAACGGACCAAGACCATTCGTCCAGAATCCGGGTCAAGGATCGTTCGGTCAGAACCCAGGATCCGCTCCATTCATCCATAACCCTGGTTCGGCCCCGTTCGTCCACAATCCAGGGCCAGGTCCGTTCATGCAGAACCAACAACCGGGGGCGTTCAACCAAAATCCTTAGACCGAGACAGTTCCTCCCCAGTATATAAGGCCGCCACCCATGCAGAATGGATCGCAGTCATTTCAGAATGGGTTGCAGCCGTTTCAGAATGGGTCGCAGCCGTTTCAGAATGGGTCGCAACCATTTCAGAATGGGTCGCAGCCGTTTCAGAATGGATCGCAGCCGTATTTTGTCCCTTTCAACGGGGACGCCAATGGCACCAGTGCAGGAGTCGATCCACTGGCAGGTGCAAATCCCGATCCTAATGACCCTATCGCCCAGCGATTAAAGATGCTAGAAGACCAGAATGAACGCGTCCTGTCTCTGCTCGCTAAGCTACCAGGGGCAGCCGTGCCCGTCGACGTCGATCCTCGCTCAGGGTATCAGGCGTCACCTTTTGTCGACAAGATCGCGACCGTCGACGTCCCAAAGAAATATAATATCCCCGCCTTCACACCCAAGTAATCGAGGGTGACCGATCCAACGGAGCACATCGCGCAGTATAAGCAGCTCATGTAGACGGTCTCGATCCCGCACATGTTTCAAGAAGTATGTATGTGCAAGAGTTTTGGGGCGACCCTCACAGGTCCTGCCCTCCAATGGTTGATCAATCTCAAATCCAAATCCATCGGGTCGTTCGCTGAGTTGGTCAACCAGTTCTCACAGCAATTCGCCAGTAGTCGCAAGATGGAGAAGCAGACCAGCGATTTGTACTACGTCGTGCAAAAACTGGGGAGTCGATCCGAAGCTACTTCAATAGATTCAATGCAGAGATGATCAGTGTCTGCAACTGTGATGTCAAGACCACGATCGAAGCCTACAAGCGTGGTCTAGACGACAGTTCAGGTTTATACACCGATCTGACCAAATATCCACTTGAGAATTTCGAAGACGTCCGAGCCAGAACCCTCGCTTATATGAGGTTAGAGGATGATGCTGCCTTTCGTCGTAAGCATACTAACAACAAAAGATTGCTAAGCGTAAAGAAGCCAGAATTCAAGGTGAAGGCAGTGTCCAAGGCAGAGCTCTCGCGACAAATCTCGAACATCCGATTCAAGACAAAAGCAAAGTTCAAGACCGCGACCAAATTCCCTCAGTACCCTAAGATATCCTCCTACGGATTCAAAGGGACCACTAAGGACTTGGTCGAGGCTCTGAAGACCGTCCAGGTGACCATCCGATGGCCAAAGAAGTCCGACCAAAGCAATGATAAGAAGGATAAATCGAAATGGTGCGACTTCCATGTCAACCATGGTCATGTGACAGATGATTGAATAGCTCTAAAAAAGGAGTTAGCATATCATGTTCCGAAGGGCAATCTCAAAGATATCATCGATGATGTCGTTACTCCAGGTAACGACAATCGACCGCCAACCCCCGAGCATGCGAAGGTCGTCAACTGCATCACTGGTGGTTCCGACGTGTGCGGACTGACATACTCCGCAGCCAAACGTCATGCCAGTCAAGCACCTGACGATCGACCTATCCCGCGTTCAGCAAGACCAAAAGGAGATCTGGAGTTAGAAGCCATGAAGATTTCATTCGACCAAGACGACCTCGGCGACTCGTATCAGAAGCATCATGACGGGTTGATCATTCAACTCACGATTGGTAATTGTTTAACCAGGCGAGTCTTGGTCGATGGAGGCAGTTCAGCGAACGCCATCTTCCTTGATACCATCAAGGCCATGGGAATCGATCGATCAGAAATCACCCGATGTTCGACAACCTTGGTCGGTTTCAATGGAGAAGCGACGAGTATCTTTGGAGAAATCATATTGCATGTCTATGCCGGAGGGATCAATAAGCAGACCAAGTTCAGCGTTATTGACTGCTCGTCAGCCTATAACATCATCTTAGGTCGACCATGGATCCATGATATGAAAGTCGTTCCCTCGACGTATCATCAGACCATGAAATTCCCTACGCCGTGGGGAATCCAGGAGATCAAAAGTGAGCTGAAAGTCGCCCGCGACTGCTATAAGACCACCCTGAAACCGTGAAAGTAGGCCATCTTACAGTTACGGGTCGACAAAAGCAAGCACGGCCGGAAAGTCTCGACAGGTTTGTCTCTCGATCACTACTCTAAATATCTTTCCCACAGGAACATACCGACTATTTCGCCCGATCGCACGAAGACATGGTCAATATAGACCTTGGCATCAATTCCCAACAACTCAGTGTCGAACCCGTCATTTAAACCTATTTTAAGGTTTAAAGGACGAGGGGCAAATATCCCCCCCCCCCCTTAGACGGAAAAATCTGAGAAGGTAATTTTTTTTTAATCCTTTCTTTCTTTCATACGATTTTTTACCACGATGATTACTGACTTAAGCATCGGAGGGTCGTTGGTTAGCCAACGACCAACCTCTGACATTGCTTTATCGCAGATCGCATGACATAAGTTGCTAAAAGTCTACTGCATGACTTTAATCTCGCAAGGTCGCAGGACACAAGTATTCAGGTCTACGGCATGATTATTTTATCACAGGGGTATACGACTCAAGTTTCGTCGTACGATATAGTCGTACGATTATCCAGGCCTAACGACCCTATGATCTGAGCTTCTTAACTTAGAAAAAGTTTCGTATGAATGCCTTAGTCGCATGTACTTATGTTTGCCAACATTATCTCAAAGTATGAAAGTCTTACGACTTGTGTGCTAATCTTTGTAATTACGATAGATGCCTAAGTCGCAAGATTCCTTGTTTATTCTATAATTAATAAATTTCACGGTTGGTATTATATTTACCCACGACATGTGTAAATCGAAGTGAAAGCACGAGTTCAACAAAAGGGTAAATTTCATTTACGAAGCGAACAATTACATCCAAAGTGACTCGACCACCAACGGTCGAGTATTCAAAGATAAGATAAGATTTTATTTTTCTTCTAAGCATTAGGAGGGGCGTCGGCAGCATCCTTGCCCGAGGCTTCACCCTGGAGACCTTCATCCGCAACCTCTTCTTCCTCAGCCTCTTTCTCATCATCAGAGTCAAGGTCCCTTGTGGACCCGACCTCACTCAGGAAATAAGCAAGTTCGTTCGAGGCCAAGGCAAGAGGATTTTTCCCCAACAAATGTTGCCGCATAATCGCCGCCCGTGCAGTCAATCGACCTAAGGCAAAGGTCGACGCAGCCTCGTTCTTTAGCTCTCTCACCTTCTTCTCTAAGTCCGCCAACTTGGACTTGGACTCCTCGACCTCCTTCTCCTTCACGTCCAATGACGCCTGCCTCCTGTCCAGCTCCTCTCTCTGGTCGGCAATTATAGAGCAGGATTGCTTCAGGGGAGAGTTCACGTCAGCCCTCGCATGTTCGATGGCTTCCAGCTCATCCAGGGCATCGTCGAGTCGTTTCGACATACCCTCAACACGCGCTAGGGCGGACTTCTCCATCTCCAACGTTGCATCCTCTCTCTTGAGAGCAGAGGATACTAGACCCTCGATCTTCGATGTCTCGGCATGCAGGGGCAAGGAATACTGAAACGTCTGAAATACATGAAAAACCCGTTAGTAAAATGCACGCCAACGACAACGACAACGACAGTGACAACGACAACGGCAAACGAAAAACAAAGTCTTGAAAGATAGACTTACCATAAATGCCAGACCGGCAACATAAGACCCTGCGGCCTCCATAGAAACCTCGTTGAAACGTTCCCTGAAAGAGGGGAGCTGAAATTTATCCAAGTGGGGGAACAAGCTCGTCCCATCCAGGACGTTGTCAAAAATGAAATCAGACGGCAACGTAAAGTTTACCGTCGTTTCCTCTTTCTCACCTTCTCCCATCTGCGCGTCCTTGCCCTTGTCGGCAGTCGAAGGGCCTGACGTGGCAGCAGGAGACACCGTCGATTTCACCGGATCCACAAGATCGACGGGTGTTGCGTCGATCGTATCGGAAGTCTCCTCGACAGATACGGTCGACGCCTTCGCCTTCTCAGGCGAAACGACTCTCGATGAGCCGCCCGTCTTCAAAGACGGTTCCTTCAGAATGGATGTCCTCGTATTCATGAGGACTCCTGACCCAGACGTCGGGGCCTCTTTCCTCTTAAGGACCCCCGACCCAGCTATCGAGACCTCCTTCCTTTTCTCCCTCGCCTTGCGAGCCAGTTCGGCCTGAGCCGCCCTCTTGGCCATCGCCGACGACACTTTCGGCTGGGATTGCAGAGATTCTCCTGTGAAACAAAAAAGAAAGGACAATTAAAATACCGAGGCAAGAGAAGGAATATGTTGAAACAGAGTAGGGTACACTTACTGGTCATCTCTACCTATGTCTCCTCTTTCTTCTCCTCCTCAGTATCCTCAGACTCGTCCTCTTTTTCTCTCTCCTCTTTCTCTCTCTCCTCTTTCTCTCTCTCCTCTCGACCCAACTGTATCCTATCACTCAAGAAAACCGCGTCGTCATTTTCGTCTATTAAATGGCGTGTGACGAACGATCGATCGTCTATGCTAATTTCCAAGAACTTCTCGATTTTAGCCTTGGAATCGTCGTTGGGCTCTACGCTGTCAAAATTGATGTCTGAAAACACAGAGAAAGAAGATTAGCCAAAAAGAAAAGTTTCAAATATAACAAAGCAGACGCTCGACCACAGCTAAAACTCACCGGCCATGTTTCATCCAGACCTGATCCAATCACTATCAGAGTCCAGCGTCGCTACTCGTACAAAGACGTACCTGGTCTTCCATTTGCGGTCGTTAACCGCAGTTTTTTGGACCAAGGTACGGTCGCCCTTATACCTCGAGAAGAGGTTGTAGCGACGGTACGTATCTTTCTTGACATGATAAGCAGCCAAAAGGTCTTTTACGTTCATCGGCGACTCCCAGTGTGAGGTAAGTCGCTCGATGACCTGGATCACCCTCCAGAATTGGGGCATCAGTTGTCCAGGCAAGAGGTCAAACTTGCACATACAAGACTTTGCCAGAGGAGAGTAGGGCTACTCGAAGCCTATTCTAAAGGGATACTCGTATATCACGACGTACCCCTCGGTACACATCTCTGGTCGAATATTACTGACCTTGCTCACAGTAATCCCCGCAGGGATTTTTGCTAAAGTTCTAAAGTCGTCTAGAGCGTCCTGATCCTGGATGGTACTCCTAGGCTCAGTCGACATCGCTAATCCCGTCAGTATGATTTGCCGCTCTGAAAAGCCCCAAATATCCCAGTTCTTCCTAGGTTTCCTAGCAATCGACTTACGACGCATACAAAGACTAGAGAGTTGTACCTTATATAGACGCGCTAAAACCTTGAAACTCTAACAGGTCGAAGATCTCTTACAGGTTTGGGAAAGATTCGGCGAAAGAGCAGCAGGAAATCGCAAGAAATCTCTTCTAAAAACTCTATGAAATCGTAAAGTAGAAAAGATTCATCGAAGGTCACTATTTATGTAAACGATCCTGTCAGATCGAGCCTCTCGATAATCGACACGTGCTCCTGCCTTTTCAAATACTCGACTGATCGTCGACACCTGGCATTTACAGCTGTTGTGCACGATCGTACGTCAGCATGACGTCACGACCTTATCACTTTTTCGACTTATTCTTTAGTTGGAATTGGACCGATCCAGTTCCAAGGCAGCTGAAAAGATTTTTTAAACACGTGTCACGACCCTAGACGTCCGACTAGCAAAATTTAAAAAACTTTTGAAACTTGGATTTGCTATTCCACTTTTTAAATTTTGGGGGCAAACTGTTTGGGCAAAAAATCACCAGTCTCGACCACGACCAAGACACTAAGAAATTTATTGCACTTCCCTCATAACCAAGTCCAATCACAAACACTTGATCCTTTAACCAAAGCTGAAGTTAAAAATACCCCTCGACCTCGACCGTCGTGACATAGCTCACGACTTCGACCGACTAACATACGACAGTTCTGTTATGTTTTTCTCATTCAATGCAGGGTCAATGTCCTTTATGGCCAACAGACGTAACCGACAGAAGTAATTATGGGCATTTACAGCAGTGACCGTTGCGACCGTTACTCTTACAATCATGATGGTCAATTAAAGCCACGAAGACTATAAATACGAAGATTACAATCCCATTTGAGGGGATTTGCTTTTCGAAGAACACTCGAAGCAAAGAAATCTCTCTCAACAGTTCGCTCTCGACGCACGACTCCCACGCTCGACGCATAACTTTCATAAACGACATATAGTTTCACACACGACACACTCGTTTTTACATTCGAAACACTTGTTACTTTACATTTAAAGTCTCTTCTTTCATTTGTATTGTAATCTATGTACGATCGACACCCAAAACATAATGATATCGCCCAGTTTGGCGATCATAGTGCAGCGACGACTCCCAAAGTCGTCCGCGGGTTTTTTCCTCGTTGAGGTTTTTCCCGCGTCACCAAAATCATTATCCCTTTTACGTTTTCTGTCTTTGTCGCTAGATTCTTTTCTTTAGTTGTTAAGCTCCACAATCAACCTTAAGTTATCCTTCTGGACGATTTTTGGCATTAACAACGGGCCCTACAAATCTTTGAATATATCTCACATAGGGATTCTCGTTCCCATTATTATAACTTTCGAATAGTGTATTTCTGTCATCTTATCACTCTCCCCACCTATGGACTCTACCCAAGGTTACGAAATAACTACTAAAGTTCACATCTTAAGTCTAGGCATTCTAGAATTAACACCTAGTTCACTTAAATTAAAGCTCTATACCAACTTGTAACACCCCAAAAAAGGGTCAACAAAAATTTCCAAAGAAAATATAAATGCGGTATTTGAATATCAAGATACGAGTCTTCCCAAAAGAGAGAACCAAAATACGCATGTTAATTACAAATTTGTAACAATTTAGGTATAGGAATAACAACTTACTAATGTAATTCCTTACAAGAAATAAGATTACATTTGTGTGTCACCTAAACCACAAAATAATGTTGTTTAGAAAGGGCGTCCCAATAATGCTCCCCAAATGCTCCCCAAACTCACTTCTATAGTTCGGTTAGACCTTCTTGGTAACCACATTGCTAGAACCTGAGATACATGTCGACACCAAACAAGTGTTAGACCAAAAATCCTAGTGAGCTTAAACATGCAACAAATAATAAAAGATGATCATTAAATCATTTTAGCAAACGATACTATTCATTCCTTTAGAGTCAACGTGGGAGACCCGTATCACTTAACAAGTTTCACCTCAAGAGACAGTTTACCTTAGTGTCTACTCTCATAAGTAACACCACAAGGCCCTACACACTTAAGGACTGCGTCCAATGCATTATCTTAAGTGGCAGAGATCCTGTATAGTGAATCCCTCCAAGGTGGCACCATAAGACTAAACCCTCCTAGTGCCTATTTGAAAAGTTCATCCACAAACACCATTCATTTAACAATATACATATACTCCAAGTAAGGATGTATATGTTACTAATTAAGATGAACTAGTGGTCCAACCACCACATTCAATGTATAACATTTGATAAACCCATAATCTAGCAATCAAATATAGAGAGAGAATCTAGAGAGCAAAAGTCATCCATATATTGATCAATGAGTACAAATGACAAATGCTTAAAGTGTTCTAGATTGTTGTTGATTGTTACTTACAAATGAACTAGACAAGACTATTTATACCCATAACATACAAGGTATAAAGGCATTATGAACTGATATAGTACATTGACTTTACAGTAAATCTTGAATACAATAATGCTCTAACAATCTCCCCCTTTGGATTCAAGATTTAAAAAAATATGACAGCAGTCTTCAGCTCTTTGTAAAGTCAATCTTCTCCAACAGACACTCTATCAAACCATCTTCAAGTCTTGTACATGAAAAACAGATCTTTGCAGCTTTATCAGTCTTTGACAAACAATAACTTCTTGTATCCTTCTTGATGCAAGAACCTTAGTTCTCATATTAATTTTCTCATATTAAAAGGATCATCAATTTGGATGTAGACAGATCCGAAATCAAGAGAATTCGGATGTAGACAGATTCAAAACCATAAGGATTCGGATGCAAGAGGGTGCGAAACCATCCGTTTCGAATCAATAAGGGTTCGAAATCATGGGGATTCGAATCAATAAGGGTTCGAAACCATGGGATTCGAATCAAGAAGGGTGCGAAATCAAGGAATCCATATCAAGGCAAGTACGAAACCAACGGAAGTCGAATCAAGTTGGATGTGAAATCATGGAAGTCGGATCGTGTTGGATGCGAAACCAATAGAAGTCGAATCATAAGGATACGAAACCAATAGAATTCGTACCAACGCAAGTGCGAAACCATGAGAATTTGATTCAGAAGGAAGGATGCGAAATCATCTATATTGTTGAACTTTTAGGTGTAAGCACATTCCGAAACGCTCAGAACTAAGATAACCAAATTTAGCAACATTTCAGACTTCACATGATCCGAAACCAATGCAATTTTGAACAATCTTCATCTCTTTGATCTTGAATTATCTTCGACATGAAATTGAATTAAACATTTCTCCCCTTTTTCGATGATAGTGAGCATCATGATCATCGAAAACCTTTTTCAATTTCAGTCGCATCTCTGAGTATTACTAACAATCTCCTCCTTAATGAATAACCTTGCTCCCCCTCAAAATAAGAATTCTGGAGTAATTTGTTTTCTCCCCCTTAAAGTATGCATATATTTCATTAAAAAAATTATTTCAAATACAGTGCATTAATGAAAACATTTATACAAGGAATATAAAATTCATTGAACCACATTTTATAACTACTAACATTTGATCATTTGAAAACTTTACAAAAGAAATCCAACTTAATGAAATTTAACAGATTTTTCAATCAAATGAAATCAAATGCATGTGTTTGGATTCAAGTACAAGTCATCATTGTATATCAAGTTAAAAATGTTCACTTTCAACCCCTTTATTAAATCTATTTGGTGTGCTAGCATGCGAAATATGATTAGCTACAAGCATATGCAATTCTAAAACATATAAGAATACATTGCTCTACTCACACTATTTGTCCAAAATCAGGATTTTCACAAATTTACAGGTTTATTGCGACTTTGTATTTTCCCCAAGTGTCAAAAGATGTGTGCTCATTGGCATCTTTTCTTTTTGTGCACATTGGCATCTTTTGATTTTGTGCACATTGGCATCTTTTGATTTTGTGCACATTGGCATCTTTTGATTTTGTGCACATTGGCATCTTTTGATTTTGTGCTCATTGGCATCTTTTAATCAAAAAGTTTAGTAAGAATAAGATACACCGTTAAACATGGCTTTCTATCTGGTTCTATAGCAGGATTTGGGTTAGCAAATCCCAGACCAGTTGGCCTTAGGTGCTAGGTGTCGAGCACCCCTTAGAACTTAATTTCCCAAACCAGAAAGGCCACATCGATATATCTTAAACCCATTTGTACTAGTAGAACATGGCTTTCTATCTGGTTCTATAGCAGGATTTGGGTCAGCCGATCCCAGACCAGTTGATCTTAGGGACTAGGTGTCTAGCACCCCTTAGGACTTACTCTCCCAAACCAGAAAGGCCACAGGTACAAACTTTCAAACTAAATGATAGTGCATAATTTTATCTCAATCACATGGTTCTAAAACATAGTGCTTCTCCCATATTTTTATTTCCATCCATCATTCTGACATTTAGGCTTTTTTAGCATTATATTCTATATAAGTCCAGATTCACATAACTTTGAGCATTCAGCATAATTTCATTAATGTTTTGCTGACCTTTCGATTTATTTCAGGAGTGAAAGATGAAACAAATATAACTCAGATAATACAAGATTGCTTGAAAAATCATCCTTGACACACATCATTGAATGAAAATTGAAAAATTTCATTTCATTGAATTAAATTTGTAAAGATTCAAACATTCAAAGCAGTAGAAATAAAACATAATGCAATGTTACCTTTCACCACTTGTTCCTTGAAACAAAAAGATGTAACAGTTAAGGATATCACCTATGAAGTATGAGTTCTAAACTGATTTGTTTAGAAGTCTTAGTCTTTGAAGTACGGGTCCTGAACTGAATTGTTCAGAAGCCAAGGTCGTTGAAGCACGAGTTTTGAACTGATATGTTCAAAAGCCAAAAACGTTGAAGCACGGGTCCTGAACTGATGTATTCAGAAACCATTAATTTTGCTCTCCCTTAATGGCACAAGTACTCTTCTTAAAAAAATTCACCGCTTCTCTTCTGTTTTCAGTCATGTGTGTGGTATATATATTTCCAAATCAACACAACACATGATGAACCTACAAAACAGATTAAGCAGATTTTGGTACCCAACGGCACTTGGGTCCTAGTGTGTTAGGTTTAGATTTCTTAAAAGGAATACTGTAAGTACCGTACCAATAAGAAGTATAATCTCTATGTACAAAATCATTTGATCCACAGCAAGAACAACAAATTTTCTTATGTGCCAACCTAATCAGATGATTTGCGGAATGAATAGGATTAGGTTTAACAGAAGATTTACCTTTCGGCGCATTGTTCTTTTTGGCCTTTGATGTGGAAGCAGATGATTTTGGTACATCTTTCTTTGGAATCGTTGCGCCTTTGACTCTCCATTCCATCTTCACCTCTTTGAAGACTGGAACTTCTTCAGGTTTGGAAGTATTACCTTTAGGCACATTTGAATCCTTATCCGATTTATCAAGCAAATGATTATAGAAGAGATTTGTTGAACGAATCAGATCTTTTGAGAAATCAGATGATCTATTAAATTGTTTAGAAGGAATGTTTTTAAAACTTGAACTTGAAGTAGTTTTAAAAGAGCATTCAGAATCATTTGAAATAACAAATGGAGTCTGAAAGATAGTATCAGGATTGACCTGATTTGAGACATCAAATTTAAAAATGATGTCTTCAAGTTCTTTGACTTTGTTTATCAAAACATTTTTCTCTTTAAAGATTAGATCAAATTTCTTTTGGAGATCAGATTTGATCAATTGATCCTTCATAATATCAGCTGATAAACCAGATAATCTTTTGGTAAGATTAAGAATTGCATCTTCAAAATATTCGCGTTCCGATTCAAAATATTTTTCCAAAAACTTTCTTTTATCAGTAATCTCTTTGAAAATTTCCATATTTTTCTTTTTAAGGGTTTTACTTTCCTTTTCAAAGAGATTTTTCTTTTCCGCAAAATCTTTTCTTTCTTTTTCCAAAAGATTTTCTAAATCAGAGATTTTTACGGAAAGTTCAGAACTTTTAATCTCAAAAGATTTCCGTTCAGTTTCAAATTTAGCTCTTTCTTTTTCGAGCTTGTCTTTTTCTAAAAATAAAACTTTCTCAAAGTCCGAAACTTGTTTTGAAAGTTTTATACATTTCAGCTTAGTTAGTTCCTTTTCTTTAAGAACTTTCTTTAAAGAAGAAGACTCTATTTCACGTTCAGAAAGCTTCTTCTTCAATTCAACGTTTTCACTTTCCAACATTGTTCTTTTCTCTTGAACTCTTTTTATTTGATCTTGTAGATATGAGTTCCCCTTCTCACTCTCGATTTCTCTACTCTTCATATCTGCATTTTCACTTTGAAGAGTTGTTACTTTCTCTTGAAGTTTCTTGATTTGAGTTGTCTTTCTTTGTTTCAAGACCTGCAATATATACTTCAAGATCAATAATTCTTTTAGTAAGTTTAGCATTTGAAGAAGAAATGTCTAAAATTTGTCTCTTTAGATCAACATTTTCTTCCTCCAATGCTATATTTAAAATAGGAAATGAAGGAATTGAAGTATTAGGTTTAACAAAAGTTTGCTTCAAACCTTCACTATCTGATTTAACAAACATTTGTGGAGTTGGAAGTATTTCTGTTATAAGAACTTGTTGCAAAATTTCATTATTTGAATTAACAAAAGATTGCTTCAAATCTTCACCACTAGATTTAATAATAGTTTGCTTCAAACTCATTTCTCTTTTTGGTATTGCTAGATATTGATCTTTCAGAAAATCAAGCAGAAAGTGTATAAAATACACTATTGAAAAAAATTTATATAAAAATTTTCCTTGAAAAGCTCTTAAAGTGTATGAAAAACACTATAGAAAATATTTCGGGATAAAACATTTTCTCAAAAATTTATATGATTTTTTTAAACAACACGAATTCGGATCAAGAAGGATTCGAAACCAACAGATTACAGATCAAGAAGGATTCGAAACCAATGGATTCGGACCAAGAAGGGTTCGAAACCAACAGATTTCGGACCAAGAAGGGTTCGAAACCAATGGATTCGGACCAACAAGGGTTCGAAACCAACAGATTTCGGACCAAAAAGGGTTCGAAACCAATGGATTCGGACCAAGAAGGGTTCGAAACCAACAGATTTCGAATGTATAAGGATCTGAAACCAAAACTTAAACAAATTTCACTTCTCTTTGTGATCTGAAACCAAGCAACAGTAAACAATGAAGGATCCGAAACCAACAGTAAATGATGAATGATTCGAAACCAACAGTAATTGAAGAAGGATCTGAAACCATCTATGAACGATCCGAAACCATCAAGAACAATCCGAAACCTTCACTTATCCCCAAAAACCACTGATTCAGCCATAACTTTTTTAATTCTTGTTCAATTGAATTGAGATTTGCACAGATTTGTTCGAAATTTGAATCCACACACTTTCTTAGTTGATCACAAATCCTAATTCGATCAATTTAATCGAATTAAGATCCAAAACAGTAAGTTTAGGGTTTTCGAACAAACAGATCTAAAATGATCAAATCTGCAAATTCTATGCAGATTTTGATAAAATTCCTTGTTTTAAAGATGATCAGGGATGAAAATCGAGTTCAGTAGTGTCAAGAATCAATCAAAAATGGCAGAAAAGATGAAATCTGGATGAATAGTAATCGAAGAAGGGTCAGAAATCTCGATGAACAGTAATCTATGAAGGATCCGAAATCTTCAGCTACAGTGTAAAAAATCTTCAATTTGGTCTTTGATCTGCTTGAATTTTCTGTTTAGCTCTGATACCAATTGATAAACCCAGAATCTAGCAATAAAATATAGAGAGAGAATCTAGAGAGCAAAAGTCATCCATATATTGATCAATGAGTACAAATGACAAATGCTTAAAGTGTTCTAGATTGTTGTTGATTGTTACTTACAAATGAACTAGACAAGCCTATTTATACCCATAACATACAAGGTATAAAGGCATTATGAACTGATACAGTACATTGACTTTACAGTAAATCTTGAATACAATAATACTCTAACAACATTTATTCACCATATAGAGCATTCCTAAGATTTAGAACCAAATATCATATTACTAAGATACAAAACCATAACAAGTAGTTTTACTTATTTTCATATTCATAAAGACCCAAGTAAATGAGTTTATGCAACCAAGACAACAACAGGTAAATACTTAAAATAAATATAGAAGTGTAGTTAATATTATTATGACATATATCTAGTTTTACAAAGAATTTTAAACTCAAATATTAGGTTTTTAAAGGAAAATCTAGAAAACTTAGCAAAACCCTAGAAATGGAGAAGATGAAGTTCACACTTTAACCTCCACTCTTGATAGCCAAAAGAAGCTAGTAAATGCCCAATAAATGCTCTTAATAACCCCTAGGATCGGAGGGAGATTGGGTGAAGAAAATCGCACCTAAGGGTTTCAAAATGGCCGTCCAAACTGATCTGGTGGAAAAAGTGAAGAGAAAAACAGGTTAGAGGGTTTTTATACCCCAAAAATACCTTGTTTGATTGTGCCAAGCGAAAGTGCCAAGGGCACTATCGTAGGGCAATCTTGTGGTGAGTGTACCGAGAGTTTTCCCTTCTGTGTGATTATGACATGCTAACATGCCAAAATCACAATAGCATGGCACCCTCGCACAAAATGTACCGTGGCCTATTCATTCTTTGCGATTGTTACATGCTAAAGTGTCATTGTCACTTTAGCATGACACTCTTGCACCAAATGTACTAAAATTGAAATCCATTTTCGCTATTTTGGCATTTTGTACCTGTTATGGTATTCTATCATGAACTAAGCTCCAATTATGCTAAACTAGGTGAAACCAAAGTATTGAAGTTAATTTCAGATAAATTAAGGAATTTTACCTTTTAAGATTTCGGGCATCACAAATAAAACCACTATGAACACAAAATTTGTGAAGGAAATCGAACAATGAAAGAGAAGCATAGAGCAGGAAATCGACAGTTAAAGCCGAAAATAAACAATGAAGGAGAAGCGTAGAGCAGGAAATCGCCATGTTGGAGCAGGAAATAAAAAGTGAAAGAAATTGATACCTCTAATACGGTTTGAAGGAAATCGACAGGTTGGAGCAGCGACGATTGCCGGAACGTAGAGCAGGGATGGTCGCCGGGGAGGACGATGAGAGCCACGCCGTTAAAGGAGAGCATCACACGGATGAAGATGTGGCATGAAGGAGAAGCGTACGATGGAGGCTAGGGTTTTAAGATCATACGCGTTCTTTTTTTGTAAGGGTAGAATTGTCAATATTTGGATTAATAGGGACAACATACCTCTTACCTACTATGCGAATAATCCATTGGTTGTGCAATTAAGTCACAAGTAAACGCCCCTAAATGGTTTTGCGAATAAACCGTTTCAACCATTAAGTTGATTAAGTCCAAAGTAAACACCCTAAATCTTAAATAATAATTTAATTTTTGTTATTATTTGTTGGTAAATATTTGAAAGTCTCTTTAAACTAATTCAATCGATTATACACGATAATGTCGACGATACCATTAAATAAACGTGTTCTTTATTTTAATAAATTAAGGATTTTTTTAACTATAATAAATTAAGGTTAGACATTATTTATTTACTAATAATTATTACTTCAACCATTAAAAATCCATAAAAACTCTTCAACTCTTCAAGCAAAATGAATTTTACTATATCTTATAATGATTGTTAATGGAATATTTTATTAATCTAAATTGTGATCATCTTAAAACTAAAGCACTGCTTCTTTTTTGATAATCCAACAAAAATAAATGTTGCATATTTAAAACTAGGGAATTTAATTAAAATACCCCAAGTTTGACCATCCTTACCAAAATAACTAAAATTTTGATCACTTTACTAAAATACCCCAAAATTCCGCGATGGGCCCTGCGATCGCGGGCTAGGGCCTACGTGTCACCCATGTTTGGCCAAAGTGTCCCGCGGAGCCCCTCAACTATGGCCGCGGTGACACTTTTGGTCCCTCCCCGCGGAGGTTGCCTGCGATGGGCAAAAAAAGTTCACTTTTGGCCCCTGTATTTGAACGAATCTTGCATGCTTTTACTGTTTTTTTCCATAATTATTGTACTTTGAAGACCAATTTGTGGTTCAAATTCACTGGCATGTTTCATCAATGTTGAATCAGTGTATTTGGAATACCAATTTGTGGTTGCAATTTATGTTGGTTGTTTCATCAATGTTGGTTGTTTCATCCATAAATAGATGTAAAATGCAATCCATAATTCACACCGATTCCATACTTCTTTCTTGCTTTCTTTCTTCAGTATTTTGTTTTTGAGATACCATTGAAAAAATGAGTTCATCTGTTGCAAAAGCTAGGCTATATTTCTGTTACGATGGTGAATGGGTGAAAGAAAACAACGAGTGGAATTTTGCTTATAAATCTAAGCATGGTGTAAAATTGCCAGTAAACTTTTCTTATCAGAAGTTTGTTGCATACGCCATGCAAAAATGTGAAATCGACCCTTCTGCTGTTTGCAAGTTAGCGTTCAAGAATGGTGATGGGTCATTTGTGGAGTTATGCAACGATGGGGATATCTCTGGTTTTATGCACTTTGCAGCCGAATCAGAAAGACCTCCATTACTTTATGTGTATGTTGAATCCTCGGTGTGCAACGAAGACGATGAAGAAGGTGACGACGACGGTG
The DNA here is from genome assembly GCA_033807775.1 of Saussurea involucrata. Classification (NCBI taxonomy): domain Eukaryota; kingdom Viridiplantae; phylum Streptophyta; class Magnoliopsida; order Asterales; family Asteraceae; genus Saussurea; species Saussurea involucrata. The sequence goes on from CM066320.1 coordinate 167,069,708, forward strand.
ATGACGACGGTGATGACGAAGGTGATGACGACGTTGATGACGACGAAGGTCTTAACGACTGTATTCCTGATTATGTTCCGGAGACGCAACAACAACAACCACAAGAAGGACGCTGTGCTGGAGTTGCTGATGACGAAACCTATGTTTTCAAAACGGGTAATGCTGATATAGACAGATCAAATACCGATACCGATAGTGATGATCACGAAGAATATACCCCTAGTAATAAATCATTTAGTCAGTTAAATGACTATTTTGATATGCCCCATATTCTTCCAGACCAGAATACCCAGACACAAACCTACGAACCTACACCTTATAATCGCAGTTTAAGGTTAAAAGTAGGTCAGCTATTTGATTCTAAGGATCACTTGGCAAGTCAGGTCAGATTTAAGTTCTTGGAAGAGGGTTTCGAAAGTCACACGCCGAAATCCGACAAAAGCAGATACATAGTTGAATGTGCGAGAGAAAAATGTAAGTGGAGGATGTACGCGATTCCCGCGGGAGAGAAAGGAGGGGCGTTACTTATTAGAAAGTTGCACGACGTACACACTTGTACGAGGACGCAACTGAATCCCCACCACAAACAAGCCACCAAAAGGACTTTGGGTGCGATACTGAAAGACAAATTTCTTGATGCTAGCAGGTCATTGCGTCCAAAGGACATCGTGGACGATGTACACCAGCAGTTCGGCATCACGATTGGTTACCACCAAGCTTGGCGTGCACAATGCAAGGCACTGCTATTGGTGAGAGGCACGTTCGAGGAGTCGTATGAACGACTCCCAACATATTTATATAATTTGCAGCTGCAGAATCCAGGTACTGTCACCCAGATAAGGACCGATTCACATGGACGGTTTGAGATGTGCTTCGTTGCCCTTGGATGCGTGGTACGTATTTTAACACGTCATACGTCTACACATTATAAACTATAACATTTACAAAGGGAAACCACCTACGTTTTTGCAGATCCGCACATTTCTGGCAAATCTGCGTCGTGTCCTGGTAATAGACGCTGCCCATTTAAAGGGCCCTTACTTGGGTATGATGTTCCTGGCGGTTGCCATGGACGGGGATAACTCCATCGTTCCAGTAGCTTTCGGAGTAGGCAAGTCCGAAACCGGGGACGAGTGGACTTGGTTTCTGTCCATGTTGAGACAAGCTATCGGATACCCGCAAGGGTTAGTGTTTATGTCCGACAGGGCTCCTTCCATAAGCTCCGCAATCTCTGCCATGTACCCAAACGCCCCTCACGCCCCTCACGCCTATTGTTGTCGACATTTGGAGATGAACGCCAAAACCCAGGACAAACGTATTACCACCTACAAGAATGTCTATTGGGCGGCATGCAGAGCATATACGGATCGGGACTTTAACCGGTACATGAATCTTCTACGAGTTAGTGCCAAGAATGCAGCCAAAGTCATTGACGATGTTGGACCGGAGAGGTGGCCCGCGGCCCATTTTCCTGCACAACGGTATGACATTCTGACCTCTAATAGTGCAGAGTCGGTGAATGCACTCTCCCATTTTGCGCGTAGATGTCCGATTGATAATCTTATGGACTACTTTTGGAGCTTTCAACAAGAGTGGTACCAACTTCGACGCCGAAAAGGAGCTGAGCTACAAAATGCACTCACACCAGCGGCAGAGGAGATAGTTCTCTTCAGGGCGCGTCACGCGGCGACATGTAGGGTAAGAGAAATCGGGTATGGGAGTTACGAGGTTCTGGATAACCAGCTTCACGCGACTGTGAATATGACCGACCGTGTTTGTTCGTGTTACGAATGGCAAAAATCTGGGTTACCGTGCGGCCATGCCATCGCTGCGGCAAGACATATGGGTTGTAGAGATTGCAGCGACTTGGCTGTAAGTTTCTTCACGACCGAAACTTACCGGAGAACATACGCAGAGGTAATAAATCCAGCTGGACCTCCTTAAGCATGGGTCTATCCACCAGACCCGCTTCCGCCATGCTATCCACCTTTAAACGATAAGAACAGAGCCGGGAGACCGAGAAAGAACAACCGACGTCCATCACGTGGTGAAGGTTCGATACAACAAAAATATACTCGGTGCCAATGCGTAGGACATACTCGTGGAGAGTGTCCAAATCCCGCCCCTTCAACCGTGCCAAGGAGTAGACGCACAAACAGTCAACTAAGTAACACCGCGGGCCCGTCGGGACTTGAACCACATGGAACTATATCACATGATACTGTTGATCTGAACGTTGATTTCCCTTGATTGGGACGATAAATATTGTATGTTTAGTGCGTTGTAATTTATCAAACATAACTTATGTGCGTTGATCTGAACATTGATTGGGACCAGTTATCTTTTGAAAGGTACTTAAAACAGAACATGGGATGATGATCATAATGGTAGTAGTCTAAATGGATAGAATAGTAATGGTTATATAGAACTATATCATATGATAGCGTTGATAGGGACCTAAGTTGTGTTAGAGAAAAGACAGGGACCTAAGTTGTTTTAGATCAAAGACAGTGACCTAAGTGCAGTAAAAGCATCCACATTTGCCTATAAATAACCTACGCTAGATTAGTCGTAAAACACATATACGAGAACATATTATTCGTTAACGTATTCTTACATGGCATCCCCAAACCTTCATGTTTGGTGCTTTAGGCGTTTATCTGAATCGCTTTCCGACACTGACAAAGAGTTATATGGTTAATGTTCATGTTTCATTGAGTTTTTGCTTGTTACTACCGTTGTTCTACGAACTAACTATATTAATTAATGTTCATCAACAGATAAATATCCACAGTTGTTCACCATGAAAGTCCACCATGGTGGGTACTTCACGGAACCACCCAAAAGACATTATTTTCGTGGTCTAGAAATTTATGTTGACATGTTAGATGTGGAGGATCTTTCTATGCAACTGCTTGAACAAATCATGAAAAAGCTGGAATATGAAGAACCAAAATATAATAGGTTGTATTTTAAGAGGCTGAATGCAGACTTCTTGACTGGACTGGTAGAATTGAGTACCGACGAAGATGTAGCCAACATACGCCAGTATGTTGACGGCCATACTGTGATTGAAGTGTACATCGAGAAAGTGGAGCTTACCACTTTGAGACTCATCTCGCCAGAGTATGTAAGAAGTAGACCCGTATTGTCAAAAACCAAACCATCGTCTAGCCGTAGCCTCAAATTTGGATAATTTTGTACTGTATTTATTAGTATGTGTTTGCTATGAAATAATCTTGTATAACATTTATGAGTTGTATTTTTAATATGAACCACTTTTCAGACAAATTTCAGACTACTTAAAAAACTACTTTTCAGACAAATTAAAAACCTTTATTCATGAGCAACAAAGTACAAAACAACAACAAAAAAGTACGAAACAACAACACATAAACAACAAAGTACTAAAACAACCACCACCTAATCAAAAATTGCTTTAGTTTCATCAATCCAAGTTTGCTTGTCGTTTACCTTCGCTTGAAGAATTGCGAAGTCTTGCATAATATGGTGAATTTCTTCTTTTTCTCGACGAATACGAGCCTCCCTATCTTTTATATCCCCTTTCATCCTTTTGATCTCCTTTTCTTCCATTTCGATCCTTGTCAAGTGGACATTCTTCCTGGCCATCATCTGTTTCCACTCTTCTGTCAGTTCGTCTATCTCCTTTTCCTTTGCTGCTATCGCCTTCTGGAGTTTAGGTGGCATTCTTTCAGGTGTAGACGATGGGTTAGATGACGATGTCATTTGTTTACTGAAGAAAAAAAGCAAGTGAAAGAAAGCAAGAAAGAAGGATAGAATGGTGTGAATTATGAATTGCATTTTACTGATATTTATGGATGAAATCTCAAACATGCCAGTGAATTTGAACCACAAATTGGTCTTCAAAGTACAATAATTGTGGAAAAAAACAGTAAAAGCATGCAAGATTCGTTCAAATACAGGGGCCAAAAGTGAAATTTTTTTGCCCATCGCGGGCAACCTCCGCGGGGAGGGACCAAAAGTGTCACCGCGGCCATAGTTGAGGAGCTCCGCAGGACACTTTGGCCAAACATGGGTGACACGTAGGCCCTAGCCCGCGATCGCGGGGCCCATCACGGAATTTTGGGGTATTTTGGTAAAGTGATCGAGATTTTGGGTATTTTGGTAAGGATGGGTCAAACTTGGGGTATTTTAATTAAATTCCCTTAAAACTAACTAGCTTGTGTGAGGGTACTTAGGTTTGAAAGTTAAAACTATTTTTTGTGTGTGGATGACACATCCATCATTTGAAAAAAGGTAAAAATTTGTCACTAGGGCATTGTACATAAATATGATGGCTTGATTACTGAACTCAACCTAAAAAAAATATGCCGAATAACCCAACCATCACCAAATCGAGGTCCAACCAATGCCTAAAACTTATAGGCTGAGATAGTTGGATCGAAAATAGGTCAGATTGAAATCAACCAAACCCAATTAGGCCAGTGAATCTAAAATCTCCTTTTAAGCCTTCACTTCATTTCCACTGACCTAAAATATGTGGTTTCGTTGGCTTCATCTCGACTCTCAATTGTCGTAGTCTCAAACTGAAGAATAGGTCACAAAGCGCGATGTTGTTGCTATTTGTGTATCTATTTATGGACTTATGTTTAGACTTATATTTGAATGATTATAATGTTGTCTACGGATAACTAGTAACTAGTAAAACTTGATTTTAAGTTTTTATTTAATTATCTTTCTAAACATGTTTAACCGACAAATCCAACCAATAACGTAATTAGTAAGGTTGAGTTATTCATTAAAATTATTTTGAATGGGTTAATATGTTTGGTTAGGTCATTCCATTGCTCTCAACTTGGTCGAAGCCACAATCTGCATCCCTAATAATGTCGGGTTCATGCCAATGGCTACTTTTAATAATCACTTTAAACCAGTAAAGCTAGAAGTGTCAATACCACGATATACCAAAACAATATCATTGGTATACATTGATTAAGATTGATCAATAAGAACTCCTCCTACAACAAACATCATAATATTCTCAAAACAATGACAAATTATAGGGATGATGATAATGACAAACTAAATTAGGACGCCAAACCGAACATCTAAACAAATGAATGCAAAATAATGTAAAGGCCAAAGTTTGAATTATATAGCTGGGTATTGCCGGATAAAGTAACAACCATATGAAACCATTACCCAGAAATAAAAATAAGATAAAAAAGGCAGTAATCGAAAATAATGGACCTCAACAAATCAAGAGAATCAAACCCCTATGACAATCACAATCAAGCAGAGACGGATACAAGAAATTTTCAAAGTGGTTGTTCCAAATAAACATCTTAATAAACTGTACACACAAGCCGTTATGCTTTCAACATCTATGGTTGCACACAATCAAATATATGATTTTATCATTATGTGTTCTTCTAAAATCCGAATCACAGTCTTAGTTTTCCAAACAACTGGTTTTCGCTTCAGACCCATTTAAAATGAGATCCGAATAGATTTAAAATTCAAAACCTGAAGTGATATCGTTTATATCGTGTTTGAGAAGGATCTAGTTTTAAACTGAAACTAAAGCAACATAATCGATTCGATTTTCGATTATAAAAAGGGGTATTCTTTCGATACGAACGATAATAGAAATTTACTTGATTGATATGAAAGAAAAGTCTGATTATGGGAATAAAAAAATGGACACATTAAATAAAAGAAAGGAAAAGCAATTAAAAACCGCAAAAGTCACGCGTTGATTCCAAATCTTTAACCTTGAACCAAGGGAAAAAGTCGCACATACATACATAACCCAGAAACTGAAAAGAAGTTTCTTGCTGATTTCACCAAAAAAACCCCTCCACATATGTACATGTCCGGATCGTTTTTGATTGATCGGTAGAATTAGGGCAAATCGAGTGCAAAATTGAGGTTTGTTTTTGAAAAGTAGGGGGGTTTCAAGTGATAACGATTATTATTTGGTATTATTGTATTACCAACAACCGCGGAGAAAAAAACTAGGGTTTTTAGGGATTGTATGATTTTGTGGCTCTGATGATGATGACAAACGGTGGTACCTCCTATGGATTTCAATTTGATGCGGATGATGTTGATTTTACTGCTGATGACGGTGCGTTGAGCATGGACGTTGATTCGTTTTTTAGTATTCTTAATGAGAGACTTCCAGATGATTATTCACAGGTAGACTTAATTTGTTAATGTTTTTTTATGTGATTAAGTGATTTGGAGTATGATCTTTTGAATTTATTTGAAACATGTAAGGTAGTCTATTTGTGCAAACGTATGATCTTGTAAATTTGTGTGGAAGTACTGGATAACATTTTGATTTGTTGCTGTAACATTGCGTGATTATTAACTAGCTTGTATGTTCATCCATGTATTTGCTTGGAGCATTAGACATCACTTTGGTTTTTCATTGTTGGAATTTGAAGGCTACTGATCCCAGATTTTGGGAGTTTCTTTAAGGTGTTGGATGTTTCGTTGTGTGGTGTTTATATTTGGAGGGCTAGTGATTAGTAATTTGGGCTGATTTTAGATGATTTTTTGTTTGGACAAGGTTTATGGGTAAACAATGAGATGCGGTTTGTAACGGAGTCTATGCACACTTTCATGATCTAAATTGGTTAGTGGTGCTTATTTTCACAATAGTTTGTCTTCAAATAGTTTCCAGTGCCGAGTAAATTCTCCGTAGAAATTATGCTGTATAGAAGACCAGAGTCATCTTTTCAATGTGATCAGAATTATAAACTTTTTTAGTACAATATATATATCCCTCGACTGTTTTATATGTTTTTCATGAAGTGTGATAAATGTTTCACAAGTATGTTCAAATCAGTGTTACTGAATTCTTCGATTGGCTCTATTCACTATGTTCTTTATCATAAAACCAAGATCCTGGTGTGTTTGCACGCCTACACGACTTATCTAAATTTTGGTACACAGATCGTTGTGGTGTGACCTTGTTAGAACCCAAGGAAGTCGATTTGAAATCGTGATGGAAGATCAGAACCCTAAGAAGCTACTTGAGGGTTTCACCATAGGTCATATGGTTTCGTACATGTTCTGATGGGTCTACATGAATGCTGTCAGAACTGATTTAACTTGGTGAAGGTGGATTGGAGTCCTACAAAGCTATTGAGAGGTTAGAGAACGAATTTTGGGACTTCATAGGATGCCAATGGCAACTGGTGAAACCTCTGATGGCACCAAGGGGTGGTATTGAGTCATATTGGTGTCGATTGTTGGCTGAGAGAAGGATTTTTTATTTATTTTTTATTTGGGGGGCGGGGGGTGGGTGATGAGGGAGAAACACAAAGACATGCTTTTTTCCTTATTGTGATAATGTGATTTTGTTTGAAGTGCGGAGTTAGTGAGAAACAAAGAGCTGTGTTTTTCATTGTTCTTAAGAAATTGGTCAAGACCAAGGAGATATGAGGTGGTAAATACAAGCCAAATAGAAAGTGTCAAGTAAACAAAGGCCAAAGGAATGTGATAGGCACTAACCCTAGCCCAAGCTCAATTAATAAGTTGCATATTATAGAAAGGTTAATTTTGGTATTGATTATGTGATAGCTGTTTATAAATAGGGAATAGAGGGGAGAGTACGTCAGGCAGAAGATTAGTGAGTTTCTATATGGGAGAGTGCTAGCCTCTCTAATGCTAGTTTGTTCTTTCTTTTCTCAAGTATTTTACAGTGTTCTTGTCACTTGGTTATATACCAATTGTTCAATCAATTTGGTTCTTATCAGAATGTGTGAAGTAAATAAAAGAAAGCAGAAACCCAAAAGACACTAAAGAAACTATGTTTGGCGACATTCTAATTAATATGCATGCCCACTCCCCTTTTTTGTTCAGTCATTTGGTGATCAATTCAATTCTTTAAACTGCATATTTAAGGTTATACATATATATATATATACATACACACACAAACGCATATCCCCATACCAAAATTGTACACTGAAAGAGACTATTGCCAGGAAGTACATATCAACATAGTAGTTTACACAGGATTTTCTGGACTATCTTTGTTTTAATTTTTGGCCAGGCCAGTATTTCTGGCCTTTAATTGATTAAATGGTGAAAGATGAGGAAAGGGATCTAGACAAACTTTTCTTTGATTTTTTCTCCTTGAACAGTTCCAAACTTACTATCTGATATATATATTTTTCAGAACGGATTAGTGGATCCTTCTTTAAGTCTCGCGCCCTGCAATGAGTCAGCTTTGCATATTGGTGTTATCGAGCCCTCCCAAACCCACGATGGTAATATTTGCTTCTCATAAATGAACTTATTGATTTCATGTGATATGTCAATTGCTGTCTAGATTTATGATTGTGAATTGTGGGTTATTACTTATAACTCAGTCAACTAAACCTGATTATGTCTCTTCACTTGCATTTTTCCCATTAGATCACTCGGAAGCTTCAGCTAGAACTGTTTGTTCAAGTGGTTCATCTGATTGTGAGAGGCAGGTAGATAATCATGGGTTGACCAAAGTGGGACCTATGCCAGATGTCTCCTCCATGCACTTTACTTCTTGGAGCGCAGGTGATTGGGCAGTGCCAGTTCCAAATAATGTAGTTGCTCGAGATTATTCATCATCTAGCCACTATGACACTAGGGAAACTGACTTTGAGAGAGCTGCTAGAGGTGGGACTTTTGGTATTACTGATGGTAATGGTGGTCATCAAAGAATGGATAAATATGGGATAACAGATGGAATATATTGCAACTCAGTTGCAGAACGTTGTAGAACATCAGAAACCCATGAAAATATGGAAACCCCATTTATTAATGTCACTGGATATTCTGACATTCCATGCAACCCAGATAACCAATCTTTTATGCCAAATATCATCAACAGAAGTGAATCATCTTATCCTGTGATTTATAGTAATGGATCGTTATATAATGATAAGATTGCATCAGAGCAGCATCTAATGCAGAATGCATTCTCAAACAGTGCATCGGATGAGACTCAAGCTGAAAGCATAGATGGAGGATCATTGGTGTATCAAAACTCTTGTACCAGATCATATGTGGATGATGTGGATAGTGAAAAATCTTGTGATGTTGCTGATTGGCAATTTACTGATAAGGGCTTGTTGCAGTCCTTTTCTGGGGTTTTTGATTCTGTCTCAAGAAAGGATCATGCTGTAAAGGGAGAACAGGACACCAAAAATTCTCGTCATTTTATCAATATCATTGATAATCGTTGTCTGAATGTACAGTCGCCAGCAAAATCATTTGTCCAGCGTGATAATTCAATCAAGAAGCAGCAGGTTTCTATAAAGGAAGAAAGAGAGAGTACATTTGCGGCATGTGCTGCTAGAATAGGTTCGATTCCTCCAAAAATTAGCCATCAAGCAGTTACCTACATTGATGTAGATGACCCTGATATATGTATTCTAGAAGATATGAGTGAACCTGCACCAAGGAAACAGTCTCCGGTAGATGGGAAATCACCTATCTCTGCACAAAGGTCTTCGCTTAGTGCTCCCCCGATTCACATGGGATTTAACAATGCAAGGCTCAAGGCAAATGATGAACGCTTTATTTATCGAGTTGCATTGCAGGTGAGTATAATAATTCAGGATCATGCAGCTTAAAAATTGCAGTTGGCTGCTATTTAAAGAGCCAAGCCTGTTATTGTTTGTCCTGATCTTGATATTTTGTGTAACATTAATTATTTTCTCATTCATTTTGAAAAATCAAGTGATTTAACTGGATTTGCTGGCTTTGGAGAAGCACTGTGTTTGTGTCTCCATCTTCTGTTTTTTCTTATTTATATTGTTTTTCAAAAGGTCAAATTAGCAGTATCAGCCACAGTGATTTTTTTTTTCTGAAGTATATAATATTTATATATGGCAAATGAATTCATGTACCCTCCTCACAATTGGTGAGATTTGAACCCTTTACCTCCTAGGAAGCTGGGCGTTATAGATGACCTGGATACTGCTAGGCCAAAGGCCTTTTGTAAGATATTTGTTTCCTGGTTCGAGGAAGCTGCTATAATCTTGTGTCGATGGCTATACATTTTTGTTCTTAAATCGTTTTTGGAGTCTTAAATCATAATTTTAATCCTCCCAGGATTATAATTAGTTGTTTAAAAGTCATGTTTGCAACCGCTGGCTGGGTCGAAGTGTCTTCTTTGTCAAAATTAAGGTATATTCTGTTTCTGATGAATTTGACGTTGTTGACTGCAGGATCTTTCCCAGCCAAAGTCAGAGGCATTAGCACCTGACGGTTCATTGGTGGTTTCACTTTTGAGACACCAGGTTTGGAAATAGAATTTTGATTTAGTGTAAATTTTTTGGATTTTCTTATGTTTTTCTTGGTCCTGAGGATGCAGGAATCTAATTTCATGTGAAATATGTTACAGCGAATTGCTCTGTCATGGATGGTACAAAAAGAGACTAAAAGCCTGCACTGCTTTGGAGGAATCCTTGCTGATGACCAGGTGGCCTGGCCTTCTATATAAATATATATATATATATATATCTTTAAGCTTTGCAATCAGCATATTTTGTATTCATTGTCTATTTGGCTTTTTGTGGTTATTCTCTGGCAGGGACTGGGTAAAACGATATCGACAATTGCTCTTATTCTGAAGGAAAGGTCTCCATCTTCTAATGTTCGCACTACTGAAGTGAAAAAGATCGAGACCGAGACTTTGAATTTGGATGATGATGATGATGATGAAGCTGTTACCGAGCTTGATAAATCGAAGCAAAAGGTCAATAATTCTGATGTGACGGAAACTAATGGAAGTTCAATCAAGTTTGAGAGCGGTTCTATGCAAACAAAAAGTAGACCAGCTGCCGGGACCCTTGTTGTATGCCCTACTAGTGTTCTTCGTCAATGGAATGACGAGTTGCACAACAAAGTAAGCAGCGAAGCTAATCTTTCTGTTTTAGTTTATCATGGCGCAAACAGAACAAAGGATCCTTTTGAGTTAGCAAAGTACGATGTTGTTCTTACTACATATGCAATTGTGAGCATGGAGGTTCCGAAACAGCCCCTTGTTGATGAGGACGAGGATGAAACAAGAAGGCGTAATGATTTTTTTCCTGTTGGGATCTCACCTGGTAAGAAAAGAAAATATCCTCCTAGCTCTAGTAAGGGTTCCAAGAAGGGCAAAAAGGGAATTGACAATGAACTGTTTGAATCTCTTGCTCGTCCTCTTGCTAAGGTGAGATGGTTTAGGGTAGTACTCGATGAGGCACAGAGTATTAAGAATCATAGAACACAAGTAGCTAGAGCTTGTTGGGGTCTTCGAGCTAAACGTAGGTGGTGCTTATCAGGGACTCCTATCCAAAATGCCATTGATGATCTTTATAGCTACTTTAGGTTCTTGAGATATGATCCATATGCTGTATATAAATCATTCTGCTCAACAATAAAAGCCCCTATCCAAAGGAGTCCTGGAACTGGGTATAAGAAGTTACAGGCTGTCTTGAAGACTATTATGCTTCGGCGCACAAAAGGTGAGGATTACGCTATTTAATTCTTTAAATGTTTCCAGTTGGGCATGATATATATCCTCTGTTATTATCCTTGTTAACATATATGTTTTTTAATTCATTAAATGCATGGTGTTACTGGAACTTAATCTGCTTATTGGTATATATTTTCTTCAGCTACACTTCTTGATGGAGAACCAATTATCTCTCTGCCGCCCAAGACGATTAATCTCAAGAAAGTGGATTTCACGGCTGAGGAACGTGATTTCTACTGCAGGCTGGAGGCTGAATCTCGTGCTCAGTTTGAAGTATGTTTCTATTTAAGCTACTAAATAGTTTGTTTAACCATCCTTTTATGTCTCTAAGTCTTGCGCTTTCCCAAATATTTTGTTCATACTAATTTACAATATAATATTCAAGCAGTAGAGCCGAGTAATAACACCTTGACATAATAGTAGTTGGTTCTTCACAGTTTATATGTATTATATACAAATTTATAATCTACTTTTGTACCATTAAACTCTTTGATGTTCCTTTTCCAACATTTACACTGTCTCAGGAATATGCAGCTGCTGGAACTGTGAAACAAAATTATGTAAACATATTATTGATGCTGTTGCGACTCCGACAAGCTTGTGATCACCCTCTACTTGTTAAAGGATGTAGCTCAAACTCTGAGTGGAAGTCATCCATTGACAAGGCAAAGAAGCTTCCTCCTGAAAAACGAAGCCGTCTTTTAACTTGTTTAGAAGCTTCTTTAGCAATTTGCAGCATATGCAGCGTATGCTGATCTTTTCATTCTCTCTTTTGTGTGGATATCTGATTCTTTTTTTCATCGATATTATATTGTTGTCTTCAACTCTTCATGATATTGATCATGATTATTATACATTCCACAGGATCCACCTGAAGATGCTGTTGTGACGACTTGTGAGCACGTCTTCTGCAATCAGTGCATCCTCGAACATCTTTCCAGTGATGATAGTCAGTGTCCATCTTCAAAATGCAAAGTTATTCTCAACACATCATCAGTTTTTTCAAAATCCACACTACGGATTTCTCTCGGTGACCAGTATCATCAGGGTAATGCTCTTGAATGTTCTGGCTCATTGAAACCCGAGGTTCTTGACCCTTGTTCATCCAGTGGATCTTCCTCAAATATCGAGGCCGCTGAGGCACTTGATTCCTCTAAAATCAAGGCCGCCGTTGAGGTCCTACAGGCTATTGCTAAACCTCGAGAGATAGCAATAAATGCTGGTTACTTAAGCAGCCCAGAAAAATGTTCGAATGATCTCTCTGGAGTTTTTGACAAGGATATCAATGTCAAAGGAAGCTTAGTTGTGAGAGAGAAAGCAATCGTTTTCTCACAGTGGACGAGGATGCTGGATTTGCTTGAAGCTTGCCTCAAAGATTCTTGCATTGGCTACCGTAGACTTGATGGAACAATGTCTGTTGTTGCACGAGATAAAGCGGTTAAGGATTTCAACACTCTTCCAGAGGTTTGTTGGGAAATATTGCTAGTTTTTCTTTCGTTATTTATTTTTGAGTAAATTATGTTTTTCGTCCCTGTGGTTTCGAAATTTCGGTTTTCATCCCTATGGTTTGCAATTCATTTATATATTCGTCCCTGTAGCAAAACACTACTATTAAGTATGAAGACTAAAATAGAAATGAATTGTAAACCATACAAATGAAAATAGCAATAAAGTTTAAATCATAAGGACGAAAAAGGTGATGAATTATAAACCGGATGAACATTGCAATTTCAAAACCATAAGGATGAAAATAGAAATTTTCAACAAACCATAGGGACTAAAAATGTAATTTACTCTTTTCTTTTTTCACAAAAATTACTTCAGACATCTATGCTTCTGTCTAAGATGGTTACCTCTTGTAGGTTTCTGTTATGATCATGTCTTTGAAAGCGGCGAGTCTTGGATTGAACATGGTTGCTGCTTGTCATGTGCTTCTTCTGGATCTCTGGTGGAACCCGACAACTGAAGATCAAGCAATTGATAGAGCTCATCGGATTGGGCAGACTCGTCCAGTTTCGGTTTTGCGGTTGACTGTTAAAGATACTGTTGAAGATCGTATACTGGCTCTTCAGGTATTATCATGTGCTATAATCTTTTTCTTTTCTTTGTGAGCTTTGTGGAGCCCAATAAAATCTTGAGATTTATTTCCCAGTTACAAAGTATTATTGACCATTGCTATTTTCCGAATTTTTATAATTTTAGCTAATCTAGGAGGAATCAAATGATATTTCTCCCAGTGCCCCTATCAACCTCTTCTCTCTTTTCTTAACATTGACTTATTGTGCACTCTAGTTCAAAGCCAAACTTATTGTCCATCTCCTTACAAGGGCATAAATGGAATAAATTCTATAATAATTGCAACTTTAACCATCCTGAAGACATTAAAGGCCGACGACTCTAGGTTCTAGCTAGCTTATACAGTGTGCACTTCGCACCTCCTAACCAGTATTATAGCTTAATTATCAACCCCTTTACACAAAACGGCCTAATGATGCATTAAAATCTATGCTGTTAAAATCGCGATATATCGGATATCGGTCATACACAAAATATCGGTGCAAAATATCGGCCAGCGATATATCGGCGATATTGACCGATATATCGGCCGATTTTTAGGTCCAAATATCGGTCCAAAATCGTGATTTTTTAAGGGTGATATTTTTGGGCTTTTTTAATGACTTTCTGATGGGCCTTTTTTTTTAATTCAGTACTGGGCTTGTAATTGTAAAGCCTCTTTTCTTCTAACAATCTAACTTAGGTCTAACTTTTAAGAAAGAAAACGATGGCCTCTTTTGTCTTTCTTCTTTCTTCTTTCTTTCTTTTTTCTTCTTAGTTTCTTTCTGTTCCAGACTTCCAGTTCCAGCAAGCTTCCACGAACCCTTCCAATTTTCTTTCTTTCTTTTTTCTTCTTAGTTTCTTTTTGATGTTGAACTATGTTTTTAATTAATGCATATGATAAGTTTATGGATGCATATATATATATATAATTCTAAAAAATATTATATAAACCGATATTCCGATATATCCGAGATATCGAATATCGGTCCTTGACCGATATCGCACCGATATCCGATTTTAACAGCATAGATTAAAATCACCAACATTTCCATCTGTAAGTTTCATTTTTTACACTTCTTTAAGAATGTTTAAATGCTATCTTCATTTTTGCTATTTGAGCAGAAGTGTTTTAACTTTATAAAGGATATCAGTTGCAATTAGTTAGGTAGAAGTATTATTATTATTATTATCGGTCAAATGTCTATATTTCATTGAACAAAACCTCTATTTCTGTGGACCAATTCTACAAAATTGCAACAATAATGGGTCAAGGAAGGTAGGTTTGTAATTTTCTGAAGCATTGATATTTCGTGGATATGAATAAGTGAACTCTTTAATCTTCAATATTTCTTCATATACCGTTTTGAAATTATTTAAGTATTTTATTTTTCAGCAAAAAAAGAGAGAGATGGTATCATCAGCATTTGGGGAGGATGAGACTGGAAGCAGTCAGACTCGCCTTACAGTCGACGATCTGAAATACCTATTCCAAGCTTAGTCAAGGTTCTTTTTACGGTGTCCCCTTGAGTTAATACTTGCATATAACGACTATATCATGTCATCATTCTAATATGACTCAAAAATATTTTTCACATTTCATGCTCAAACAAAAACACACATACAAGAGAAGAGAGAGAGAGAGATTTAGTTATTACAAATTGTTTCGTTATACCACGTGATGACATGATATGACAGTTGTATTCCGTATTTTGTTCAGTGTCTTGAAGGATACGTTATTAACAAAAACGGAACCAGTTACACTTAGAAAAGTTTTTTTTTCTTGGTAGTTGTTGATTAGGAGGTTAATAGAAGAAGAGGAAGAAAGATTGAATTCATTGCAAAGGTGGTATTTGTTAAGTTTTATCTCATTGTATAGGAGGAATATTTGAAGTCATATGGCATACATCAGTGAAGAAGATGGATGTTTTTTTTTTTTTTTTTGCAATTTTGCAGATGCTCTTTTTTTGCTAGTCTTATTTATTTTGTTTATATGATTTAGAGATTGTCAAATCGGGATCAGCCCATCCCAGCCTGGGACCGATTGGGTCTGGTAGCGGCACGGACCGGTTGTAGTACATGGGGACCGCGGTTTTTAAGGGACCAATGATTTTTGGCCTATCTCTAATGTAATTGACATCTGTTGTGATTTAAGGCCATAATAAGATTGTTTTTGGACTCTCTTAAAGTCTCTTCCACATGGGCCTTTATAACAACTATGCTAATTTTTTTAAATAATGTAAAAAAATTAAAATCTCTCAATTTAGAGATATTTTAGAGGTTTCTCTTAATTTAGAGATTTTTACAATCTATCATATTTTCTCTATTTTAGCATAGAGGATAGCATAGCCGTTAGAACAACAAAAATGCTAAAATCCCACTTTTTTCAATTTTAACATAGCTGTTGGAGATGCTCTGACTCATCTAAATAGTTATTGTAACAACCTACCGAAGCCTTGCAAACCCAATTGGAGACGGCACACTTTTATATATTGAAAGATGAACTAGGGTGTGAATGATACTAGTTGAATTCGAGTATTTATATGCTTATTACTTGACTTGGAAATTTGCGAGTAGCTTAAATTCATACTCGACTCGTTAGTATGTCTAATTGAGCCTATTCTATTTGAATGTTAGCCGAGTCGATCTCAAGTAGCTTGCGAATTGTCTCGTTTACACTCTTAAGACAAATGCCCCTACCAAATGCAATGGAGGTCGCCAAATCTAGACAAATACGTTTTCCCAATCGTTTTTGATCCACTTTCATTTGTTTAATATTAAGTTTCGTTGCATGCCACCCCCTCCAAAAAAGAAAGAATTGTTGATTTTAAATATACAAGATAGTAAGTTTTGGTAGGGGTGAGCATCGGAACTGAGTACTTGCATTTGAAACCGGAACCGCTCTAGAACTACCGGTTCCGGAGCCGGAACCGATGTGATTGGTTCTGGTTCCGGTTCCGAAAATACGGAACCGATTAGGACTGGTTTAGTTCTCATTTTTTTGGAACCGTTACCCGTTGGGTACCCACCGAGACCGGTTCCGGGACTGGGTACCCAGAACCGGAACCGACGGGTACGCGCTATTTTTTAATAAAAAATATTTATATATTTATTATATTTAAATATTTAATGATGTGTTATAGGTTTTATTAGCCTATTAGGTGTTTTATTCGTTTTGATCCAAATGTTCTATTTGTTAGGTCTTGACGTAAGGACGTTATGTGTTATATAAGTCGATTTGTTGATGTCAAGACTCAATACGCCGGTGTTTCTAATTTATTTATGTAATAATTAGTTTTTATCTGATTATTTTTCACCATTTGTTGTGTTTATTTCTTTAAGTTGGTACTTTGTAGTTTGCATTAGACTTAAAATTACATTTTTATTGTATGAAATGTTAGAAAAAAATTGATAGCGGGTACCCGGAACCGGTTCCAAAATATAGAGAACTGATGTAAGCGGTTCCGGTTCCTTCATTCTAGGAGCCGTCGGTTCCAGTTCCGGTTCCATGAAATTTAGCCGGGAACCTGATTATGCTCACCCCTAAATTTTGGGACTATTTGATCCGAGGAACGAAAATGAAAATGAAAATAAAAATGGCAGAGAATGAATTTTCGATTTCATTCCTTCGGTTTAACTTGGAATGAAAGTTAGGACTTTTGGCACGAATGGGCTCAGTATATTAGACAAACGCAAACAAGTTTTTATTTTTTATTTTTTATTTTTAATCACATTAATTATTGCTTAACTCTAACCAGAACAACTATGAATTTAATCAATTAAAATATAAATACTATTAATTACCCTGAAGAAAAAAAAGGAGAACTTGTGTCAAGATCCCACTAACCGAGCTATTACGTCTCATTCGAAATCTTTCAAGGGCAAAATGATCATTTTATATTTTTCTTTATATGATCAATTTCTTGCTATGCTTGGAGTACGTTTTAAAGTTTAAAGAACTATTTGAGTCATTTTATCGAAAATCCGTAGGCCATATGGTATTATTTCCGTATATATTGGTACTATGCATATCACATTTATACGATGTGGAATGAATATTCGATTACATACATTCAGTTTCATTAACATAACAGAAATTAAGATGCATGTTCTAAGCACCACTTTTCTTTGAAACACATGAAATCCCGATCTTTATCTATTTCGGTTTTACGAGATTCATGTAAACATGTCGGAAAAACAATCTAATTAAAAGTTAGGAAGTCGTTGTTGGCGATTTTAGTGTGATTATGATTTTAGATGAGATCAATTAGAGTGATAAGGCAACATAAGTTAGTTAGGAGGTGCGGAATGCACACTAAAAAATGTTGCCTATATCACCTAAGTTTAGAGCTGTTCACGGGCGGTACGACCTGCTTGACCCGACCCGCTCGACCTATTAGAAAAATGAGCTTGGACAATCATTCTCGAAGAAATGGGCGGGCTCGAGCTGGACTGCTAAGATTAATGGGCAGGTTTGGGCAATGAAATAAAGAATTCGGACAAGCCTGCCCGGGTACTGTAACAACCCAAATTTTAGTAAGTTGAAGGTTTAGTACTTAGAGCAAAAAGAGTGAAAGTTAGCAATGGGACCATATTCCTAAGTATTGTTTTCTCTTGTGGCATTTTAGAATAAATGGGAATTTGGTGGCCAAAGTGTTAAATTGGAAACTTATGTGCTCTAGAGTATGAAATTAGATTTATAAATCAGATGAAGAACCCTCATTCTTCATTTTTGGTGGCGGCTAAGAATTTAAGAAGAAGAATTTTGGAGAAGACCAACTCTTGGGAAATTGGAGTGGGAGGGATTCATCAAAGGCTTTGGAAGATCATCTTCTAGGTATGATTCTCTCCATTTATCTTCTTCTTCTTGTGTGTAATGGGTTTTGGTCAAGAGTGTGTGTTGGAGTTGGAAATCCATGGGTTCAATGTTTTTGGGATTGAATCCCTATGAGTTGTGATCATTTCAGTAAGGAACTCCATCTTGTTGCTTAGTAACCTCCATTTTCTATGGATTGAGCTTTTTGGGTTTTGAGGTTTAAATCCATGAATCAATAGGTGGATTTGATGGGTTTTATGTTGTGTAAAATGTTGGTAATTGATTCTTAAGGTTTATTATATCTAATGTATCGATTTGAGAGGTTTAGAACCGATTTGGGAAAGTTTGGGATTGAGAAACACTTGAGTTTTGGGGAAGAACTTCGTGCTGGTCGAAACAGTGGTCCGCGCCGATCACGGCGCCGATGGGTCGGCGCCACCATCGGCGCCAGGCTCTGTCCCCTTTTCCCTTTTGTCCGTTTTCGTTGTTCGTTCGGGTCTAGGATCGAGGCAGCGATTGGGGGATTGTCTTGGGGTCTTGTTAAGGATGTTTGGGAGTATGGTTAAGTGGTTTAATACCAACCTTGTGGTGTCCAATTCAGGTGTTCGGTTTGGACAAATGTGGGTTTCGGAGCGTGTGTCGATGTGCTAACGCTAAGGTGAGTTCCCTTATGCATTATTTCTATCTTTTAAAATGAATTGCGAAGAATTGATATGACTGAAAATGAGTTTACTTGATCATCATGAATCTTATGTTTTCTCATGCATGAAAAGTGTTATTTTACAAGTGGAAGGAGGATATTCCTCGAGTAAGTTTTAAAGCATGTTTTAAATGTTTATGTTTGTGGTAGAGTCGGGTTACACAGTGGAGGACCCCCGAGTTGCCGTCCCTGGCTTTGTAAGGTGATGAGTTGCCGTCCCTGGCTTTGTAAGGTGATGAGTTGCCGTCCCTGGCTTTGTAAGGTGATGAGTTGCCGTCCCTGGCTTTGTAAGGTGATGAGTTGCCGTGCCTGGCTTTGTAAGGTGTTATTGGTCCGTACCACTGTGTATACCCTTGTTTGAGCTCAAACTTGTTAAGTGTTATTTGCAAGGAAACGTGTCAAGTATTGTTTGCAAGGAAACGTGTTTTGTAAAATGTTTTGTGGTTACGTTTTTAGGAGGGAATTCACTAGACCTTATGGTCTAACCCTCGCTTTCAAAACTTAAAAACCATTTTCAGGTATTAGTCGTGTATGAAGCTTCATATTATGAGGATGGAAGGTCGGGTCGTGGTAAAAGAGCGAGAGGTAGTGAAGACTTGTCGAGTATCGTCGGGCTTCTTGTAGTATCTCAGTTGTGAAGGTGGTTTCCGCTGCGAGCTTAGAGTAAATTTGATGTATTGTAGACTTTGGGACCATTTTCGGTTGAAATGTTAAATCTTATATTTTATTAAATTTCTGGGTCGTTACAAATGGTATCAGAGCCATAGTTTAAGGGATTTAGGTGACCGGATGGGCCTAAACTTAAACTGTGGAGTTGAGTGGGACACAACTGAGATATAGGAAGCCATTAGGAATGACCGTGATCGTAGGATATCTTGACAATAGTAGTGAGAACCCTCATGTAAGGTAAATTCAAGTAGCATCTGGCCAATGCTATTATGGGTTTACAGGTGCATGGGTGTAATCAATCGCTATTGTCGGGATGGGTGGTGAGAGTGGCAGTATGTAGAAGGTTCTAACCTTGTGCTTGATAGCAAAGAGTTGATGTGTCTTGGGAGATCCCTTGTGATGTGGTGTTTGTAACTTCTAGAAGGAGTGTTGTCTAGAATGTTGATGAACTGTCTAGAGGTAAACTCTCTGGGATAGGAAGTGAGAAGTAGGTTGGCATCTTGAAAACCTTCAATTCAAGATCGAGTGAGGGAATCTAGTCTTGGATTCCTTAGTCAAACGGTTTAGTGGCAAGGTTAATGATTGTAAGATATCAGTGTTGATTTGAGGTATGTATGAGAATAGAAGGTGAGCTAAGTGGTCGATTGTTAAACCATGTAAGAGTGATCAGTCAGGAGGGTTATGAAGCACTTGTGCAACAAGTTGTAGCATAAGTAAGAAAGCGGTTGTTAGTCATAGTATGGTGTCAGTGAAGAGTTGAAGTGAGCGCAACGGTTGACTTAGTTAGAGTGAATAGCCTTCCTTTTGCATATTGAATTCAATGCATTTTGTTGTTAAACGTATTATACGAGACTCTTTCATGTTAAAAAGCATGTACGTACATGATATGTTTTCTTGACTTGGGAAATGAGTTGACGCGTGCGAGCGTGTTTTCTTTAAAGTAATAGACAAACTCGTTTTCATTATACGATAAAGCTTTGAACTTAGTGATTTGCGAATTATTTCATGTTTTTCTTGTGGAGAGAATCTTCATTACGAAAATATTGAAAAATATTTTATCGCGAGGGTTGTTTTACAAACAAAATGAGTACTGACTCGTTATTTTCATGTAAGCGAGTGTTGGAGTTAACTGACCCACTTTGAGTAAGTGATTTCGTTCTGAATTCTCTAGCCGTATTGGAAAAGGTTTCATTGGAGATGACCGTTGTGTCGGCATCGAGTTGGATGGACAAGGGTACGAAGTATCGTAAGAGTGCCTGTGAGCGATCCTTGCGATCGTTGTGTTTTACTAATCGTCTTGGGTGGTGTTGGCTCATACATACTCAAGCTTGTTTTATGATTTTGTGTCTACTGTATTTCTAAAGGTGTACAAAATGTTTTCAATCGTTGTGTCATTATGCATGAAGGCTAGGAACTCGCTAGGTCGGGAAGGGTATTACGATTGAGGTTGAGGAAAGGCTTTGGGAGTGGAATTTTCAGTTGAATAAGATGTGGTCGAGTTATGACCTTAGTGTTCCCGTTAGGGGAAGTGGGTGAATACCGGGAGTCCCGGGCAGTGAATTTGGAATGTCGGTATGATAGTAGTTTGAGCTATTGCTTAGTTATGCGAGAATGGTTTTATTGCGGTAAGATTCGAAATGACCAAAGCGTGTCTGTTGGTGTGGTGGTAATAAGTAGCGTTACGTTACTTGATGTAATGTTATCGGCTTTGAGTCGGAGTACTAAGATGTTTGGTAATTAAAGTTCTACGCTAAGAAAGATCTTGTGTTTCCTCAAGTGAGAGCGGTGGGGTATAAGTTGGTTATGATGAGTTGGACGAAGTGGATTCTGTTAGGAATCCTAGGTGGTCTAGAAGGAGTGGAATCTTCACATGTAGTCCATTGATATGGAGGTTTGCGACTGTTTATCATGTCCTAAGTTAGAGGCGTTGTCAGGAAACTGAATCGTGAGAATGAACCCGTTGCGGGCAAGCGAAGGAGGTCGTCCAAGAATGTGTAAACGATATGGTGTAGGAACACCTAGTTAGGGCATTAGGAGAACGGAAGATCACCAATGTAGATGTGATGTCCATTGAGGTTTTGATGATTCGCTTGCGCGTAAAGTGTCTAGCACAGCGGAAATAAATCGCGATGAGTTGGCGAGGAACGAGAAATTGTTCGAGGAGTTAGGAGAAATAGATCCCTTCGGGAATCCCTGTCTGTCGTGATGCGACTGGACATTTGCATGTCGATTGCCGTTGTTGAATCAGTGACCGTTCTGTTGGATAGTTGTCAGGAGGTTGGTATTGGAGAAGTAGCTATAGTGTGGTTATCTTGTGAGTGTTCGTGCTAGGATGTGAGAAGTTGTTCGGAGAAGGTTGTGTATCCGGCATGACGCTGGACCACCCTGTGTGAGTGTTTCAAAGGTGATAGATCGTGGTTGCATAAGTAATTTCTTTTGGGGTTCGATGAGCCATATAAGAACGAAATGATTAGTGTAATCGAAGCGGGTGTGCTTTGGGGAGTTGACCTGGACATGTGGTTCGTCTAGACCCAGGATAGGTAAGGTCGGGAAACGTTTATACTTCAAATGAAAAGGGGTTGTGCGCAGCATGAAGGGAGTAGTATCTTTTGGGTGTGTAATGGCATCGTGAAGGCTTGTTTGCATTGAGTGGGTCGACTGTGTTGGAAAGTTAGGAGCTCGTGGTAGTTCTCGGTGCTAAGTACTTTATGAGGACTTGGCTAAAGGTCTTGATTGATGATTTTGGAGAAACCGTCCTTTTGGGCTGTAGCGGAGTGTGATGGGCGTTCTGTGTAGGCACGAGAGGAACTGAGGACGGTATGGTAGATCAAGTGTAGACAGGCTTGCGGTGAGAAGATGTCAGGGGACACTGGAAAGGTGGACTATAATTAAGGAACTGTTATTTGTAAGGCATAAGAAAAAGAGATCATTGTGTATGTCATGGTTAAAGGGTTGAGGAGGCTAAGCTCGTGCGACAGGTCTAAAAGTGGACTCATTTTAGCGAGACATTCTTTTGAGGCATCTTTAGCGTATTAAGTTAGAATGGAAACAAGTGGTCGGATGGAGTGCCCTGGTTGAGAGACCTTTGGATTAGATACGGTATTGTTGGGGAGAATGCTCCTCATGAGCGTGTCGATAAGGTAGTGAGAATGTTTGAGTTAGGTAGGAACTCGGGAGTTATAGTTCGACAAGTTGGGAAGGGACTAAGTAGCGAGATAGACTCGATTGTGTATACGGGAGGATGTGAAGGCAAGTTCGAATTGTGTGAATGATCATGAGAGATTTGGTCTGCAGTGTGATGTTATGGGCCAAGCGTGCTCGGATGTGTAGTGACCGTAGTTGTCGTGCTAAGTGTGCCAGCTAGTGTTGTAGCAATGTGATGTTGGAGAGAGAGGAAACATCGAATAGAAGCCTTTTGGGGGTTTCAGATGAGGTGTTCGGTTTGTTAACCAGATTGTTGGAGCACGTGGGAGTAAGTTGACGTCGTGGTATGTTTATGTTAGGAATAGAATGACGGAGTGGTGGTGGGTGGTTACCCGAAATAGAAACCAAGTGTTTCTAGTTGTAAGAGTCGCTAAGTAAGTATGTTTCTGGGATCATTGGGAGTCGGAAAAAGATGATGAGATGTTAGTCAAAATAGGGTGTAGCAGATGCGAAATCCTTAAGGAATGCGAGTTGTTTCTCATGTGTGAAAGGATTATTCGAGGAAGTAAAGGTTGGAGATCAAGAATGTGTAGTGACGTCGAACACTGGTGTCGTTTCAAGACGACTTGGTTGAATGCCCTAAGTTAGGATCTTGGTGCAACTGTTTGGTTAGGCGAGTAATAAGAAAGTGGTATCAGCATGTGGAAAGGTCTAGAGAGAGAAGGGCAAGTAATGTTGGGTGGGCTGTGCTCCACACCAACGTGGGGAGGTGAAGTTAGTATGTCGGATTAAGTGAGTAAATTTGGAAGTAATAAGCTTGACAGCAATGCCAAAAGGTGCAGCGTTGTGTAGATTGTCTTTCATAAGTGTGCGAACCTTGGGGAAGAGTATTGCAATGAAGGAATTTTGGGTAGTGAGTCGTCGGGACGTACATGTTTGGTCTTGTGACAAGCTGTCTAAGGTGTGTTTGTCTCCGATAGATGAATCTCGTGTTGTGGCGGAGGATTTAACCGAGTCCCTCCTTAAAAGAAGTATAGATGCATGATAAGTCTTAGTTAATCTTATGTTGTCAAGGCCGATCGGGTAGGAGCGGTAGCCTACGAGTTAGGGTACTGTAAGAACTGAATGGAATGCACCCATGGTTCCGGGTTTCGAATTTAGTGAGGTGGTTGACTGAGTCAGAATGTGGTTGTACTCTGGAGAAGTGTCAGTTTTGATGTGGGCAGGGCACCCGCATCTTTTCCAATGAGGAATTCCGGGGACGGAATTCTTTAAGGGGGGAGTGTTGTAACAACCCAAATTTTAGTAAGTTGAAGGTTTAGTACTTAGAGCAAAAAGAGTGAAAGTTAGCAATGGGACCATATTCCTAAGTATTGTTTTCTCTTGTGGCATTTTAGAATAAATGGGAATTTGGTGGCCAAAGTGTTAAATTGGAAACTTATGTGCTCTAGAGTATGAAATTAGATTTATAAATCAGATGAAGAACCCTCATTCTTCATTTTTGGTGGCGGCTAAGAATTTAAGAAGAAGAATTTTGGAGAAGACCAACTCTTGGGAAATTGGAGTGGGAGGGATTCATCAAAGGCTTTGGAAGATCATCTTCTAGGTATGATTCTCTCCATTTATCTTCTTCTTCTTGTGTGTAATGGGTTTTGGTCAAGAGTGTGTGTTGGAGTTGGAAATCCATGGGTTCAATGTTTTTGGGATTGAATCCCTATGAGTTGTGATCATTTCAGTAAGGAACTCCATCTTGTTGCTTAGTAACCTCCATTTTCTATGGATTGAGCTTTTTGGGTTTTGAGGTTTAAATCCATGAATCAATAGGTGGATTTGATGGGTTTTATGTTGTGTAAAATGTTGGTAATTGATTCTTAAGGTTTATTATATCTAATGTATCGATTTGAGAGGTTTAGAACCGATTTGGGAAAGTTTGGGATTGAGAAACACTTGAGTTTTGGGGAAGAACTTCGTGCTGGTCGAAACAGTGGTCCGCGCCGATCACGGCGCCGATGGGTCGGCGCCACCATCGGCGCCAGGCTCTGTCCCCTTTTCCCTTTTGTCCGTTTTCGTTGTTCGTTCGGGTCTAGGATCGAGGCAGCGATTGGGGGATTGTCTTGGGGTCTTGTTAAGGATGTTTGGGAGTATGGTTAAGTGGTTTAATACCAACCTTGTGGTGTCCAATTCAGGTGTTCGGTTTGGACAAATGTGGGTTTCGGAGCGTGTGTCGATGTGCTAACGCTAAGGTGAGTTCCCTTATGCATTATTTCTATCTTTTAAAATGAATTGCGAAGAATTGATATGACTGAAAATGAGTTTACTTGATCATCATGAATCTTATGTTTTCTCATGCATGAAAAGTGTTATTTTACAAGTGGAAGGAGGATATTCCTCGAGTAAGTTTTAAAGCATGTTTTAAATGTTTATGTTTGTGGTAGAGTCGGGTTACACAGTGGAGGACCCCCGAGTTGCCGTCCCTGGCTTTGTAAGGTGATGAGTTGCCGTCCCTGGCTTTGTAAGGTGATGAGTTGCCGTCCCTGGCTTTGTAAGGTGATGAGTTGCCGTGCCTGGCTTTGTAAGGTGTTATTGGTCCGTACCACTGTGTATACCCTTGTTTGAGCTCAAACTTGTTAAGTGTTATTTGCAAGGAAACGTGTCAAGTATTGTTTGCAAGGAAACGTGTTTTGTAAAATGTTTTGTGGTTACGTTTTTAGGAGGGAATTCACTAGACCTTATGGTCTAACCCTCGCTTTCAAAACTTAAAAACCATTTTCAGGTATTAGTCGTGTATGAAGCTTCATATTATGAGGATGGAAGGTCGGGTCGTGGTAAAAGAGCGAGAGGTAGTGAAGACTTGCCGAGTATCGTCGGGCTTCTTGTAGTATCTCAGTTGTGAAGGTGGTTTCCGCTGCGAGCTTAGAGTAAATTTGATGTATTGTAGACTTTGGGACCATTTTCGGTTGAAATGTTAAATCTTATATTTTATTAAATTTCTGGGTCGTTACAGGTACCAACTGTCACCTAAATATATAAAATATGTGCTATGTTATATAGTTCGACTCAAATCTCGATTTTGAAATATTAGGTGGATAAATATTTTGTTATTGAAAAAAAGCCGGACTTTCAAAGTTGATAAACCATTAGAGAGAAAATAGTCATCCTCCATATATTGTGAAACTATTTTTTCTTACGCTATTTACACTGATATTTTTTACGTCTTATTTTATGGTCGAAAGAACTTAGTAACTTAAATGATTTAAATAACTTATGATTTTATATAAGTTTTGTTTTTTAAATTTAAACAAATAAGCCTGTTAGCCCGTGGGCAAGCCCGACCCGTTTATAAGGCAGGTATGGGCAAGTCCATAGGGTAAGGAGGGGGGGGGGGGGGGGGGATAAGGAGTCATGCCCCCTTCGGGTTCTAAGGGCAGCACCCTAGAGAATTCTAGTTTCGGATGATATGGACGAATTTCGGAAGATTGGAAATCTTCTTGAAATTGTTTCCGAAGTTGGTAGAAATTGACCAAGTCTGAAACTATGGACTATATAATCAGTGGTCAATTCTAGACTATACAATAATACTTGTGGTCTTTAGACCAGAGTTCGGATATAGTTGTAACTGTTCTTAATCGACCATAACTGTCGTCGATCTCTCATGTAACTATGTAAATGAGAATCTGGGTATATATGACGACTCGATATCACAACCTTTGAGAGGAGAGTTTTTCTCTTATTATTCAGATACAAAATTCGTGATACCCAAGGCTAGGGGTGGCAAAAAGTGTCTCAACCCGCCAACCTAACCCGAACCCAACCCAAAATTAGCAGGTTAGGTTGAACTTTTCAACCCATTTAAGTAAATGAGTCAACCCGTCTAACCCATTTATTTAAATGAGTTCGATTGGGTTAAAATTTCCGACCTGTGTACAACATGATTTTAACCCATTTTCAGCTTTTTTTCAACCCATTTAAAATATCATATAATTTATTTTTAATCAAATACCATTATTT
The DNA here is from genome assembly GCA_033807775.1 of Saussurea involucrata. Classification (NCBI taxonomy): domain Eukaryota; kingdom Viridiplantae; phylum Streptophyta; class Magnoliopsida; order Asterales; family Asteraceae; genus Saussurea; species Saussurea involucrata. Next base: position 167,096,603 of record CM066320.1, read on the forward strand.
AATTATAATTAATATCTATTTAAAAATTAAAATATTAATAAAAATCAAAATATGAAGTCAAAATGTCAAACCTACTTTTGCTTCCTCTCATTTTTCAAAACCCTAGCGACGGTCGACACTTCCAGCCTTCCACGACCAATCATCAATCGAGTATTGACCATTTTTATGTGGGAACTGAGCCCGGGACCGATTGGGTCTGGTAACGGCAGGGACCATCCGTATATATTTGTTATTATTAAAAAATTTAAACTCTGAAATTACACGTATAATATTACAAAATAAATTACTCACAAGGGAAATTTCCGTCGGTACTTGCCAACGGATCATCTAGAAAATACCAATTGTTCGATGGAATCCGACGTTTTTAGAGAGAATACTCATGGATCACCGAAAGAATCTCCGGGTAATCTGTCACTTATTTGCATTACCTACCAATAATTTATCCACCAACTTTTGTGATGGTTTTGTGATGCATTACCCTTTAACGATAAATTTCCTAGAGAAAAGTACGTAGGCAAAAGTCTTTCGTTTGGTAGTGTAATAATTGGTCTATTAATTTATATTTACATATTATAATAATTTATAATATCACAAAAATTACTAAGGCTCTGTTTTTTTTCTAAAAAAAAGTATGAAAACTTTTGAAATCTTATTCGGTCAGACAATGGGTCATTAAGACCGTTTGATTTTTTTTTCCAAACAAGAGCTGAAAAGCTCTGACTTCCTCTTATTTCACAAGAGGTAAACGGAACTCTTAAAGCCTCTTATAATAGGTGCCTCCATCGCCTTCTTGAAGATGTTGTTGGACAGGTTAAGAAGATGAATGCCGGAGATTAACGAGATCTTAGGAGGGATAGGTCCGGCGATGTTGTTGGCGGCGACAGTGAAATTGTTGGCGGCGACGGTGAAATTCCGACAACCGGGATGATCCGACGGCAAAGGATTCGGGGAAGAGAAGACAAAAACCCATCTTGGGTTCTCTGCAACTCTATGTGAAGGGTATTGAAGAAAGAAATGGAAATGAAGAAAGAAAGCATCCTTATCTTGGATTTTTTTTATCCTTTTACTCTGAATAGGGAAACAACTTCACCATCCTCTGCCCCTGTGAAAACGAATGTGTGGCAAAAGGAGCACTCGCCAAGTCGCCATATTTACCTCCACTATCCCCACCACCGGAAGCTCCGTCGTCACCACAATATCAAAACCACCGCCGTAGTTTATCGTCTCCAGCAACTCAACGATAGTCGGCCGAACATTTGCTTTATCTGCCAACAAATATTCTGGCGAGAAAGCTTCGATTCTCATATTCAAAGAAAAAAATATTTGCTTTCTCTACCAACAACTTTAAAGTACATATGATTTGGTGGCAATCAGTTTTCTTCCTTGAAAACCGTGGACTTTTGGAAAAAGGAACGGATAAGAGGCAATTTTTTTACACATATTTAATATAATATAATGTGGTTTATTTAATACAATATAGTAGAAAATGTGGTTTATTTAATACATTATAATGAGTTTATTGTTTCAAACCCATAAACTTTAAAGTTCTGTCAATTTACAAAAACAAATCATCTTATGATTCAACTTAAAATTCAGGCGTTTCAATTTACAAAAACAAACAATATTTTTTATTCAGATTCTGATTTCAGACTTCAGACATTACAAAAACAAACAGTCTTACTGATTCAGATTTCAGACTTCAGCACCGCCTCTTATAAGAGTTCAGACATCAGACCTCTTAAAAAACAAACGACACCTAAATGTAATTTATTTATAATGTAAATAAATAATTAATTGTACTATAAAAAATAATTAATTATAATATAAATAAACAATTATTTATAAATAAAATAATAAATTATAATATAAATAATAAATTAATTATAAAATATAGAACGTAACTAAATTGTGGATAGAAAACTTACTAAAAGTTAATATTAAACTGTAGATAGAAAAGACACAAACAAATTAATAAATGAATTAAATTTAATAAATATTAATAATTAATATTTAAACAAACTAATAAATTAATTAAGTTTAGGGGGTGTTTGGGATTACTTATTTAAAACAACTTATGTTTATTTTCAAAAGTGCTTATCAACTTATGTTATGATAAAAAAGAGTTGGGGGTAAAAATGTAATTTAGACAAATAAGTTATAAGCAGTTTGAAATAAGTTAAAATGGATTAACTTATCAAAAACAACTTATTTGTGGTCGGAAAAAGTCATAAGCACTTTTTTTTCCAATCCAAACACTAAAAATAGCTTATTTGCGATGGGGAAAAGCAATAAACAAATAAGTCAAAAAAATAAGTTAAATAAAAATATAATGTTTTATCATTTTGGCATTACATATTGTCTCGGTGCACTATATAAACATATTACCCTTCGACATGATCACCACACTCAAACAACAAAAGCAATGTCATCTCTTGCACTACCACCAACCATCGTCGTCTCCGGCGGCATGACCTTCTCTAACCACTCTTCTTTCAGATCACCTAAAGTTCCTATTGTCAGAAACAAAAACCATCGCCATGCAGTTTCATGCAAAACCCTAGATGATGACCACCAAAACACCCACCATGAAAACCACCAGAAGCCTAATCGGAGAGACGTCCTAGTAGGTCTTGGAAATCTTTATGGCACGACCACCACCTTTGGTTCTAATTCACAGGCATTTGCAGCATTTTCGATCAAGCCCGATAAATGTTTTCCATCAGATGACTTACCCGACGGCGTTAAATTACCCAAAGACTACAGCTGCCCTCCTCCATTCCCGGCCGAAAAGATTATAGACTTCACGCCTCCATCACCATCAAAACCCCGTATCCGGCGGGCGGCTCATTTGGTCCATGAAGACTACATAGCCAAGTTCAATAAAGCCATCGAACTCATGAAGGCCCTCCCACCTGAAGATCCTCGTAATTTCATGCAACAAGTTGCGGTTCATTGTGCTTAATGCAATGGTGCCTACAAACAAGTAGGTTTCCCCTATCTCGATATCCAAATTCATAGCTTATGGTTGTTTTTCCCTTTCCATCTCCAATACTTGTACTTTTTTGAGAAAATTTGTGGCAAATTGACCAGTGATCCGAATTTCGCAATCCCATTTTGGAACTAGGATGCACCTGAAGGTATGGAAATCCCTGATATGTACACACGTAAGGAGTCCCCGTTATACGATGCTCTTCGTGATGCTAACCACCAACCACCGTGTGTGGTAGATCTAGAGTACTATAAGACATGCATCGTACCCCAGAACATAAAAAAACATAAATCTCAATACTATGTACAGGCAAATGGTGTATAGCGCCAAGACGAAAAGTCTTTTCATGGGTAGCCCTTATCATGCAGGTATGGATCCTTGCCCTGGTCCTGGATCGATGGAGATGGTACCACATAATACATTCCATATCTGGACCGGAGATAGGAGACAACCTAATTTAGAGAACATGGTAGCTTTTATTCTGCAGCTAGAGACCCAATCTTTTATGGACACCATGCAAATGTAGATAGAATGTGGTACATCTGGAAAAACAAACTAAAAAGGCAAGATTTCATGGATAAGGACTGGCTGGACTCGCGCGGTCTTCTACTTGTACAATAAGAACGCCGAGATGGTTCGATGTAAGGTGAGGGATTGTCTAGACACCAAGAAACTTGGCCATGTTTATCAATATGTAAAGATACCATGGGAAAAAAGAAAGCCCACCCCACGTCGACCGTTGAGCCAGATGAAGAAATTAGTGGGTGTGGCTCATGACTTGCCCCTTCCAAAAGATGTTTTACCGGCGAGACTGGATATGGTGATCAAAGTCTTGGTACTGTTAATGCCAAAAATTGCACTAAACTGTCTTACGCCGAAAATTGTATAAAAATACGATTTAAGGTTTGGTTTCGGACCTTATCAACTAAAGATTGAACCATAGAAATAAACAAGAAAAATAGCGAAGAAAATGTAGACGAAACAAGAGATTTTGGTGACGCGGAAAACCTCAAAACGAGGGAAAAAACCGCGGTCGACTGTGTTAGAGCCGACGGTGCACTATGACCGCCAATCAGGGGCGATAATCCTTTTGTAGCAAGTGATATGTGTACAACGGATTACAATAAGAGATAAAATGTACTCAGACGTATGTAAAAGTCGTGTGTCGTGTATAAAATGTGTGAAATAAGTTGTCGTCGTATGGTTCGAACTGCCGTCGTCGGGTGGTTCGACCTGCCGTCGTGCGAAACTTTGCGTAAGTGAGATATGTTCCATTGCCTTGGAAGAAATGTAGAATTGAGTCTTAGTTTGAATGTATGTAGCTTCCTGTCCCTCAGATTGATCACCGGGGGCCTTTATATAGCTTCCGTTGGTAATAAATGTGCTTTAATGGTTGGTTTTGTAATCGCTGTCGGCATTAAATGCGCTTTAATGATTGGTTTTGTAACCACTGTCGAGTCTTTAATGTCATTAAGAGCTCGTCCGTTACTGACCGTTGTACCATAATTGCTTGTAGACCTGCATTAATGAACAAAAGAAACGGCTGTTGACCATTAATGGTTAGTGTAATTGTAAGACCGTCTTAAGTTCTGGACGTCGGTCTTATGGAGCATACGACCGTCGCCGAAATATAAGACCATGTATATGACTCTTAAATGTCTTGTAAGACCTTATCTTAATATAAGAATGATCTTATGAAAATGTCGTAAGACCAGGTCACAGGACCAGGATGTCAGGACGATGCTGTCGCAGGACCAGAGCGATGTAAGACCGATGACAGAAGACTGTCGATGTAAGACCGACGAGTCGTAACTGACAACTCATAACTGGCGACATAAGACTAGTGACGTAAGACTAGTGACATAATACTAGTGTCATAAGACGCAAATATACTATCTCGGATGACTATTAACAGAAGATGTCGTATGACGATAATGGGTATTACCCTTGTCGGTTGGCGGTATGACTGTTGTAGATATTAAGGTAATCAAGGTCCATGGGTCATGTCGAGGGAATTTCCCAAGTCGGTCGAGGGTGTGATTTTTTACCCAAACAGTTAGCCCCCCGAGATTTGAATTTCAAAGCCATTTGAATTTCAGATCTCGTACCAAAGTAAAATGTGTTTCTACGGAGACGTGTCACTTTTGCTAATTGGATCATTTAGAAGAAAATCGACTTGGTCAGCTAGAATTGTGAGTCCGGTCGACAGTGTACAAATGACACATCTGTTAAGAAAAATGTTTTCTAAGTAAGTTGCGACGATCGAAAGATGACCTTTGATGTGCAAGTTACTTGTGGTATTCATCCACTAATGTTAAGGATGAAAAACTAACAACGACCGTAAGACGATCTTAAGACACAAGGAACTGATGATGATCAATCAAAATGATACGTATGGATCGGGAGTCAATCGTAAGGCGATTGGGCCGAAATAAAGCTTGGCGGCAATCATAAGATGATCGAACCAAGATAAAATTTAAGAATCTTGTGATACAGTCGGTAAAGACTTATGTTCTGGCGTTCCGAGCCGATACGGTCGTTATAGACTTTTGATCTGGCGTTTAGAACCGATATGGTCGTTAGAGACCTATGGTCTGGCGTTCCGAGCCGATACGGTCGTTAGAGACTGTTGATCCAAACCCTCAGTGATTTGATAATGACCCTCTCTTATATACTTAGTGAAAATTGTAAGTAAACAATATGTATCAGAGTTTCACTATCGCTGATAAGTACTAAGATCTTACAGTACCGCTGATAGGAACTCTCGCTCTTTAAATTAATCATTCAGCGAACACTGTTCACCATTAATGCTCTGAGTCTGTTCAGTCATTATGATGATCGCTGATAAGTTAGTTGTTTACTTATGATTCCTGAAGACAAGTTTCACGTCATCAAAGGTTCTACGCTGAAGTCGAAGATCAAGCTCAAGAACCAGCGACAAGTCTCCTAATGAACTGATGCGGATCAGCGAAGACTCAGATTTGTCCACTCAACGTGAAGTATCAAGTACAAGACTTCAGCTATCGCTGAACTTTATCATTCGCTGAATAGAAAATGATAATGCTCTGAATCAACGAAAGCTGATCATGAAGTCCTCCGTACAAAGTACTTTTGTCTTAACCCCCCTTGCACGACTCCGTACGAAATATCAGAAAAGAACCTCCGACTGTCTAAAATCGTACAACCACTCTGATACTACACTGTTCATCCATGCGGCTACTAAGGTTGTCAACCAAGGTCAATGACATGCAACCAACCAGCTGATGACACGTGTAAAGTGTATACTGACTTGCATTAAATGCATGCAGTATATAAAGAGATGAACCCACTTCATTTGATGTAACTTGCTAACTCTGGACAAGTTCAATCTCTTATCTCAAGATAGGTTATTATTAGTAATTTCCTTATCTCTCTTAGTGCAAGAAACCTTAGTGTTCCAACTTGTTTTGATTTAGGTTTATCCTTAATCTTGTTTCCGCAACAAGCTGTAAATTGTTAATGATTTATCAATAAACAATTTAGAAAAGTAAAATCTGTGTGTTTGTATTCAACCCCCCTTCTACAAACTTGTATAGGCCTTCGGGACCAACAAGTGGTATCAGAGCGGATTTGTTTAATCTCATAAACAAGATCTAATCTAAGATATTTCTCTTCCTTGCTATTATCTGAAAATGGCCACCAACACAAACACAAATTATATAGACAATGGTTCTCTTGCTAAACCCCCTAGATTTTCCAAAGATAACTTCAACTTATGGAAAAATAGGATGAAACTCTTCTTAGAAGGTGTAGACCCTACTATGCCTTACTATCTCGAGAATGGTCCATTCATCCCTGTAAGAATTGATGCTGCTGTTCCAGCCGCTGAGAATAGACCTGCTATTCCAGAAAGGCTGGTACCTAAGGAAATCTTTCAATGGACTGACGAAGATTAGAAGAAAGTGGCTATAGATACAAAAGCCAGATCCATACTATCCATGGCTCTTCCTGACGAAGTCTACCATTCCGTCATGAATCTGAAAACATCAAAAGCCATGTGGGACACAATATGTGTTCAGTATGAAGGAACGTCTGAAGTCCAGGACTCAAGAAAGATCAACCTGGTAAGACAATACGAAAGCTTCATTTCTGGTAAGAATGAATCTCTCTCTGAAGTTCACCAACGTTTTAATTGTTTAATTATAGATCTGAAAACTGTTGGTAAGGAATATTCTAACTTTGAAGTACTGACAAAGTTTCTAGAATGTTTACCTGAAAGCTGGGACAATTATGCTATGTGTCTCAAGCTGTCAAAGGATCTAAAATCAATGACCCTTTCAACCTTATATGGCACGTTGTTGAATCATGAGCAATCGAGCCATCTTAAGAAGAATCTTGTAAAAGATTCCAAAAGCACCCCTGTTGCTTTAATCTCAGAGGAACCTTCTACTCAGCGACCCTCGGTCACTATCACTGAGTTAGAAAGTAACTCTGAAAGGTCATCAGATTCTGATTATTCAGATGATGATGAATCTTTGGCTCTCCTAACTAAGAAGTTCAGGAGATTTGCCAAAAAGAAAATGTTTAGAAAGAACAAACCTCTTTCCATAACTGACAAGCCTAGATCATCAGCTTTTGTTGATAAGGCAACTGCTACTTGTTTTAACTGCGAAAAGACAGCACATTTCGCTAACGAGTGCAGGTCTAAGAAAGTTTCTAGACCCTCAACTTTTACAAAGAAACCCTTTGTTCCAAGGAATAAAGATGACAAATATTCAAAGCTGAAAGAAAAATACGCTAAGCTGAAAAGCTTTAAGAAGAAGAATAAAGGCCTGATGGCTAACTATGATTGGGCTGCTTCTGATGAAAAAGCATCATCGTCTGACTCTGAAGATGATGAAACAAATCTATGTCTTATGGCCAAGATTGAAGAAGAGGAAGAAAGTTCAGACATTCCCTCCACTTCAACATCTGCTATTCAGGTATCACCTTCCTTCTTTACCAATATTGCAAATATTGATGAAGCTGATAGTCTCCGTAAGATCGATCTCTTGACTAGAAGTTTATACGAAGCCATGAACGGCAAAACTGTGGTTGAAAACCAAAACCTTGATCTCGCTGAAAAGCTTAAAAACTGCCACCTTCAAATAGAAAAGCTTTCTAAAAATGAAGAAGATTTTAAAGATCAAGTATATTTAAATCAGCTAGTCAAAATCGAACGAGCAGAAGCTATCGCTGCATTAAAAGCTGAAAAAGCTACTGTTGAAGGATGATGTAATTCTTCAACAAAGATCACTGAAATAATAAAGTCTCAGATTCCCTTAAGTGATAAACGTGGTTTGGGTTACAAATATGATACTCCAAAACCAACCACTGAGCGTTCAATGCTTAAATTTGGAACGTTCGTATCCTCAGTCACTGATACTTCATCTTCTCAGTGCTCCTCGTCCATTACACCAATCCCTGAGGAAACTCCTACCTCCTCAAAAGGCAAGGAGAAAATGGTTTATTCAAAACCTACCTCTGTCTCTAAAGACAAAGGTAAAGGAATTGTTATTTACCAGAATCCTCAGAAGGGTACCTTAGTACCAAAGCTGAATGCTTCTAAAGCTTCAGTGACTCATCTCTCTGGATCAAGGAAGCAGATCTCTGGATCTATTCAGCGATCTACTCCTAGACTCAGAGTGGATGTCCTTGGTAAGAAATCTGAAGAACTGAATGTTCGTCCCATTTCTAAAGCCAATAGTTTACTTGGTGCTGGCACTTCTAATTCGAAATTAAAAGCTCAACATTCAAATGGTCCTAGAACTATTTTTAGTTATAGGAAATGTTATCACTGTGGACTTACCGATCATATTGCTAGTAAGTGTCCCACAACCACCAAAGCTGAAAAGATAGATAAGGTGAAGATTTCCCCCAAGGCAAAGAAGACCAACCCTGGTGCAAATCAGGTCAAGGTGAATCCTACCACTGAAGTTAAGAAATTAACCAAAGTGAAGAAAGACAAAGCTGAATCTTCAAATGCTGCGAAGACTGCTGAATCTTCCATTCCAACTACTTCCACTGACAAATGTGTATACATGGTCAAGTGGGTACCCAAGAAAAACTAATCTTCCTTTGTATTGCAGGTTAAGAAGGGTATCTGGTATCTCGATAGCGGATGCTCTAGACACATGACTGGAAAGAAAAGCCTACTCGCTGAATACAAGGAAGAGAAGGGTCCCTCTGTGACTTTCGGTGGAAATGAAAAAGGACATACCCGAGGGTATGGTGTACTTTCAAATGGTACAACCTCCTTCAGAAGAGTCGCATATGTTGAAGGGCTGAAGCATAATCTTCTAAGCATTAGTCAGCTTTGCGACATGGATAACAAAGTAATCTTTACCAAGGAATCCTGCTTTGTCGCTGACAAAAAGGAGAAGATAGCTCTCAGGGGTTATCGTTTGGAAAATGTTTATGTAATAAACATGGACTCAACAACCACTGAGAACTCCTGTTTCTTCTCAAAGGCCTCATCTGATGTCAACTGGCTATGGCATAAGAGGCTATCTCATCTAAATTTCAAGACACTGAACACTCTTTCTTCAAAAGAGTTAGTCACTGGTCTACCTCAGCATTCATACGCCAAAGAGTCTTTATGTTCAGCGTGTGAAAAAGGGAAGCAGACCAAAGCAAGCTTTAAATCTAAGCAAGTTTCTTCAGTGTCATCTCCTCTACAACTACTCCATATGGATTTGTTTGGCCCTGTTAACAAACAATCCATCGCTGGAAAGAAATATACGCTGGTCATAGTTGATGAATTCTCTCGCTTCACTTGGGTAATGTTTCTCCGTTCTAAGAGTGACACCCTTGAAGAACTCATCACCTTTGTTCGGAAGATGGAAACCCTGAACAATCTGACCGTTCGCTCAATAAGGAGTGATCATGGGACTGAATTCAAAAACAGCTCTCTTGATTCCTTCCTTGAGAGTAAGGGTATTTCTCACAACTTCTCTTCAGTGAGAACACCGCAACAAAATGGAGTCGCTGAAAGAAGAAATAGAACAATTATTGAAGCTGCACGTTCAATGCTCAACGATTCTCACCTGCCTACTCAGTTTTGGGCAGAAGCTGTCAACACTGCTTGTTTTACGCAAAACAGGTCGCTGATAGTTAAAAGATTAAAAAAGACAGCCTATGAACTCTTTCATGGGAGAAAGCCTTCAATCAGCTTTCTTCACATCTTTGGATGTCAGTGTTTCATACTGAACAGCAGAGATGCTCTTGGAAAGTTTGATCCTAAGGCTGATGATGGAATCTTTCTTGGATACTCCTCAGTTTCCAAAGCCTTCAGAGTCTTCAATCGTAGAAGACAAACTGTAGAAGAAACTATTCACGTCACGTTTGACGAATCCCGTTCAACGAACTCTAAACCGTCCGCTGATACTGAAGAACTGAATCAATGGATGTTTTCTCATCTTGGTGATTCAGAAGATATTCCCACTCCTCATGCTCATCCAGTAGAAGATGATAGTCCTATCATTCCAAACATGCAGAATAGTGAAGCTGAAACATCATGGGTCTCAGCTGTTCCTATAAACACTATACCTACCGCTGAACCAAATGCCTCAGACATTCCATCTATTTCTCAGCAATCAGTAAATGAAATGACAAATGCAAGTATTCCTCTCTTAACTGAAACTCCAGAAGTAGCTGAAGCCTCATCTTCAGCTCCTCCAGTTCAAGATGAGTCAGCGACTTATGCTCCGGCTCAGCGATGGACCATAAATCACCCAATTGATCAAATTCTCGGTGATCCAAACGCTGGTGTTCAGACTCGACGAAGTGCATGTAATATTTGTTAACTTTATTTCTCTAACTGAACCAAAGAAAATAGATGATGCCCTCAAAGATCCAAACTGGGTCAGCGCTATGCAAGAAGAGCTGACTGAATTCGAAAGAAACAAAGTTTGGAAACTTGTTCGGAGACCAACTGATAAAACAGTAATATGCACTAAATGGGTCTATCGAAACAAGTTGGACGAACATGGTACTGTAACCCGCAACAAAGCTCGTCTTGTTGCTCAGGGATACAGACAAGAGGAAGGTATAGATTATGACGAAACATTTGCTCCAGTAGCAAGACTTGAATCTATTCGTCTATTCTTAGCATATGTTGTACACAAAAACTTCAAAGTACATCAGATGGATGTTAAGTCAGCGTTTCTGAATGGAAAGCTGAATGAAGAAGTGTATGTGGAACAACCTCCAGGATTCTCAGATTCTAAGCGTCCAGGTTATGTTTATAAACTGGATAAGGCACTTTATGGCTTGAAGCAAGCTCCTCGTGCATGGTATGACACTCTTTCTACTTATCTCCATATTGAAAAATTTGAGCGAGGTAAGATTGACAAAACTCTATTTTTTAGAAAAGTGAAAGGTCATATCATTCTAGTTCAAATATATGTTGATGACATTATATTTGGTTCTACTAACCCTGAGCTTTGTACTCGTTTCGCTGATAGAATGAAAGATGAGTATAAAATGAGCATGATGGGTGAACTAACATATTTCCTTGGTCTTCAGATTAAGCAAACTGAAAAAGGAACTTTTATCAATCACGGAAAGTATGTTAAAGATATGCTGAAGAAATTTGATTTAACTCATAGTTCAGCTATGAAAACCCCTATGGCACCACCGCTGACACTTGACAAGGATTCAAAGGGAATACCTGTTAATGTCACGCTGTACCGTGGGATGATCGGCTCTCTCTTGTATCTTATAGCTAGCCGACCCGATATTATGTATGCAACATGTTTGTGTGCACGATATCAAGCTGAACCTATGCTATCTCATATGAAAGCTGTAAAGCGAATCTTTCGATACCTTAAGGGTACAACGAACCTAGGTCTTTGGTATCCCAAAGATCCAGGATTCGATCTAACCGCCTATTCAGATAGTGATTTTGCAGGTTGCAAAATGGATAGGAAAAGCACCACAGGAGGATATCAGCTCCTGGGTGGAAAGCTGGTAAGTTGGAGTAGTAAAAAGCAAAATTCAGTGTCCACTTCCACAGCTGAAGCTGAATATGTAGCTGCTGGAAGCTGTTGTTCTCAAGTCTTGTGGATGAGAAATCAGCTACTAGACTATGATCTTCAGCTCTCCAAAATTCCAATCTATTGCGACAGCACAAGTGCCATCGCTATAGCAAACAATCCAGTACTACATTCAATGACCAGACACATAGAAATCAGATATCATTTTATCAGAGATCATGTGATGAATGGTGATATAGAACTTCATTTTATCCCAACTGATTATCAGTTAGCTGATTTATTTACCAAACCTCTTGATGAGACAAGATTCAACTTTCTCATCAGCGAGCTTGGAATGCTGAACTTTGAAGGGTAAAATCCTCAACGGTTCACATTGATCAGCGATAGGATAAAATCAACTCGTATAACCTATTTAATCATCTTCTCTCTGAATAAAACTTGGTTAAAGCTGATATCAAGGTATGTTTTCTCTCTCTGACAATCGCATGAAAATGCAAGATTTCAAAACAAAATGCATCGCTGAATATCTCTTCCTTAACAGCGATATTTTGAAAATTCTTAAAACCATCACTGATATTTTCATTCAGTGCTTCATGTTTATAAAAGAGTCCCTGAGTTTTTCAAAACCTCAGAGACATCCTAAAAGAATATGAAAGGACAGTTGTGACGTCATTGCAACGGATAAACCTCGGCACGTTTTCTCTTTCTGACACACGTTTGCACGTCTCGTTCAAACTTCCAATCAAATGCAAACACGTGTCTGTGTCATGATGAAAATCTTTTCCCGCTCAAGATTTTCTCTCTCTAATCTCTATATAAACAAATTCTTTGTTTATATTTTTCTTTTACGCGATCAATCTTCCTCCGCAAGAAAGAATTCACTGTTGCATTTGTGCTTTCAAAAACTTCAAGAACTGTTCATCATCTTCTTCATCAAACATCAAGGTCAATATGTTTTTATTATTTACCGAATGCATATAACTTGTTTCCGATATTTTCCTTGTTTTAACAAGATCAAACAAAAGAACTTCTTAAAAATGAAATCATTTTCTTTCATGGTTTTATGAACACAACCATTTCATGGTTGTTCTTCAAGTTTAAATGCGAGAATCTTAAACTTGTTCTTCATTCGTTTCCAGAATCTAATTCTTCATAGAAAACTGGATAACAAGAATAAATGGGTTTTACATTTCGTTTCTTAAAATCAAGAAAAACCCTAATCTTCATTAAGACATTTGTGTCTGAATGAAATGGATAAAATTTGAACCATCTTAATGGAAAATCTTTCCACATTAAGATAATTCTTATTTGTTAACATCTTTGGTTAAACTGATAATACAGAGAAATGGCATCGTCTGACATTCCTGCTACCGCTGAGAACATCTCCGCTGACTCTGAGGAAGTGGACATCCTCAAGGCTCCTCAAGTCAAGTTTGCCCTTGACAAACTGGATTGGACTAAGGTGAACAACCTCTATGCGCTTCTCGAGTTTCCTCCTCGAAAGCAAGTCACACACCTAGATGATGCTGTGAAATTCCTAAAGAATTGCTGCATCTCCACAGCCCTGACCATAACACCTCCTGCACATCAGCTTTTGCTCTCACAATTCTGGTACTCAGCCAGACACTCTCAACTACCTTCAGCCAAAGACCCCTCCAAAACAATCGATTGCATCCTCTGCGATATCGAATATGGCACCATGAAGATCACCCCTGCCATTATTCGCAAAGCTCTCAGCCTTCCCATCGCTACCAAGGAAAAACCATTCGTTCCTCTCCCTGACCCCAAGAAAAACTCAGACAGGGAAGCCATCATTGCATTTTTCGATGCAATGGGCTATGTATGGGAAATTGGCAGAGACATGAAGGCCGAGAAGAAGCTGACGATTATCAAGAAATCGAAAATGCCCAGCGCGATGAATTTCATCTTCGCTCATCTAATCAGCTGCATGACTGCAAAGAGCGGCTCCTCTGACCAAGCCGCTAAACCTCAGCAAGCAATGGGATATGCACTGCTGAAAGGTCTCAACATAGACTGGGCATCGATTATCTATGATGACCTAGTTCTAAGTGTGGACACCGTCGCTGACAGATCTCCATGGGTTCCTTACCCCCGATCCATCAGCGCCATCTTCCAATATGGCCTGAAGGAGAGCTACCCAACTGATGGTGACGTGAAACTCTCTCAGGTCGGCCCAAAGATACTCGACTTCAAACCAATGGTGAATGAGGTACGTCTTTCTACACTCTTGACTCTTCTCAACCCTTCTTCTTCTAATTCTGTGGCTCCTTCAGCGACAATACCCATCACTGATACCCTGGCCACAAAATCCTCTCCTTCTAAGAAAATGAAACATTCATCTACCCCACTTGGTTCTAAAAGGATCAAGAAAACAAAGGAGCAACCCAGCAATTTCATGCTGAAGACTCCTCAGCTCTTTCTGCAGAGCTGAAGGAACGTTCAGTGGTACGCTCTGCCACACCTGAACAACCCATCCATTCCATCCCAACTTCAGCGTCTCTAAACGCTGAGGTTACAAACTTGGAACCTACCCAACCTCCTTCAGTCTCTCAAAAGACTGATGAAGTGATTGTCAGTGAATCCAACGCTGAACTCAGAACCCAACCCCCATTCTTATCCTTCGCTCCTCCCTCTACTCATTTGGTCTCTCCTCCAGATCTCGCTGGAGCTGCCATCATTTCTACGGAACCTAAAGCTGATTCTCCAGGAATGATGAAGATAGGACCTGCAGGACAATCCATGGGCACTTTTGAAGATGACATGGAACACTTTTCAGGAACCCGTAATTTTGACGAGTTCATCAATCCTCCTGCAGGTACACACCAACCCATAAACACTGTCACTAAACCCCAAACTTCTAAGCTTTCCTATGTTCACAAGTTCTTATATGTTACAGGTCCTAATTTGGGAGACATCAACGCCTCTCTGAAAGCTGTGGAGACAACGCTGACAGATCTCACCACTACTCTTTCTAATAACTCTACAGCTGTAACAAACGCTGGAGAGAATCTGAACAAGCTGACAACGGTGGTGGAGAAGAAGGCTTCCACAGATGACTTGAAGCAAGTTGATAACACTCTCAGCGACTTCGCCAAGGTGCTCGCTGACATCTACACAGACTACACCTCTCTCAAAAATTCAGTTTCATCCATGTCCAGCGAGGTCACAACGCTGAAGACATCGATTGGACAACTAGAGGGAGATATGTCTACTGTAAAGACTGACTTAGGCTCTGTAAAGACCGATGTTAGTTCGATGAAATCAATGATCGAGCAGCTCCTACACAAAGCGAATACTCCTGCTCCTGCCCCTGTCCCTGCATCTGACAATTTCACAGCGGCGGATCGCACTGAGCTGGAAAAGATCAATCCTGCTATCTCTGGCCTTCAAGACAGAATAGCAAAGATTGAAGATTTGATAGGTATCTCTGGCCAAGAAGACAGAGAACCTACCAAAGCTGCTAAATCAACCCATTCCTCCCCCAGTCATCATGAAAAAGAGGGGGAGAAGAGCGCTGAAGATCTCTCCAAAAGCGCTGAAGACCTTTCCCATTATGAATCTATCAGGGGAGAGAAGGATGCTGAAGAAACCACCGCTGGACCTCAGGGAGATGAAAACCCTGAGGAAACCGAGAAGCTCGCCTCTGTATCTGAGGGGGAGCAACTCGAAGAAGAAGCTGATAAAACCGATTCCGAAGCAGAAGATGATGAAGCCGTCGACATCCCTGATAATGAACCATCCTCTTCTCCAAAGAATGATGATGATGATGACGAAGATGACGATGACTTCTTTATCGTCAAACCTGCTCCGAAGATCAAAGTTCTTAAGGGAATCTCGATAAATGAACCTTCAGGGGAGCGGACAAAGACAAAGCCCTCAGCCTCTGGAGCTGAGAAAGGCAAAGGCAAAAGCGTCGCTGAAGATGACAATCTGACGATCTTGCTTGAAAAGCCGGTTTGTCAGGTACACTAAACATCTCTCACTCCATCCCTCCTCTATCATACACTATCAGTTCTACTACCCAAGCCTATACACTTGAACCAATTCTCTCTATCTGATTCTACCCAAGTTCTTACTCGTAAGATCGCTGTGTTTTAGCTAGTCCTCTCCCCTGATTGAGGATATCGCTGAAGGCTCCACAACTGCGACTTCACCAATAATACCAGCTGCTGCTGAAGAAATAATCCCAGTCTTAGATTTAATCTCTGAGTCTGATGAACCTGAAGAACAGCTACTCTCGCACAGACACAGACCTTCCTTAGCGAATCATTCTGAGGCGTGATCAGAAAAGAAGAGAGGAGATAATAAAGCGATTCGAGGATCAACGAATCATTCTGAGGCGTGATCAACTTCCTTCAGTTCCTCCAAAGTTCAGAATTTCCAAAAAGGAATACAAGGATCACCTCAGAGCTGAAAGATTAATCGCTGAAAGAAAGGAAGCTGAAAAAAGGACAGAGAATACGCCATCCAGCTTTCTAAATGATCAATAAAAGACCCCAAGCTGAAAAGAGTTCCCATTGATGTTCAACGTCAGCTATGGGATGATGCTCAAGAGATCGTTAGAGAAAAGACTAAGGTCTCTGATACGACTTTGGAATGGGCTAAACAAATGCTGACCTATCGATCTAGACCATCCAAAATCATCAAGGCAAACATCAGAGGAAGACTGTACGCTGAAGTTCCTGTTGTTGAAGTGGATGTCTACAGAGATGACAAAACCAAGAAAACCTTCTATGCTGCTACCTTAGAAAAGTTTGGTCTCTCTGAATGGTTAGAAACAAAATTAGCCATTCAGGGATCACGCTCAAAGTTCAAAAGCCATGTCGAGAAGATCTTAAACAAACAGATCGACCTGCTTTCATCTGCTGTGGATATTCCTCCTACTCTTCCTCAACCAAGAAAAGTCTCTGATAAGAAAAAGAAAGTCTCTGGTTCAGGTCCTCCTATTCGGAATGAAACGGGCATTGGTTTCTCTCGTGCTGAAATTCTTGGCCCTGATGACGATCTCTCAATGCTTGACACCTCCCTACCACCTGGAGAAACATTCATTCCTAGCACAGTTGTAAGTGATCCCTATGGTATATTCTTTTTAGACTACTATGGAAATCATCACTTTCAACGTATCTCTGAGCTCCACATCGCTCCCATCGAACAATTCAGAGATCTCGTATACTGGTGTGAAGTCAGACGCGACATCAAAGCTAGACACCTGAAGCCCTTGATTTTTGAAGCAACTCTGATAAAAAGAAAACAAGGTGTAACCGTCCCTGACTGGATGATTCCCACATCAAAGACCCTTGATGAACTTCTCATCAAGGAAGAACCCTTTACAAGCTGATATGATCGCCCTTTTCTCTATTGTATCAGTTATTCTTCTGTACTTGTAATTTATTTCGCTTGTACTTATAATCTTTCCATTTCTCTTTGTAACCTGATTCAAAGTTTTAAAGAAAGATTTCAGCGAATGTATTTTACTCCATCAGTACTGAAAAGATCCTAGAAAACAGTAAAAGGGACAAATATTTTATGAGTTCTTTTTATCCTTATGTTTTCATTAAATAGCAATTTTCTTTGTTGCTATGTCATAATCAAATAGGGGGAGATTGTTTATCCAAACCCTCAGTGATTTGATAATGACCCTCTCTTATATTGTAACGTCCCAAAAATTACAAGCAAATTTAAAATTTTAAATTAAACATTTCATTCATAATAGACCATTAAATGAACCCAACGTTTCGTTTGCAAACTCATAATTAAAATCTTTATAATAAAACCAGCGGAATAAACATTTAATTATTAAATCATAAAAAACAACCAGCTCTCCTCGCGCGCCAGTGTGTACTCGTCACGCCTTGGAACCGCTCGGACCTGAAACCACAGTTTATTGGGAAAGGGTAAGCACGAAGATTAGTGAATTCCAACACATGCGCAGATAGGAATTATATACACATCACCCCTATCCGCACATAAGCAACAACACCACAGATACATAAAACGAGTAAACGTCTACAAATAATTATGTATCCAACACCTCAGTACCATCGAGGCCTCGGTCCCACCGAATTGTAATGTAACCAACACCTCATCGGTCCCACCGAATTGTAATGTAACCAACACCTCAGTACCATCGAGGCCTCGGTCCCACCGAATTGTAATGTAACACATTTATACCAAGCATTCAAACCAATCAAATATTACACACCACAAACAACTAGTTCACACCACAAAGACAGTAGTACATACAAGCTATTATGACATGCATACAACCCCTAACTACACAGTGAGAGAACTCACCTCGAATGCGCGCCCAGCTTAATAACACAATTCAAGCTTCACAATTACGGTCACTTCCCAGCACCTAAATTCATGTTAAAACGTGTCAATACAAGACCCGGACCCTATGACACGACACACGCTTAAACCGTCACTAAAACTATTTTCCGTTCTCACTAAACAGGTCTGTTCGGGACCTGTTTCGACCCCTTTAAACCCAGAAAATTCCCAATATTATTTCATGACCAGAAAGTACTCTGAGTTAGGGTTCCAAGGACATATTATACGCCTCCTAACGATTTTTCTACAATTTACTACGGATTTTACAAAAACAGATTCAGGAACAGCGAAAATTCAGCACCCTTCAGTATAAAACGACAAATCGACCCAAGCTACGTCCCGAACTGGGTTTTTCACAAAGCACAGAAAAGTTTCTAGACTCAAAAAGGGAACCTTTGACACCGGTTTCACCCCAAACCGAGTTACGAGCAGAAAGTTATGATTTTCGCAAGATCAAGGCAGATTCCAGAAGTTTTCACATGAAATGACGAAACACCGAACTTGCGACCACTTTTTCGCCTAGTTAGAGGCCGAACCAGTTTTTCGCTAAAACACGGAAAACGTGCTCGACCCTGAACTTGAACCGTGGGCGCCAGTTTCGGCTCAAACGGAGTTACGACGAAAAAGTTACGGTTATATGAAAACTGGACAGAAAACTAATTTTCACATAAAAATGACGATTGTAATTACGGTTACGCGATTAAGGTTACGGGTTGGGGTTTAGCTAACAATGGTTTACGAAAACTGGACAACACCCGGCACCACCCACTGCCACCTCCGGCAGCGGTGGTTGCCGGCGGCGGCGGCGATGTCGCGGTGGTTGTTTTGCCGGAAAAAGGAAACGAAACGAAAGACGACTTACCTCGCTGCAACACCGCACACCCGCACCTGCTCCTCTCACTCTCGAAACTTCCGACGAACAGCAGTGGCGGCGGTGGTCTCCGGCGACAGCAGCGGCGAAAGGCAGCGGCTCCGACGACCTCTCTCGCGCTGCTCTCTCTCTCTCTCTACCTCTCTCTCTCGCGCTGCTCTCCCTCTCTCTACCTCTCTCCTTCGCGATGATCTCTCTCTCCGGCCAACACCAGCAGCGGCGCTGGTGTGGTGGTGGGGGTTTCACGGCAGCCGCACATAACACTAAAAAGAAGGAGAAGAGGCTAGGGTTGGTTTTGGTTGTGGTCACGACGAGAAGAAGGGAGATAGGAAAAAGAGGCTGGGGGCGGTTTTGGTCATGGGCCGACCACCCCATGCACCAAAACGAAAAATTACAACTTGGTCCCTGCAGTTTCAAAACTTAGATGTTAAACCCCAACAGTTAAGATTTACCATTTGGTTCTTATCTCCTAATCCCGTTAAAAATAATTTCGCCTAATAAAATAAATAAATAAATAATTAATTAAAACGCATAACGGGACACGGGCTTTACAACTCTCCCCCACTTGGATTAGACTTCGTCCTCGAAGTCTACGTCAGCAAACAACTCTGGATAGTTTCACCATATCTCAACCTCGGGTTCCCAAGTCCACTCGGAGCCCTTTCTGTGTTGCCACTGGACTCTCCTCAACTAGAATCTAAATTTCTCACACCGTCTAAAAAAAAATTTCTCGAATACATTTCTACCAACAACACTCCTTCCAGAACACTGAAATTATGATCAGAAGAACACTCCAACAACTGGAATCATTCCTAGTCAAACGGCTTTGGTTGTCTCCCAACCTTAGATATTCTATACATCCCGATTCAATTTCAAGCTCTAACCCTCCTAAAGTTGCTCACCAATATACCTTACAGGATACTCGGATCCGATCATTCCTACAATTAACCATCGATTATTTCCTACGAGTTCTAATCGACTCCAAAGATTTTCACTAACTTATAATAACAAAACATCGACCCCCTGCCGAACATCGGTCCAACCGATTACAATAACAAACATCGGCCACCCGCCGAACATCGGTCCAACCGATTACCATAACAAACATAAGCGTGGTATTATCCTAGACACTAACACAAATAGATATCCCCCACACCCAAATCAACTAACACACACGTAGGTCATTCCACCATAACCATTCATCACAAGTGATCATTTCAGGGTTACTACTACCATCACCATGATTATCTTAAAATCGGCTACAACTCTCCGATTATACTAAAGGTGTTTGGCCTCAAGCCCAAAAGTCGACACCTAAATATACCACCTACCTCAAAATGGTTGATGCACATTTATTCTCTTAATAACAAAGGCATCAATCCCTTAACCGATACTATTCGGCCTACATTACTAACGCGCGTGGAATACCTACCTTCCACCGTCGACGTATCATCCACACTTGCTCTACGAAGCCAAGTCACACCGTATCGAGGATACACCTTGACGTCTACCTCCCAGGTAACGCCTCAAGACCCAGCACACCGGAACTACCTCCTAGGTAAGTGCCCACAACTATATCCTCCTAGTACCTACTGGAAAGTCTAGGTTAAAACACATGAATACCGGGGTCCCACTCCGAGATGCCCAACCGACCATTACCAACGACTGACTAACGTGTCTAAGGATCCAAAGCAAACAACCTACCAACAACATGCCTATTCCGGATTGACTCACTCACCCAACATGTAAACACTCAACGTGCAAAGAATGCCAAACAGTGCGACAAAACAACTCTTCAACTAGACTCCACATCGAGCCATTAAAACCGGGCAATTGGCCCATGACTAACTCCAAGTCAAAACCGAGCAAAATGCTCCACGCTTGCTAGACCCATCGGTCGGAAAATGCGTTTAAACAAAGTTTAAGCAAGCAATACTCTGAAGTCAACCTTAGTCTCAGACTCAACACGGGTTAAACAAAAGAGTTTTCCAAAAGGACTCATACCCTGAAAATTCTCGAAATGACACATGACACTTAAAAGCACATTTCCCCAAATGGTTTACAAAATCATTTACAAAATATTTTCAACATCAGGATTTTCATCTCAAAAAGATCGTAAGCAATAAAGCTACTATTACCAGATCGATAGTTACGCAAAACTGGACACGCTCGTCCCACATAGGAAAAAGATGTTGAAAATCGTTCCATTGCAGTTCGGTTTACTCACACAAAAGCAAAGCGTAACAAATAATTTCTTTAAAATGAACCGCCTCGATTCCAGTATGGATTGACTCATGACATGCACTTAAGGTAACCGCTGACCTTAAACAGGGTCCGACAAAGGTGTGCACATAATTCAAAATAAGTTTCACGACATTTGATTCAAAAATTCTTCTTTTTAGTCATAAAATGACGTGGCACAGGGTTCGCCACAAATTTTTCGCGCGTCAGCTAGTCACACAAAACGATGACACGGTTTACAAATATATTTTTGTTAAAACACAATTGTCTCGTGTAAGTTGCAAACTTGAAGACAGAAACCAGTCCGCTTCTAATAATTGGAAATATCGACTAAAAACCTCGTAAAATCTCAAACTGGGGGCAGGCATGCAAGCTTGTAACACTTCCTCAAGTTTCGTACTTGGGGCATATAATGTCAAAACATTATAGTTTAAAAAAAATGTATTTATCGAAAATGCTCAAAATACTCGTTTCCTCCAAAGCAAAAGTTTTTAATTTCCCAAAAAAAATGATTGGTAATTCTAAATTAACCGAATGTCAAAAATCTACGCATTTATATTTCCAAAATATAACACATTTTAATCGTATGCATGATGTTCACAACATTAAAACACTCTTTGGATCAAATGGTCTTTCATTTCGACAAAAAGGAACTAAAACATTTTCATGCACGACTCGTTCAGCAAAATGTCGAGAACAAAGGTTACCCCAGTATGCATACCCCTAAGTCGATAAATCGCATTTTCATGGAAATGTCAATAAAACCTTTAGCTGACTAAAAACGCACTAAACAACCCTTATGAAATGTTACCAAAATTCCTCCATGCATCACTTATGTCACGCATGAATCAATCCACACACTGAACTATTTGCAAAAAAAAAAAAACTTAGTAATACAAACTCTCGAACGAAAAGTTAAGCGACACTGGGATTCCAAACTCATTTTAGACAAATCACTAAAATAGCCTTTAAACAGACATCGTGGAATGTAACTTTCCGTCTCAACTCTAACACATGTGGAGGAGTTCCAATGTTAGAGTCTCAAGCCGTAGTCACTTACCCAACATCTTAACCACCACAAAACACGGATATTATCGTACCCGAAAGAACCGTTGGAAAATAATCAAATGAAACAATCTTTTACAAAGTTTTCAACTCCCGTGATAAAACGGTTTCAAGCATTTTCAAAACTATAATTCGAAATCTTGTGTGTGTGCTAAACATTTCTCAAAGTTTCAAAACACAATCCATAAAAGGATTGGAAACACAAGGATTAGTTAATGCAATCCTATTTTCAAAATAAACTCTGTGCACGACTCAGTCGACATTCAACGTCTCGACTCATGCTCCTCTCTACCTTTCCAATCCACTATCGTCCTCCGGACATTTAAACCTCTTAGAGCAAGATGGAAAATTACGTCAAATAATCCCTACGATTTTTCCTCAAATCAAAGTCGGCTCTATAAGCCTATGACTCTAGCACAATCTTCCATCTTGGTTCGAAATGATCTGCTTACAACAAATATCATCCTTATCGTCACTCCAAGTGACTAATACTATAATCGTCTTTCTATTCCAACGACTGCCAGTTTAGAGCCTTCGACACTACCCCAACGGTCATCCCATCAAAGCAAGTCAAGTATACACATGTACCAGTGGATCTACTATATTTGTCTCTCCTCGTGACGGCTATTCAGGGTAGATAATACAACGCGTTATTAGCACATAACAACGCACACTAACAACACTCACGCCCAACTCCTTGGATTCCTCGTGACTTCCCCGACTCGAGCATTGATCTTGTGCTTCCGGTAGTAGGAGCTCTACTACTACCTTCCACACCTATCATCGCTCGTTCCGAGTCTCATCCCGAGAGTCCAAGTAGTTTCTCGCCGAAACTATACACATAAAATAATTAATCCACACATGCCAGTTCAAGAACATATCCTAAACATGCAACTCATACAACTACTGTATATATAAAACCATCGGTCTCCCCGATCAGACAGCCACAAATGTATACTTAATAAACCATCGGTCACCCCGGTCATACAACAACAATTAAACATATAACTAACCATACGCCTGCACCAGCATATATATACATCCACCCTTCCTAGTTCCCTAGGAATTTCCTCTTATCCCACTACCCTTGCTACCACCGAATCCCTACTAATTATGACGAGTGACCTCGCGAATACCCGATTATATGCAGTGCGAAATAAATAGACAGTCGAATACAAGACTCTATCCTAGAACGGTTGGACTCAAACAAGAGCTGCGCAATAGAACTAAATCGAATATTCTAAGGCTATAAATCTCTTACTGCATACAGCCTAGAGGGCATCCACTTAGTAACCTATCATAATTAGCATAAATTCCTAATAGCAAGCAGTTCAACATACAGCATAGTGTCCACAACAGGCAATCTAACATGCATACTCTATGATCTAGAAAGCAATAAAACACTAAGTACTGTACCTTTCCCTTCGGCTCTGGCTGACTGTACACACTGCGCCCTTAATCACCGTTCCTCGAACGGGTTTTTACTTTTTCTTTTACCTCCAAAACGATTTAAAAACGAATTTGAAAATTTCCCAGCCGCAACTTGAGACCAAACGCACCGAGGTGCGTTTGATTCACTCAAGCTGTGCTCTGATACCAAGTTGTAACGTCCCAAAAATTACAAGCAAATTTAAAATTTTAAATTAAACATTTCATTCATAATAGACCATTAAATGAACCCAACGTTTCGTTTGCAAACTCATAATTAAAATCTTTATAATAAAACCAGCGGAATAAACATTTAATTATTAAATCATAAAAAACAACCAGCTCTCCTCGCGCGCCAGTGTGTACTCGTCACGCCTTGGAACCGCTCGGACCTGAAACCACAGTTTATTGGGAAAGGGTAAGCACGAAGCTTAGTGAATTCCAACACATGCGCAGATAGGAATTATATACACATCACCCCTATCCGCACATAAGCAACAACACCACAGATACATAAAACGAGTAAACGTCTACAAATAATTATGTATCCAACACCTCAGTACCATCGAGGCCTCGGTCCCACCGAATTGTAATGTATCCAACACCTCAGTACCATCGAGGCCTCGGTCCCACCGAATTGTAATGTAACCAACACCTCAGTACCATCGAGGCCTCGGTCCCACCGAATTGTAATGTAACCAACACCTCAGTACCATCGAGGCCTCGGTCCCACCGAATTGTAATGTAACACATTTATACCAAGCATTCAAACCAATCAAATATTACACACCACAAACAACTAGTTCACACCACAAAGACAGTAGTACATACAAGCTATTATGACATGCATACAACCCCTAACTACACAGTGAGAGAACTCACCTCGAATGCGCGCCCAGCTTAATAACACAATTCAAGCTTCACAATTACGGTCACTTCCCAGCACCTAAATGCATGTTAAAACGTGTCAATACAAGACCCGGACCCTATGACACGACACACGCTTAAACCGTCACTAAAACTATTTTCCGTTCTCACTAAACAGGTCTGTTCGGGACCTGTTTCGACCCCTTTAAACCCAGAAAATTCCCAATATTATTTCATGACCAGAAAGTACTCTGAGTTAGGGTTCCAAGGACATATTATACGCCTCCTAACGATTTTTCTACAATTTACTACGGATTTTACAAAAACAGATTCCGGAACAGCGAAAATTCAGCACCCTTCAGTATAAAACGACAAATCGACCCAAGCTACGTCCCGAACTGGGTTTTTCACAAAGCACGGAAAAGTTTCTAGACTCAAAAAGGGAACCTTTGACACCGGTTTCACCCCAAACCGAGTTACGAGCAGAAAGTTATGATTTTCGCAAGATCAAGGCAGATTCCAGAAGTTTTCACATGAAATGACGAAACACCGAACTTGCGACCACTTTTTCGCCTAGTTAGAGGCCGAACCAGTTTTTCGCTAAAACACGGAAAACGTGCTCGACCCTGAACTTGAACCGTGGGCGCCAGTTTCGGCTCAAACGGAGTTACGACGAAAAAGTTACGGTTATATGAAAACTGGACAGAAAACTAATTTTCACATAAAAATGACGATTGTAATTACGGTTACGCGATTAAGGTTACGGGTTGGGGTTTAGCTAACAATGGTTTACGAAAACTGGACAACACCCGGCACCACCCACTGCCACCTCCGGCAGCGGTGGTTGCCGGCGGCGGCGGCGATGTCGCGGTGGTTGTTTTGCCGGAAAAAGAAAAGAAAAAGGAAACGAAACGAAAGACGACTTACCTCGCTGCAACACCGCACACCCGCACCTGCTCCTCTCACTCTCGAAACTTCCGACGAACAGCAGTGGCGGCGGCGGTCTCCGGCGACAGCAGCGGCTCCGACGACCTCTCTCGCGCTGCTCTCTCTCTCTCTCTCTACCTCTCTCTCTCGCGCTGCTCTCCCTCTCTCTACCTCTCTCCTTCGCGATGATCTCTCTCTCTGGCCAACACCAGCAGCGGCGCTGGTGTGGTGGTGGGGGTTTCACGGCAGCCGCACATAACACTAAAAAGAAGGAGAAGAGGCTAGGGTTGGTTTTGGTTGTGGTCACGACGAGAAGAAGGGAGATAGGAAAAAGAGGCTGGGGGCGGTTTTGGTCATGGGCCGACCACCCCATGCACCAAAACGAAAAATTACAACTTGGTCCCTGCAGTTTCAAAACTTAGATGTTAAACCCCAACAGTTAAGATTTACCATTTGGTTCTTATCTCCTAATCCCGTTAAAAATAATTTCGCCTAATAAAATAAATAAATAAATAATTAATTAAAACGCATAACGGGACACGGGCTTTACATATATACTTAGTGAAAATTGTAAGTAAACAATATGTATCAGAGTTTCACTATCGCTGATAAGTACTAAGATCTTACAGTACCGCTGATAGGAACTCTCGCTCTTTAAATTAATCATTCAGTGAACACTGTTCACCATTAATGCTCTGAGTCTGTTCAGTCATTATGATGATCGCTGATAAGTTAGTTGTTTACTTATGATTCCTGAAGACAAGTTTCACGTCATCAAAGGTTCTACGCTGAAGTCGAAGATCAAGCTCAAGAACCAGCGACAAGTCTCCTAATGAACTGATGCGGATCAGCGAAGACTCAGATTTGTCCACTCAACGTGAAGTATCAAGTACAAGACTTCAGCTATCGCTGAACTTTATCATTCGCTGAATAGAAAATGATAATGCTCTGAATCAACGAAAGCTGATCATGAAGTCCTCCGTACAAAGTACTTTTGTCTTAACCCCCCTTGCACGACTCCGTACGAAATGTCAGAAAAGAACCTCCGACTGTCTGAAATCGTACAACCACTCTGATACTACACTGTTCATCCATGCGGCTACTAAGGTTGTCAACCAAGGTCAATGACATGCAACCAACCAGCTGATGACACGTGTAAAGTGTATACTGACTTGCATTAAATGCATGCAGTATATAAAGAGATGAACCCACTTCATTTGAAGTAACTTGCTAACTCTGGACAAGTTCAATCTCTTATCTCAAGATAGGTTATTATTAGTAATTTCATTATCTCTCTTAGTGCAAGAAACCTTAGTGTTCCAACTTGTTTTGATTTAGGTTTATCCTTAATCTTGTTTCCGCAACAAGCTGTAAATTGTTAATGATTTATCAATAAACAATTTAGAAAAGTAAAATCTGTGTGTTTGTATTCAACCCCCCTTCTACAAACTTGTATAGGCCTTCGGGACCAACAGAGACCTATGATCTGGCGTTCCGAGCCGATACGGTCGTTATAGACTTGTGATCTAGCATTTACAGCCGATACGGTCGTTAGAGACCTATGTTACGTTGTGTAAGTTTTGCTTTAGCGATAATCGGTAAAAATTTTACCTTACTCGTGATTATACGGTTAATCTTGTGACTTGCCTTTATTGGCAATCTTGAGATTAAAATGTGCGAGTCGCACTTATTGACGACTTTTGCGTCTTGACATGCGTCTTACCATGACTGGTGATTGTGAATGTACAAGTCGTATTTATTGACGACATATGTCATGACTAGCGATGAGATTTCAACATGCGAGTCGCTTTTATTGGCGACCGAGAATTTTAACCTGTGTTTGCCATGACTGGCGATCATAAGATTAAAAAGGTGAGTCGTCTTTTATCGACGACTATAAATTGCAACCTGCTTTTGCCATGACTGTCCACTAAGTATAGAATGAACAAGAAATCGTGCGACTTAGGCATCCATTGTAATACAACGACTAGAACATAAGTAATAAGACTTTTATACTTTTAAATCGTGTTGGCAAACATAAGCACATGCGATCAAAGCATTCATTCAGAGCATGAAATTTTTCTAAGTTAAAAAACTTAGATCGGGGGGTCGCTAGACCTTACGATCGTACAACTAGATCGTACAATGGACTTGAATCATGTGTCCCTGAGGAAGGACAATCAAGTTATAGACTTGATCGCTTATGTCGTGCGATCCTGCGAAGCTAAAGTCGTATAATAGACTCAGCAACTGATGTCGTGCGATCCTTTTCTGATGCGTTACATTCCAGCTACGTTGGGTATCTCGATTGTCGAGGGTTTGGAGCCGATAGGCGCCTTTACCCGCGACTTCTGAGACACGACAAGGACCTTCCCATTGACCACGACATTAGCAAGCGAGTCGGGGTATTTTACTTCTCAAATTTTCCCTGTCTTGAGGAGATTGTCGACCTCGTCATTTATCACCTTATTCCTTTCAGGAGAAAATTTCCACCGCTTTTGTTTAATAGGTTTAAATGACGGGTCGACATTGAGCTTATGGGAAATGACGCCAGGGTCTATGCCGACCGTGTCCTCGTTCGACCACGCAAAACAATCGGCATGTTCCTGCAAGAAAGATATTAGCTTGTCTTTAAGGCAGGAATCGAGAGACGAACTTACAAAGACTTTCTGGTCAGGCTTGTTCTGGTCCAGGATGACTTCCTCCAGGCGATAGTCGTCGGCTGCTCCAGAAGCATCCCAGACCTGAAACTGCTAAACGGCCTACTTTTGCGGCTTCGGGGTGGTCTTATAGCGGTCACGGGCGACTTTCGGCTCACTTTTGATCTACTGGAACCCCCACGACGTAGGGAACTTCATGGTCTGATGGTATGTCGAGGGGACGGTATTTATTTCATGGATCCATGGTCGACCTAAGATGATATTATAGGCCGACCAACAATCAATGACGTTGAACTTTGTCTGCTTATTGATTCCCCCTGCATAGACAGGCAAGGTAATCTCTCCAAAGGTACTCGTCGCGTCTCCATTGAAACCGACCAAGGTTGTTGAGCGTCGGGTGATTTCCGGTCGATCGATTCCCATGGCCTTGATGGTATCAAGGAAGATGACGTTCGCTGAGCTACCTCCATCGACCAAGATTCTCCGGGTTAAACAATTACCAATCGTGAGTTGAATGATCAACCCGTCATGATGCTTCTGATACGAGTCACCGAGGTCGCCTTGGTCGAACGTGATTTTCATGGCTTCCAACTCCAGATCTCCTTTGGGTCTTGATGAACGCGGGGTAGGTCGATCGTCAGTTGCTTGGCTGGCATGACGTTTGGCTGCGGAATACGTCAGACCGCACACGTCGGAACCACCAGTGATGCAGTTGACGACCTTTGCGTGCTCGGGGGTTGGCGGTCGATCGTCGTTAATTGGAGTAACGACGTCATCGATGATGTTTTTGAGATTTCCCTTCGGGATGTGATATGCTAGCTCCTTTTTGAGAGCTATGCAATCATCTGTCGCATGACCATGGTTGACCTGTGTTTTAAGTCGTAGAGACTTTGTTTCTCACGATATAAATCGCAAAACCTACGTTTTAAGTTATAGGGACTTTTGTTTCTCACGATATAAATCATAAGACCTGCGTTTATATGATCTTGCGAGCCTGCAAGTGGGATGTCACAGTTACCGCAACTTGGAGTCGATAAGCGCTTTTTTCCAAGGACTTTTGAAATCAAAATATGGTATTTCCTACTTTGTGACGGGTGTTCCGAGCCCCCGAGCCCCTCGGATGATGCGATACATTGACTGAGCATTTTTTTTATCAGTGTCTTCCAACTCCGCTTGGATCTTCGTCGTGTAGTCAAGACTTGAAGTCGACAAATAGAAAACGAAAATCTACATAAGAGGAAACGTTAGTAATACGATGTTTATTTCTAAGGAAATCCTTAGTTGGGTCCCACGGATGGCGCCAATTTGTTAATGCCAAAACCGCACTAAACTGTCTTATGCCGAAAATTGTATAAAAATATGATTTAAGGTTTGGTTTCGGACCTTATCAACTAAAGATTGAACCATAGAAATAAACAAGAAAAATAACGAAGAAAATGTAGACGAAACAAGAGATTTTGGTGACGCGGAAAACCCCAAAAAGAGGGAAAAACCGCGGTCGACTGTGTTAGAGCCGACGGTGCACTATGATCGCCAAAAAGGGGCGATAATCCTTTTGTAACAAGTGATATGTGTACAACGGATTACAATAAGAGATAAAATGTACTCATACGTATGTAAAAGTCGTGTGTCGTGTATAAAATGTGTGAAATTAGTTGTCGTCGTATCATTCGAACTGCCGTCGTCGGGTGGTTCGACCTGCTGTCGTGCGAAACTTTGCGTAAGTGAGATATGTTCCATTGCCTTGGAAGACATGTAGGATTGAGTCTTAGTTTGAATGTATGTAGCTTCCTGTCCCTCAGATTGATCACCGGGGGCCTTTATATAGCTTCCGTTGGTAATAAATGTGCTTTAATGGTTGGTTTTGTAACCGATGTCGGCATTAAATGCGCTTTGATGATTGGTTTTGTAACCACTGTCGATCTTTAATGTCATTAAGAGCTCGTCCGTTACTGACCGTTGTACTATAATTGCTTGTAGACCCGCATTAATGAACAAAAGAAACGGCTGTTGACCATTAATGGTTAGTGTAATTGTAAGACTGCTTAAGTTCTGGACGTCGGTCTTATGGAGCATACGACCGTCGCCGAAATATAAGACCATGTATATGACTCGTAAATGTCTTGTAAGACCTTATCTTAATATAAGAATGATCTTATGAAAATGTCGTAAGACCAGGATGTCAGGACGATGCTGTCGCAGGACCAGAGCGATATAAGACCGATGACAGAAGACTGTCGACGTAAGACCGACGAGTCGTAATTGGCAACTCATAACTGACGACATAAGACTAGTGACGTAAGACTAGTGACATAAGACTAGTGTCATAAGACACAAAGATACTATCTCGGATGAATATTGACACAAGATGTCGTATTACGATAATGGGTATTAGCCTTGTCGGTTGGCGGTATGACTGTTGTAGATATTAGGGTAATCAAGGTCCATGGGTCATGTCGAGGGAATTTCCCAAGTCGGTCGAGGGTGTGATTTTTTTACCCAAACAGGTACCAAGGCCAAAGAAATCGAGGAGCAAGAAAGAGAAAGATGAAGAAGAAGAGATTCTTGAGATAGAAGGGATTGAAGTGGAGGGCAATGTGTTTGCAAATTTTGATGTGCTTGTGAATGAAGAAGATGAAGCGAAGAGTGGCCCCGATAAGACAGAGTTCGCAGGAAGTTTTTTAAATGTGCCTTATGACAATAATCATAATGCTGGAAAGAGTGTGAAGACAAATAAGAGGTTCGGGATATAAGTGAGCTGTAGGAAGGTCTGCATGCTAAAGATGATGATTTTGTGGTGGTGACATTGGACGAGTTTTTTTTGTTGTTGCAAAAATAGGGGTGTTTAGGAAAAGTTTGGTAGAAATAAGGGTGTTTTAAAAGTGTTTGTAGAAATAAGGGTGTTTTGAAGAGGGCCCATTATTTTTAATTTCTGATTTTATATATTTTCATTTCAAACCCTATATATTTACAGATTTAACCCTCTTATTTACATCTTACTTTTTATTTATCTCTATTATTTTTAAATTTTTTATTTTTAACTCTTATTATATATTATGTATGAATTGATTTATTTAAAATATATAATTAAGATTTATATATTATTTTTAGTAAACTATATTATTAAATACATCTCTTTATACCTTTAAATTAATTCCAATATTTAATATGTAAAATTCATGTATTATTTTTAAAAAGTTATATAATTAAATTACAAATTTCTACAACTTTATCATAAATTGTCTAGAAAAGTTACAGAATCTTCAAACTCAAAAGCAACAAAAAAATGTCACTATTCATTAATACTCTTCTTGATTAAAATAATTGTCTTCAAAAGTAAAATCATTTTTGTCATTTTTCACGAGAATTCAAAAAAAATGATAAGAACCAAAGGACCTTTGGCCTAGCGGTATTGTAGCCCCTCACCTTCTAGGAGGTCAGGGGTTTAAACTTCACCAAAGGTGAGGAGAGTGTATGAGTTTATTTATTGCATTTGTCGTATATAAATATTATATACTTAAAAAATGATAAGAAGAATGAATAGTAAATAGAAAAATGAATACTAAATTATATTATTAAATATATATCTCATTAATACCTTTGAATTAATATCAATATTTAAATGTTTAACATCACTTATTATTTTTTAATAAGTTATAACAAGTTATATAATGTTAAAATTCATGTATTGATTCAACCGATTTCATAATGAGATGGACATCGTCATCCTGACGAACCTCACAGATGTGGACTATGCCAACAATCTGGACATAATAGAAGAAATTATTCAAATTCTCAACCAAGATTCAATGAGATGTGAACTATATAATCTCTATAATTGATGTTTTAATTTAATTAGTGTTTAATTCGTATTGTAATGTTTTAATTTAGTGTTTAATTCGTATTGTAATGTTTTAATTTAACGTTTTAATTTTTATTGTAATGTCCTATGTACTTGATCTTGTAATTTTGTAACATTTTAATATATTCGTATTCTAATTTACCGTTTAGTTCGTATTGTATTTTCCTAAAATTGCAATATATTAAATATTGGTATTAATTTGAAGGTATTAATGAGATATATTTAATGATATAACTTGCTAAAAATAATATATAAATTGTAGTTATATATTTTGAATAAATCAATTCATATATAATATATAATAAGTGTTAAAAATAAAAAAATTTTAAAATAAATAAAAGTAAGATGCAAGTGAGAGGGTTAAATCTGTAAATATATAGGGTTTAAAATAAAATTATATAAAATTAGGAATTAAAAATAATGGACCCCTCTCAAAACACCCCTATTTATACAAACACTTTTAAAACACCCCTGTTTCTATCAAACTTTTTCTAAAAACCCTATTTTTGCAAAAAACTCGACATTGGACCCCAAGATTCGAGGTGATGCGGCTGTCATTACAAACATCAAGATCGAGTTTGAGGAAAAGGCTTGATCACAGATATGTTTTTCTATTCCTTATTCATTTTCATTTCCATCTGGTTTCCAATTTCGTGTCCATTTCTGTATCCGTTTAATCTCAAATAAAATATAATTTCGAGCCAAGCGACAAAAAATATATATTATGTCTTCAATTCGTGCAATGTAAAAATCTTTTGTTCCAAATTCTTATGTCTCATTCTTCTTCATTAATCACATATGAATTTGAATAAAATAAATTTAAATATATAAAAGTTTGATGGGTTTTCAATCACTGCTAGACATGGATGAGACTCTGATTTTGGAACGGGAAATTGACGAAAATAGCCATTCCAACACCCCTAATTGAGAAAATAGTCAAAATCTCTCCCGTATTACGAAAATGGTCATGGGTCCGCACTCGATTCCAGTGCGGACCGCACTCGTACCCAAAACGACGGCGTTTCCAGCTCCGGATGAATTTTTTTTTAAATCCGGTCCGGCACCGCAAGTGCGGAGCCAAAAGAAACCCTAATTACATGCGCCTCTCTCTTTAAAAACAAGAACAACCCCACCAGCCCCACCCACCTGCGATTTTTTAAAAAAAAATGGTCCCCTCCTCTCTGTTATTTTTTTAAAAATTTGGTCTCTTCCTTGTTATTTTTTTAAAAATTTGGTCCCCCTTGGCATGTGAAGTCGAGCACGAGAGTGGAATACACACATTTTTTACACACAATGTCGAACGAGGTAAGTTTTGTTAACACAATGTTCTCATCTTTTGTTGTTTTAATCTAAGTTTGTATCAAGCTTTGTGTAAGTTTTTTAATGTTTGTATTGTATGAAAAATGTAATGTTTGCTAAATTTTACATAATGCTTTTGTTCACATTTGTTGTATTTTGGAGTATGTAATGTTTTTTTAACACAATGTTCTCATCTTTTATTTTTTTAATATAAGTTTGTATTAAACTTTGTTATTAATGTTATATATGAAAAATGTATGTATGAAAAATGTAATGTGTAAGTTTATTAATGTTATATTTGAAGAATGTAATGTTGTTTAAGTTGGGAAAATTCTGTTTGCTGGAAGTTTACAGATTTGGCCCCTATAGTTGGAAAAATGACGGTTTAGGCCCCTAAACTTTAAAAAATGACGGTTTAGGCCCCTAAACTTGGATTTTCACCCAACTTGGTAGACAAGTAGTCCCATGCATTTCCAAAATTCTGTTTTCTGGAAATTTACAGATTTGGCCCTTATAGTTTGAAAAATGACGGTTTAGGCCCCTAAACTTTGAAAATTGGCACTTTAGGCCCCTAAACTTGGATTTTCACCAAACTTTGTAGACAAGTAGTCCCATGCATTTCCAAAATTCTGTTTTCTAGAAATTTACAGATTTGGCCCCTATAGTTTGAAAAATGACGGTTTAGGCCCCTAAACTTTGAAAATTGGCACTTTAGGCCCTAAAAATTGGCATTTTGACGGTTTAGGCCCCTAACATTGGATATTTATATACGCAGGCAAATAGGGAGTCTTTGACGATTAAGTCAAATCTAATCCGGTTGAGAGAAATTCGTGGGAAGTTAATCGAGCGTAGGCTTGATCTTTTTCGCACCACTTGTTTTGGTGCGTTTCTGGATTCTCAGGACTTCCATAACGACCCTGCGCTTGTTCTTACCATGTTGAAGAATGAGATACCCCCCTGGTGATCTGCCAAGGGATTCATTATATTACCGTTTTCACGGGCACACACTTAGGTTTGGCCCGGAGGAGTTCTGTCTTATGTCGGGACTCCTTTTTGGCCCGACGCCGGGCCTTCCTGCATCCAGGCCTGAGGGGTTTGTTCATAGAATATTTGGGAACGGTAAATTGACCATTGGCCGCCTCAAGCCCTTGTTTGACACCTTCAGCAACCAAGTTGGTGTAGACGGTTTCTCGGACATTGATGTTGTCCGAGTATGTTTGATGATGATGGTGGAGGAGTTGTTCCTTGGTCGACAGCATCATTTGCCCATTTCGCACACCGTCCTTGCATTGATAGAGAATCTTGGGGCTTGGAACCGATATCCTTGGGGCAGTTTCATCTGGGATTATACATATTCCCAGATGAAAGATTTTATTGAGCGTCGTACAGATCTTAAAAACAAGCTGACGTTAACGGGCTTTATCCAGCCGTTCAAGGTTAGTTACCATAATATTAAATATTTCTACAATTGTTAATGAGTTTGTAGGTGTAACATTACTTTTTCCACAGATATGGATTCTCGAGACTTTTCCTCGCTCGAGTAGGTATTTCGTGCAGCACAACCGGGTTCCTAGGATAACTAGGTGGGCTAGGACCCGAAAAGTATTATATACACAAGAAATTAGTGACATTTTGTTGGTGTTGATGCTGCAGGTAAGTTTTTTTACAATGTTGGAGGTTTGTATGAAGATAACCCCTAAAATTCTAATATTTCGTCAACTCTTGCATATTTTAGGACCAACCACTCACGAGACTTGACGCCACAGATCAAGAGGAGGCAGAGTGGTGGTATTGGTCCAGCCAGATGTTCTTCCATCCAGTTAGTGACCCTGAAGACGACGGCGACGATGATGACGATGACGACAATGATGATGAGGACGAGGCCGTTAACGATCAGGAGCACAATACATCAAGGATTCCGGAGTCCACCAACACCAATCCGAGCTTCACCAATCAGGGATTTAAGGTTCGGCCACCACCAATCCGTTTCTCAGATCTGCCCTTTAGGGAGTTTCCGTCCGATGACCCGAACTGGGCGCATGTGGGTCTGCGGGCGCATGTGGGTCTGCTTCAGCAGGCTGGTGTTTGGCTTGAGCATCGTTTTGAGGCGGGTTTGAATGTAAGTATTTCATTTAACATCGTTTAACATTTTCGTATGCAAACTTACTAACACAGCCGAATGTGTCGTTCAGGCACCCCCTATGGACACTAACTGGTATGACGGGTTTGAGGATATATTGACTCCCAGTCCAGCACAGGCGAATGTGTCGTTTCATCCCAGTTCATCACAGCCGAATGTGTCGTTTCGTCCACCAGGACCGACGATGGTGCCGCAATCCCGCTCTTCCATGAGCATGTCAATGCCGCTTCATGATGCTGGCGTGCGCATGTCACCCGTGTTCAACAGTCCTGTGAGAGACCTAAACGCAGCTCTGAACGAGGAGGAGAGGCTTGGTAGGGGGGCACGCCAGCCTGTTGCGAATTCGAGATATTTTAATTCTCCTTACACACAGCTCGGTGATACTACCCCCGCCAGGCCCCGTCCGACTGGCACCAGTAGGCTGCAGCGTCAGGATACGAGTCTTCAAGCCACCGTGTCCCAAAATGTTGAGCAACTCTACATCCTCAGGCAGTTTCCGACCACTTTGAGGATTTCTTGTTTACCTCGGCAACATGCAGTTCCAACGTTTTGGGGGCAACTATTGGGCTATGAAAACCATGGATGGTTTGAAGACATGGTTAGTACATTCATATGTTATTATAGTCCTACAATTTGAATACCAAAAAAGCTTTCCTGTACCTGTAGCTTATCATTGAATGGTTTATTTATAGCATATCGAGGCATGGTTTCGAATGACGCTCATCGCACGTTCTCCATGACTCGCATTACCGGGAATGCGGAATGATACACCCAATCCGTCCTGTTCAGTTGCCAAGAACCCCCAGGCCAAATACGTAGCTTAATTTTATCAGGTAAGGAACTCATTTCTGAAAACATTTGTTTCAAAGAAATGGGAAAAAATCAAATTGGAAAACTAAGAAAAAATCGTACATAAATACACAAAATAGGGTTCGCCGGGTCCGCACTTGCGGTGCCGGACCGGATTTAAAAAAAAATTCATCCGGAGCTGGAAACGCCGTCGTTTTGGGTACGAGTGCGGTCCGCACTGGAATCGAGTGCGGACCCATGGCCATTTTCGTAATACGGGAGAGATTTTGGCTATTTTCTCAATTAGGAATGTTGGAATGGCTATTTTCGTCAATTTCCCTTTTGGAACAGCTAGCACACTACTTTTATCCGTTGGTGAATGTATAATCTAGTTATTATAATAAGATAAAACAATTTTATGTATATTAAAAGTGTATCCGTAATATATATATATATATACTAGATATGTACCCGTACGCGATACGGCGTGAAGTATCTCGAATCTAAAACCGAGAATTCAAAAAAATAAGTTTGTTTCATGTTCATATTTATTCGCTTTTAAATCGCATATTAAATGTATAAAATTAAAGGTAAATATGGTTAATTGGTCAACAAATAAAAAATATTCGTTCGATAGTTGGGTCCTCAAACCTATAACATTTGTGCTCATTTTGAAGGTTTTGATGAGCGGTTATAATGGTATAATTTATAAAAAAAAGAAAAACATATTTTGTTTGATGTATTTTAGTTTATGTATGTTGATATGATAAGGATGTAAAATGAAAAATGAAAGGAGAATGGATATAAAGTAATTAAATAACTAATTATAATAATATAAAGTGTAATTTAAAAATAAAAAACAATTTAATTTTTAATTATCATGTTGAACGTTGGAGGTTGTAAAGCTTTTTAACTCGTACATGATGTATCGAAATTTGTACTTCTTAAAAATTCATGAATAACCATGACTGGAATTATTGTTAAAAAAGTATAATAGATAAATATAGATAATAGCGTAAAATGTACAAGTTTAAAAAAAATCTCGGTACGTCATTCTTGAAAAATCTTGATACATATTTATGATATTTAACAATATTATTAAGTTAAAAAATATTCAATAATAAACTTATTTTGAAATTATTGACGAGAATATTGTAATAATATAATTTGTAAAAAATGCATTTATTAATATGTTTTAGTTAAACTATTATTATGTATTTTTAATATTATAAGGGTGTAAAATGAAAATAAATAATGTAAGGTATAAAACAAATTAATTCGTACATGTTCATGATATATAATAATATGATTAAATCCAAAAATATTCAATATTATGCTCATTTCGAAGGTATTGATGAGACGATTACAATGCGTAAGTTTATTAATGTTATATTTGAAGAATGTAATGTTGTTTAAGTTGGGAAAATTCTGTTTGCTGGAAGTTTACAGATTTGGCCCCTATAGTTGGAAAAATGACGGTTTAGGCCCCTAAAATTTAAAAAATGACGGTTCAGGCTTCTAAACTTGGATTTTCTCCCAACTTGGTAGACAAGTAGTCCCATGCATTTCCAAAATTCTGTTTTCTGGAAATTTACAGATTTGGCCCTTATAGTTTGAAAAATGACGGTTTAGGCCCCTAAACTTTGAAAATTGGCACTTTAGGCCCCTAAACTTGGATTTTAACCAAACTTTGTAGACAAGTAGTCCCATGCATTTCCAAAATTCTGTTTTCTAGAAATTTACAGATTTGGCCCCTATAGTTTGAAAAATGACGGTTTAGGCCCCTAAACTTTGAAAATTGGCACTTTAGGCCCCTAAAATTGGCATTTTGACGGTTTAGGCCCCTAACATTGGATATTTATATACGCAGGAAAATAGGGAGTCTTTGACGATTAAGTCAAATCTAATCCGGTTGAGAGAAATCCGTGGGAAGTTAACCGAGCGTAGGCTTGATCTTTTTCGCACCACTTGTTTTGGTGCGTTTCTGGATTCTCAGGACTTCCATAACGACCCTGCGCTTGTTCTTACCATGTTGAAGAATGAGATACCCCCTGGTGATCTGCCGAGGGATTCATTATATTACCGTTTTCACGGGCACACACTTAGGTATGGCCCGGAAGAGTTCTGTCTTATGTCGGGACTCCTTTTTGGCCCGACGCCGGGCCTTCCTGCATCCAGGCCTGAGGGGTTTGTTCATAGAATATTTGGGAACGGTAAATTGACCATTGGCCGCCTCAAGCCCTTGTTTGACACCTTCAGCAACCAAGTTGGTGTAGACGGTTTCTCGGACATTGATGTTGTCCGAGTATGTTTGATGATGATGGTGGAGGAGTTGTTCCTTGGTCGACAGCATCATTTGCCCATTTCGCACACCGTCCTTGCATTGATAGAGAATCTTGGGGCTTGGAACCGATATCCTTGGGGCAGTTTCATCTGGGATTATACATATTCCCAGATGAAAGATTTTATTGAGCGTCGTACAGATCTTAAAAACAAGCTGACGTTAACGGGCTTTATCCAGCCGTTCAAGGTTAGTTACCATAATATTAAATATTTCTACAATTGTTAATGAGTTAGTAGGTGTAACATTACTTTTTCCACAGATATGGATTCTCGAGACTTTTCCTCGCTCGAGTAGGTATTTCGTGCAGCACAACCGGGTTCCTAGGATAACTAGGTGGGCTAGGACTCGAAAAGTATTATATACACAAGAAATTAGTGACATTTTGTTGGTGTTGATGCCGCAGGTAAGATTTTTTACAATGTTGGAGGTTTGTATGAAGATAACCCCTAAAATTCTAATATTTCGTCAACTCTTGCATATTTTAGGACCAACCACTCACGAGACTTGACGCCACAGATCAAAAGGAGGCAGAGTGGTGGTATTGGTCCAGCCAGATGTTCTTCCATCCAGTTAGTGACCCTGAAGACGACGACGACGATGATGACGATGACGACAATGATGACGAGGACGAGGCCGTTAACGATCAGGAGCACAATACATCAGGGATTCCGGAGTCCACCAACACCAATCCGAGCTTCACCAATCAGGGATTTCAGGTTCGGCCACCACCAATCCGTTTCTCAGATCTGCCCTTTAGGGAGTTTCCGTCCGATGACCCGAACTAGGCGCATGTGGGTCTGCTTCAGCAGGCTGGTGTTTGGCTTGAGCATCGTTTTGAGGCGGGTTTGAATGTAAGTATTTCATTTAACATCGTTTAACATTTTCGTATGCAAACTTACTAACACAGCCGAATGTGTCGTTCAGGCACCCCCTATGGACACTAACTGGTATGACGGGTTTGAGGATATATTGACTCCCAGTCCAGCACAGGCGAATGTGTCGTTTCATCCCAGTTCATCACAGCCGAATGTGTCGTTTCGTCCACCAGGACCGACGATGGTGCCGCAATCTCGCTCTTCCATGAGCATGTCAATGCCGCTTCATGATGCTGGCGTGCGCATGTCACCCGTGTTCAACAGTCCTGTGAGAGACCTAAACCCAGCTCTGAACGAGGAGGAGAGGCTTGGTAGGGGGCACGCCAGCCTGTTGCGAATTCGAGATATTTTAATTCTCCTTACACACAGCTCGGTGATACTACCCCCGCCAGGCCCCGTCCGACTGGCACCAGTAGGCTGCAGCGTCAGGATACGAGTCTTCAAGCCACCGTGTCCCAAAATGTTGAGCAACCCTACATCCTCAGGCAGTTGCCGACCACTTTGAGGATTTCTTGTTTACCTCGGCAACATGCAGTTCCAACGTTTTGGGGGCAACTATTGGGCTATGAAAACCATGGATGGTTTGAAGACATGGTTAGTACATTCATATGTTATTATAGTCCTACAATTTGAATACCAAAAAAGCTTTCCTGTACCTGTAGCTTATCATTGAATGGTTTATTTATAGCATATCGAGGCATGGGTTCGAATGACGCTCATCGCACGTTCTCCATGACTCGCATTACCGGGAATGCGGAATGATACACCCAATCCGTCCTGTTCAGTTGCAAAGAACCCCCAGGCCAAATACGTAGCTTAATTTTATCAGGTAATGAACTCATTTCTGAAAAAATTTGTTTCAAAGAAATGGGAAAAAATCAAATTGGAAAACTAAGAAAAAATCGTACATAAATACACAAAATAGGGTTCGCCGGGTCCGCACTTGCGGTGCCGGACCGGATTTAAAAAAAAATTCATCCGGAGCTGGAAACGCCGTTGTTTTGGGTACGAGTGCGGTCCGCACTGGAATCGAGTGCGGACCCATGGCCATTTTCGTAATACGGGAGAGATTTTGGCTATTTTCTCAATTAGGGATGTTGGAATGGCTATTTTCGTCAATTTTCCTTTTGGAACAGCTAGCACACTACTTTTATCCGTTGGTGAATGTATAATCTAGTTATTATAATAAGATAAAACAATTTTATGTATATTAAAAGTGTATCCGTAATATATATATATATATATATATATATATATACTAGATATGTACCCGTACGCGATACGGCGTGAAATATCTCGAATCTAAAACCGAGAATTCAAAAAAATAAGTTTGTTTCATGTTCATATTTATTCTCTTTTAAATCGCATATTAAATGTATAAAATTAAAGGTAAATATGGTTAATTGGTCAACAAATAAAAAATATTCGTTCGATAGTTGGGTCCTCAAACCTATAACATTTGTGCTCATTTTGAAGGTTTTGATGAGTGGTTATAATGGTATAATTTATAAAAAAAAGAAAAACATATTTTGTTTGATGTATTTTAGTTTATGTATGTTGATATGATAAGGATGTAAAATGAAAAATGAAAGGAGAATGGATATAAAGTAATTAAATAACTAATTATAATGATATAAAGTGTAATTTAAAAATAAAAAACAATTTAATTTTTAATTATCATGTTGAACATTGGAGGTTGTAAAGCTTTTAAACTCGTACATGATGTATCGAAATTTGTACTTTTTAAAAATTCATGAATAACCATGACTGGAATTATTGTTAAAAAAGTATAATAGATAAATATAGATAATAGCGTAAAATGTACAAGTTTAAAAAAAATCTCAGGTACGTCATTCTTGAAAAATCTTGATACATATTTATGATATTTCACAATATTATTAAGTTAAAAAATATTCAATAATAAACTTATTTTGAAATTATTGACGAGAATATTGTAATAATATAATTTGTAAAAAATGCATTTATTAATATGTTTTAGTTAAACTATTATTATGTATTTTTAATATTATAAGGGTGTAAAATGAAAATAAATAATGTAAGGTATAAAACAAATTAATTCGTACATG
Source organism: Saussurea involucrata (assembly GCA_033807775.1). NCBI lineage: Eukaryota > Viridiplantae > Streptophyta > Magnoliopsida > Asterales > Asteraceae > Saussurea > Saussurea involucrata. The sequence goes on from CM066320.1 coordinate 167,138,415, forward strand.
TTCATGATATATAATAATATGATTAAATCCAAAAATATTCAATATTATGCTCATTTCGAAGGTATTGATGAGACGATTACAATTGTGTAATTTGTAAAAAAGAAATGTATTTTAGTTCATTTACATTATTTATGTTTATATGATAAGAGTCTAAAATGAAAAATAAAAAAGTAAGAGATTAAAAGTAAACTAAATACCTAATTATAAGGGTAGTAAATGTAACGTATACATTAAAAAAATTGAATTAATAAGAGGTTTAAGGAGGAGTGAATGTGGGTGTGCTAATTGAACTTATAATGTAAACTGCGTCCAGATACATGTTTAGGTGGGAAAATACTGAAGTCGGCTCACCAGAAGTCAACACGTGGCATGCTAGTTACTTATTTATTAACGGGTATATTTTATTTGTATATGTTTGTCAATTAGTTATTTATCAGTTCTAAAATATTTAAAAAACTTTAATACATATGCTATGATAATCTGTAATATTGATTTAAAGATAATTACATTAATGAGTGCAGTATTTATGATTAATAATATTTTTTAAAGAGTTTTTAAGATAATTACATTAATAGGAGGATTCAAATAAGAAACCAAAAGCAAAGAAAGAGAGATGACATATGAATATTACAATTTTTAATCGATTAAATCTTATTGGCATATGTGTGAATCTAATCAATAAAAAAAAATAATAAAAAAATATATATATATAGACTTGGGTACCAAGGGAATTTTGTGAAACCTAAAAGACCCATTCTTGATCGTTGGATTAGATAATCAAAGTGATCAATGGTCAGTTTTTTCACGGTGGCATTTTTGTAATGAGTTTAAAGTCTGGTGACATTGATGATAGTCCCTCAAAGGTGATTGTGAAAATAGGATTCAATCGTTCAATTTTTTCACGGGCTAATTAGGAAAATAACCTTAAATGAGGTTTTAAGTAACTACATGACCTTTTAAAATCTAAAATTAACTTAATGACCTTGGTAATATGTTATTCCTAAAATACCCTTAATGAGGCAACTTAAAAAAATAAAATAAAAATACCAATATTAATGTATTACTAAAATACCCTTAATGAAATCTGGAACGTGCCTTTTATAACTACCATAGGTTGACTTTTCTATTAATTGCTCTCCAAGAAAAATTTCTTCAACAAAATCTCCTCCATTCATAAAAATTCTTCAATAAGTTTTACTAGTTTTTCTTCTACCCGTGATCTCAGTTCTACATGAAACTGATATCAAATTTGTAGGCAAAAATCATTCATAGTGGTTATAAGAACATCCTTGAAGCACATAAGAAGTAAAAGAAAATGTAAGTTCTTCATTGTTGATTTGAATGATCGGAAAAATACAAATGTAGGATGTTTGAGTTGTTTAAAATCTTTTAAAAAGATCTAAAATCATGTTTACATCCATTTTCGTTAAAAATCTACACCAATTGACAAAAAAAAGTTGAAACACTTTGAGTTATTGTGATGGAGAAGATGATACAGATGAACTCGACTGGATCTGTCGAGCACGACTAGACCCATTTGAACTAGACGTAGAAGACGATGCTCAGCTATATACGGGAATGTTCGACTGGACCAGTCAAGTTCGACCGGACCCATTCAACCTCTGTTGATTCGATGTGGCATTCTCTCGAAGACTCGACTGGGCAGTCGAGACTATGTTGGATCCAGTCGAGTCTAGCAAGGTTGCACATGTCGCGTGTTTGATCTTGATAAACTTCCATGTGTACATGCTATAGTTGCGTACGAGTAAGCAGGGATACAAGTATATGATTTGTGCTCTAAATACTACAAGTTAAGTACTTAGACATTGGTATATACAGAAACCATTTATCCGGTTCCCCAAGAAATGGATTGGCATATTCCTGAAGATGTGGTGTTAATGAAGGTAAATCCTCCTGATGTTCCCAAGAAACGCGGAAGAACTCAAAAGCAACGATACCCATCAGTAGGAGAAGAAAGTAAAAGAAAAAGAAAAAGATGTGAGATATGTGGAGACCTTGGACACACACAAAAAAACTTGCCCCTTCGACCCATAGATTCTTAGAATTTCTTTAATGTATTTTTCCTTCTATGAACATTAGCCTTGTTTATTTAAGAATGATGTTTTTTAATATTTTTTATATCATGAAATTAATTCAGAGATATTTTATTTAAGAATTATTTTTATTGTTTATGTCATGATATTAATTCAAAGAGATTAAAAGACCGCGAGTAGCTAAAGTTTTGTGAGACTGGACCAGTGTCCGACTGGTCCAGTCCAGTCATGCTTATCAATGAAGGTCGACTCCACGAGTTGGGTCATACTTGGACGAGTCATGCTTATTAATACAGATCGACTGGCCGAGTTGGGTCAGACGGGATCCAATCACGCTAGTTAAAAATAGTTCGACTAGATACAGTCTGGTATGACTGGGTATAGCCAAACAAATTTGTCGAGGGTCAATGCAGGACACGACAGGGTGAGTATGGTATAAACTCAATATAAATCAACTAAAAAGAAAGACTAGGGACTTGTGACTCTAAGGGGCCATTTGGTTTGATGAAATGGTTTGGATGGATTTGGATTTATGTGAAATGACTTAAATTGGTTTTTAGGATTTGGAATGGAATTGAATTATATTCTTTATAAAAACAAATGTTTTAAACATTTTTTAAAGTTTATTATATATAATGCATTCATAATCCCTTGAAATAGTTGATTACGCTAAACTAGTTAAATCAAACAAGTGCATTCATACTTATGACTCTAACACGTGCATTCATACGTATTAACAATGATTGATTGGTATAGTTGTATCTCACGATGTCATGTACTTAGTATATAACCCACTTGTTGTCCAATCATGATATTTGATTATGTTAACCTATTTTGAATTGAATTGCCTCCAAGTTTAACCTAGATGCCAATATAACACAATATAATATACTATAATATAGTACGTCACATATTATAATATAGTATAGCATATTGATTATGTTAACCTATTTTGAATTGAACTACCTCCAAGTATGTCATGTACTTAGTATATAACCCACTGAGTGAGCCCAAAACTGTCCCCTCACATTGGTGTTCTTAGAGAGTTCTTATAAGAACCTCATCTTTTTTAGGTTCTTAAATAAGAACTTTGGTTCTTACCTTGATGTTGGTGTGAATTGACATATTTGATAGTTTTATTTTATTTTCTTTACTTTATAATTAATAAGTTGGAAAAAATACATAGAACCCACAAAAAGGAGGTTCTTATAAGAACTACCACTATAGACTTTTATATAAGTTCTTATTTTAATGAGTTGAGAATGAGATGACAACAAAAAGTGCAAAAAAAATTCTTATAAACCGAGTCTACTCATGCTAAATCAAGTAGCTCGACCGACTCGACTGGTTAGTCATGCTCATTGTTAGAGCTAGACCAGATCCAGTCTGGTACGACTGTGCCAATCATGCACATTTTTTAACAGATTGACTGGACCAATAGAGTCAGATTGGGTCCGATCATGCTACTAAAAAGGTCGACTGGAGCCGGTCTAGTCCGACTGGATATAATCATGCACATTGGAACCAATAGAGTTAAAATGGGTCCAGTCATGTTTTAAAAATCCTCGACTGGATATAATATACGCACATTGGAACCAATAGAGTTAAAATAGGTCCAATCATGTTACTAAAAAACCTCGACCGGATATAATCATGCACATTGGAACCAGTAGAGTTAAAATGGGTCCAGTCATGTTAATAAAAAACCTCGACCGGGTCGAGTCTAACCCGATTGAAAGCAATATAAAATTGATTATATCAAAAAGATATCCAACTATTCTATTACACCGATAAACAAAAAGTCCAAAATAAGATATATATCATGGGTCCCAATCAGCCCAAAAACATCCACAACTAATTTTCTAAATAACTTCCATAATGTTGCACACGAACCTGTCAAAGTGAAAATATAAACTTGGTTGCGTATAGTCGTATATACCAAAGTCACCTGCATTGCTGTTTGAAAAAAAAAATAGATTCATTAAATATATAATAATTAGATTCATTAAATATATAATAAAAAGATTAAAACTAAGGGGGTGTTTGGGAGTGCTTATATTTTTAACTTATGCTTATTTGCTTATAACTTATCTCCGTTCCAGAAAAGTCACTTTGGATCTACTTCTCAAAAAACTCCTTATCTACTTCCTGGGAACGTGATAAGCAGTTTTTTTTGAAATCCAAACACTCATGTGCTTCCTGGAAACACAATAAGCAGATAAGGAGTTTTGAAACACACTCCCAAACACCCCCTAAAAAGAAGTAAATTTACTTTGCTTGTTGAAGCACTTCCCTCCACATTTCGTTGATTGTCACCGACTTTAGCAACAATCAGTGAATCTAGCTTAGACTCCAATGATGAAAACTTTTCATTTATGTGACTCTCCAACTTAGATGTATTGGCCTTCATTTTGTTCCCTCTTGCATCATCATTCTTTATATGCCAAGAATTTAGAAGAAATCATTTGTTACCAAATAACTAAAAATATATACACTACTAGAAGAAACATGTCACAAACAAAAGATGTTAGAGAATCTTTAAAGTTCTACTAACTTAGCCGCTACTTGACTGACACTGTTTAACCCGACTGGTCCAGTCTGACCCGACAGATTGGCAACGGTGACAAGTATTATACACCTATTTTGCCAAAAATGTTGTTAAGGCTTCAGTGTGTGTTTGCCAAAAAAGAAGCTCTAACAACTTAATTTTAAATTAAAATATAACTCTTAGAAATGCATGCTTTTATAGTAGACCAACCCATCCTTTTATCAATTTATTCTTACACACTCCGTCAACATAAGGTATATGTTACTATCAGATCTTTTAGAAGGATGCTTGACCACACAATTTTTTTCCTTTACACAGTTCACTTTTGTTTCATCTAAAAACCTCTCTTCATAAAAAAGATACAGATATTTAACAAACTCACAAGTGATCAACGTAAAACTCACAAGAACCATGAATACATGCAATTAATAAAAAAAGGTAGCAATTAATGGTACTATTTGAAAACAAGGTTAGCTTAATTACTTCTTTTATTCACAGATCATAAAAGGCCATGAATTATATGAATATATTAGTGTCAGTGTGGCATATTGTAATGAAGTTTTGGTGCCATCATTTATAATAATCTACTACATAGATGGTAAAAACTTTCGCGTATGTTTGTTGTCAATAATTTCTTGAAATCAGGTGGAACTTAATCCCTTCTGTAAGTAGATTAATTGCTAGTTATTGGTTAATTGCTTGTCTTTTAGCATTTTTGGATCACATAATGAGATATATAAACGATACTTGACATAATTTAAAACAAAGTAGCAATTGATGGTAGTATTTGAAAATAAGAAAAATGGTTGAATGAGAAAACCAAATGAAAAAGAGACTTACAATCCTGTCGAGAGAAGCAATTTAGATGAAAAGGAGTGGAGGCGATCGGTCTACAAAGTTGTGAGTTGTCGAACTTGACGAGAGTGGCGGTCGAGCGGTGGAGCGGTCGATCGGCGGAGCGACGATGGAAACGACCGGTAGGATGACGATGAAGGTGTGGTGGAAGACGATTCTGGGGGGTGGTGACGTCCGATGGGGCAGATTGTCGTCGGGGTAAAAATCTCACAGGGAAGATGAGGGGGCGTGAATGGAGGAAGAGGAAGATGGGTAGAAGACAGTAAAAGATGAATTAGGGTTTTTTACTGAGGAGTTTGTTGTTTTAATTATGGGTATAATTCGTTGGAAATTTGAATTATAATTAAGGATAATGAATGGTTGGTATAATTCGTTGGAAATTTGAATTATAATTAAAGATAATTAATGGTTTTAATTAATAGGGGTACTTTGGTAATTTACTAGATATTATTAATATAAAAATAATATAAAATAAAATTAAAATAAGAGAAGGTTAGATAGCTAAATCGGGTTTCCTAGAAGGCTATTCACCTAAATAACCCTTTTTTCACACATAGAAAACCTCTCCAAGATACGACGATTTCCAGCGATCCTCCATTCTCGCTTAAAGGTGAAGGACTCTAATACAAATTTACTCTTCAATCGTCTAAATCGTGCATCAAAAGCTTGACATATTAACATTTTGTAAGTGAAATCGTACCAAAATAGGATTTTTTAAGAAAAACTAGGGTTTTATGTTAAAGAAATCGTGCATCAACAACTACCATTTTTGATTTTTATTATGAGTTAGTTGAACACTGGGAAAACTAAATAGGATGTTAGTAAACAATGAGTTTCAGATTCACGTTCAATAGAAATAAGCAACTTGGATATTGCTAGAGCTTTTCAATTGATTTCAACAGTTTAATGTATCATTCGATTTCGCCTCTGTACACCCACCATCACAAATCCAGCAAAAAACATGTTTCTATTTCGATCTACATAATGCCTCAGCTCCAATTTATGTTCATATGTGGTATACAGTTGAAATTGAAGCTGGTGTGTGTGTCATTTTTTTGTGGGTAGGTTGTAGACTAGATAGTAATTGTACACAGTAATAAAGTTAAACCTGTTTCATGTATTGTATGTTGCTCTGTTTTTTAATTTTATTTCTACAATGGACTTATTTGAACCTGTTACTCCTTGTAGTACTTTGCCTAATTGAGTAAGAGATTTTTAAATCTTTTGCCATGTTGTTATATGCAACATATTTTCCATGATTGAACCCATTAAAAGATTCAAAAGGTTAGCAAACAGTGGTTCAAGGTTTTAACTTTTTGTTGCTCTATCTAGCAAGTTAGTTAGTTGAATAATGGATAACATGTGTTGCCTATGTTTGAACTCAAAGTGAGCTTTACAAGCAATGCTTATCCTTATAACCATACATGAGCGTTCATGTAAAACTAATTACATGGTTTTGAAACATACAAAACTACTCTATGATTCATATATTACATCTTTTTACAGCAAAACAGTTCTTATATTTGTAAATTTAAATACTACCTTATAATATTCATTTATATGTATATATCCCATTAAGCTAGAATACTGGTTTGATCACCGGTTATGTATATCCTCAAGGTTTATTAATTTCGTTCAATGAAGTCTTTCCGTATCAAAAGTCTATAGATTCATTGATGCTTAACATATATTTGGCTCGGAATTTATGTTGGTAATAAAGTCTCATTGATGACCAAAGGCATCTCAGGTTGAGAAAGAAAAGTGTTACGTTTTTATGCATCGACACTTGTACATGCCATGTGCAGTGGATATATATTCAACACCCACACAATATAACTTTTTGCGTAGACCACCACTCGACTCTTCACCTATACTTAATGCTTTATTTCTGTTTGTATGATTGTATTTATTGTATGTTGCCGGATTTTGTTTCAGATTGTTAGAAATCATGGCTTGTTGTTGCCTTGTTGTTACGGTGTTTAAATCTTAATGAACACACATGACGTAAATAGTCATTTTTAATGCGTGTTACTTTGTTTGTATTTCAACAGGCTCATTAAAATAGAAAAGTATGTGGTTAACAAAAAAAGTTGTTTCCAAGTACAAAAATACTCTAGAGGAAGACAATGGAAAATATCTCAAACCTTCTTCTGCTTCTGAACGTTAAAATGAGATGAACGCTAAAGGTAACAACTGAATGAACCCTCACTACAAGTTACTGTGCAGGTTAAGTGGTTTGTTGTTTAGATTTTTTAACTGCTTCTTTACTTTATCTTTGACGTAACTAGAAGAAACATAAGAAAATCATTGAAGTTCCTAAATTGCTTTGTGTCAAATAGTTCTTACCCTCGTATTAAATGAACAAACCTTTACTGCAAACCTATTGTGAAGGTTCACTTGATTTCACTCAGGACCAACTTATCTTTAATACATTGTTATAATTTGAGTTATTTGTATTTCAATACTATAGACAGTTATGATGAGACAAGGATGATGTTAAAACTTCCAGTTGAAACAGATTGATAATACTTCATTTTCTTGATAGATCAATAGTACTCCATTTTATAAAATATATACTTGAGCACTAAATGTTAGATTTCCATGTTTATGTTCATCTTATTAACCAATTATAGTAAATTATATCTCCAAGGACTAAAAGAATGTTTGTAATTTAAATTGCTTCTCCTTTCATTTGAAACAAATAAACCTGCACATAATCTTTGTTGTGAAGGTTTAGTTTTATTTCTATACTTAGATGATGTCCGAACTTAACCGTCATTTCACAAATGACCTTTCCTTGCTCATGATTCATTTCACGCATGGTCATCAACATGTGTAGTGGGATCTCATTACTTGATAGATTGATAATACTTTAATTGATTAAACTAAAGCTTCAAGCACCTAATCCTTCTGTCAGATTTTCATGTTTGAATTTAAGCAAAACAAATAATAGATAATACACGACCGGATGAAGTTAAAAAAATGAATAGATATTGAACGCGCACAGTTAGAACTTGGAATCAAGTGGACATGATGAAGAGAAGTTGGAATCAAACGTACTCAAAATCAAGCCACAATTCCAAAGGGAGCAAAAGGTATTAAACTGTTGAACTTTCCCAAATTTTGTCAAACAACTCTTACCCTCTTATCACATGAACAAACCTTCATAGAAAAGTTATGATAGAGATTCACTTGATTTTATTTAGGACCAACTAATTACCTTTTATATTGAAATTAAATTATGGTATTATAACATATAAATTGGTTCTACTCCCTTAAAACAAATGAACCTTCACAACAAAAGTTGTTGTGAAGGTTCAACTTTATCAAGTAATGTGAGCTATATAGAAAAGTTATTGTGAAGATTCATTTGATTATATTTAGGACCAACTAATTACCTTTTATACGGAAATAAATTATGATATTTCTTGAAATCATACTCAAATGCTTCTCATTATTACAACAATATAAACCCCAATCTAGTACAAGATATTAGAGAAAATACTAGATAGAAATAAGAACCCTAAAACTTAAAGGAGAGAATATGTAGCTTTCAAGAGAAGAAAAATTGAACAAATGAATCTGATACGTCTTCATGAGTGAAGACTCTTCTTTAAATATGCAAAATATTTACAATTGCAGTCCCTAAAGATCCACACTAAGTGCACCGCTAACCTCCCACTTTCTCCAAGCTTGAGGCACCGTCCACTAGTTTCAGATATGCACTCTTTTGCCCCTAGAACGTCAGCTCCAACACTTTTATTTCTTTTCACTTATGAAATATTACAAAAACAACCCAAAGTCAAGATTGTACAGTTTGAAATATATTTCCAACATCCACCCTCAATCTTGATCTTTGAATAAATCAAGCATTCTCATTTTAGAACATAAAAAATTGTGTTGATTTATTCCAAGAGATTTTGTAAAGATATCAGAAGTATTTTCAGCCGAAAGAATTTTAGAGACTTTTAACACACCCACACTAATTAAACGTCGAACTTGATGAACATCAATTTCGATGTGTTTAGTGCGTTCATGAAAAACAGGATTATAAGCGATTTGAATTGCTGATTTATTATCGCAAAACAGATTTACAGACAGTAAATCTTTTATATGTAAATCATCTTAAATTTTCAAAACCCAAATAATTTCACGACCCGTGGCAGCCATAGCACGATATTCAGACTCGGCGGAGGAACAAGAAACAGTATTTTGTTTCTTGCTTCTCCACGAAATCATACAATTTTCAAGAAACAAACAATAACCTGTATCAGACATTCGAGTAGAAAGACACTTACCCCAATCAGCATCTACAAAGCCTTGTAAACAAAAATTATCTGACCTGGTAAAGCTAATACCTTTTCCCGGAGAAAGCTTCAAGTATCTAAGTACTCTAAGTGCAAGTTTCAAGTGTGATTGTCTAGGAGCATGCATAAATTGGCTAAGACAATGTACTTCAAACGCAATGTCAGACCGAGTAGCTAATAAATAAATTAACCTACCAATTAAACGTTGATAACCAGAAAAATCAGACAAAGGAGGATCACTAGAATTGTTAGAATCGGTAACCACTAGATTCATATCCATAGGTGTACTACATGGCTTACATCCAAGATAACCAAAATCATTAGGCAATTCTAAACAATATTTCCTTTGTGACATACAAACACCATCAATACAATTCAGAATTTCAATTTTCCTAAGTCTTTTATGAGAAATTGACTTTTCAACTATTCTTTGACTTTATTTATTTCATCTACACTATTACCAGTCAATACAATGTCATCAACATAGACTAATAATGCAAGAAAAACAGAACCAACAAATTTTGTAAAAAGAGAGTAATCACTTTCACTTTGAACAAAACCATAGTCAATAAGACAGCTTAGCGTACCATTGGCGAGGAGCTTGTTTCAACCCATAGAGAGATTTAATTGATAAAGATTCCATTTGAACTGTACAGCTAAAGCAATAATACATCTTACTGTTACCATTTTGACCACGGGAGAAAAAGTCTCATCATAATCAATACCCTCTCTTTGACTATAACCCTTAGCAACGAGTCTAGCCTTATATCGCTCGATCTTACCCGTAGACTTGTATTTTATTTTATAGATCCATTTACAACATTTAGGTTTCCTATTAGGAGGTAAATCACAAACTATCCATGTACCATTTCTATGAAGGGCTTCCATTTTTTCATTCATAGCACTAATCCAATTAGTATCATTACATGCTTCTTTAAAAGTTTTAGGTTCAACAGATTTATTAAGGCTAGAAACAAAACAAAAATTCTCATTGCTAAGACATGAATAATTCACAACCTTTTCCATCCCATATTTAACCTTTCCTTCTACCACAAAGTCATCAAACTTCCTTGGAAGATTTGATACCCTTGCAGATTTTCTAGAAGATTGAGAAGAAGAAGAAGAAGAAGAAGAAGAAGGTTGGGACAGATTACCCTCAGAATTGGAACCCAAATTTTGATCATTAGCAAGATCAACATTAGCATCACATGGCCGATTGGCAGCCACACCGGTGCCACGCAGTGGCTGCCATCCTATATCATGATCAAGGACATTTCCCGATGGCATGGAAGTGCCTTGATTAATGCAGTCATTTGACCTGCAAGGAGGCTTCCTGCTTTACTAGGGCTACCAAGCTGACTATGGTCACTAAAGGTTTCATCAATTAACGGGTTCCCATTTTCATCATTGGGAGGTGAATCATTACAATCATCAGTAGACTCAGAAAGGAAATCAAAGAAATTCAAGGTATTTAACTGTCCATTATTTTGATTAAACAACTTATCCGAACTCATCTTATATGGAAAAATGTTTTCATAAAACTTCACATCACGAGAAATTATCATTTTCTTAGAGTCCAAACTGAAAAGTCTATATCCCTTTTGAGAATTTGCATATCCCAAAAGGATACACTTTTCAGATCTAGGTGAAAACTTATCAGTTAGATTTGGTATAACAGCAAAACACAAACACCCGAAGTTCCTAAGATGAGTAAGGACAAGTTTAAAACCATGGACAAGTTCATAAGGGCACTTACCATTTAAAATCGATGCAGGAGTCCTATTTATCAAATAAGTAGCTGTAAGGACACACTCGCTCCACATGTTAAAAGGAACACCCTTGAAACATAAGAGCCCGAGCTACATTGAGTAAATGACGATGCTTGCGTTCCACCACCCCATTTTGTTGTGGGGTGTAAACACAAGAGGTTTGATGAATGATGCCTTTAGTTTTAAAATACAAGTTAAGTTTGGAGTTGGTAAATTCAGTCCCGTTGTCACTTCTAAAAATTTTGACAAAATTTTCAAACTGAGTAGCAATGAGGTTCACAAACTCAACTATGTGATCACCAACTTCATGTTTTCCTTTTAGCAAAAAAAACCCACACGGCACGGGTAAAGTCATCAACGATAGTCAGGAAATATTTGTACCCTTCCCTACTTTGAACATGATAGGGTCCCCAAACATCCAAATGAACTAATTCTCCAAGAAATTTAGTTTTACGCTCACTTAGGTTAAACTTATCTCGGGTTTGCTTTGCCTTATGCCAAATCTCACAGGGAACACTCAAGTCATTTCTAAGATTAAGTTGGTCCTTTAGCACATTCAACACTGGGTCAGCTGGGTGACCCAGGCGACTGTGCCATAAGTGAGTGGACACAGAACAAGAAACAACCATGTTACTACTGGAGAGGGACTTAGTGTTGACATTTTGATCAAAGAAATATAACCCACCTGCCTCACTACCAGTCCCCACAACACTCTCTTGAATAGAAGCCTGTAGATTGAGAACATAGCAACGAAATTCATCAAAACCTATGAAAAGTTTACTGTTTCTGGCTAATTTGTGAACATAAAGAAGATTTACGTGAAAGTCAGGTATTACCAACACATCAAACAGAGTTATTGTATTTGTGAGTTTGAAATTTCCAATTTTATTTATTTTGGCTTCAGCTCCATTAGGCTGATTAACCGTAAGATTTAAGTCAGAAATATTAACTACATTTTCAAGTCGAGAAATATTGGAAGTCATGTGTTGGTTTGCACCAGAGTCAATAATCCAACCAGAACGAGGCATAGTAGTTATACTTGCCATATTGGCAGTTGCCCCATCTTGAGTGTTCTGCTGTCTAATTAGGTTTAAAATTTTTGCAACCTGTGCCTCAGAAAAGGGAAAGGATGAGATAGGCACTGATTGTTGAAGAGAGACAGAGTCAGAAACACAGGCATTTCCGGCAACTGGTTTAAAATTTTGATTTTGAGGTTTCTGTCGAAATTGAAAATCTTTTGGAAAACCTACGAGTCTATAGCATCGTTCAATAGTATGCCCGGAAATACCACAGTGTTTGCACATGAGATTAGAAGATTTAGCACCAATTTTCTTTTTATTATAAGTGGTTTTACTTAAAAAGGCAGAGTGTTGGGGCTTGGTGTGGGAAATAGGTGTGTTGCCCCCCCGATGAGATTCCTTTCTAGATACAAGAGAAAAAGCAGTTTTGACAGAAGGAAGGGGGTCACGGGTAAGAATATTACTTCTAATAGGTTGATAAATATCATCAAGACCCATTAAAAATTGCATCAATTTGATAAGCTGACTATGTTCATGAAAATCATGGGATGCATTACAAGTACATGAAGGAAGCTTAACAAGAGCATCAAATTGTTTTAACAAAGAGTTAAGTTTGTGGTAATACTCAGATACCGAGGTTCCATTTTGAGTTAATGAATTTATTTTCTGATGAAGGTTGAAGGTGACAGATCCGTCCACCTTATCATAGGTTTCTTTTAATTCCTCCCAAACTTTAGAGGAATCTTTGGAAAACACTTGCCCTAGAAAGAGGACCTCAGTCATAGAGCCTAAAATCCAAGAAAGGACAACAGAGTTACACCTGTCCCATTGTTTTCCCAGGACAGGGTCAGTTTCAGGACGAGGACATGTTCCATCAATAAAGCCCAATTTGTTCTTAGTTTCCAAGGCTAAGGTTATAGCACAGGCCTAAACGCGGTAGTTGTCAGTGCCACTCAATTTAAAATTCAATAGCGGTGCTCCACTGGTGTCACTAGGGTGCAGGTACAAGGGATCTCCAAAGTCTAATTTAGCTACTTTGGATTCCTTTGCACCTATACCTTCAGGGTCATCAGTAGAACCTGCCATAACTAAAGAGACAAGAGAACAAGAACACACAAGGTAAAAATCCGAATAGATTACAGCAGGATTCCTAAAACACTCGGAGGTGCTAGGTCAAGCCCACTATTCAGATACCAAAAGACTCGAAACACACAACCAAACCAAAGAAACCAAACACACAAGAGAACAGATAGGGAAAACCAAAACAAACAAGTGAGCAGAAAGTGCAGATACGAAAAAACACCAGAAAGTTAAAGGAAGAGAGAGAACTTACAGAGCGCTCATTGTCAGCACAATAGAGCAAAATAGAGAGAGCACAGCGGAAAGTAAAGCAAAGGTAAAAAGAAGACTTACAGTGCTTATAGCAATTCAAAGTCCACAAACGGTCTTGGACAAAGCACAAGTAGTGTTTAGCCAAGATACCTGAACAGAATAAAGGAACTGTTCTACAAAGGAGTACATGTAAAATAGAACATGTATATTAAACAGTAAGAACTGAGAAAACACGGACCAGATATGTAATACAAAAGAAAAAGAGAGGACCAGGCCTGAGACAATGGACTAGGTCTGGACAATATAAGAAAAAAGGAACCAGACCAGATCTGAGAAACGGATTAGGTCTGGAGAGCGTAAAATGAATGGACCAGATCTGAGATTAAGGACTAGATCTGGAGAGTGTAAAATAAAGGGACCAGATTTGAGATGAAGGACTAGATCTGGAGAAACAAACAAAATAAACCAAGGGACATATCTAATAGGCAAACAAAACTTTGAACAAACAGATCTAAGTATCAAAACTCAGATCGATACTAAGAGATCATCAATTGATCACTAGTCTCTATTATTACTAGAGCAAAGGAAATGAGCAGAAACAATCAGATCTGTATGTATAACAAACAGATTTGAGAAGAGATCCAAGAAACTCCTTCGACTGAGCCTAGCCTCCTAAAAAATACTAATCAGAAGATGAATGGAGGCATCATCGTTCTCAAAACTCGAAGGAGAATGTTAGATCTAAAAAAAACGACAGACGAGTGTATATCGATTTAAAAAACCGATATGTGAATGTGTGTATATTGATTTAAACAAACACAGATCTTGATATCGATATTAAAAAAATCTGTGTAGTGTGTATATCGAAAAAAAAACACAGATCTGTGTATTGATTTAAACCAGATCTGTGAGTGTATTTAAACATACACAGATCTTGATATCGATATTAAAAAAATCTGTGTGGTGTTTATATAAGAAAAAACATAGATCTGCCATGTTTATCGATTAAAAACAGATAAAAAAACAGATTAAAAGCAGATTTTAAAATAGATCGTGTGTATATTTATCGATTAAAAGGAGGTTTAAACCAACAGATCGTGTGTATATTTATCGATTAAAGGCAGATTTAAACCAACAGATCTTGGTGTATGTATGTATCGATTAAAAGCATATCAAAACCAGACCTGAGAATCTGATTACAAACAGATTTAAACCAACAGTTCTTGGTGTATGTATGTATCGATTAACAGAATATTAAACCACCAGATCTAGATCTTAACAGCATATTAAAACCACCAGATCTGTTCTAACGAGAAATCTGTTTTGAGTAAATCTATTTTGATGAAGCTACAAAGATCGATCTACTAGATGAAGCTACAAAATCGATCTGAACTCATTCAACTATAGAACTCAGTTGAGAGAATCAGATCGGATTTAATGACGATGAACAAACAATGATCGAACAAATTCAGAACCTCGTTCTAGTTTTTTTCACATCGAAACCCAACGATTTGTCAGTTTTTTTCTGGACACATCATCGTTCTTTGTTCGATTAAAGGAGACAAAAAAGTTTTAGGGAGAAAAAAAACCGAGAGAGAAGAGAAGGAAGAAGATACCTTCAAAGAGAGATTGGATTTCTTGAGTATGGAGAATAAGGATCTATCCTTGATGCTCTGATACCATCTTGAAATCATACTCAAATGCTTCTCATTATTACAACAATATAAACCCTAATCTAGTACAAGATATTAGAGAAAATACTAGATATAAATAAGAACCCTAAAACTTAAAGGAGAGAATATGTAGCTTTCAAGAGAAGAAAAATTGAACAAATGAATCTGATACGTCTTCATGAGTGAAGACTCTTCTTTAAATATGCATCATATTTACAATTACAGTCCCTGAAGATCCACACTAAGTGCACCACTAACCTCCCACTTTCTCCAAGCTTGAGGCATCGTCCACTAGTTTCAGATATGCACTCTTTTGCCCCTAGAACTTCAGATCCAACACTTTTATTTCTTTTCACTTCTGAAATATTACAAAAACAATCCAAAGTCAAGATTGTACAGTTTGAAATATATTTCCAACAGTAACATATAAATTTATTCTACTTTCCCTTAAAACAAATGAACCTTCACAACAAAAGTTGTTGTGAAGGTTCGACTTTATCAAGTAATGTGAGTTATCATTGTAGTTTGGTTTTAACTTTCTCTGAACTTTTTTTGTGTATTGACATGTAACAAAACAAGTTCTTTTCATAATCTTCAGAGGGGGACAATTACTATTTGGTGGTCTTGAATATCAAAAACCCATCACTCGAGATAAGACAACATTAAGTTGAAGGATACAAAGAGCATCGGAAGATTTCGAAGAATGAGAGAACTTTACCGATGAAGAAAGAAGATGGATTTGCAAAAGTGTATTGAGAAATTGACGCAACATTTTGTTCATGAAGATATTTTAAATTATTTGTTTGATATTTTCGAATTATCAAATAACCATTTTGATATTTGTACAAAAACTTCATAATATATTTTGATATCAATGTATGTTTTGAATGCATAAAGTGTAGTCAATGTTCATATAGAACCACAACTAAATAAACCTTCACAATACGTACTACGTGGAGTCATAGCACATTGCTTTGAGGTACTTTATAAGAAAGTCTATCGTTTTGATGTTTGTCAACAACTTAATTGTTTGAAATTGTTGTTTACCTTCACATTTAATGGATGAACATTCACAGCAAAAAACTAATGTGAATCTTCAGTTCACTGTTTTGAGTTTTGGGAGCCTCTTGCTTTCTAAATAATTTTATGAGATGGTGATCATAAAATATGTGTTCGAAATTGTTTTTTGACTTCACATAAGTTCAATAACATTCCCAACAAACTTAGTGTGAAGGTCATATTGACAAACAAAAGCAAGAATGTTAAACTTTTAATATTTGCATCAAGCTAATGAACCAGAATCATAGTAACCATAGTGATGAACAAGAATCAATGTATTCAAAGTGACCAACCATATGAAACCCACATGTTTTCAAAGTGATGAACCTTCACAATAAAAACAATTAATCAAAATAAATTAATAACCTTGGATAATTGTTCACTGTTGTAAACATCATTTGAAATGTTTTGGTGATCATATTCTTTAGACATTATGTTTGCTGAAATTAAAAAACACAGACCTTTGTTATTACAAATAAATAAATGACCTAGATCAAGAGAAGAGAATGTTAGGAGTGATCAATCACTTATAGATATTATGTATATCACTGGACAGAAAATCGAAGAGAAGAAAAGAAATTCTTATATAAAACTTTGTTTTTACATCATAAACAAACAATCAAACGAAGAACAACAATTAAATCTTACTTGATACGAAGATTCTTTGAAGATATCGGAATCGATTGAGGCCTGCACTTCACGCAGTCCTAAGACAAAATTTCGCCGGTGGTACGGGCATTGTCTAGAGGATACAACAATCGAATTCAAGTTTACACTTGAATCTATCGAACCATCATATGTTTGGCGAAGAACGAGAAGGAGAGAAACCCAGGAAAATGTCCAGAAAATCGTATTCAATGTTATTAAAAACGAATGAGAATTGAGTGGTGTTTATAGTTTACTGCGACCAACCGACAGAAACTGCCAGGCCGTCCGCGCGACCGCCGGCGCGGGTTAACCTACGCGGAGATGCGCGCCGTATTCTGTCTTCTGAATACCACAGAGTCCCGCGCGCCTTGTGGCGCAGTCTTAGTCGCGCCGTTATCCGCGCCAGATTATGCACACACATTCACACTCGTTCTTCAATCGTAGATTCTCGACCCCATCGAGACCCCAAGAGCCCCAAGGACCAAGGCCCAATCTTTGACATTAAATATGTATATTCATGTCAAAGAGAGCCCACCAAGAACACCATACTCCAAGCCAAGCAATTAAATGATTCATTTAATGCTCAATTGTTTGAGTTTATTAAGTGGTGTAGACTTTGCCTTGGCTCTTATGTGGGACTAGTTTTCTCACTTCTCAACTAAGTTCCAACAATACCCCACATTTTCTATTCAAACCCAAATAATACCCCACATTTGAATAGAAAATAAGAAATATTATGGAACTTATGTTTCTATCACCAAGCTAGTTATAATATGCATAGGAAAACGGTGTCTTTTGGACTTGAACCTTTCCTAGTGAATGCCTATCGGATCTACTTCGTGGATAGTGAACTAAAGTCTTGAACTACCACTTTTTGTAGTAAATCGAGACAATAGGCATCACACATATTATATCTATACATAATTTGATTCTTACCGTTGTGTTCATTTCGGTCGTGAACATATCCTTTCTTCATGAGAGTTTTAGAAGACGTAGCCATCTCCGTCTTCAAAGATGCGACCACACATCAGTCTCACATAGGTAATGCCAATCAAGAATATTCCGTTGTATTCCACTAAAAAGCTATCAGTATTATTAAGAATATAAAATTCAACCCTAAATCGTCAACGGAAATATACACATAAAAGTCATCATAGGAGTAGGCATACATGTGTATAAGAGTCTCTTGAGTGTTCCTCAACTAGTTTTCCTATTGAACCTAGACCATGGGATCTCCAATTTTGCTAGGTTAGGTTTCCGCCGAGGAAACTCATTGTGTTGGCTTTAAGCCCATTCCCCTCGATGAAAAGGATACTTGCTCTCTACTTAGGCCTTTTGTCAAAGGATCAGCGATATTTTCCTTTGACTTTACGTAGTCTATGGAAATAATTCCATTTTTCAGCAAGTCCTTTATTGTATTGTGGCGTCGTCTTATATGTCGAGACTTGCCATTATATATTTGATTCTTTGCTCTTGTGAGAGCGGCCATACTGTCACAATGGATACCAATGGCAGTCACGGGTTTTGGCCACAACGGAATACCTTCTAGGAAGCTCTTTAGCCATTCGGCTTCTTCAGCGGCTTTATCTAAAGCTACAAATTCTGCTTCCATAGTTGATCTTGTATTCACCGTTTGTTTGGATGATTTCCATGAGACCGATGCTCCACCAAGTGTAAACACATATCCACTTGTGGACTTACTCTCCGAATGGTTGGAAATCCAATTGGCATCACAATACCCTTTTAGAACGGGAGGGTATTTCGTATAGTGTAACCCGTAATTCATTGTATACTTCAAATATCTAAGCACTCTCACTAGTGCATACCAATGATCCTTTCCGGGATTATGTGAGTACTGACTTAGTCTACTCACACTGTATGCTATATCCGGTCGTGTGCAATTCATGATATACATCAAGCTTCCAAGAACTTGTGTATATTCCAATTGAGCCACCCTATCTCCTTGATTCTTCTTCAATTGACTAGAAGGATCAAATGGAGTCACCACCGGTTTATCATCATAGTGACCGAACTTTCGAAGTACGTTCTCAACATAGTGAGATTGGGTGAGAATGTAACCATTTGGATTCCTTTGAATATTTATACCAAGGATCACATCTGCTACTCCCAAATCCTTTATATCAAACGAGGAGTGCAACATCTTCTTGGTTTGATTGATTACATCCAAGTTCGATCCGAAGATGAGCATATCATCTACATACAAGCATATAATGACATATGCATTTTTGTATTGCTTCACATAGACACACTTATCACACTCATTTATTTGAAACCCGTTTGATATCAACGTGTTATCAAACTTTTCATGCCATTGCTTTGGCGCTTGCTTAAGTCCATAAAGGGACTTGATCAACTTACAGACTTTGTTTTCTTGACCTTTGACAACAAACCCTTCCGGTTGTTGCATATATATTTCTTCGTCTAACTCTCCATTCAAGAAAGCAGTTTTCACATCCATTTGATGTATTTCCAAATTGTGAATTGCTGCTATGGCCATCAACATACGTATAGACGTTATTCTTGTGACCGGAGAGTAGGTATCAAAGAAGTCTTGACCTTCCTTTTGTCGATATCCTTTGGCAACTAGTCGAGCTTTGTATTTCTCTATAGTGCCATCGGGTCTCAACTTCCTCTTGAATATCCATTTATGACCTATTACCTTATGACCCGGAGGTAGGTCAACCAATCTGCATGTATTGTTTTGTACTATGGAGTCTATCTGTTGGTCCCGAAGGGCTATACAAGTTTGTAGAAGGGGGGGGGGGTTGAATACAAACACACAGATTTTACTTTTCTAAATTGTTTATTGATAAATCATTAACAATTTACAGCTTGTTGTGGAACAAGATTAAGGATAAACCTAAATCTAAACAAGTTGGAACACTAAGTTTCTTGCACTAAGAAAGAGAAGGAAATTACTAATAATAACCTATCTCAAGATAAGAAGGATGAACTTGTCCAGAGTTAGCAAGTTACTTCAAAATGAAGTGAGTTCTTCTTCTTATATACTGCATGCATTTAATGCATGGCAGTTTACACTTTACACGTGGCAGCAACTCATTGGTTGTATGTCATTGACCTTTGTTGACAACCTTAGTAGCCGCATGTTTGAACAGTGTAGTATCAGAGTGGTTGTATGATTTCAGACAATAAGGGGTTTCTTTTCTGACACATCGTACGGAGTCGTGCAAGGGTGGTTAAGACAAAAGTACTTTGTACGGAGGACTTCATGATCAACTTTTCGTTGATTCAGCGGTTTATCATTCTATATCAGCGAATGATAAAGTTCAGCGATAGCTGAAGTCCTGTACTTGATACTTCACATTGAATGGACAAATCTGAGTGTTCGCTGATCCGCATCAGTTCATTAGGAGACTTGTCGCTGGTTCTTGAGCTTGATCTTCGACTTCAGCGTAGAACCTATGTTGACGTGAAACTTGTCTTCAGAGATCATAAGTAAACAACTAACTTATCAGCGATCACCATAAGGACTGAACAGACTCAGAGCATTATGGCGAACAATGTTCGCTGAATGTTTATTCTAAAGAGCGAGAGTTCCTATCAACGGTACTGTAAGATCTTAGTACTTATCAGCGATAGTGAAACTCTGATACATATTGTTTACTTACAATTTTCACTAAGTATATAAGAGAGGGTCATTATCAAATCACTGAGGGTTTGGATCAACAATCTCCCCCTATTTGATTATGACATAGCAACAGAGAAAATTGCTATTTAATGAAAACATAAGGATAAAAAGAACTCATAAAATATTTATCCCTTTTACTGTTTTCTGGGATCTTTTTTGTACTGATGGAGTAAAGTACTTTCGCTGAAATCTTTCTTTAAACTTCGAATCAGATTACAAAAAGGAAGTGGAAAGATTACAAGTACAAGCGAAATAAATTACAAGTACAAAAGAATAACTGATACAATAGAAGAATAAGGCGATCCTATCAGTTTATAAAGGTTCTTCCTTAATGAGAAGTTCATTAAGGGTCTTTGATGTGGGGATCATCCAGTCAGGGACATTTACTCCTTGATTCCTTTTGTTTAGCGCTTCTTCAAAAATCAAAGGTTTAAGATGCCGTGCCTGAATGTCGTTTTTGAAATCACACCAGTAGATGAGATCTTTCAGCTGTTCGTTGGGAGTGATGGAAAGTTCAGAGATACGTTGAAAACGCTTTCGTCCATCCCAGTCAATGAAGAATATCCTGCAGGGTTTGCTTATGACTTTCCCAGGGATGAAAGTCTCACCAGGAGGAAGAGATGTGTCAAGTGCAGAAAGGTCAGGTTCTGGACCAAGGACTTCAGCTAGAGAAAAACCAATACCTGTTTCGTTTCGTATCCGAGGACCTGAGTCTGAAGATTTAGACTTTTTCTTTGCAGAGGCCCTTCTTTTCTGACTTTCGAGAGGAGGAGGAGGAGGAATATCCACACAAGAATAGACTAAGCCGATCTGTTTGTTTATCAGCTTTTCAACATGATCCTTGTACTTAGACTGAGACTTCTGGATGGCTAATCTGATCTCCAACCATTCAGAGAGACCGTACTTCGTGATGGCTTCAGCATAGAATTTTTCGTACTGTCCATTCTCTCTGAATATCTCGATTTCAGCGATTGAAACTTTGAGGGTTGATCTTCCAGCGATGAGTACCTTGATGATTCTGGAAGGTCGATACCTGAAGTGTACCTTTTCTTTGCACCAGATTAAGGTAGATTGAGACACAATTATCTTTTCTTGAACGATCTTCTTGGCGTCTTCCCATAGCTGAAGTTGTACTTCGATTGGAGTTCTTTTCATCTTGGGGTCTTTCACCGATTGTTGAGTAAGCTTGATGGAGAGTTCTCTGTCTTTTTCTTCAACTTCCCTTCTTTCAGCGATCAGACGTTCAGCTCTGAGGTGATCCTTGTATTCCTTTTGAGAAAGTTTGAACTTTGGAGGAATAGAAGGAAGTTGATCACGCTTCAGAATGATTCGCTGATCCTCGAACTTCTTTATTATCTCTACTCTTCTTTTCTGATCCTCTTCACTTGGTTTTTGAGGAACCAAGGAAGGTCTGTTTGTATGAGAGAGCATATGTTCTTCAGGTTCATCAGTCTCAGAGATCAAATCCAAGACTGGGATTATTTCTTCAGCGTTGGGAGCTGGGATTATTGTTGGTGAAGTCGCAGCTGTAGGAACTTCAGCGATATCCTCAAACAGGGGAGAGGACTAGCTGAAACACATCGATCGTACGAGTAAGAACTTAGGTAGAACAGAGAGAGAGAAAGAATGTGGTTGTGTATAGAGGTTGTGGAGAGGAGAGCTGATAGTGTGTAGATAGATAGAGGAGGGATGAGTGTAAGGAAGATTTAGTGTACCTGACAAACTGGCTTTGGAAGCGAGATCGTCAGATTGTCATTGTCTTCAGTGACACCTTTTCCTTTGCCTTTGTCAGCTTCAGACGCTGAAGGCTTTGATTTGGTCCGCTCCCCTAAAGGTTCGTTTATCACGATCCCTTTAAGAACTGTAGTACTCTGAGCAGGCTTGACGATAAAGGAGTCATCATCATCATCATCGTCATCATCATCATTCTTTGGAGAAGAGGATGGTTCATCATCAGATAAGTCGATGGCTTCTTCATCTTCAGCTTCAGATTCAGATTATTCAGCTTCTTCTTCGAGTTGCTCCCCCTCAGATACAGAGGTAAGCTTCTCGGTTCCCTCAGGGTTTTCATCTCCCTGAGGTCCAGCGGTTGTTTCTTCATTTGTCTTCTCACCCTCTTCAGTAAGGGTGAAGTCTTCAGTCTTCTCCCCCTTGATAGATTCATCATGGGGAAGGTCTTCAGATATCTTCTCCCCCCTTTCCTCATGATTAGTGGGGGAGGAATGCAAGGACTCATCAGTAGGTTTTGGTTCCCTGTATTCTTGGCCAGGGACCCCCCATATAAACTTCAATCGTTGCTACTCTGTCTTCTAGGCCAGAAATAGCAGGACTGATCTTTTGTAGATTATCTCGATCGGCCTGAGTTAATTGAGAAGTTGAGGTGGTCAGGTGATCGAGCACTTTCTGAACAATCTCTTTAACCGCAGAGACTTCAGACTTCACTGAATTTACTGAGGTGTTAACTTCAGTCTTTACAGCAGACATCTCTTCTTCTAGTCTTCCAACTGATGTCTTCAGCGTTGTGACTTCGTTGGACATGGAGTGAACTATTGTTTTGATGGCGAGGTAGTCTGTGTTGATGTCAGCGAGGACTTTGGCAAAGTTGCTGAGAGATATATCAACCTTCTCCAAGTCAGCTTTGGAGGCTTTCTCTTCCACCACTGTTGTCAGCTTTGTAAGATTCTCTCCAGCGTTTGTTACAGCTGAAGAGTTGTCGGAGAGAGTAGTGGTGAGACCTGTCAGCTTCGTCTCCAAGTTCTTCAGAGAGGCGTTGATGTCTCCCAAATTAGGACCTGTAACATATAAGTACTTGTGAACAGAGGAAAGCTCAGAAGTTTGGGGTTCAGTTACAGTGTATATGGGTTGGTGTATACCTGCAGGAGGGTCGACGAAGTCATCAAAACTTCTGTGACCTGAAAAATGTTCCATGCCGTCAGCGAGAGTGCGTATACGCATGGACGTTCCTACAGGTCCTGTATCAGCTTTAGCTTCTGGAGGAATGACAGGTGCTCCAGTGACAACTGGATTAGAGTCCAATTGAGTAGAGGGAGGAGCAAAGGTTGAGAATGTTGGTTGGGTGCGGGGTTCAGCGTTGGATCCGCTGAGAATCACTTCTTCAGTCTGTAGAGAGACTAAAGGAGGTTGGGTAGATTCCAAGTTTATAACCTCAGCGTTTAGAGACGCTGAAGCTGGGATAGAATAGGTGGCTTGTTCAGCTGTGGCAGAGCGTACCACTGAACGTTCCTTCAGCTCTTCGAGATGAGCTGAGGAGTCTTCAGCAAGAGATTGCTGGGGTTGCTCCTTGGTTTTCTTAGTTCTTTTGGAACTAAGTTGGGTAGAGGAGTGTTTCCTTTTAAGAGAAGGAATGGAGGTTGCAGCTTGGGTATCAGCGATGGGTTTGTCCGCTGAAGGAGCTGCAGAAGTCGAAGAAGTAGGGTTGAGAAGAGTTAAAAGTGTAGAAAGACGTACCTCATTTTCCACAGGTTTGAAGTCGAGCACCTTAGGGCCAACCTGAGAGAGTTTCAGGTCACCCTCTTTTGGGTAGTTGTCCTTCAGGCCTGTTTGGAAGACGGCGCTGATGAATCTTGGATATGGAACCCATGGAGATCGGTCAGCGGCGGAGTCTATTATGAGTACCAGATCATCGTAGATTATCGATGCCCAGTCTATATGTAGACCTTTCAGCAAAGCATATCCCATTGCTTGCTGAGGTTGAGCGGCTTGATCAGAGGAGCCGGTCTTTGCAGTCATGCAGTTGATTAAGTAAGCGAAGATGAAATTCATCTCGTTGGGCATTTTAGATTTCTTGATGAGGGTCAGCTTCTTCTCAGGCTTCTTGTCCCTCCCAGTTTCCCAAACATAGCCCATTGCATCGAAGAATGCAGTGATGGCTTCCCTATCTGAGTGTTTCTTGTGGTCAGGGAGGGGAACAAAAGGTTTTTCTTTGGTTGCGATGGGAAGGCTCAGGGCTTTGCGGATAATGGCAGGGGTGATTTTTATAGTGCCATATTCAGTATCACAGAGGATGCAGTCTATCGTCTTTGAAGAGTCTTTGGTTGATGGTAGCTGAGAGTGTCTGGCAGAATACCAGAACTGAGATAGTAGTAGCTGATGTGCAGGAGGTGTTATGGTCAGGGCTGTTGAGAGGCAACAATTTTTCAGGAAATTCACAGCATCATTCAGATGTGTGACTTGCTTTCGAGGAGGAAACTCGAGAAGCGCATAGAGGTTGTTGGTTTTTGTCCAATCCAGTTCTTCAAGAGAGAACTTGACCCGAGGAGCCTTGATGATTTCCAATTCCTCAGTAGCATCAGCAGCAGTGTTCTCAACGGTGGTGTTCTTGGCAGTGGAAATGTCAGTAGATGCCATTTCTGTATTATCAGTTCAACCAAAGATTAACAAATAAGAATAATCTTAATGTGGAAAGATTTTCCAATAAGATGGTTCGAATTTTGTCCATTTCATTCAGACAAAAAAATGACTTAATGAAGATTAGGGTTTTTCTTGTTTTTGAAAAACGAAATGCAAACCCAAAAAAAATCTTGTTTTCCAGTTTTCTTTGAGAAATAGGATTCTGGAAACGAATGAAGAACAAGTTTAAGATTTTGCGTTTAAACTTGAAGAACAACCATGAAAGGTTGTGTTCATAAAATCATGAAAGAAATGATTTCATTTGAAAAAGTTCTTTTGTTTGATCTTGTAAAAACAATGAGAAGATCATTAACAAGTTTTAAGTAACAGGTAAATAACAAAATTATTAACCTGGTTCGTTGAGAAGAAGATGTTCTTGAAAATTTGAGAGCACAAATGCAACAGTAATTCTTTCTTGCTTGGAGGAGAAGTTTTTCGCGTAAAGGAAAAATATAAACCCAAAAAGTGTTTATATAGTGAGATTAGAGAGAGATAAAAACTCGAGCGGGAAAGTTTTTCATCATGACATGGACACGTGTTTGCATTTGATTGGAAGGTAAACGAAACGTGCAAACGTGTGTCAGAAAAAGAACGTGCCGGGGCTTATCCGTTGCAATGACGTCACAACTGTCCTTTCATTTTCTAGGATGTCTCTGAGGTTTTGAAAGCTCAGGGACACTTTTGAAAAATAAGAAGCACTGAATAGAAATATCAGTTGGTTTTAGAAATTTCAAAATATCGCTGATTAAGGAAGAGTTATTCAGCGATGCAATTTGTTTGAAATCTTGCATTTACATGCGATTGTCAGAGAGAGAAAAACATACCTTGATATCAGCAAATCAGGTTTATTCAGAGAGAAGATGATAGAATGGGTTATACAAGGTGATTTTATCCTATCGCTGATCAAATGTGAACCGCTGAAGATTTTACTCTTCAAAGTTCAGCATTCCAAGCTCGCTGATGAGAAAGTTGAATCTTGTCTCATCAAGAGGTTTGGTGAACATATCAGCTAACTGATAATCAGTTGGGATAAAGTGAAGTTCTATATCACCATTCATCACATGATCTCTGATAAAATGATACCTGATTTCGATATGTTTTGTCTTTGAGTGTAGCACTGGATTGTTGGCTATAGCGATGGCACTTGTGCTGTCGCAATAGATTGGAATATTTGAGAGCTGTAGGTCATAGTCCAGTAGTTGATTTCTCATCCACAAGACCTGAGAACAAAAGCTTCCAGCGGCTACATACTCAGCTTCAGCTGTGGAGGTGGACACTGAGTTTTGCTTTTTACTTGTCTAACTCACCAGCTTTCCACCCAGGAGCTGACAGCCTCCTGTGGTGCTTTTCCTATCCAATTTGCAACCTGCAAAATCACTATCTGAATATGCGATTAAATCAAACCCTGAGTCTTTGGGATACCAAAGACCTAGATTCGCAGTACCCTTAAGGTATCGAAAAATTCGCTTTACAGCGGTCATATGAGATATCTTAGGTTCAACTTGATATCGTGCACACAAACAGGTTGCGTACATAATATCGGGTCGGCTAGCTGTAAGATACAAAAGAGAGCCGATCATCCCACGGTACAGCGTGACATTAACAGGAGTACCATTAGTATCCTTATCTAGTGTCAGCGGTGGTGCCATAGGGGTTTTCATAGCTGAACTCTGAGTTAAATCGAATTTCTTCAGCATATCTTTAACATACTTTCCCTAATTAATGAAAGTTCCTTTTTCATTTTGCTTTATCCGAAGACCAAGGAAATATGTTAGTTCACCCATCATGCTCATTTTATACTCATCTTTCATTCTATCAGCGAAACGAGTACAAAGATCAGGGTTAGTAGAGCCAAATATAATGTCATCTACATATATCTGAACAAGAATGATATGACCTTTTACTTTCCTGAAGAATAGAGTCTTGTCAATTTTACCACGCTCAAATTGTTCAATATGGAGATAAGTGGAGAGAGTGTCATACCATGCACGTGGAGCTTGCTTTAAGCCATAAAGTGCCTTATCCAGTTTATAAACATAACCTGGACGCTTAGGATCTTAGAATCCTGGAGGTTGTTCCACATAGACTTCTTCATTTAGCTTTCCATTTAGAAACGCTGACTTAACATCCATCTGATATACTTTGAAGTCTTTGTGTACAGCGTATGCTAAGAATAGACGAATAGATTCTAGTCTTGCTACTGGAGCAAATGTTTCGTCGTAATCTATGCCTTCCTCTTGTCTGTATCCCTGAGCAAAAAGACGAGCCTTGTTGCGGGTTATAGTTCCATGTTCGTCCAACTTGTTTCGATAGACCCATTTAGTGCCTATCACTGTCTTGTCAGTTGGTCTTCGAACAAGTTTCCAAACTTTGTTTCTTTCGAATTCAGTCAGCTCTTCTTGCATGGCGCTGACCCAGTTTGGATCTTTGAGGGCATCATCTACTTTCTTTGGTTCAGTCAGAGAAATAAAATTAACAAATAAACAAATATTACCTGCACTTCGTCGAGTCTGAACACCAGCGTTTGGATCACAAAGAATTTGATCAATTGGGTGATTTACAGTCTATCGCTGAGCCGGAGCGTGAGACGCTGACTCAACCTGAACTGGAGGAGCTGAAGATGAGGCTTCAGCAACTTCTGGAAAATCAGTTAAGAGAGGAGTGGGTGCAGATGTCATTTCATTCACTAATTGCTGAGAAGTAGATGGAATGTCTGAGACATTTGGTTCAGAAGCAGGTATAGTGTTTAAAGGAACAGTTGAGACCCATGATGTTTCAGCTTCACTATTCTGCATGTTTGGAATGATAGTAGGACTATCATCTTCAACTGTACGAGTATGAGGAGTGGGAATATCTTCTGAATCACCAAGATGAGAAAACATCCATTGATTCAGTTCTTCAGTATCAGCGGACGGTTTAGAGTTCGCTGAACGGGATTCGTCAAACGTGACGTGAATTGTTTCTTCTACAGTTTGTCTTCTTCGATTGAAGACTCTGAAGGCTTTGGAGATTGAAGAATATCCAAGAAAGATTCCATCATCAGCCTTAGGATCAAACTTTCCAAGGGCATCTCTGTTATTCAGTATGAAACACTGACATCCAAAGATGTAAAGAAAGCTGATTGAAGGCTTTCTCCCATGAAAAAGTTCATAGGCTGTTTTATTGAATCTTTTGACTATCAGCGACCTGTTTTGCGTAAAACAAGCAGTGTTGACAGCTTCTG
The DNA here is from genome assembly GCA_033807775.1 of Saussurea involucrata. Lineage (NCBI taxonomy): Eukaryota > Viridiplantae > Streptophyta > Magnoliopsida > Asterales > Asteraceae > Saussurea > Saussurea involucrata. The sequence goes on from CM066320.1 coordinate 167,166,982, forward strand.
CCCAAAACTGAGTAGGCAGGTGAGAATCGCTGAGCATTGAACGTGCATCTTCAATAATTGTTCTATTTCTTCTTTCAGCGACTCCATTTTGTTGTGGTGTTCTCACTGAGGAAAAGTTGTGAGAAATACCCTTACTCTCAAAGAAGGAATCAAGAGAACTATTTTTGAATTCAGTCCCATGATCACTCCTTATTGAACGAACGGTCAAGTTGTTCAGGGTTTCCATCTTCCGAACAAAGGTGATGAGTTCTTCAGGAGTGTCACTCTTGGAACGGAGAAACATAACCCATGTATAAGGAGAGAATTCATCAACTATGACCAGTGTATATTTCTTTCCAACGATGGATTGTTTGTTAACAGGGCCAAACAAATCCATATGGAGAAGTTGTAGAGGAGATGACACTGAGGAGACTTGCTTTTACTTAAAGCTTGCTTTGGTCTGCTTCCCTTTCTCACACGCTGAACATAGAGACTCTTTGGCGTATGAGTGCTGAGGTAGACCAGTGACTAACTCTTTTGAAGAAAGAGTGTTCAGTGTCTTGAAATGCAGATGAGAGAGCCTCTTATGCCATAGCCAGTTGGCATCAGATGAGGCCTTTGAGAAGAAACAGGAGTTCTCAGTGGTTGTTGAGTCCATGTTTATTACATAAACATTTTCCAAACGATAACCGCTGAGAGCTATCTTCTCCTTTTAGTCAGTGACAAAGCAGGATTCCTTAGTAAAAATTACTTTGTTACCCTTGTCGCAAAGCTGACTGATGCTTAAAAGATTATGCTTCAGCCCTTCAACATATGCGACTCTTCTGAAGGTGGTTGTACCATTAGAGAGTCCACCAAACCCTCGGGTATGTCCTTTTCCATTTCCACCGAAAGTCACAAAGGACCCTTCTCTTCCTTGTATTCAGCGAGCAGGCTTTTCTTTCCAGTCATGTGTCTAGAGCATCCGCTATCAAGATACCAGATACCCTTCTTAACCTGCATTACAAAGGAAGATTAGTGTTTCTTGGGTACCCACTTAACCATGTGTACACTTTTGTCAGTGGAAGTAGTTGGAATGGAAGGTTCAACAATCTTCGCAGCATTTGAAGATTCAGCTTTGTCAGTCTTCACTTTGGTTAATTTCTTAACCTCGGTGGTCTTCTTTGCCTTGGGGGCAATGATCTTCACCTTAGCTATCTTTTCAGCTTTGGTGGCTGTGGGGCACTTACTAGCAATATGATCAGTGAGTCCACAATGATAACATTTCCTATAACTAAAAGTAGTTCCAGGACCATTTGAATGCTGAGCTTTAGATTTTGAATTAGAAGTACCAGCACCAAGTAAGCTGTTGGCTTTTGAAATGGGAGGAACATTCAGTTCTTCATATTTCTTACCAGAGACATCCACTCTGATTCTAGGAGTAGATCGTTGAATAGATCCACGCTGAGTAGATCCAGAGATCTGATTCCTTGATCCAGAGGGATGAATCACTAAAGCTTTAGAAGCATTCAGCTTAGGTACTAAGGTACCCTTATGAGGATTTTGGTTATAAGAAATTCCTTTACCTTTATCTTTAAAGACAGAGGTAGGTTTTGGATAAAACATTTTCTCTTTACCTTTTCAAGAGGTAGAAATTTCCTCAGGGATAGGCGGTCTGGAAGAGGAACACTGAGAGGATGAAGTATCAGCGACTGAGGATACGAAAGTTCCAAATAAGAGCATGGAACGATCAGTGGTTGGTTCTAGAGTACCAGCTTTGTAACCAAGACCACGTTTATCACTCAGGGGAATCTGAGACTTAATTATCTCAGTGATCTTTGTTGAAGAGTTACACCATCCTTCAACAGTAGCTTTTTCAGCTCTTAATGCAGCAATAGCTTCTTCGCGCTCGATTTTGACTAGCTGATTTAAGTGTAATTGATCTTTAAAATATTCTTCAATTTTAGAAAGCTTTTCTATTTGAAGGTGACAATTTTTAAGTTGTTCAGCGAGATCAAGTTTTTGATTTTCAACTACAGTTTTGCCATTCATGGCTTCATATAAACTTCTAGTCAAGAGATCGATTTTACGAAGACTATCAGCTTCATCAATATTTGCAATATTGGTAAAGAAGGAAGGTGATACCTGAATAGCATAGGTTGAAGTGGAGGGTATGTCTGAACTTTCTTCCTCATCTTCAATCTTGGCCATAAGACAAAGATTGGCTTCATCATCTTTAGAGTCAGATGATGATTCTTCTTCATTAGAGGCAGCCCAATCATAGTTAGCCATCAGGCCTTTGCCTTTCTTCTTAAAGCTTTTCAGCTTCGCATACTTTTCTTTCAGCTTGGCATATTTGTCATCTTTACTCCTGGGAATAAAGGATTTCTTGGGAAACGCTGAGTTTCTCGAAACTTTCTTAGACCTGCACTCGTTAGCGAAATGTCCTATCTTTTCACAGTTAAAACAAGTAGCAGTAGCCTTATCAACAGGAGCTGATGATCTTGGCTTGTCAGTAATGGAAAGAGGTTTATTCTTTCTGATCATTTTCTTTTTGGCGAATCTCCTGAACTTTTTAGTGAGGAGAGCCAAAGATTCATCATCATCTGAAGAGTCAGAATCTGATGACCTTTCAGAGTTACTTTCCAACTCAGTGATAGTGACCGAGGGTCGCTGAGTGGAAGGTTCCTCTGAGATTAAAGCAACAGGGGTGCTTTTGGAATCTTTTACAAGATTCTTCTTAAGATGACTCGATTGCTCATGATTCAGCATCGTGCCATATAAAGTAGAAAGGGTCATTGATTTTAGATCCTTTGACAGCTTGAGACACATAGAATAACTGTCCCAGCTTTCAGGTAAACATTCTAAAAACTTTGTCAGCACTTCAAAGTTAGAATATTCCTTACCAACAGTTTTTAGATCTATTAATAAACAGTTAAAACGTTGGTGAACTTTAGAGAGAGTTTCATTCTTACCACAGATGAAACCTTCGTACTGTCTTACCAGGTTGATCTTTCGAGAGTCCTGGATTTCAGACGTACCTTCATACTGAACACATATTGTGTCCCACATAGCTTTTGAGGTTTTCAAGTTCATGACGGAATGGTAGACCTCGTCAGGAAGAGCCATGGATAGTATGGATCTGGCTTTTGTGTCGATAGCCACTTTCTTCTTATCTTCGTCAGTCCACATATGAACTTCCTTGGGTATCAGCCTTTCTAGAATAGCAGGTCTATTCTCAGCGGCTGGAACTGCAACATCAATTCTTACAGGAATAAATGGGCCGTTTTCAAGATAGTAAGGCATAGTAGGGTCTACACCTTCTAAGAAGATAATCATCCTATTTTTCCATAGATTAAAATTATCTTTAGAGAATCTAGGAGGTTTTGCAAGAGAACCATTGTCGATATAATTTGTGTTTGTGTTGGTAGCCATTTTTAGAAATAGCAAGGAAGAGAAATCTTAGTATAGATCAAATCTTGTTTATGAGATTAAACAAATCTGCTCTGATACCACTTGTTGGTCCCGAAGGGCTATACAAGTTTGTAGAAGGGGGGGGGGGGGGTTGAATACAAACACACAGATTTTACTTTTCTAAATTGTTTATTGATAAATCATTAACAATTTACAGTTTGTTGCGGAACAAGATTAAGGATAAACTTAAATCTAAACAAGTTGGAACACTAAGTTTCTTGCACTAAGAAAGAGAAGGAAATTACTAATAATAACCTATCTCAAGATAAGAAGGATGAACTTGTCCAGAGTTAGCAAGTTACTTCAAAATGAAGTGAGTTCTTCTTCTTATATACTACATGCATTTAATGCATGGCAGTTTACACTTTACACGTGGCAGCAGCTCATTGGTTGTATGTCATTGACCTTTGTTGACAACCTTAGTAGCCGCATGTTTGAACAGTGTAGTATCAGAGTGGTTGTACGATTTCAGACAATAAGGGGTTTCTTTTCTGACACATCGAACGGAGTCGTGCAAGGGTGGTTAAGACAAAAGTACTTTGTACAGAGGACTTCATGATCAGCTTTTCGTTGATTCAGCGGTTTATCATTCTATATCAGCGAATGATAAAGTTCAGCGATAGCTGAAGTCCTGTACTTGATACTTCACGTTGAGTGGACAAATCTGAGTCTTCGCTGATCCGCATCAGTTCATTAGGAGACTTGTCGCTGGTTCTTGAGCTTGATCTTCGACTTCAGCATAGAACCTATGTTGACGTGAAACTTGTCTTTAGATATCATAAGTAAACAACTAACTTATCAGCGATCACCATAAGGACTGAACAGAGTCAGAGCATTATGGTGAACAGTGTTCGCTGAATGTTTAATCTAAAGAGCGAGAGTTCCTATCAGCGGTACTGTAAGATCTTAGTACTTATCAGCGATAGTGAAACTCTGATACATATTGTTTACTTACAATTTTCACTAAGTATATAAGAGAGGGTCGTTATCAAATCACTGAGGGTTTGGATCAACACTATCTCACTCTATTTGATTAAAGGTCATAAAATCAGGTCCAAAGTCTTTGGCTACTCTACCACGTTTACTTCCCCTTGGTTCTAATTCTTCTTGAACTTTGGAGGTTTCACCTTCATGTGTTTGATCATTTGCATTTGTTTCAATTGAAGTGTGTGTGTCATTATGCAACCTTTTCCTAGAATTAGAGGCTTGATTCTCTTTTTCGTTGTAAGGAAAGGTGGTCTCAAAGAATTCTTCTTCCGCAGATTCTATGATAGTGTTATTGCTTATATCATTCACACAAGATTTATATACTAAGAATCTATAAGCATCACTATTAAGAGCTGGTCCAATATATACACAATCAACGGTTTTAGGTCCAAGTTTTGTCCTTTTCGGTAAAGGGACTTGAACCTTGGCAAGGCAACCCCACACTTTCATCCTTTTGTAGGATGGTAATCTCCCTTTCCATGGTTGATAAGGGGATTTATCACTCTTCTTGTGGGGGATCCTATTTAGGATCATATTCGCAGTATGACACGCCTCACCCCATAAATGGTATGGAGCTCCGGACGTGATCAACATTGAATTTATCATGTTCTTCAATGTTCGGTTCTTTCGCTCGGCCACTACGTTTTGTTGAGGAGTGTATGGAGCGGTAGTTTGATGTACAATGCCATGTGTAGTACAAAATTCTGCTAATTCATGGGATTCATGTTCTCCTCCCCGATCCGATCTTAGAATTTTGATTTTCTTGTTGAGTTGATTCTCGACTTCGGCCTTATAAGTTTTAAACATGTTTAAGGCCTCATCCTTTGTATGGATTAGATACACATAGCAATACTTACTGCAATCATCAATGAAGGTAATGTAATAGTTTTTACCTCCTCGTGAAGGAGTTGCCTTGAAATCACATAAGTCAGTGTGAATCAACCCAAGTACTTCATTTGATTTTTCAACAGACTTGTGTGGATGGTTTGTGAATTTTGCTTCTACACAAACTTCACACTTAGTCGATTTATCAAAGGAACATTTAGGAATCATGTCAAGTTTGATCATTCTTTGAATTGATCTAAAGTTGACATGTCCTAATCTAGAATGCCAAAGATTAGAAGGAGCAATCATGTACATAGAACTAGCAGCGATAGGGCCTGCCTTATTATTATTAACATTGGCGGCATCAAAGCTATTTACAACGCTTAACTTGAAGAGCCCCTCGTGGAGGTAGCCCTTCCCAACGTACACACCACCCTTGGTGATGACAACCTTATCCGATTCTATTACAATTTTGAACCCTTTCTTACTTAGAACAGGGCCAGAAATCAAGTTTTTAGTAATGCTAGGTACATGTACAACATCATTTAACACAATATCTTTACCGGAAGTCAGTTTCAAGTTGACCTTCCCCCTTCCTTCTATCTTTGCAGTCGATGCGTTCCCCATGAACATCGGCTCCCCATCGCTCACTTTTTGGTAGGATACAAACAAGCTTTCCGAATTGCAAATGTGCCGAGTAGCCCCGGTGTTGATCCACCAATCCATCGTGTTGGTAACCATGTGGGCTTCAATTACACCAACGAATTCGTTCGGGGAGTGGGTGAGATTGGCATGACTTGAAGATGCCCCATTTCCTCCACCACCACTTCCTCCGGCACCACCATGATCACGCTTGAATCGACAATCTTTGGCTCGGTGTCCCGGCTTGCCACATACCCAACAACATGTCATCCTCTTGAATTATTTCTTTTGTGGGGCCAAGGGGCCTTTTCCGGTGTTGAAAGGCCTCTTGGGTGCAATTCCCTTTCCCTTGAATTTTGGGAACTTCGACTTGGATGAACTACCTTCAATCATGTTGGCATGTGGTTCGATTTGAATGGCATCGACTTTGTCATTGAGTCGGTTGTCCTCCTCAACACCAATTTTGAGGAGCAATTGTTCAAATGTAATTTCCTCCGTAAGATGCTTCAAGTATAACTTGAAGTTCTTCCACGACGGAGGAAGTTTATCAATGATAGCACCTATCACAAAATTAATATTAAGCCCTATACCTTCAACATCGAGTTCGTGGACAAGAATTTGCAATTCTTCTACTTGTTTTACCACGGGCTTTGAGTCAATCATCCGGTAGTGCAAGAAATTTTTCACTGCGAACCTCTTGGAACATGCCACTTCATTTTTGTATTTGGCATCCAAGGATTCCCAAATTTCCCTTGCCGTTGTGCAAGAGGAATAGATATCGTAGAGGGAATCGTCGAGAGCATTCAATATACAATTTCTGCAATTATACTCGTTGGTTCTCCATGTCTCGACCGATCGTTCATGAGCGGACACTTGTATTTGTGACGGTGCCGCCCCGTCCGCCCCTATCGGAAGATTTGCCGGTGGCTCTTCCTCAGTGAGTACGTTGGCAACGCGAAGAGTTGTCAAATAGAACAACATCTTTTGTTGCCATCGTCGGAAGTCCAAACCCTTGAATTTCTCGGGTTTCTCCACATGACTTTTCATCAATGATTGATCAATCGCTCCTTAACAAAATTTTTGTCTTAGATTGGTAGGAGTAATCAATCACTTATAGATATTATGTATATCATTGGACAGAAAATCGAAGAGAAGAAAAGAAATTCTTATATAAAACTTTGTTTTTACATCATAAACAAACAATCAAACGAAGAACAACAATTAAATCTTACTTGATACGAAGATTCTTTGAAGATATCGGAATCGATTGAGGCCTGCACTTCATGCAGTGTCCTAAGACAAAATTTCGCCGGTGGTACGGGCGTTGTCTAGAGGATACAACAATCGAATTCAAGTTTACACTTGAATCTATCGAACCATCATATGTTTGGCGAAGAACGAGAAAGAGAGAAACCCAGGAAAATGTCCAGAAAATCGTATTCAATGTTATTAAAAACGAATGAGAATTGAGTGGTATTTATAGTTTACTGCGACCAACCGACAGAAACTGCCAGGCCGTCCGCGCGACCGCCGGCGTGGGTCAACCTGCGCGGAGATGCGCGCCGTATTCTGTCTTCCGAATACCACAGAGTCCCGCGCGCCTTGTGGCGCGGTCTTAGTCGCGCCGTAGTACGCGCCGAGTACAAGAGCCCCAAGGCCCAATGCCCAATCTCTGACATTAAATATGTATATTCATGTCAAAGAGAGCCCACCAAGAACACCACACTCCAAGCCAAGCAATTAAATGATTCATTTAATGCTCAATTGTTTGAGTTTATTAAGTGGTGTAGACTTTGCCTTGGCTCCTATGTGGGACTAGTTTTCTCACTTCTCAACTAAGTTCCAACAGAGAAAAAAAGGAAAACTAAAGAAAAACAAATTATGCATAAGGTTTACATACATGTGTTAAAACAGTGGAGTTTGGTGAAGAATTCATCAAAATCAATGGTAATTGCAGTTGAAATCTATCAAAGTTTAGTAGATGAAGTCGATGCTATGTGTAATTGAAATAACGGCAGCAAGAGAATACAATCGGAGATGTTCAATCGACAAAGACGACATATGCAGAGATGTTCGATCGACCAAGATGACATCGCCCGGAGATGTTCAATTGAGGAACCAATCGAAGTTATTCAATGGTTGGAAATGATAGGAGTTTGGTGGAGGAAAACTGAAGTTCATGGAGGAAGACAACACTGGAACAATCTGAGCGAGTTTCTATCGTATGCTTAGACGTTAGACCTAATGAAAGATAGATGGTCAAAAATACCCCTCCACATTCAATAAGAAAGATTAGTTTCCTCCATCAGATCATCTGCTTGTAAAAGTAATCAATGGATATAAATTGGTCTCACGGGTCTCACGAAACCGACTTGGTCTCACCAGAGTCCAACCCTATATATATATATATGGTGCGATTCATTTGCAAACCAAACAATTCGTACAAACTATACAAACTAATCTTAACCGTTCATCAAGTCTAAAAAATATCCGATTTTATTATGTTTCCTAATCTAAAGTCATGATCATAATTAATGAACTTTATCATCTTCTATATATATCACAATCATTATTAATGAATCATAATAATTACCATAAATATATCTATGGTTTCCTAATATAGTGGTTTGCAAAGTTTGTACGAATTGTTTGGTTTGCTTGGTTTGCAAATGAAACGTACCCTATATATATATATATATATATATATATATATATATATATATATATATATATAAGAAGAAACCACTATGTACGAGGGCGGATGCACGTTGAGTATTGGGGGGACCAATGACCCCCATAAAAAAAATTGATTGATTAAAGGGTTGACACCCATATATTATCACTTAGCCGCAAGATTTGACCCCCCCCCCCCCCCCCCCAAACAAAAAAAGGGTTGACACCCAACTATTAAAACCTAATAAAATTTTATAAAGGTCCAATTTAATTTTTAAAGACCAAGACCAATATCTTTTCTTTTTATTTTACTTTGTGATTGCAATTTGCAAATTCAAGCCAAGAAAAGAATAACTTCTTTTTTAGTATTCTTCTTTCTGTTATCGACCGTAGTCGCCGGATTAAGGTAACTTTTTTTCTTCTTCTTTTTATTTGTTTAATATTATTTTGTTTCTTAGTTATTATAAGGCCATCAGTACCCCATGGAGGGAATCTTTCAAATATTCCACTCCACATCAGCGCCACATCAGCTTTTCTTCCATCCCTCACTCGATCCCTAACGATCCCTAAACACCCGTACCCCATTCCCTCACACCCTTTTGTCACCTCATTTATTTTAATTCTTATTTCATTTATCTAATCCACGTGTTGACTTCTTATTGGACCAAACCCTTTTTTTTTTAAATGCTTCGGGATGAAACGGGGTGGGGATCCCGCATTCCATCCCTTCCCGCTGATACCGCTCGCCCCGTAGCCCACCCCGCATGACCCCGCTGGCCATCCCGAGCCCATCCCGCACCGGGTACGGATGGCCTAAAGGGTTATATATTTAAATAGTTAATATTAAACTCTTTAGTTGTTTATTGAGTTAAGGTTTATTGAAAATCGATTTTTTATTTACTTGTAGTTGTTAATTGTTAATAGATACATTGTTGGGGATTGTTAATTGTTTGGTTGATTATTAGTTTTTCCTTAAGTTAGGGTGAGTTGTTTTGTTCGGTTTCTAATTTTTTTATTGTGATATTATTTTACTAGAAAATGGAAAATTTTCTTAAAAGAAATGCACCATCGTCCGGAACTGGTAGCGGTATTCCCCAACCTAGCTCTACTTCTTCGATGCCTAGGGTGATTGATTTGAATAACCTTCCTTGGGGTCCATCCGATCGGAATAAAATTACGGAGTATCACCCTAAACAAAGAGAGATGAAATAAGACGAAAATATTTGATTAGAGGACCTTGTCAACCACGTGGCCATGACTTTCCAAGAACCAAGGGAAGACGATTTTTCCCTGCTTGGTTTGATCAATATGGTAATTGGTTAGAATATAGTGTAAAAGCGAATAAAGCTTTTTTGCTTGGTTTGTTACTTATTTAGAGATAGTTTCGCGAAACAAGGTGGGAGTGATGCTTTTGTGACAGAATGTTTTAATAGTTGGGATAAAACGGATAGATTTGGTCGTCATGTAGGAGACGTTAGTAGTTTCCACAATAGAGCACTCAAGAGCTGTGAAGATTTAATGAGACAAGATCAATCGATTTCTGTTTCCTTTCATAAACAAAATGATATTATGAAGAATGAGCATCGAATACGACTAAATACTTCGATTGATGCTATTAGATATTTACTGAATGGTGCATTACCATTTCGTGGTCACGATGAGTCGGAAAAATCTGTTTATAGAGGAAACTTTTTGAAACTAATAAAGTTAAGTCGAGAGCGTGATGAGACCGTTCGTAATGTTACATTACAAAATGCTCCAGGGAATAATCAAATGGTGGCTCCAAGTATCCAAAAAGACATTGTTGATTACTTTAGACAAGAAATACTTAAATCCACTTTTGAAGAAATTGGTGATGATGTGTTCGGTTTGTTAGTTGATGAGTCTAGTGATGTATCTAAGAAAGAACAAATGGTTGTGGTTTTAAGATATGTTACTTGTGGGATTGTTAAGAAAAGACTTGTTGGACTTGTTCATGTGAAAGAGACCACTTCTTTGTATCTTAAGTCTGCTATTGAATATTTATTTTTGCTGAATATAGGTTGAGTTTAACAAAGGTCAGAGGTCAAGGTTACGATGGAGCGAGCAATATGCGTGGTGAGTTTAATGCATTGAAAGCTTTGATCATTAATGAAAATAAGTCAGCATATTATGTCCATTGTTTTGCACACCAACTTCAATTAGTTATTGTTGCGATTGCAAGAAAACATCACGGTGCTTTAAATTTCGTTGAGTTGTTGAGTACTTTGATGAATGTGGTTTGTGCTTCTTGCAAAAGAAAAGACATGCTCATAGAAAGTCAAAAAGAAAAGTGGAAAAAAGCCATCGGTATTGGTGAAATCGAAACCAGAAGTGGGTTAAATCAATAGCTTTCTCTTGTAAGAGCTGGAGATACACGTTGGGGTTCTCATTACAAAACACTTCTACGTTTGGTTGACTTGTTTCCTTGTGTTATTGAGGTGCTTCAATATGTTGAAAATAGTTGCGACAATGGTACGAGTGTTTGGCAAGCGCGTGGGCTTCAAATATATTTGAAATCATATGATTTTGTGTTTTATTTGCATTTGATGTTGCACATTTTGGGGGTCACAAGTTCACTATACCAAGCTCTTCAAAGAAAAGATCAAGATATTTTGAATGCTATTTCATTGGTGAAAATAACCAAGGAAAAATTGCAAGAGTTTAGAGTTGATGGGTTTGAGCCACTTTTGGAGAAAGTCACTTCTTTTTGTGAAAGATATGATATTGAAATGGTGAACATGGAAGAGGATTATGTTGATCCAAAGAATCGAAGACATAAAACCAATATCACACATCGACATTATTACTAGTACGATTGTTTCAATACAGTTGTGGATATGCAAATTCAAGAGTTTGGTGACAGATTTACCGAGGCAAGTTCAGAATTGATTTTGTGTATGACGGCATTGAATCCAGGTGATTCCTTTTGTGATTTTGACCGATCAAAGTTACTAAAGTTGAGTGAGTTCTATCCGGATGATTTTAGTAGTGCAGAAATAATGAGTTTTGACCATGAACTTGGCCTCTACATTGCTAGTGTGCAAGAAGATGAAAGATTTGCTAACTTGAAAGGTATATATCCGATATAACTAACTTTTTTTGTTAGTGAAAAACGATAAATGTAAACAAATATATAACTAACTTTGTTTTTGTTACTCTTTTAAAGGTATATCTTCTCTTGCTAGAGTAATGGTGGAAACATGGAAACATGTTACGTTTCCTTTAGTGTATCGACCGCTAAAGTTAGGATTGGTTTTACCAGTTGCAACCGTATCGGCTGAGAGATGTTTTTCTGCGATGAAACTTGTAAAGTCATATTTGCGTAATCGGATTGCTGACGATTTTTTGAATGCTTGTGTGATTTGTGCAATAGAAAGAGAAGCACTTGCCAAAGTTACAAATGAAGATGTGATAGTTCGCTTTCAAAAAATGAAAACTCGTAGACAACAATTGTAGACTTTGACTCCTAAGTTGTTCCTCGTTTATATACATTTTCATTTACGTTTTTTTCATAATGTTATATCATGTTGCCTACGCTTCGACCTCCATCTCCAAAATTTCTGGATCCGCCTCTAACTATGTATGATGTGACATCTTCTAAAGACTATGAACTCTTTTATTTTTTTCCTCCTTTTTTCAAAATTTAAAATACTAATAAAGTTAAAGACTTTTATACCCCTATAGGCAAATTGTATGTTTCATAATAAATGAGATTTTTTTGGCAATTTTGCATCCTCTTTAGTTTAACCTCCTAAAATATTCAACTTCTTGATAAAAATTCACCTTAAAGTTAACGTCCCACGATTTCTCTCTTTACGCGTCCATTTATGGTCTTCTATGGTCTTTAGACTCTTGGTATGTCCTCCTACATTTTTTTAGGTTATCCTTAATGGCTTTTTATCACTATTCTAGGTTTGGTTTTTGAGGTTCACGGTTGGGGAAAATGGACCAAGGGCAGAAATAAAAAGAGGATTCATGGGTGGGAAAAGTGATCGAGGGTAGACGCAAAAGTGGGGTTAAGGTTTTTTTCTGTTTATAGCTTCAAAATCACTTCCAACTCTCCCTATCATTGTGTGTTTTTAAGGATTTTGAAACGTCCCAAAAACCAGGAGAAATTTAAACCTTAAAATTCCACAAAGTTAACCATAATTTCATCCAACTTTTATACATAAATGGAGAATTAGTAATGAGGGTTCACCTACACAAATTGAACTTATCAAAACAACCTGCTAATCTAATCCTAAATATTAAGATCAGATTATACTAGTTGTTTAGACCATTCACCAAAACGTCCTCGTATATCCATTCATAACCAAAAGTTGAGTATCAGAAATCACTCGTCCCTCATCCCGCTATTACTTCCCCGAGCTCGTACATGGTAAGAAAATTTAATTTGAAACGATTAGGCTTACACCTAGTGAGAACATCCATTTTCAAATTAAAACTTTATAAGCTTTGGAAACCAATGTAAACAAAGCGTATAAACAAACCTGGTTTGCCACCATTCTTACCGTATACATACACATCTTGCGATGACGGGAACATACCCGATTCCATGAATATGACTAACACTCAGTAAGTCATATCATCACGTTCGAGAGCCTACTACGAATCATCACAAATTCGAGATCATTGCTCATGTCTAAAAAATTACAATTTACTTTATGCCTATTTCTTGGAGTGGAAGTAGAGATTACAAGTTACTTTATTCCTATCTCTTACCTTCCCATAGAAATCAGGAATTACGATTAACTCACGCCTATTCCTAGATTTCTCATCACAATACGAAATGAGAATTACAATTTACTTTATGCCTATTCCTCATTTCACGTCAACGGGAATTATAATTTACTTTATGCCTATTCCACGTTTCACATCACCATACGAAATGGGAATTACAATTTACTTTATGCCAATTCCTCATTTCAGGTCAACGGGAATTACAATTTACTTTATGCCTATTCCACGTTTCAATTAATGCCAGTGCCTATGGATCCATTACACTCACTAGCATACGTGTATATTTACTCGAATGCACAAACAATTTCATATCATATTCTCAAAGCTAAGAATCCCAAATAATCTATCATATCCTTATTCTCAAGTGTCCCTGTTCGGCGACTTAGCACGGGGGTTCTGCTACCCGGTTAGCGGATGGGGTCAAGGGGCAACGCCCCGATTTTTTTTAAGAAAAACGTAATGATAGGCGGGTTTACACCCCCTAAATCTAACCGCAAGTGTACGGTATCAAAATCAAGTAATGGTACAGAAGTACGAGTATCGAACACAGAGAACTAGGAACTAAGTATCACAATGACTATAAGATCTATTAACTGAACGGTCGAAATTTGGATTTGTGGTTTAGAACTTGTTTAAAAACTAAATAAAACTAAAATCGATTAACGGAAGGTTTTGAAAGAACTTTGATAGAGAAAAGGTTGAGGGTTAGACTTCCTATGGTTATACTCTCGATAACGAACCCGAACGATGACTACCGATTATTTCTATGAACCCTAGTTTTGAAATTCACCGTTATTCTTTCTCAAGCAAAAACGGATTTTATCTTAAACTCACTAGTTTTATCTCTCGATCTCCACCGGTGATTGTAAAACACATTAGGTTAAACTTTTACAAAGCAAAAAGGTGATTCGACTATCTCTACTCGAATCTCCTTTTCGGCACTTGATTACGTGATCTAGTGATTAATTAATTCTCTCGAACTTAATCAAAAACCATGGAATTTAATTGAAGGTGATCAAGCTACAATTGGGTATGAAAAACTAAAATCAAATGCTTCATAGATCAAATCGAATAAAAATCATTCGGTTACACGTCATCCATCATAAAAACCATAGTCATTCCAACCCCCAACGTCTAAAGATTAGTTCATGTTGGGGTCGGACAAAAACTCAAGAAAAGGATAGAAAATGGTGTGTGTAAACATCGTGATCGTAAACCTGAAGAATGTACTGATGAAATCCCTTATCTCGACTCTAATCCGCTTCGCGTGGTGAACTCCCCTTCAATTGGTCCTCTATCGTGGCTCAAAAGTACTCGAAATACCTCTGAAAATCGGCCCCTCGTAGCCTACCGTCGCACGTGAAAAAGTGATGACCTAAAATCCGGAAAATGCAAAGTATAGCAATGGAACAGGGACTTACGCGATCTGGCCCGCGGCCTCAGGCCGCGACGCAGGCCGCGCAGTTTCCTGAGGGGTCCGGGTCAGGTCTGGGTCATGGTTTGGGCATAGATCTTGGGCTTGGATCTTGGGCCTCCGTTTTGGACTCTCTTTTGGACTCTTTTCCGCTTCTTTTTCTCGATGCTCATCTTCTTTTGGATTACCTGCACATTTCACTCAATAAACCATAAAATTCCGCCTTTTTGCTTCAACACAAGCTACTCTCATTGGTTTATAGACTGAAAATAACGCCACAAAGTGGTGTTATCAACAACCCCAACCCCAAAATAACGCCACAAAGTGGTGTCCTCAAGCAAATTAGCGATAAAAAGAATAAAAGCACACATCAGTGAAATAATAACTGCACAACTCCCAATCGGTACCACGTAATGCACTGGTGATTTCCCATACCCGTGAATGCTTATCTCACCCTTGCCTCATCCTTATCCTGTTTGATCTATGTCCGTCCATTGTGAGTTGAACTCGTGACTGCTCCGATTACACTACGGTCGTACTAGGTCCAAACATACTAGGGAAAACATTTTGCCTCGACCCTACCTCACAGGATGCGCTCAATTCACTCGAATCTAGGCTGTCGCACATGTTGTCATGTATAAGGAAGTTATGTACAATGATACTCGATAATTACATGACAAATCTAATGAAAGACGCACAAATGTCGAAAAAGTTGATCTCAGAAAGGAATCAAGTAGCAAGACAGGGACTATTGGTAAAGGTGGTCGTATACCCTAATCACATTTTCCAGAAGATCATCCAGGTCTTTCACAAGGGTTGTAACGGGGCTAGGGTTAAGGCTATGAAATGAAGGGTAAACGGATAAAAAATCCTCGGTGTATCAACCATTAGCAGTTCTGAACTTTTTGACTTCAATTTCCATCATTTGGCCCTCTTTGTCATTGCTGGAGTCGCTTTGACTCTCTTATTTATCTGCTGTAGATACTGTCTAAACTAACTATTTTTTTGTGGGAGGCATCATTGGCCCTCTTTATTTGATTGGGGCTGCATTGGCCCTCTTTTCTATCTCTTGGGTCAGAATGACCCAATTTATTTTCATGACTGGCTTGTACTTTTTCTTTTCTGCTCTATCTTCCGCTGTTCATTACCGCCTCTGATTGACACACTTTTGGACAAGGGTTGGCTAAGGCTTTTGGTTAGGGTTTAATGGTGGGTCTGAAATGAACAAGTGATGAGTGTTTGGCTGCAAAGAGGTTTTGGTTACACACATAATGGGTCAAAAGGGACGATAGATAAAAACGGGTTAAAAAATGCACACAATGCCTGGAATCATCTCTTAAGGTCCACGCGATATGGTCTACTATACCCTTACCCAATATCCCGATGGTCGTCTTTGCTACTCAATGCAACATTATAGCGAGATCATTCTATAATCACGACAAGGAATTCGAAAAAGTGTATATGAATTAAGTGTTTAAATCCCTCGAAATGAAATACGTCATTTAGGCTCAAATCTCGCAAATGGGGTGGTCTCCACTAATGTCCCTAGTCATTCCTTTTCCCGGTCCTTCCCTAATGGTCACGTTGCTATCACAAGATTCTTCCCCAAATGGTCGGTCTCAATCATCCAAAACAAGAATTTAGCTAATATGATCTAAACATTCACATGTGCAGGAAATCGACGTGCATATACGGGGGCCCGATTGGCAACCCCAAACCTTGCCCACATATTGCCCCCAATGTCTAGGTAGGCGATACAAAATGTGACAAATATTGTTGTGCGGTTATTATAGTCATCCGGAAGAGAAATAGAAAACAGTACAGTACAGCATCACAAATCAAGAACAAAGGATCACGAAAACAAACCCAAGCTACCGGTGTGAAGATGATGATGCACCTCCAGATTGTCGGCCTCTTACTCTCCTCCGGCCTTGGGGCTGTGCTGGTGGTGCTTGGGGTGCTGGGAAGCCTGCCTGGGTGAGTCGTGCATCAAAACCGTCTATCCTCTGGTTCATGCCTCGAAACCTGGCCTCCATCTGCTCTGATAATCGTCGGATGTAAGAAGGAGTACTGCTAGAAAGCTAAGTCATGTCTGCTGGTGGTGCGTCGGGGTCAAAGTCGAGGTCGCTGTCCGATGCACTCTCGGATGATTCATGGACCGGCGCGGCGAGTCACCGTCTCTGGTAGTCTGGGTCTGCCCACCTTCTCGCCTCTAACTTCATCGCCGCCGATATTTGGTAATTATATTGTTTCTTCCAGAAATCCTCTTTTGATACGGTGAGGTGTCCTATCGGGACACCGGCTTCTCTGCAAAAGTGTGTGATAAGACAAGGGAACGGTAAGATACCGTCAAGAGTCATACCTGCATCTAGCAACTCCATACATATAATATGCCCGATATCCATCGGGAGGTTGTTGTGCAGGGAGTAGAGGACCTCCGCCACTTGGCTATCGGCGGTGCTGTTATACGACGACGGTTTCAACGAGGCTTTGAAAAGAGCATCAAGAAAGCTATGTCTTTGTGGAGCTCACTCTTCAGAATGTGCTGGTGCGTTTTATTCCACCCCTCATGTCCATTTCGCCGTAAGGATGCGGCGATGGTCGGACTCAATTGTTCCCGGAATGCCGGGTTAGGAGATAGCCCGTAGGTGGTACTCAAGTTGGGGCGGCGGGGAGCATGGAAATAAGCACATATATCGTCCGGGGAGATCCAGACTTCCTTGTCGCCCATCCTTACCACGCATCGATCGTGGTAGACTGCCTGTATCATACACGAAAAAAATATTTTACCGTTTCGGTGTAATACATGGGTGGGGTTTAGATGAACCTCTCCCATGAATGTTGGCGTATGATAACCGGTACCCTGGATCCGGCCGATAGATCAGCAAGCTTGATGCCTCGCTCTCAAAAGGATTGGCACCCTTTCTCTATCATCTGTTCAATCCGACCGTCCTTATCCGGGTTTTCTCGATCAAACATCAGACGCCGGTTGGTTGGGTGGATGCGTTCGTATTCTGAGATAACGAATAAACTCAAGTGAGTTATCTCGCTTATAGCCACCCCAAACCTAGGCCATGGCCTAGGTTTGTCAAATAAAGCCAACCCCAAACCTCGGTAAAACCTAGGTTTACAAAGGGGTAAATGTGAGTGTGTAGATGTTGAAAAGTAAGGCACCCCAAACCTAAGTGAAACTTAGGTTTGTTGCATCTCCTTTATTTTACGTGTACGTGCAAACATAACCGACAATTCTCATGCATGCAGATTGCCAATAAAATAAACTTTTTAGTTCATGCAGCTTAACAAACAGTCACGTAACCACATAATTCCCTAGTGCATACATCTAAAAAATTTCACTGGTGCACCAGTGAACAATAACTCGACGAACCCCAAACCTAAGTGAAACTTAGGTTTGGCTATGCTTGCACAAAAAGGACAAATCCCACAAAAATACTTAAGGAGTTTATGTTGCCACAAACTCCTACATACCATTTATGCACAAAAGTGGGAGGATTTCACAAAACCACCAACTCCTACATACCAACATTTTTCCCCATCTTGCTTCCCAAAAATTCCCCATCACAGATTTTAAGCATATATCCTCACAAAAAAAATACATAGCCAGTTGCATACAAGTTGAAAATTCTCAAGTGAAAATTGTAATACACAACTAGCATGTAGTCATAATTTAGGCATGAAAACATCATGAGTGCACACATTTGTGAGAAATCAAGACAATAGGGAAGTAAACATAAAAGCACTTGAAAGCAAGAAATGAAGGAAATAGGAACATACTTACACCATATCATAGCATATGAAGACCCAAAAGAAACAAGAGTGAGAGTACATACCTTGGTCTTGAAGAAATGGAGCACAAAATTCTGAAAATGGGAGAAGAGCTCTTGAAAAATGGAGATAGAGTAGAGAGAAATTGCGAGAGAGTGAGAGTAGAGAGAGATGAAAGGAAGAAGAAAGAACAATGAAAGAAAGAAAGAAGAAGAAGAAATGAAAAGACAGCACAAAAAACAAAAACGGACCAAACCCTAGGTGTCAGGGGAGCTGCGCGGCCTGGGCCACGGCCTGAAGTCGCGGGCTACCCCGCGCGCTTTGTGGAATTCTAAAAACAAACAGAGCCTCCCGCGGCTTGGCACGCGGCATGAGGCCGCGGCTTAGCCCGCGGGCCCCTCTGTTCCCCAAAACGTCCAGAGACATGCGCATCTTGGGCCGCGGCCTGAGTCCACGCCTTAGCCCGCGTAAGTCTCTGTTCCTCCCCTCTTTTTTGTGTAAATAAAAGCACTCAAATGACTTAAATCAAAATGAAAATAAACCTCGGTGGGTTGCCTCCCACCCAGCGCCTTGGTTTCGGTCGTGGCTCGACCGTCTCTCTTTTCATTCCTTCGGTTCGTCCAGAAATGTGGCATCAGTTACCACTGTTTCTCCGCCATAATAGGGTTTCACCCTCTGACCGTTCACTTTGAAGGTCGTCCCATATTTTCCTTGTAGCTCAACTGCTCCATATGGGTATACCTCCTTGACGGTGAACGGTCCAGACCACTTGGACTTCAACTTTCCTGGAAACAAACGAAGACGTGAGTTAAATAAAAGGACTTGCATTCCAGGAATGATTACCATTGGTTGAAGACCCTTGTCATGGAACTGCTTCGTCCTCTCTTTATAGATGACCGCATTCTCGTATGCGTCTCGTCTGATCTCCTCGAGCTCGTTCAATTGCAAACATCGGCGCTGCCCGGCTGCCTTGAAGTCCATGTTTAGCTTCTTGATTGCCCAATACACTCTATGCTCGAGCTCGACAAGTAAGTGGCACGATTTCCCGAATACCAACTGATACGGCGTGGTGCCAATTGGTGTCTTGTAAGTGGTTCGGTAGGCCCACAACGCGTCGTCTAACTTGATTGACCAATCTTTCCTTGATGCGTTGACGGTCTTCTCGAGGATTTGCTTGAGTTCCCGATTGGAAACTTCGGCTAACCCATTCTCTTGCGGATGATAGGGCGTCGTGACCTTGTATTTGACCGAATATTTCTTGAGGACCGCCTCCAGATACCGGTTGCAGAAGTGACTTCCGCCGTCACTTATCAATGCCTTTGGAACCCCAAACCGTGAGAAGATATTCTTTTGCAGAAAATTTATTACTACCTTCGAGTCATTCGTGGGACTTGCGATCGCCTCTACCCACTTGGAGACGTAGTCGACCGCTACCAATATGTATTCATTGTGGTGGGAGTTTGGGAATGGACCCATGAAGTCGATCCCCCAAACATCAAACAGCTCAACCTCCATGAAGATTTTTAGGGGCATCTCGTCTCTCTTGGATATATTTCCCGTTCTTTGGCACTGATCACATTTGGCGATGAAGTCGCGAGTCTCTTTGACATCGACGGCCAGAAGAAGCCTGATTGTAGCACTTTCGCAACGGTTCTATCAGTGCTGAAATGGCCTCCACATTCTAAGGTATGACAGTGGTTTAGAATGTCGGCGTTCTCTTCATCCGGGACACATCTTCGGATCATACCGTCGTCACACAACTTATAAAGGTATGTCTCATCCCAATAATACCTCTTGGCCTCAAAGAAAAATATCTTCTTCTGGTGGGAGTTCATCTGATAAGGAACTACTCCTCCCACCAAGTAATTTACCAAGTCCGCGAACCAAGGCTCAGAATGACTAACGTTGAAAAGCTGCTCATCCGGGAACGAATCGTTGATGAGGGTCTTATCCTTGCTTTGATCTTCACCTCCCTCAAGTCTCGAGAGGTGGTCCGCCACAGTATTTTCGGAACCCTTCTTGTCTAGAATTTCCAAGTCGAACTCTTGGAGCAACAGTACCCACCAGATGAGTCTCGGTTTAGCATCTTTCTTGGACATCATATATTTTAGGGCTGAGTGATCGGTGTACACAATTACCTTGGCCCCCACTTGATATGACCGTAACTTCTTGCAAGCATAGACAACAACTAACAGTTCCTTCTCGGTAGTAGCGTAGTTGAGTTGAGCATCATCCAACGTCTTACTCGCGTAATAGATCACATGCATCCACTTCTCCTTTCTTTGGCTCAACACCGCTCCAACAGCAGTGTCACTCGCATCACACATCAAAATGAAAGGAAGGCTCCAGTCTGGGGCCGTGAGGATAGGTGCGGATATCAGTTCCTTCTTCAACCTGTCAAAAGCAAGGATACAATCATCAGTGAAATCAAATTTAGCATCTTTAAGCAATAAAGAACACAAGGGTTTAGTAATCTTAGAAAAATCCTTTATAAACCGCCGGTAAAAACCGGCATGCCCCAAGAAGCTTCGAACTCCCTTGGCGGAGTTCTGGTATGGTAGATTCTCGATTACCGCCACCTTTGCCTTGTCCACTTCAATCCCCGCTTTCGATACTTTGTGGCCGAGCACTATCCCTTCTGTCACCATGAAGTGACACTTCTCCCAGTTCAACACCAGACTCGTCTCTTTACATCTTTGTAGGACTGCTTCCAAGTGTGCTAAGCATGTATCGAATGAAGGTCCGAACACTGAAAAATCATCCATAAAGATCTCAATCGTCCTCTCCACCATGTCTGAGAAGATAGCCATCATACACCTCTAAAAGGTTGCTGGAGCGTTACATAAACCGAATGGCATTCTCCGATAAGCAAACGTACCATAAGGACATGTAAAGGTCACCTTGTATTGATCATCGGGTGCTATTGGTATCTGATTATACCCCGAATACTCGTCTAATAAATAATAATACTCATGCCCCGCAAGACGCTCTAACATTTGATCAATGAACGGGAGTGGAAAGTGGTCTTTTCGAGTGGCATCATTCAGCTTTCGATAATCAATGCACACTCTCCACCCCGAAACCGTTCGGGACGGAATGAGCTCATTATTGTTGTTCCGGACAACGGTTATACCACCCTTCTTTGGCACTACTTGGACCGGGCTCACCCACGGACTATCCGGAACCGGATAGATAATTCTAGCATCAAGGAGTTTCAGAACCTCCTTTTGGACCACTTCTTTCATATTCGGGTTGAGCCGACGTTGATGTTGAACTGCTGGTCGATGCCCATCTTCAAGATTGATGCGGTGTGAGCAAAAGGTCGGACTCAAACCTTTGAGATCGGTTATTGTCCATCCAATTGCAGCTTGATGCTTTCTCAGAACTCTAAGTAACTTCGCTTTTTTCTCGGGACTCAATTTGGATGAAATAATCACCGGTAGTGTTTCCTTGTCTCCCAAGTACGCATACTCTAGATGTGATGGCAACGGTTTGAGCTCAAGTTATGGTGGTGTATGCAATGATGGTTGAGACTTTGGAATAGGAGTTCCCAAATCTTCAACCACGGGTCGTCGAGACCCCTTGTATGATGGTAATGCATTTAATTGCATCACACTCTCGCTTTCTGGATCATCATCGGTACCCATCAACACATTATTCAATTGGTCTCTGGAAACCTGCACGCCACATGTTTCTCTAATCAAGGAATCCATCACATCTACCCGGTAGCACTTATCTAATTCCATTATGTGTTTAGCTGGCCGAAAAACATTGAAGACTGCCTCTTTATCACCCACTCGGAGTGTTAGTTTGCCTCCTTTAACATCAATTAATGCTCCTCCCGTAGCTAAGAAAGGGCGACCAAGAATCAACGGTATCTCTTTGTCCTCATCCATGTCGAGGACCACGAAGTCAACCGGGAAATAAAACTTGTCCACCTTGATCATCACATCTTCAATTATGCCATACGGGTATTTTGATTGATCTATCGACGAGTTGGAGGGTAACATTCGTCAGCTGCACTTCTCCGAGTCCAAATTTCCTGAAAATAGGCAAAGGCATTAAATTAATACTTGCTCCAAGATCACACAAAGCCTTACTAAATTCAGAATTTCCTAAATGAACAGGGATAGTAAAACTCCCTGGATCCTTAAGCTTCAGGGGAAGCTTATGTTGGATGATCGTGCTACACTCCTCAGTAAGTGCAACTGTCGCATGCTCCTCAATCTTCCTTTTGTTAGAAAAGATATCTTTCAAGAATTTCACATATGAGGGCATTTGTGCCAAAGCATTTGCAAAAGGAATGTTAATATGTAATTTTTTAAATACATCAAGAAATTTAGAGAAATTAACATCATCCTTATGCGCTTTAAGCCTGCTCGGATAGGGCACTCTCGGTGCTGCCGACTTGACCGGTGGTTGCTTTGGCATGGTTGGTTGCTATTGCTTCTTCTCTTCACCCTTCGAGTTCTCCTCAATCACAATATCTTCATCGGCTTCCATCTCATCCATATCTATGATCTCAACATCTTGCCTTTTGGAATCGGTTTCCTTTGATGATGATTCTCGGGTAGGCTCCTTGTTCAGCTCCTTGCCACTTCTCAGATGAATGGCATTGCAATCATCACGGGTTTTCCTTTCGGGTTGACTCGGAAACATCCTAGAAGCTCGGTTTTGTAAGGCTTCAGAAATTTGCCCCACTTGCCTTTCAAGGAGCTTTATAGATGTCGTGTGCTGATCAGTAGCCGCCTTGACTGTACCTACCGTACCGGCTAGTCCCTCAACCGCGCTATCTATCTTATACATTAACTTCATCATTATGTCCTCTAGCCCCGACTTCTTCTCCCCGGATTGTCCTTCTTCGAATTTCCGTTGGTTGTAACCTAGAGGACGATAGACATTGTTAGAATTAGAAGAATTGGAAAAGTTGGAATGATTACCTTGTTGTTGTTGGCCGGGTTGCCCTTGCGGTTGACTCTATGAGAAATTCGGGTGCTTCTTCCAACCTTCATTGTATGTGTTCGAGAACGGATCGTTCCTTGGCCGGTTGTTCCGATTTTGCAGAAATTGAACTTGTTCTGGCTCGTTCACGGGTGGAGCCATATCCGGCATACCCTCGTCCATCATAAATGAGGATTGAAGAGAAGATCCCTTCAACTGACTCGTGAGTGCGGTTAATTGAGCCTTTATGGCCTTCAACTCATCATTTTCTTGCATACTCGCAACCCTTCGCACTGATGATCTCGGAGTAGAAAAGCTATGTTCAGCTAGGTTGTCGATTAACTCGCATGCCTCCTCATAGGACTTATCCATTAGGGCTCCACCCGCTGCAGCTGTAATGTCGTTTTTGAACTGCGGGTGAAGTCCACTGAAGAACGTCTGGATAACGACCCAACCGTGAAAACCATGATGAGGCCATTTCTTTAGTATATCTTTGTACCGCTCCCAAGCTTCATACAATGTTTCTTGATCCCATTGAGCAAAATGGGTGATCTCAGCCATAAGCTGGGCGGTCCTGCTTGGTGGAAAGAATTTATGGAGGAATGCAGCTTTCAGTTGTGCCCATGTAGTGATCTGATCTGGTTGGATACTTTCTGTCCAAGTTTCCGCTCTGCCTTTGAGTGAAAAGCTGAACAACCTCAACTTGATTGCATTCTCGTCTACCCCATTGATTTTGAAGGTATTGCAGATCCTCTCAAATGCACGGAGGTGTGCATGAGGATCTTCTGTTGGTGCTCCTCCAAACTGATTCTGCTGTACCATCACGATGGTACTCGGTTTGATCTCAAAATAGTTCACCCAGTAGCGGGCTGTTGAATGCCCATGCGTGCGGCTGCCACATTCAGATTGGCAAACGATCGCATAGGACGTCTCTCAGGAAGAGCTTCATCACCCATCTTCAAGTGTCTCTTAGCTTTAGATTCTTTTCGTAGTTGACGGGCGGTCCTTTCGATTTCCGGATCGATCGGTTCGATTTACTTCCCTCGGGTTTTCCTTGGCATAAACCAGTTAGTACCTGAAATGGAAAGTAAGCAAAATTAGCAATCCAGAAACTAAAAGTGATAAAAGAAAATAACAAAATAAAACAAAAATGTTCAATGTAATAGCGCTTATAGCTGGTAGTGCTATCAGTTGCAACTAGTTCCCCGGCAACGGCGCCAAAAACTTGATAGGCGGGTTTACACCCCCTAAATCTAACCGCAAGTGTACGGTGTCGAAATCAAGTAATAGTACAGAAGTACGAGTATCGAACACAGAGAACTAGGAACTAAGTATCACAATGACTATAAGATCTATTAACTGAACGGTCGAAATTTGGATTTGTGGTTTAGAACTTGTTTAAAAACTAAATAAAACTAAAATCGATTAACGGAAGGTTTTGAAAGAACTTTGATAGAGAAAAGGTTGAGGGTTGGACTTCCTATGGTTATACTCTCGATAACGAACCCGAACGATGACTACCGATTATTTCTATGAACCCTAGTTTTGAAATTCACCGTTATTCTTTCTCAAGCAATAACGGATTTTATCTTAAACTCACTAGTTTTATCTCTCGATCTCCACCGGTGATTGTAAAACACATTAGGTTAAACTTTTACAAGGCAAAAAGGTGATTCGGCTATCTCTACCCGAATCTCCTTTCTGGCACTTGATTACCTGATCTAGTGATTAATTAATTCTCTCGAACTTAATCAAAAACCATGGAATTCAATTGAAGGTGATCAAGCTACAATTGGGTATGAAAAACTAAAATCAAATGCTTCATAGATCAAAGCGAATAAAAATCATTCGGTTACACGTCATCCATCATAAAAACCATAGGCATTCCAACCCCCAACATCTAAAGATTAGTTCATGTTGGGGTCGGACAAAAACTCAAGAAAAGGATAGAAAGTGGTGTGTGTAAACATCGTGATCGTAAACATGAAGAATGTACTAATGAAATCCCTTCTCTTGACTCCAATCCGCTTCGCGTGGTGAACTCCCCTTCAATATCGTGGCTCAAAAGTACTCGAAATACCTCTGAAAATCTCCCCCTCGTAGCCTACCGTCGCACGTGAAAAGGTGATGACCTAAAATCCGGAAAACGCAAAGTATAGCAACCGGGACTTACGCGACCTGGCCCGCGACCTCAGGCCGCGGCGCAGGCCGCGCGATTTCCTGAGGGGTCCGGGTCCGGTCTGGGTCATGGTTTGGGAACGGATCTTGGGCTTCCGTTTTGGACTCTCTTTTGGACTCTTTTCCGCTTCTTTTTCTCGATGCTCATCTTCTTTCGGATTACCTGCACATTTCACTCGATAAACCATAAAATTCCTCCTTTTTGCTTCAACACAAGCCACTCTCATTGGTTTGTGGACTGAAAATAACGCCACAAAGTGGTGTTATCACTTAACCAGATAACACATCCGGAAACTATATTCGGAAAAATCCCTTATCCGGAACCCAATTCCGGAACAATCCGGAAAACTCATATATATATATATATCCGGAACAGCAGAAGTATCCGGATACAATACTATCCGGTCATTTGTCCGGTACTCATACCCGAAAACCATCAGAATCCGGGAACACATACACTCCGGATGGCGTCCGGAAACCAAAGTAATCCGGATACCATCCGGTAACTATTTATCCGGAAACTATGTGCTTACCAGACGATTTTACTCTTAATACTTTTACCGAACACTACCGATATGAAACTTACCGGACACTACAGACTTACCCAGATACCTTCGACCTACCCAGCAAAATCCAACCCAGATCGAAATCTGTTCCATCCAACTTATTTTGCAAGTATTCATTCATCCCCAATACAGTTAATGTAACACCCTCAAAATTGGAAAGAGCAACTAACTAAAAACTTCAATAAAATAACCAAATGAGGATAAAGTCCTTTCTATAAATCCATCCTAAAAAAACTTCAACTTTAAAACTTAAAATTAATGCCAACATTCCATAGTTTAAGTCATATACTACGACTAAAGAGGACGGGTGTTACTCAAACCCAATACAAAGTTGCTATTCCCATAAAGCGGAAGACTTCACCAAGTCACTTACTTCTTGAACACACAACTAGCTCTCCACTCTTCACAGTGTCACTAGAACTATTCCCCAACTGAACCTGTTGCACATGCCGATAAATAAAAAGGTTAGGCTAACGCCTAGTGAGTTCAAGAGTTTTATCATGATTGTGTAAATTCAATAAGCGAGGAGGATGTAGCTTGAAAACATGATTTCCCAAAAAGGATTTACAATAATTATGCAAATAACCCGTTTTCTCAACACACGCAAATCCTGTGACGAAAGCTTTCATATAAACCATATCCCAAAATGAACTTAATTCCAAAACTCAAAACGTGGTTAAATATTAACTTTCCCAAATTATATATATATGAACACAACTCCATTATTCAAAACATTCCAATAAGGATGAGGCATAATACACCGTCAATAAGTCATGGAAAACAATCCAATTAAATATAACACGTCACCGAAAACATGGATAAAAATAAATACCCAAAACAGCACCTTTCGGTGACGGGGGAGACCGGTTCCATCGAATGTGACAGGCACACAAAGTTAGGTCACTTATCAATGTTATCGAGATTCACGTATTGGATGTCAAGCTCAGCTACTTAAAGCGTACACCTATGGAGTATCAACTTCAACCCCTCTAGGTCTATGCATTGAGTTATCCATATCCAAGAAACGTACTAGGCACATAGGACTTACACCTTACCTCGATGCCTATTTTGTGCGGCAATGTGGAAAACTAGCGTCCCATCATTGAACGTAAATCTCGAGTGGAACATACTAGCACATAGGACTTACACCTTACCTCGATGCCTATTTCGTGATACAATGTGGAAAACTAGCGTCCCAACATTGAACGTAAAACTCTAGTGCATATGAATCCATAACAATAAGGTCTAAAACATTACATGACTCCAAATGAATGAACTAGCGCATTCAAAACATGTAATTCCCAAATAAATATAAATCGTGATCAAAGCTCTACGTTAAGCTATCAAAACTGGACAAATGCCCCAAAACCCAGCATAATCAAATACCGAGCCACCACCTCAACAAATTAAAATATCATATGTTAAAAGTCATAAAATGAAATAAAACGTAAACACTCCCCGTTTATGCGAAACATGCTCCATAAACATAAACAACTCCATACCACCTAGGTTAAAACAAATCATTTTCCAAAACACCTATCGATGTGCATTTATACCAAAAGATTTACACTCGTAAGATAAATCGTTAAAATGTATCAATACCTAAGATTTACTCATTGAAATACTCAAATTACATCTTTTTGCCCCAAAACCAAAAGGTTTACAATTTTCAAAATGTTCACAAGGTCGGGAATGACCAAAATCCAATAACCCATACGTTGGTATTTTCAAAACACCCCTTAACACAAACTATGCATATTTTCAACAAATACAAAAATGCATTTTTACCAAATAACTTCCATTTAGGCAATTAAATCATCAAACCCTTTTCATTTATGTTTCATTTATCAAATTTCCCAAAAACCCTAAATATGGGTATTTTACAATGTTTATAAAGTTAAATGCTTCAAATGATAAAGACTCACCAAATAACTCAACAATTGATAATTTTATATAAAACACATAAATAGTTGGAAAAGAACATTTTTGGCATGTACAACGTTTTCACAAATCAACTTGAACTCACCTTGCTAGATTTAGGCTAAATCTAGATATTCCCCAATTTAAGCTCCTTTGGAGAAACTTGAATCTTCAAGCCAAATCTTCCAAAAACCTAGATCCACAAGTTCCCAACCATTAATATCTATTTAGAATCGTTTCCACCAAACACTTCACACCAACATCTCTGATTATACCAAAACCCAAAGTTTGACCTAACTTTCCCAAAATCGTCCAAAAGGGAAATTGGAGAAATAAAACACTAGGAAATCATCAATGGAGTATATATAACTAAAATAAGGATTTAGAAAAGGAGAAGATGAACTTACCCCATGGATCTTGAGTAAAATATCAAAACCCTAGAATCTCAAGAAAAGGGAGGTGAAACTTGAATCTTGCACCAAGAGATGAAACCACAAGCATAAATGATGAGAGAACACTTGATTTCTAAGAGAAAAGCCTAAAAAATGAGTTAGGGTTCATAGGAGAGGGTGGGAGATCGGTTTGTGAGAGAAAGGGAAAGTTGTGGGGTGAGAAATGAAGAAAAAGCTAAAAAACCGCATTTGACAGCAACCAAGTGCCTGCCCGTGACTATGACAACGACTTTGACACTGGTCATAGTCGCAGGTCATAGTAGCTCAGGGGTACCGAAACTGTTTAGGCCATAACTTCTTCGTTTTAGCTCCGTTTTCGCTCCGGAAAGGACCGTTGGATTCGTATTTGAATTCTCCATCCAACAAGACTATAAAATCCAGGATTTATTGCAAAATTCTATTTTTCATGTTTATCATCAAAGATCGATACCTTCCAGAAATTGGGGTGTTACAGTTAATACTAACATCTTACTGCTTAATTTAATGAAAACATTGCTTTTAAGAAAGATGAAGTCACCTGGGTTAAGAACTTGAATACAAATTGCAATTCCAATTGATTTCACCTTCAACCTTTCACCAACAAACCAATACCAAATCAAATCAGTTTAATCTGATTATTGATTTCTAAAAGATTGGACTGAGAATCAGAATTCAACTCTTACCGTAGCCAATTTTGGATTCCAAAAACTTTTTCCTTCTCTGCTTTGATAGACCGACTTCAAGCACCCAAATGAGATATTATCTTAATTCCAAGCCGACTCAATCTTTAAATGCAAACCAACTTTCAACAATTGACAAAATCTACCCTGAAGTTTTACAATTCACAATTAGTCCTAAACCTTGACTAATCTTTCTTTTCAACCCCTTTATATTAAAACATTACATAATGGAAAATTCGAGGTGTTACAGATTTCTTATATGTTTCAGGCGATGGGGTCCTGGAATTCAATAAGAAGGAAGTTTTAACGAGTTTTGGGATGAATTACTTTTCGTGAATGGTCTATCAACTTCTACCCACAACTCATATTGAATTTCAAAAGGAAAAGGTAAGTTTATGGATGATTGGTCTTTGAACTTCTTCTTGTTTTAATACAAAGCTTAGGGTTGATTGAAAGTGAACTCCCTATGTGTTTTTGTTAGTTGATGGAGATGTAGATGAAGGTTTAATGGAGTGTACTAGGATGGTTTCCTTTTTGTGCTCGGTCTATCAACTTCTACGCAAAAGTCATTGAAATCCAAAAGGAAAAGGTGAGTTTATGAATGATCATTTTTTTGTTAAAATAAAAACTTTAGGCTTGATTGAATTTGAACTCATGATCTAATTAAGTCATGCACATCAATTTATCTCTAACTGTTTACACTTTACACATGATTTATAAAAAAGTCAAGATAGGGATCATGAAAAAAAATATTTGACATGAATTCATGCTTTTTTATAAGGTATATGGTAATCCAGAGTATGGGTCTTAGTCATTGATGATTGTATTGCGTCTTAGTCATTGATGATTGTATTGCTTAAGTTATATAATAGATGTACAGCTCTTCTTTCACATTACCTTGGGTCTTGGATTGCTAATGTACATTGAGAAATTTTGAAAGGCACCTCTTATGATGGATGTTAAACATAGTTAAATCTTTGTTAAACTCCAAACTTCAGAGCATCAAATACAAGTAAGAATACACATTGGGTACACTTTTTACACTTACATCTAAAAAAGACTCAATTTCTTTCATAGTTCATAACAAACAAAATACCTGTATTTGACGCGAAACAGTATATCCACATACTTGAAATTAAGATAAAGCCTATAGACAACAAAATTTTATCGACATTCTCAAAATCTCAAGGGATGTGTAGTTATTTTACAAATGAATAGTCTTAAATTAATTTCATTTGCATATTATTTATAATTGGTTAGCCCTCAATAGTTTGTTATTGCCTCGATGGATGTTTGTGCATTTAAATCATATAAACTTGTAACATTCATATTGTTAATTTAATATTAAGTTACATATAATTCCGTTGTACGTTAGAGATAATAAATATCATTGATTAGCCTTCAATAACATTCATTTCTAATTTATAAATTTGTATTAATGATAAATTAATATTTGTTTATGTTATTTATGGACAAGATTATTAGTTCAATTATTTGTTATTTCTTCATACTACTTTGCACATAATAAGTTCATGTTTACAAATCTTTCTAAATAATGGAGTTTGTTGGACTAAAAAATGTTGCCTTGGATGATAAGGTTTGTGAATCCCGGTTTGATCAGATAACAACGAATAAAACGAAACGATTAATCTTATTGAATGATTCAAGATAGTTACAAGTATTTGAATGATATTCTCAACTATATCTCTCAACTATTAAGCTCACAAACGATTATGATTAACCTTCTAACCTAATTCTAAAGGAAACAATCCTTATATACTTAGGCCTTAGATAAACAAGGCCCAAGCCCATTAGGCTAAACTAAGCCCAATTAATACAATTAAGGGCTTTTACAATAATAATTAAACTAATTGAAGTCTATATAATTCTTTATATATCTTTCTAATATGTAGGACATTTATGGTCCTAACAATCTCCCCCTAAAGATATATAAAGAAAAATAGGTCTTGAAACCTTCAAATCTTGATCTTCTCTTCCTTTTGAATCTTTGGAATGCAATGACGATGCTTGTCTTCATGTCTTTTCAGCGCTCCCCCTTGAATAAAGCTCTTGGATTTGATTTCAGCTTTAAAAGAACTTGTAGAACCAATATGCTCAATGGGAGAAATAATTTGAAGCGAACACCACTTGATAAGGAATGTGAAGAATTTTAATCAAATGCTCCAAACTGTAAATCCAACGGCTTTTCAACCTCGGATTTAATCTTTGCAATCTTATCTTCAAACCTCGGAACACAGTTACTCCCCCTCGGCCTTTGCTAACTCCCCCTCAACTTGATAGTCGGTGTCTTTGAATCTGTACCCTTTCTCCCCCTCATGATGAGTAGGAGCATCCGGAGCATCATATATGTTCAAAGACAATAGTGACGAGTAGCAAAAAAATCCAGATCAAAACAGTAAGTAACCAGAATGGGGTAAATATCTAACACAGAAACACAATAGTAACTGTTATCACAACAATTAAAATAATTGTGTGGCCTATGTTCAGAGTTGACATCGAGGTATCTATGATAGGACTTCCAGTTATCACTGAAGTAAAATATTAAAATATTACTTCTCAAACTGTTCCGGCAATATCACGAAGATATGCAATGGGAATCACAAAGACTCGTGCATGTGTGAAAAAAATAAATGTTATCTGTTAGGCTCAAAAATTGATTTAACCTAGGACGCAAGTTAAAATCAATAGACTCAGTGATTAGAATATGAAGTTCGGAGACCGTAGCTGATGTCTTCATTTCTCAATATCTAAGACCTCCGAGTGAGGAATAGATAGATTATGTGCTAAATCTCCGTGCATTTGTGAAACAAGCATCTGTTGGGAGATACTTGAGTGGTTGGGTGGGGTGACACGAGTTATCGACATTGGGTCCATGTCTATTTCAATATTCATCTCTAAAGAGCGAGAATGAATAGATTGTGTGGTTACCCGGATAACTGACTCGGTTTGTTAAGGACCAATAATTCTTTTAAGTCCTGTCACAGCCTCACCATTTTTCTTTTCACTCCGAACTCATCTATCAATCTAGACCCCTCACTGTTGTCTATAAGGGATGTGTTTCTTGGGTAGGTCCTTCCGGTTCTGGATAGACCATAGAAACAATGTAATTCCTAACACTCCTTTCATGCATCGAGTAGAACAGTTTAGTAAACAGTGAAGTACGAGTTCTAAACTGAAATGTTTAGAAGTCAAAGCATTTAAGAACGAGTCCTGATCTAGGATGATCAGAAGTCCTAGTTGAAATACCAGAATTTCAAGAAACAAAATCAAGCGCTAAACAGATTGACTCAGTAAGCATAATATTTGTAGTAATGAAACAATGATCAGAAAGTTTAATTGTGAAGAACAAGTCACAATTATTATATCAGATAAGAATGGAATCATTTGCAAGAAATAGCGAACATGGAAAACAACTAGGAATTCAAACGAGTGTATTTCCATCGAAAAATCAACAAATATGTGAGACATGGAAATAACTAAGTCAATGAAACATAACACGTGGCAATCACGGAAGTTAAAATTTAAGAATAACAAACACAAGTTAGTTATTTAGAATGAATTACCACGGTCTTTGAATTTAGTTGAAGTTCACTTACCTTTAATAGAATAGTACTCCCCCTCAAAATTGGCATAACCTTTGAATGTTCGTCATGTGATGTGAATAATGGGAATTAAAACCGCACATGACATTCCTGCAAAACAGATTAGAAGGATATTGGTATCCATCTTTTGATGGATCCTTGTTGGTTAGATGCCCTATGAGGACCAGGGATACTATAAGTACCATACCAATACTTAGCATGGTCTTTATTCACAAAGTCACTTGTTCCATAGTAAGAACAACACAACTTCTGTGTAGATAAGCTGATCAGCCGATTAACAGAGTAAAAACGATTAGTTTTCACAAAAGGTTTAGCGTGGAAAACTTTGTTGTTCTTGTCACTCTTAACAGAGACGAATGACTTTGGAGTAGGAGCGGATCCTTTAGCTCTCCAAACCATGTTTACTTTCTTGAAAAATTGATTAGCTGATTTGTCAATAATAGGGTCATAAAACAGATTAGAGGTACGGATCCGATCTTTTGAAGAGCTATTTGATCTAATGTCGGTCTTTGAAGAAACAATTTTCTTCTTAAGCATTAGATCTAGCTCCTTTTGGAGATCAGATTTTAGCCTCTTCTCTATCATAATGTCAGTTGACAAAACAGATAATTTCTTTGTAAGCTTAGAAATCTCAGTCTGAAAGATCTTTCTCTCGTTTGCAAAATCATCTTTCAAACTTTTTGCCCTAAAACCTTCAACTTTCTTCTTCTCAGACTCTTTGATTAGAATGTCTAATTCTTTCTCCAAATCACTTATTTTCAAAGAGAGCTCTCCATTCTTTTCAGTAAGAGATTTGCGTTCAATTTCAAACTTCTCTCTTTCTAAAATCAGAATTTTTTAAAAGTCGGAGAACTGTGTTGAAAGTTTTAGACTTATAAGCTCAAGACTCTTCTTTTCTTCAAGAGATTTCTTTGAAAAATCGGATTGCTTTTGTATAAGCAATTGCCTTTCCTTTGCAAAACTTTCTTTCTCCTTTTCAAAAAACTTTTCAAAAGTAGTTAATTTACTTTTAAGCTCAAGGTTTTCACAGTTCAAGAGGTTACCTTTCTCTTCAAGTGCCTTTACCTCGTCTTGTGATGATAAATCAGAAATCTTCCTTTTCAGCTCAGTGTTTTCTGACTCTAATATTGTTGCCTTTTCTTCAGATTTAGCGAGTTTCTCAGAACTAATCCAGAATTTATATTTTTGTTCCTTCAGTTCTTTGACGTACTTGCTGCACAGTTCATCTGCCTGCTTGATAGTCTTTTCATATAGTCTTGCTTGCTCTTTCTCTTCAAGTGCCTTCATGTCGTCTTGCGATGACAATTCATAGATCTTCCTTTTCAGCTCAGTGTTCTCAGTTTCTAAGATTGTTGCCTTTTCTTCAGATTTAACAAGCTTCTCAGAACATTTCCAGATTTGACTTTTCCATTCCTTTAGTTCTTTGAAGTACCGGCTGCACAAATCTTGAGCTCGTTTGAGATTCTCTTTATATAAAATTTTCACTTTCGATACAATCTCGATTGAAGCAATACCTCATTGTTACCTGAAAAATTTGATCGTTGATCGGTGTTACTTTGAAGAATCAAAAATTAAAGCGGAAGAAAAATCAAAAATTAAATCGGACAAACAAATCTATAAAATAAATTTGTTTTCACAATTTAAAATATGATTATTATCGGAACGAACGAAATCAAACTTCGAGAATGAAACCTGCAAGATATACAAATCAAGTTAGATCAAACACGTCAACCAAAATCACATAAAATAATAAAAGTCGCTAATAATTGCAAATCGTTGCAAATAATCTGAAACGTCACAAAAAAATCGTTAAGAAAAATCGCAACTTTCTTTAAAAATTTTAATCACGAGACGTGCGGTAACTCGGGTACCGATCAGATTCGAGCGAAAACCTTTCAAGAGTTGGTCAAATGGGTTTACTAATCAAAACATCCAACCAAAAACTTACCGGGTGAAAGTTATCGGATACTTGATCCACGTATGAGAAGCTTACCGGATGTTAAATTAATCTTACCGGATGTTAAATGAATCTTACCGGATAAGATTGTTTCCGGAAACACTTAGCCCAAAAACAAGGTATCCGGAAGAAGGTACTTACCGGATGAGAGTACCGGATAAAAGTGGGTTTCCGATCAAAATCTGTTGGTCCCAAAGGGTTATACAAGTTTGTAGAAGGGGGGTTGAATACAAACACACGATTTTTACGTTCTAAATTGTTTATTGATATAATCAAACAAGTTACAACTTGTTGCGGAACAAGATTAAGGATTAACCTAATCTAAACAAGTTATGAGAACACTAAGTTTCTTGCACTAGAATTAAGACAGAAAGGAGATAAGAATATTACTAATAATATTCTAACACAAAGATAGATGGCCGAGCACTTCATTTTTGAAGTAGGGTTCTTCTTATATACTGCATGCATTTGATGCACAGCATTACAACTTTACACGTGGCAGCAGCTGATTGGTTGCATGGTTTGATCTTTGTAGACAACCTTAGTAGCCGCATGATGTATAGTGTAGAATCAGAGTTGGTTGTACGATAATAGACAGAAGGGATGTCCTATTTTGACATTTTCGTACGGAGACGTGTAAGGGGGTAAGACAAAAGTAACTTGTAAAGGAAGACTTCATGATCAGCGTTCGTTGAACAGTACTTTATCAGCGAGTGACAAAGCTCAGCGTTCGCTGAAGTCTTCTACTTAAAACTTGACGTTGAGTGGACAAATCTTGGCTTCGTTGATATCCGCATCAGTTCATTAGTAGACTTGTCGCTGGTTCTTTGGCTTGATCTTCGACTTCAGCGTAGAACCTTTGTTGACGTGAAACTTGTCTTCAGGGATCATAAGTAAACAACTAAAATCATCAGCGATCATCAACAAGACTGAACAGGCTCAGAGCTGTATTGATGAACAATATCGCTGAACATAATTTAATGAACATGAGTTTCCTATCAGCGGTACTGTAGAGACATAGTACTTATCAGCGATAGTGAAACTCTAATACATATTGTCTACTTACAATTTTCACTAAGTGTTTCTTAAAGAGTCATTATCAAATCACTGAGGGTTTGGATCAACAATCTCCCCCTATTTGATATTGACATAGCAACAAAAAGTAAATTGCTAACTATGAAAACATAAGGATAAAAAGAACTCATAAAATATTTGTCCCTTTTACTGTTTTCTAGGATCTTTTGAGTACTGATGGAGTAAAGTACATTCGTTGAAAATTTTCTTTTAACTTCGTATAAGTTACAGAGGGAAGTGGAAAAATTACAAGTACAACAAATAAATTTACAAGTACAGAAGATGTAAGCTGATAAAGATAGAAGAATTACAAGGAAATCCTATCAGCTAAAAAGGTTCTTCCTTAATGAGAAGTTCATCAAGGGTTCTTGTAGAGGGGATCATCCAGTCAGGGACTGTTTCTCCAAGATTTAATCTATTATGTGCTTCAGTTAAGATCAGGGGCTTCATGAAGTGTCTGAGAAGATCTTTTCTGAATTCGCTCCAGTAGATAAGATCCCTGAGCTGTTTGATGGGAGTGATGGGTAGCTCAGAGATGCGTTGAAAGCGTTCTCGTCCATCATAGTCATGAAAGAAGATACCATAAGGTTCGCTTAAGACTTTTCCAGGGATGAACCGTTCACCCGGGGGCAGGGAGGTGTCGAGAGTTGAGAGGTCAGGTTCAGGACCAAGTACTTCAGCACGTGAAAAACCAATACATGTTTCATTTCTGATAGGAGGGCCTGAGTCTTAAGGTATTATCTTTTTCTTTGCAGAGGCCCTTCTTTGTTGAGCTAGATTAGGAGGAGGAGGAGGAATATCCACATCAGATGAAACCAAATCGATCTGAGAATTTATAATTTTCTCGACATGGCTTTTATACTGTGAGCGAGATCGCTGTATGACTATTCGCATCTCCAACCATTCAGAGAAACCATACTTCTTGATCGTAGCAGCATAGATGGTCTCCTTGGTACCATTTTCTCTGAATATGTCAACTTCAACAACAGGAACTTTTATGGTCGTTCTTCCCCTGATGTTCACCTTGTTGATCCTGGATGCCTGAGATCGATAGTTCAGTCTTTCTTTGCACCATTCCAAGGTAGAGTTAGATACCTTGGTCTTTTCTTCGATGATCTTCTTGGCGTCTTTCCACAATTGACGTTGGACATCAATGGGAGTCTTCTTCAGATCAGGATCCTTCACTGATTGTTGGACAAGCTGTATGGCGTAGGATTTATCTTGTTCTTCAGCTTTCCTTCGATCAG
Source organism: Saussurea involucrata (assembly GCA_033807775.1). Classification (NCBI taxonomy): domain Eukaryota; kingdom Viridiplantae; phylum Streptophyta; class Magnoliopsida; order Asterales; family Asteraceae; genus Saussurea; species Saussurea involucrata. The sequence continues at coordinate 167,204,116 of CM066320.1, forward strand.
CGAATTGTTTTTCAGCCTTGAGATGTTCAACGTATTCCTTCTTTGATAGTCTGAACTTAGGTTCAGGGATGACTTTGGAACGAGGAACGATGATTTGCTGATCTTCAAGCTGTTTGATCATTGCTTCTCTCTTTTTCTGATCCTCTTCACATAGCGTTTGAGGAGCCAAGGAATGTATGTTTTTGTAAGAGAGCGGCTGTTCTTCAGGTTCTTCAGTCTCAGTGAGATCCAAGACCGGAATTATTTCTTCAGCACTAGAGGCTGGGATTATTGTTGATGCAGTAGGAGGAACTTCAGCTGTATCCTCAAGCAGGGGAGAGGACTAGCTGAAACACATCGATCGTTTAAGTAAGATCATTTGGGAAGAAAGAGATAGAGAAAAGAATGAGGTTAAGTGTATAGAGGTTTTATGGAGAGGAGAATTGTGGTTGAGAAGGGATAGAGGAGGGATGCAGTGTAAGGGAATAAAAGATATTGTACCGGACAAACTGGCTTTCTTTGTAGGATAGTCAGATTGCCTTCTGCAGCGACGCCTTTGTTTTTGCCTTTGTCAGCTTTAGTTGATGCAGACTTTGTCTTTGTCCCCTCCCCTGATGGTTCATTTATCATAACCCCTTTTTGAGCGGGGACCTGCTTTGGCTGGACGAAGAAGAAGTCATTATCATCGTCATCATCATCATCGTTTTTAGGGGATGATGATGGTTCGTCGTCCTCAAGATTGAGGTCTTCATTTTCTTCTTCTTCCTCAGCTTCAGATTCTTCCTCATCAGCGTAGGGTTCTGTTACATCAACAACAGCTTCAGGTTCCTTATCCTCTTCGAGTTGCTCCCCCTCAAATTCAGGGAAGTTTCTCGGTTCCCTTAGGGTTTTCAACTCCCTAGGGTTTATTAGTGGCAGCATCAGAAACAATACCCTCCCCCTCAGAGTTACGGGAAAGGTCTTCAAGATTTTTCTCCTCCTCCTCAACATTATGGGGAAGGTCTTCAGTCTTCTCCCCTCTTCCACATGATAGATGGGGGAGAATATAGAAGTAGAAGCAGTAGCAGTCATAGGATCACTGTCTTCCAGGCTAGTGATACCCATGAAGGTTTCAATCACTACTATTATGTCTTCTAGGCCAGAAATAGTAGGACTGATATTTTGAAGATCTTCTCGATCCGTCTGAGTGAAATGTGAGGGAGTGCATGTAGGAGCATTCAGATGCTCGAGAATATGCTGTAGGAGAGTCTTCATAGTGTTCACGTCTGAATTTACAGTAGTCACCTCTCTCTTAAGATCGCCAACCACTGTCTTCAATGATGTGACTTCATTGGACAGGGTTGTAAAGTTGGTGGAGAGAGTGATGTTGGCGGTGGAGTTTTCAGCGAGGGTAGTAGCAAATTGACCAATGCTACCATCCACCTTTTCCAGATCAGCACTGGAGGCTTTGCCTTTGACCTCGGTGGTCAGCTTCTTGAGTTCCTCTCCATCGTTTGTAACCACTGAAGAGTTTGTAGATAGAATGGTGGTGAGAGATTCCACCTTTGATGATAGATCCGTGAGCGATGTGTGGATGTCGCCCAAATTAGGACCTGAAAAAGTTGAGAACTTGTGAATAGAGGAAAGCTCAGAAGTTCGGGATTTGGAGAGAGGAGTGTGTGGAGTTATGTGTATACCTGCGGGGTGGTTGATGAAGTCCTCAACATCTCGATGACCTGTCAACGTCTCCATGTCATCTTCCAGTGTACCTTTACGTTGGGAGGTGCCCGCAGGTTGTTGGTGATTTTAGTGAAATCATCGGTCATTTTGTGTAATTGGATTCACAAAGGTAATATAGGGGTTGTTAGCTAAGCTATAACATGAGTTAGGAGGTGTGGAGTGCACACTCGTGTAAGCTAACTAGAACCCAGGATTGTTGGACGGTTAAAATCTACAAGTTACAAAGTGGTTTCATGAGCTGGGTGTCGGGGCTAGTTGTGGCGCCAGTTGAACTAGCACGAAAGTAGCGCCAAGCTCTGGAATGTTGCCCGCGCTCTTTGTGGCGCTAGTTGAACTAGCACGAAAGTAGCGCCGGCGTCAGGGAAGCTTTTCTCATTTGTAACTCCCGTCAATAAGTCCACAATCAATCTCATTGATTGAGATGATTATTTTCTGACTCAATACAGCGTAGGTTACATTTCTAATGTGTATATATATATGAGTCGATATCTGCCAATATCGTACACACTGAAAATCAGAGATTATCCTCGAGAGAATTTCGTGATACCCGGGCAGAATAGGGTCGAAATATCTCTTACGGAAAGCGAGATCTACGCGATCTCTGGTTCTATCCAAGTTCTTACAATCACCACTCACTCATCTCTTTCACAACTCAAACCCAAAAGTTCCAACAATCGTAAGAGATATTTTTGTTTCGTGAAGAGAAATGGCGGGTGATCAAACTGTAAGAGACATGACTTCCAAGTTCACAAAACTTGAGAAGTTTGAAGGCGTGGATTTCCGTAGATGGCAGAAGAAGATGCACTTCTTGTTGACGACTTTGAAGGTCGTGTACGTGCTGAGCACCTCGATACCGGAGCTGATGGAAAACGAGACATTAGAGGTGACCCGGCGTCGCGGCAAGTGGGAGAATGACGACTACATCTGTCGTGGCCACATCTTGAACGGTATGTGTGACTCCCTCTTTGACATCTATCAAAATGTGGAATCCTCCAAAGAGCTATGGGACTCTCTCGAGTCCAAATACATGGCCGAGGATGCTTCTAGTAAGAAGTTCCTCGTGAGTAATTTTAATAATTACAAAATGGTGGACTCAAGGCCGGTGATGGAGCAATACAATGAGCTCCTTCGCATTCTAGGAAAATATGCTCAACACAATATGAAGATGGACGAATCCATCTCTATATCGAGCATAATTGATAAATTGCCTCCCTCTTGGAAAGACTTTAAACACATGTTGAAACACAAGAAGGAAGAGTTGTCTCTTGTGCAACTCGGTAGTCACTTGCGCATAGAGGAATCTCTTCGGGCGCAAGAGGCTGAGAAACCTAAAGTAAAGGAGGTTTCTGCACCTTCGGTGAACATGGTGGAAGAGGGAAAGACTAACAAATTCAAAGGAAAACGGAAGTTCAACGAAGCCAATAAAGGGCCCAATAAAAAGGTTACTTTAACCTGTTGGACCTGTGGGATGACCGGCCATCTCAAGCGGGATTGTCGGGTTGTCAAGAATAAGAATGGTGCAAGCACAAGTGGTGGTGGGCAAGGATCCAAGGATCAAAACCCACGGCAAGGTCAGTTTCTTGACTTTGGTTTTTAATTCAATTGTGAATTATGTACTACTAATATCCTAATCTGTTTATGTACAGGATGATGATGTTGCTTGGTGGATCGACTCGGGTGTTACAAGTCATGTGTTCAAAGATCGTCGTTGGTTCGTCTCTATGGAACCGGTTTAAGACGGATCAATGATACACATGGGGAACGAGTCGAGTGCTACCATTCTTGGAAGAGGCTTAGTTAGGCTAGAATCTAGTTCTGGCAAAGTAGTTGAATTTTTTAATGTTTTGTATGTACCACGAATTCGAAAGAATTTGGTTTCCGGTAGCATATTGAATAAGTTAGGGTATAGGCAATTTTGTGAGTCAGACAAGTTTATCTTGTCAAAGGGTGGCTCTTTTGTAGGATTTGGTTTATGTTGAATTACATGGTTGAGTTAATTTTGAATGAAAGGATTTTGTTTCAAATTTTGTTTATGATGAAATTGAATTGCCTTATGTTGCTTTATAAATTGCTTTATGTTGCAAATGAATTTTGTGTTTAAAATTCTGTTTATATTGCAAACGAATTTTGTTTAAAAAATTCTGTTTTGTTGCAAATGAATTTTGTGTTTAAAATTCTGTTTATATTGCAAACGAATTTTGTTTAAAAAATTCTGTTTTGATGCAAATGAATTTTGTGTTTAAAATTCTGTTTATATTGCAAACGAATTTTGTTTAAAAATTCTGTTTTGTTGCAAATGAATTTTGTGTTTAAAATTCTGTTTTGTTGCAAATGAATTTTGTGTTTAAAATTTTGTTTATGTTCCATATGAATTTTGTTTAAAATTCTGTTTATGTTACATATGAATTTTGTTTAAATTATGTTTATGTTACATATGAATTTTGTTTAAATTCTGTTTATATTGCAAATGAATTTTGTGTTTAAAATTCTGTTTTGTTGCAAGTGAATTTTGTTTAAAATTTTGTTTATGTTACTTTATAAATTGTTTTATATTGTAAATGAATTGCTTGATGGATTTGGGGTGAAGCCATTCTAGGCTTGGTTTTTTGGCTGAATCAAGTTCCCAATAAAGGAACTAGATTACCCCATATGAACTTTGATCCAAAGGCCTAACTTGAGTTTTATTCAAGTTTGGGGTTGTCGAGCGGTAGTTCGATGTTCGATTACCCGAACCCAAAAGGAAGACTTTGGGTGATGCATCTTTGTTGGATATGCCGAGCATTCCAAAGCATATAGGTTCTATGTTATTGAACCTAATGATTCTATAGCGATTCACACCGTTATAGAATCGAGAGATGTGATATTTGATGAGACTAGATTCTCTTCAATGCCGAGGCCTAAGGACATAGTTCCAAGTACTAGTGAAACTAGTGAGGTTGAAGAACAAGCAATTGTTCCAACCGAATCTCCGATGCTTAGAAGGAGCAAAAGAGGAAGGATTGAAAAATCCTTTGGTCCCGATTTCCAAGTGTACTTGGTAGAGGGATCAAGAGATGAGATTGGATCCCAATTCCTTTACTGTTATAGTGTTGAGGAGGATCCAAAATCATTTGATGAGGCTATGAAGTCTCAAGATGTTGCTTTCTGGAAAGAAGCAATACATGATGAAATGGACTCCATCATGGAGAATAATACTTGGGTATTATCGGACTTGCCACCGGGTTGCAAACCTTTGGGATGCAAGTGGGTCTTTAAAAGGAAGATGAAAGCGGATGGATCAATCGACAAGTTCAAAGCTCGATTAGTGATTCAAGGCTTTAGGCAACGGGAAGGCATAGATTAATTTGTTACTTATGCCCCAGTTGCAAGGATCTCCACGATCAGATTGTTGATAGCCTTAGGTGCTATTCACAATTTAGTGATTCACCAAATGGATGTCAAAACGGCATTCTTGAATGGTGATTTGGAGGAGGAAGTTTACATAAAACAACCGGAAGGTTTTGTTATGCCCGGGATGGTGCATAATGCATGTAAACTTGTAATGACATATGTCGGATTTTTTTCGGTTTTGGAGGGATATTCGGATGCAAGTTGGATTACCAATTTGGAAGATCACTCTTCCACGAGTGGTTGGGTATACTTGCTTGGGGGAGGTGCCATCTCTTGGGCTTCCAAGAAGCAAACTTGCATCACGAGTTCGACTATGGAGTCGGAATTTGTGGCATTAGCCGCTACCGGTAAAGAGGCGGGGTGGCTAAGTAATTTGGTCCATGAAATTCCATTATGGCCGAAACCAATATCACCAATATCTATCCGTTGTGATAGTGAGGCTACTTTGGCTAAAGCTTATAGTCAAGTGTATAATGGCAAGTCTAGACACTTAGGTGTTAGACATAACATGATTCGTGAGCTAATCACGAATGGGGTGATTTCGGTTGAGTTTGTTCGGTTGCAACAAAATCTAGCGGACCACTTGACGAAGGGGTTAGCTAGGGACTTGGTTCACAAGTCGGTGACAGGGATGGGATTAAAGTCCATCTAAATCTCTAATGGTGAGATACCCAATTCCCTTCTAATACAACGTTAGAAGTTGAATTCAATGGGGAAGCTCACTCTAAGAGATTGGAGCACAAGAAGATCATTCCAAGGTGTGTGCTCGGTACTGCAAGTGAAGGAGGTAATTGTTCTTTTGAAAAAGTGCATGTGCAGGTGCATGAGGAAAAGAACTATCTATATGAGTGGGAAGTGTGGCCGCTTCAAGAAGCTTGGACTTAGCTTTGACGCACTCACGAATGGATAAGGACACATGGCATGTATAGTGTCAAGTTTATGCTTTAGATAATTTTAAATTCATGTGTATGTTATTTTCTGGTACTCAAATGGGTTGACGGGTTCAATCCTTAGGACACCCGGTTTCTCAAGTATTTGAAATGTGTAATGTACTAAGATGGAAATTCAATCTTTTAGATATTTTCATTTATGCATGAGTTTGTTTACCTGTATTGTAATTTTATTTGTGAATCAAGGATTGCACTAAAATGGGGGAGGAATGTTGGTGATTTTAGTGAAATCATCGGTCATTTTGTGTAATTGGATTCACAAAGGTAATAATGGGGTTGTTAGCTAAGCTATAACATGAGTTAGGAGGTGTGGAGTGCACACTCGTGTAAGCTAACTAGAACCCGGGATTGCTGGACGGTTAAAATCGACAAGTTACAAAGTGGTTTAATGAGGTGGGTGTCGGGGCTAGTTGTGGCGCCAGTTGAACTAGCACGAAAGTAGCGCTAAGATTTGGAATGTTGCCCGCGCTCTTTGTGGCGCTAGTTGAACTAGCACGAAAGTAGCGCCAAGCTCTGGAATGTTGCCCGCGCTCTTTGTGGCGCTAGTTGAACTAGCACGAAAGTAGCGCCGGCGTCAGGAAAGCTTTTCTCATTTGTAACTCCCGTCATTAAGTCCACAATCAATCTCATTGATTGAGATGATTATTTCCTGACTCAATACAGCGTAGGTTACATTTCTAAAGTGTATATATATGAGTCGATATCTGCCAATATCGTACACACTGAAAATCAGAGATTATCCTCGAGAGAATTTCGTGATACCCGGGCAGAATAGGGTCGAAATATCTCTTACAGAAAGCGAGCTCTACGCGATCTCTGGTTCTATCCAAGTTCTTACAATCACCACTCACTCATCTCTTTCACAACTCAAACCCAAAAGTTCCAACACAGGTCCTATATTTGTATCCATCATCCTATGTAGAGTGTCAACAGCTGTATCATGTAGGATGACGGGCGTTGCAGAGAATGGGGGGAAATTGGTGGAGTGTCCAAAGGATGAGTGGGATGAACAACGGTTTAGAAGATGGATTTGGTGAGAGGTTCAGTGTCGGATTCGCTGAGAAGTACTTCTTCAGTCCTTTAGAGGGTCTGAAGGAAGGGGGGTTCTGTTCCAAGTTTATAACCACAACGTTTAGAGACGTTGAAGTTGGTATGCAAGGGGTGGCTTGATCAACTGTGGCAGAGCGTACCACGGAACTATCTAGCGGCTCTTGTACAGAAAGAGTCGTGGAGTCTTCAAAATGTGAATGCTTGGGGGGTTGCTCCTTGGTTTTCTTGATCCTTTGTGTTGATCCAAACCCTCAGTGATTTGATAATGACCCTCTCTTAACACTTAGTGAAAGTTGTAAGTAAATGATATGTATTAGAGTTTCACTATCGCTGATAAGTACTAAGACTGTTTCAGTACCGCTGATAGTAACTCTCGCTCTTTAAAGTTAAATAGTCAGCGAACTCTGTTCATCGAGTAGCTCTGAGCCTGTTCAGTCTATGAGATGATCGCTGATAAGTTAGTTGTTTATTTATGATCCCTGAAGACAAGTTTCACGTCAACATATGTTCTACGCTGAAGTCGAAGATCAAGCTAAGGAACCAGCGACAAGTCTACTAATGAACTGATGCGGATATCAGCGAACCCAAGATTTGTCCACTCAACGTGAAGTATCAAGTAGAAGACTTCAGCAATCGCTGAACTTTATAATTCGCTGATAAAGAACTATTTCAACGAAAGCTGATCATGAAGTCTCCTTACAAAGTACTATTGTGTTACCTCCCTTGCACGTCTCCGTACGAACTGTCAGAACGTACATCTTTTTTGTCTATGATGGTACAACAAACTCTGATTCTACACTGTGCACCATGCGGCTACTAAGGTTGTCTACAAAGGTCAATGACATGCAACCACTCAACTGCTGCCACGTGTAAAGCAATACTGCCATGCATTAAATGCATGCAGTATATAAGAAGAACCCTACTTCAGAAATGAAGTGTGCTCGGACAATCTTCTTCTTTCTATCTGTGTGTTAGGTTATTATTCGTAATTTCCTAATCTCCTTCTAGTGCAAGAAACTTAGTGTTCTTAACTTGTTTAGATTAGGTTAATCCTTAATCTTGTTCCGCAACAAGTTGTAAATTGTCTTGATTTATCAATAAACAATTTAGAAAAGTAAAAATCGTGTGTTTGTATTCAACCCTCCCCCCCCCCTTCTACAAACTTGTATAACCCTTCGGGACCAACAAGTGGTATCAGAGCAGATTTGTTTAATATCATAAACAAGATCTGATCTATACTTAGATTTCTCTTCCTTGCTATTTCTGAAAATGGCCACCAACACAAACACTAACTATATTGACAACGGTTCTCTTGCAAAACCCCCTAGATTCTACAGAGATAATTTTAATCTATGGAAAAATAGGATGATTCTCTTCTTAGAAGGTGTAGACCCTACTATGCCGTACTATCTTGAAAACGGCCCATATATTCCTATAAGAATTGATCCTGCAGTTCCAGCCGCTGAGAATAGACCTGCTATTCCAGAAAGGCTGATTCCTAAGGAAATTCATATGTGGACTGATGAAGATAAGAAGAAAGTGGTTATCGACACCAAAGCCAGATCCATACTCTCCATGGCTCTTCCTGACGAAGTGTACCATTCCGTCATGAACCTGAAAACCTCAAAAGCTATGAGGGACACAATCTGTGTTCAGTATGAAGGTACTTCTGAAGTCCAGGACTCTCGAAAGATCAACCTGGTAAGACAGTATGAAAGCTTCATTTGTGGTAAGAATGAATCTCTCTCTGAAGTACACCAACGTTTTAACTGCTTAATAATAAATATGAAAACTGTTGGTAAGGAATATTCTAACTTTGAAGTACTGACAAAGTTCTTAGAATGTTTACCTGAAAGCTGGGACAGTTATTCAGTTTGTCTCAAGCTGTCAAAAGCTCTTAGATCCATGACTCTTTCTACCTTATATGGCACGATGCTGAATCATGAGCAATATAGTCATCTTAAGAAGAATCTTGTAAAAGATTCCAAAAGCACCCCTGTTGCTTTACCCTCAGAGTTACCTTCCACTCAGCGATCTACGATCACTGTCACTGAGTTGGAAACTAACTCTGAACGTTCATCAGATTCTGACGCTTCAGATGATGATGAAACTCTGGCATTCCTGGCTAATAAGTTCAGGAGATTTGCTAGAAAGAGTAATTTCAAGAAGAACAAACCTCTTGCTATTACTGAGAAGCCAAGATCATCAACCTTTGTTGATAAGGCTACTGCTACTTGCTATAACTGTGAAAAGATAGGACATTTTTCTAGCGAGTGCAGGTCAAAGAAAGTCTCTAGACCCTCAGCTTTTCCCAAGAAAAACTTTACTCCCAGGACTAGAGATGAAAAATACAAAAAGCTGAAAGAAGGGTATTCAAAGCTGAAAACCTTTAAGAAGAAAGGCAAAGGCCTTATGGCTGACTATGATTGGGCTGCCTCTGACGAAGAAGAATCCTCTGACTCTGAAGATGATGATGAAGCCAATCTATGTCTTTATGGACAAACTTGAAGATGAGGAAGAAAATTCTGACATTCCCTCTACTTCAACCTCTGCTACTAAGGTATCACCTTCCTTCTTTACCAATATTTTAAATATTGATGAAGCTGATAGTCTTCGAAAGATCGATCTCTTAACTAGAAGTTTATATGAAGCCATGAATGGCAAAACTGTTGTTGAAAATCAAAACCTTGATCTCGCTGAACAGTTTAAAAACTGTCACCTTCAAAAAGAAAATCTTTCTAAAATTGAAGAAGATTTTAAAGATCAAGTTCACTTAAATCAGCTAGTCAAAATCGAGCGCGAAGAAGCTATCGCTGCATTAAAAGCTGAAAAAGCTACTGTTGATGGATGGTATAATTCCTCAACAAAGATCACTGAGATAATTAAGTCTCAGATTCCCCTGAGTGATAAACGTGGTCTTGGTTACAAAGCTGATACTCTATAACCAACCACTGACCGTTCCATGCTTAAGTTTGGAATGTTCGTATCCTCTATCCCTGACATTTTCTCGTCTCAGTGTTCCTCTTCTAAACCGCCTATCCCTGAGGAAATCTCTACCTTAACTTCTAAAGGTAAAAAAAAGTTGTTTATCCAAAACCTACCTCAGTCTTTAAAAACAAAGGTAAAGAAATTGCTTTTAATCAAAATCCTAAGAAGGGTACCTTTGTACCAAAGCTGAATGCTTCTAAAGCTTTAGTGACTTATCCCTCTGGTTCAAAGAATAAGATCCCTGGATTTATTCAGCATGAATCTATTCAGCGATCGACTTCTAGAATCAAAGTGGATACTATTGGTAAGACATCCGAAGAACTGAATGTTCCTCCTGTTTCAAATACCAAAAGTTTACTTGGTACTGGTCCTTTCTAATTCAAAATCAAAAGCTCAGCATGCAAATGGTCCTAGAACTACTTTTAGTTATAGGAAATGTTATTATTGTGGACTTACCAATCATATTGCTAGTAAGTGCCCCACAACCACCCAAGCTGAAAAGATAGCTAAGGTGAAGATCATTGCCCCCCAAGGCAAAGAAGACCACTGATGTTAAGAAATTAACCAAAGTGAAAACTGACAAACCTGAATCTTCAAATGCTGCGAAGACTGCTGAACCTTCCACTTCCTCTTCTACCCCCACTGACAAGTGTGTACACATGGTTAAGTGGGTACCCAAGAAAAACTAATCTTCCTTTGTAATGCAGGTTAAGAAGGGTATCTGGTATCTCGATAGTGGATGCTCTAGACACATGACTGGTAAGAAGAACCTGCTCACTGAGTACAAAGAAGAGAAGGGTCCCTCTGTAACTTTCGGTGGAAATGGAAAAGGACATACCCGAGGGTTTGGTGTACTCTCTAATGGTACAACAACCTTCAGAAGAGTCGCATATGTTGAAGGGCTGAAGCATAATCTTCTAAGCAACAGTCAGCTTTGCGACATGGATAACAAAGTAATATTTACTAAGGAATCCTGCTTTGTCGCTGACAAAAAGGAGAAGATAGCTCTCAGCGGTTATCGTTTGGAAAATGTTTATGTAATAAACATGGACTCAACAACCACTGAGAACTCATGTTTCTTCTCAAAAGCCTCATCTGATGTCAACAGGTTATGGCATAAGAGGCTCTCTCTTCTAAACTTCAAGACACTGAACACTCTTTCTTCTAAAGAGTTAGTCACTGGTCTACCTGAACACTCATACGCCAAAGAGTCCTTATGTTCAGCGTGTGAGAAAGGGAAGCAGACCAAAGCATGCTTTAAGTCTATGCAAGTTTCCTCAGTGTCATCTCCTCTACAACTTCTCCATATGGATTTGTTTGGCCCTGTTAACAAACAATCCATCACAGGAAAGAAATATACGCTGGTCATAGTTGATGAATTCTCTCGCTATACCTGGGTAATGTTTCTCCGTTCTAAGAGTGACACACCTGAAGAACTCATCACCTTTGTCAGGAAAATGGAAGTCCTGAATAACTTGACCGTTCGCTCAATAAGGAGTGATCATGGGGCTGAATTTAAAAATAGTTCTCTTGATTCCTTCTTTGAGAGTAAGGGTATTTCTCACAACTTTTCTTCAGTGAGAACACCGCAACAAAACGGAGTCGCTGAAAGAAGAAATAGAACTATTATTGAAGCTACACTTTCAATGCTCAGCGATTCTCATCTGCCTACTCAGTTTTGGGCAGAAGCTGTCAACACTGCTTGTTTTACGCAAAACAGGTCGCTGATAGTCAAAAGATTTAATAAAACAGCCTATGAACGTTTCCATGGGAGAAAGCCTTCAATTAGCTTTATTCACATATTTGGATGTCAGTGTTTCATACTGAACAACAGAGATGCCCTTGGAAAGTTTGATCCTAAGGCTGATGATGGAATCTTTCTTGGATACTCCTCAGTCTCCAAAGCCTTCAGAGTCTTCAATCGAAGAAGACAAACTGTTGAAGAAACTATTCACGTCACCTTTGACGAATCCCGTTCAGCGAATTCTCGACCTTCTGCTAATACTGAAGAACTGAATCAATGGATATTTTCTCATCTTGGTGATTCAGAAGATATTCCCACTCCTCATACTCATACCGTTGAAGATGATGGTCCTACTATCATCCCACACATGCAGACTAGTGAAGCTGAAACATCATGGGTCTCAGTTGTTCCTTTAAACACTATGCCTGCTTCTGAACCAAATGTCTCAGACATTCCATCTACTTCTCAGCAATCAGTGAATGTGATGACATCTGCACCTACTCCTCTCTTGGCTGATATTCCAGAAGTTGTTGAAGCATCATCTTCAGCTCCTCCAGTTCAATTTGAGTCAGCGATTCATGCTCCGGCTCAGCGATGGACTGTAAATAACCCAATTGATCAAATTCTTGGTGATCTAAATGCTGGTGTTCAGACTCGACGAAGTGCAGGTAATATTTGTTTATTTGTTAACTTTATTTCTGATTGAACCAAAGAAAATAGATGATGCCCTCAAAGATCCAAACTGGGTCAGCGCTATGCAAGAAGAGCTGACTGAATTCGAAAGAAACAAAGTTTGGAATCTTGTTCGAAGACCAACTGACAAGACAATGATAGGCACTAAATGGGTCTATCGAAACAAGTTGGATGAACATGGAACTGTAACCCGCAAAAAGGCTCAACTTGTTGCTCAGGGATACAGACAAGAGGAAGGTATAGACTACGACGAAACATTTGCTCCAGTAGCAAGACTAGAATTTATTCGTCTATTCTTAGCATATGCTGTACACAAAGACTTCAAAGTTTATCAGATGGATGTTAAGTCAGCATTTCTCAATGGAAGGCTGAATGAGAAAGTCTATGTGGAACAACCTCCATGATTCTCAGATCCTAAGCGTCCAGGTTATGTTTATAAACTGGATAAGGCACTTTATGGCTTAAAGCAAGCTCCACGTGCATGGTATGACACTCTATCCTCTTATATCCTAATTGAAAATTTTGAGCGAGGTAAAATCGACAAAACTCTATTTTTCAGAATAGTGAAAGGTCATACCATTCTTGTTCAGATATATGTTGATGACATTATATTTGGTTCTACTAACCCTGACCTTTGTACTCGTTTCGCTGATAGAATGAAAGAAGAGTATAAAATGAGTATGAAGGGTAAGTTAACATATTTCCTTGGTCTTCAGATAAAACAGAATGAAAAAGGAACTTTCATTAATTAGGGAAAGTATGTTAAAGATATGCTGAAGAAATTCGATTTAACTCAGAGTTCAGCTATGAAAACCCATATGGCACCACCGCTGACACTAAACAAGGATTCAAATGGAATACCTGTTAATGTCACGCTGTACTGTGGGATGATCGGCTCTCTCTTGTATCTTACAGCTAGCCGACCTGATATTATGTACGCAACCTGTTTGTGTGCACGATATCAAGCTGAACCTAAGGAATCTCATATGATCGTTGTAAAGCGAATCTTTCGTTACCTTAAGGGTACTATGAACCTAGGTCTTTGGTATCCCAAAGATTCAGGGTTTGATCTAATCGCCTATTCAGATAGTGATTTTGAAGGTTGCAAATTGGATAGGAAAAGCTTCACAGGAGGCTGTCAGGTCCTGGGTGGAAAGCTGGTGAGTTGGACAAGTAAAAAGCAAAACTCAGTGTCCACCTCAACTGCTGAAGCTGAGTATGTAGCCGCTGGAAGCTGTTGTTCTCAGGTCTTGTGGATGAGAAATCAACTACTAGACTATGACCTTCAGCTCTCGAAAATTCCAATCTATTGCGATAGCACAAGTGCCATCGCTATAGCCAATAATCCAGTACTACATTCAAAGACCAAACATATCGAAATAAGGTATTATTTTATCAGAGATCATGTGATGAATGGTGATATAGAACTTCATTTTATCCCAACTGACTATCAGTTAGCTGATCTGTTCACCAAACCTCTTGATGAGACAAGATTCAACTTTCTCATCAGCGAACTTGGAATGCTGAACTTTGAAGAGTAAAATCTTCAGTAGTTCACATTTGATCAGCGATCGGATAAAACCAACTTATACAACCCATCCTATCATCTTCTCTCTGAACAAAGCTGATTCGCTGATATCAAGGTATGTTTCTCTTTACTCGCTGACATTCGCATGTAAATGCAAGATTTCAAAACAAATCACATCGCTGAATATCTCTTCCTTAACAGCGATACTTTGAAATTTCTAAAACCAACACTGATATTTCTATTCAGTGCTTCATGTTTTTCAAAATAGTCCCTGAGCTTTCAAAACCTCAGAGACATCCTAAAATATGAAAGGACGTTTGTGACATCATCACAACGGATAAACCCTGGCATGTTCTTTTTCTGACACACGTTTGCACGTTTCGTTTACCATCCAATCAAATGCAAACTAGTGTCCGTGTCATGATGAAAAACTTTCCCGCTCTAGTTTTTTCTCTCTCTCTAATCTCGCTATATAAACTATTTCAAGTTTATATTTTTCCTTTACGCGAACTTCTTCTCCAAGAAAGAAAAGATTTACTGTTGCTTATTGAACTCGAGTTTTTCCAGAAAACTGTTCATCTTCTTCTTCGACAACCAAGTTAATATTCTCATTATTTACCTGTTTTAACTTGTTTCTGATCTTCTTGTTGCTTTTAATAGATCAAACAAAAGAAACCTTTCTAAAATGAAATCATTTCTTTCATTGTTTTATGAACACAACCTTTTCATGGTTGTTCTTCAAGTTTAAAACTCAAAATCTTAAACTTGTTCTTCATTTGTTTTTTCCAGAATCCTTATCTAAAGGAAAATGGAAAACAAGACTTTTACTGGGTTTGCATTTCTTTTTCAAAACAAGAAAACCCTAATCTTCATTAAGACATTTCTGTCTGAATGAAATGGACAAAATTCGAAAACATCTTATTGGAAAATCTTTCCACATTAAGACTGTATTTTTTTCTATGATTCATGGTTGATATGATAAACAGAAATGGCATCTTCTACTGCTACTCCTACCGCTGAGAAATCTCCTGCAACGGAGAAACTGAATCTACCAAAGGCTTCTCAGGTAAAGTTCACGCTTGAGAAAGTAGACTTCTCAAAATCCAACAATCTCTATGCGCTTTTCGATTTTCCTCCGAAGAAGCAAGTCAAACATCTGGATGATGCTGTGAATTTTCTCCAAACCTGCTGCCTATTCAAAGCCTTAACCTTCGTACCCCCTGCCCATAAATTTCTTCTATCTCAGTTCTGGTATACTGCTAGACACACTCAGGTTCCTTCATCAAAGGACCCTAAGAAACTCCATGATGTCATTCTCTGTGACACCAAATTTGGCACAACCAAAATCAACCCTGCCATTATAAGGAAAGCACTCAGCCTACCCACTACCACCAAAGAAAAACCCTTTGTCTCTCTGCCAAACCACAAAAATCATGCTGATAGGGAAACAATCACTGCATTCTTTGATGCAATGGGTTACGCATGGGACACAGGGAGGGACAGGGATATTGAGAAGAAACTGACCCTCATCAAGAAGTCCAAAATGCCAAGCAAGATGAACTTCATCTTCGCACACCTGATAAGATGCATGACAGCGAAGAGTGGCTCCTCTGATCAAGCTGCTCAACCTCAGCAAGCAATGGGCTATGCATTGCTGAAAGGTCTACATGTTGACTGGGCCTCAATCATCTATGACGATCTTGCGTTCAGAGTAAATATGGCCGATAGATCTTCATGGGTTCCATATCCCAGATTCATCAGCGCCATCTTTCAACAAGGACTTGGGGACAAATACCCAAAAGAGGGTGATCTGAGACTGTCTTAGGTTGGCCCTAAGTTGCTCGACTTCAAGCCACTGGCAAACGAGGTACGTCTTACTACTCTTTTATCTATTCTTAATCCTCCTTCTTCTACTTCTGCGGCTCATTCAGTGGAAATCCCCACCGCTGATACCCAAGTTGCACCCTTGTTGATCCAAGCCCTCAGTGATTTGATAATGACCCTCTCTTTTATACTTAGTGAAAATTATAAGTAAACAATATGTATTAGAGTTTCACTATCGCTGATAAGAACTAAGATCTTATAGTACCGCTGATAGGAACTCTCGCTCTTTAGATTAAACATTCAGCGAACACTGTTCATCATCATATAGCTCTGAGCCTGTTCAGTCTATGAGATGATCGCTGATAAGTTAGTTGTTTACTTATGATCCCTGAAGACAAGTTTCACGTTAACATAGGTTTTACGCTGAAGTCGAAGATCAAGCTCAAGAACCAGGGACAAGTCTCCTAATGAACTGTTGCGGATCAGCGAAGACTCAGATTTGTCCACTCAACGTGAAGTATCAAGTACAAGACTTCAACTATCGCTGAACTCTATCATTCGCTGATATAGAATGATAGATCGCTGAATCAACGAAAAGCTGATCATGAAGTCCTCCGTACAAAGTATTTTTGTCTTAACCACCCTTGCACGTCTCCGTACGATATGTCAGAAAAAGAACCTCCTTATTGTCTGAAATCGTACAACCACTCTGATACTACACTGTTCAAACATGCGGCTACTAAGGTTGTCAACAAAGGTCAATGACATGCAACCAATCAGCTGCTGCCACGTGTAAAGTGTAAACTGCAATGCATTAAATGCATGCAGTATATAAGAAGAAGAACTCACTTCATTTTGAAGTAACTTGCTAACTCTGGACAAGTTCATCCTTCTTATCTTGAGATAGGTTATTATTAGTAATTTCCTTCTCCTTCTTAGTGCAAAAAACTTAGTGTTCCAACTTTTTTAGATTTAGGTTTATCCTTAATCTTGTTTCCGCAACAAACTGTAAATTGTTAATGATTTATCAATAAACAATTTCGAAAAGTAAAATCTGTGTGTTTGTATTCAACCCCCCTTCTACAAACTTGTATAGCCCTTCGGGACCAACAAGTGGTATCAGAGCAGATTTGTTTAATCTCATAAACAAGATCTAATCTATACTAAGATTTCTCTTCCTTGCTATTTCTGAAAATGGCTACCAACACAAACACAAATTATATCGACAATGGTTCTCTTGCAAAACCCCCTAGATTCTCCAGAGATAATTTTAATCTATGGAAAAATAGGATGACTCTCTTCTTAGAAGGTGTAGACCCTACTATGCCTTACTATCTTGAAAACGGCCCATTTATTCCTGTAAGAATTGATGTTGCAGTTCCAGCCGCTGAGAATAGACCTGCTATTCCAGAAAGGCTGGTCCCTAAGGAAGTTCATATGTGGACTGACGAAGATAAGAAGAAAGTGGCTATTGACACAAAAGCCAGATCCATACTATCCATGGCTCTTCCTGACGAAGTCTACCATTCTGTCATGAACCTGAAATCCTCAAAAGCCATGTGGGACACAATATGTGTTCAGTATGAAGGTACTGCTGAAGTCCAGGACTCTCGAAATATCAACCTGGTAAGACAGTATGAAAGTTTCATTTGTGGTAAGAATGAGACTCTCTCAGAAGTTCACCAACGTTTTAATTGCTTAATAATAGATCTGAAAACTGTTGGTAAGGAATATTCTAACTTTAAAGTGCTGACAAAGTTTCTAGAATGTTTACCTGAAAGCTGGGACAGTTATTCTATGTGTCTCAAGCTGTCAAAGGATCTAAGATCAATGACCCTTGCTACCTTATATGGCACGATGCTGAATCATGAGCAATCAAGCCATCTTAAGAAGAATCTTGTAAAAGATTCCAAAAGCACCCCTGTTGATTTAATCTCAGAGGAACCTTCCACTCAGCGACCCTCGGTCACTGTCACTGAGTTAGAAAGTAACTCTGAAAGGTCATCAGATTCTGACTCTTCAGATGATGATGAATCTTTGGCTCTCCTAACTAAAAAGTTCAGGAGATTCGCCAAAAATAAAATGTTCAGAAAGAACAAACCCCTCTCTATAACTGATAAGCCAAGATCATCAGCTCCTGTTGATAAGGCTACTGCTACTTGTTTTAACTGCGAAAAGATTGGACATTTCGCTAACGAGTGCAGGTCTAAGAAAGTTTCGAGAAACTCAGCGTTTCCCAAGAAATCCTTTATTCCCAGGAATAAAGATGACAAATACGCTAAACTGAAAGAAAAGTATGCGAAGCTGAAAAGCTTTAAGAAGAAAGGCAAAGGCCTGATGGCTTACGATTGGGCTGCCTCTGAAGAAGAAGAATCATCATCTGACTCTGAGGATGATGAAGCCAATCTCTGTCTTATGGCAAAGATTGAAGATGAGGAAGAAAGTTCAGACATTCCCTCTACTTCAACATTTACAATTCAGGTATCACCTTCCTTCTTTACAAATATTGCAAATATTGATGAAGCTGATAGTCTCCGTAAAATCGATCTCTTGACTAGAAGTTTATATGAAGCCATGAATGGCAAAACAATAGTTGAAAATCAAAACCTTGATCTCACTGAACAACTTAAAAACTGTCACCTTCAAATAGAAAAACTTTCTAAAATTGAAGAAGATTTTAAAGATCAAGTGCACTTAAATCAGCTAGTCAAAATCGAACGAGCAGAAGCTATCGCTGCATTGAAAGCTGAAAAAGCTACTGTTGAAGGATGGTGTAATTCTTCAACAAAGATCAATGAGATAATTAAGTCTCAGATACCCCTGAGTGATAAACGTGGTCTCGGTTACAAATATGAAACTCAAGAATCAACCACTAATCGTTCCACACTCTTATTTGGAACTTTCGTATCCTCGGTCGCTGATACTTCATGCTCTCAGTGTTCCTCGTCCAGACCAACTATCCCTGAGGAAATTTCTACCTCTTCAAAAGGTAAAGAGAAAATGGTTTATCCAAAACTTACCTCTGTCTTTAAAGATAAAGGTAAAGGAATTGCTTTTAACCAAAATCCTCAGAAGGGTACTTTAGTACCAAAGCTGAATGCTTCTAAAGCTTTAGTGATTTATTCCTCTGGATCAAGGAATCAGATCTCTGGATCTACTAAGCGTGGGTCTATTCAGCGATCTACTCCTAGAATCAGAGTGGATGTCCTTGGTAAGAAATCTGAAGAACTAAACGTTCCTCCCATTTCAGAAGCCAAAAGCTTATTTGGTGCTGGTCCTTCAAATTCAAAATCAAAAGCTCAGCATTCAAATGGTCCTAGAACTACTTTTAGTTATAGGAAATGTTATCACTATGGACTTACTGATCATATTGCTAGTAAGTGTCCCTCAGCCACCAAAGCTGAAAAGATAGCTAAGGTGAAGATTGCCCCCAAGGCAAAGAAGACCACTAAGGTTAAGAAATTAACCAAAGTGAAGACTGACAAAGTTGAATCTTCAAATGCTGCGAAGATTGTTGAACCTTCCATTCCAACTACTTCCACTGACAAACGTGTACACATGGTTAAGTGGGTACCCAAGAGAAACTAATATTCCTTTGTGATGTAGGTTCAGAAGGGTATCTGGTATCTCGATAGCGGATGCTCTAGACACATGTCTGGAAAGAAAAGCCTGCTCGCTGAATACAAGGAAGAGAAGGGTCCCTCTGTGACTTTTGGAGGAAATGGAAAAGGACATACCCGAGGGTTTGGTGTACACTCTAATGGTACAACAACCTTCAGAATAGTCGCATATGTTGAAGGGCTGAAGCATAATCTTTTAAGCATCAGTCAGCTTTGCGACAAGGATAACAAAGTAATCTTTACTAAGGAATCCTGCTTTGTCACTGACAAAAAGGAGAAGATAGCTCTCAGCGGTTATCGTTTGGAAAATGTTAATGTAATAAACATGGACTCAACAACCACTGAGAACTCTTGTTTCTTCTCAAAAGCCTCATCTGATGTCAACTGGCTATGGCATAAGAGGCTCTCTCATCTGAATTTCAAGACACTGAACACTCTTTCTTCAAGAGAGTTAGTTACTGGTCTACCTCAGCACTCATACGCCAAAGAGTCTTTATGTTCACCGTGTGAAAAAGGGAAGCAGACCAAAGCAAGCTTTAAGTCAAAGCAAGTCTCCTCAGTGTCATCTCCTCTACAACTACTCCATATGGATTTGTTTGGCCCTGTTAACAAACAATCCATCGCTGGAAAGAAATATACACTGTCATAGTTGATGAATTCTCTCGTTATACATGGGTTATGTTTCTCCGTTCCAAGAGTGACACCCATGAAGAACTCATCACCTTTGTTCGGAAGATGGAAACCCTGAACAATTTGATCGTTCGCTCAATAAGGAGTGATCATGGGACTGAATTCAAAAACAGTTCTCTTGATTCCTACTTTGAGAGTAAGGGTATTTCTCACAACTTTTCTTCAGTGAGAACACCGCAACAAAATGGAGTCGCTGAAAGAAGAAATAGAACAATTATTGAAGCTGCACGTTCAATGCTCAGCGATTCTCACCTGCCTACTCAGTTTTGGGCAGAAGCTGTCAACACCGCTTGTTTTACGCAAAACAGGTCGCTGATAGTCAAAAGATTCAATGAAACAGCCTATGACCTTTTTCATGGGAGAAAGCCTTCAATCAGCTTTCTTCACATCTTTGGATGTCAGTGTTTCATACTGAATAACAGAGATGCCCTTGGAAAGTTTGATCCTAAGGCTGATGATGGAATCTTTCTTGGATATTCTTCAATCTCCAAAGCCTTCAGAGTCTTCAATCGTAAAAGACAAACTGTGGAAGAAACTATTCACGTCACGTTTGACGAATCCCATTCAGCGAACTCTAAACCGTCCGCTGATACTGAAGAACTGAATCAATGGATGTTTTCTCATCTTGGTGATTCAGAAGATATTCCCACTCCTCGTGCTCATACAGTTGAAGATGATGGTCCTACTATCATTCCAAATATGCAGAATAGTGAAGCTGAAACATCATGGGTCTCAGCTGTTCCTTTAAACACTATACCTGCTTCTGAACCCAATGTCTCAGACATTCCATCTACTTCTCAGCAATCAGTGAATATAATGACAACTGCACCCATTCCTCTCTTAGCTGATACTCCAGACGTCGCTGAAGCTTCATCTTCAGCTTCTCCAGTTCAGGTTGAGTCAACGTCTCACGCTCCGACTCAACGATGGACTGTAAATCACCCAATTGATCAAATTCTTGGTGATCCAAACGCTGGTATTCAGACTCGACGAAGTGCAAGTAATATTTGTTTATTTGTTAATTTTATTTCTCTAACTGAACCAAAGAAAGTAGATGATGCCCTCAAAGATCCAAACTGGGTCTGCGCCATGCAAGAAGAGCTGACTGAATTCGAAAGAAACAAAGTTTGGAAACTTGTTCGTAGACCAACTGACAAAACAGTGATAGGCACTAAATGGGTCTATCGAAACAAGTTGGACGAACATGGAACTGTTACCCGCAACAAGGCTCGTCTTGTTGCTCAGGGATACACACAAGAGGAAGGCATAGATTATGACGAAACATTTGCTCCAGTAGCAAGATTAGAATCTATTCGTCTATTCTTAGCATACGCTGTACACAAAGACTTCAAAGTATATCAGATGGATGTTAAGTCAGCGTTTCTAAATGGAAAGCTGAATGAAGAAGTCTATGTGGAACAACCTCCAGGATTCTCAGATCCTAAGCGTCCAGGTTATGTTTATAAACTGGATAAGGCACTTTATGGCTTGAAGCAAGCTCCACGTGTATGATAAAGCAAAATGAGAAAGTAACTTTCATTAATCAGGGAAAGTATGTTAAAGATATGCTGAAGACATTCGACTTAACCCAAAGTTCAGCT
Source organism: Saussurea involucrata (assembly GCA_033807775.1). Lineage (NCBI taxonomy): Eukaryota > Viridiplantae > Streptophyta > Magnoliopsida > Asterales > Asteraceae > Saussurea > Saussurea involucrata. The sequence goes on from CM066320.1 coordinate 167,225,892, forward strand.
ATGAAAACCCCTATGGCACAACCGCTGAAACTAGACAAGGATACTAAGGGTATTCCTGTTAATGTCACGCTGTACCGTGGGATGACCCGCTCTCTCTTGTATCTTACAGCTAGCCGACCCGATATTATGTATGCAACATGTTTGTGTGCACGATATCAAGTTGAACCCAAGATATCTCATATGACCGCTGTAAAGCGAATTTTTAGATACCTTAAGGGTACTGCGAATCTAGGTCTTTGGTTTCCCAAACACTCAGGATTTGATCTAATCGCCTATTCAGATAGTGATTTTGCAGGTTGCAAAATGGATAGGAAAAGCACCACAGGAGGATGTCAGCTCCTGGGTGGAAAGCTGGTGAGCTGGATAAGTAAAAAGCAAAACTCAGTGTCCACCTCCACAACTGAAGCTGAGTATGTAGCCACTGGAAGATGTTGTTCTCAGGTCTTTTGGATGAGAAATCAACTACTGGACTATGACCTTCGGCTCTCAAATATTCCAATCTATTGCGACAGCACAAGTGCCATCGCTTTAGCAAATAATCCAGTGCTACACTCAAAGACAAAACACATCGAAATCTGGTATCACTTTATCAGAGATCATGTGATGAATGGTGATATAGAACTTCACTTTATCCCAACTGATTATCAGTTAGCTGATCTGTTCACCAAACCTCTTGATGAGACAAGGTTCAACTTTCTCATCAGCGAGCTTGGAATGCTGAATTTTGAAGAGTAAAATCTTCAGCGATTCACACTTGATCAGCAATAGGATAAAATCAGCTTGTATAACCCATTCTATCATCTTCTCTCTGAATAAACTTGATTCGCTGATATCAAGGTATCTTTTCTCTCTCTGACAAATCGCATGAAAATGCAAGATTTCAAAATAAATTACATCGTTGAATATCTCTTCCTTATCAGCGATACTCTGAAATTTCTAAAATCCAACTGATATTTCTATTCAGTGCTTCATGTTTTCAAAAGTGTCCCTGAGTTTTTCAAAACCTCAGAGACATCCAAGAATATGAAAGGACAGTTGTGACGTCATTACAACGGATAAGCCCTGGCACGTTCTTCTTTCTGACACACGTTTGCACGTTTCGTTTACCTTCCAATCAAATGCAAACACGTGTCCGTGTCATGATGAAAATCTTTTCCCGCTCAAGATTTTCTATCTCTCTAATCTCTATATAAACTCATTCTGGGTTTATATTTTCCTTTTAGGCGAACTTCTTCACCAAGCTAAGAAAAATAATTTAATGTTGCATTTGTGCTCTCAAGTTTTTCAAGAACTTAAGAACTTCATCTTCTTCAACGAACCAGGTTAATAATTCTTTTATTTTACCTGTTTCTTCAAACTTGTTAATGATCTTCTCTTTGTTTTCACAAGATCAAACAAAAGAACCTTTTTAAAATGAAATCATTTCTTTCATGGTTTTATGAACACAACCTTTCATGGTTGTTCTTCAAGTTTAAAACTCAAAATCTTAAACTTGTTCTTCATACGTTTTTTCAGAATCCCAATCCTTAAAGGAAACTGGAAAACAAGATTTCTTTTGGGTTTGCTTTTTGTTTTTCAAAAACAAGAAAAACCCTAATCTTCATTAAGACATTTTGTCTGAATGAAATGGACAAAATTCGAACCATCTTATTGGAAAACCTTTCCACATTAAGATTATTCTTATTTGTTAATCTTTGGTTGAACTGATAATACAGGAAATGACATCTTCTGACATTTCCAAGAACACCATCGCTAAGAACACTGCTGCTGATAATACTGCTGAGGAAGTGGAAATCCTCAAGGCTCCTCAGGTCAAGTTCTCTCTTGACAAACTGGATTGGACCAAGGTAAATAACCTTTATGCGCTTCTCGAGTTTCCTCCTCGAAAGCAAGTCACACATCTAGATGATGCTGTGAACTTCCTGAAGAACTGTTCCATTTCCACAACCCTGACCATAACACCTCCTGTACATCAGCTACTGCTATCCCAATTCTGGTACTCTGCCAGACACTCTCAGCTACCATCAGCCAAAGACCCCTAAAAAACAATTGACTGCATCCTCTGCGATACTGACTATGGCACTATGAAGATCACCCCTGCCATTATTCGCAAAGCCCTGAATCTTTCCTTGGCCACCAAAGAAAAACCTTTTGTTCCTCTCCCTGACCACAAGAAAAACTCAGACAGGGAAGCCATCATTGCATTCTTCGATGCAATGGGCTATGTATGGGAAACTGGGAGGGACAAGAAGCCCGAGAAGAAGCTGACCCTTATCAAGAAGTCTAAAATGCCCAGCGAGATGAATTTCATCTTCGCTCATTTAATCAGCTTCATGACTGCCAAGACCGGCTCCTCTGACCAAGCTGCTCAGCCTCAGCAAGCAATGGGATATGCATTGCTGAAAGGTCTACATATAGACTGGGCATCGATTATCTATGATGACCTGGTACTCAGAGTGGACTCCGTCACTGACAGATCTCCATGGGTTCCCTATCCTCGATTCATCAGCGCCGTATTCCAAAAAGGCCTGAAGGACAGCTACCCACCAGAGGGTGACCTGAAACTCTCTCAGGTCGGCCCTAAGGTTCTCGACTTCAAGCTAGTGGAAAATGAGGTACGTCTCTCTACACTTTTAACCCTTCTAAACCCTACTTCTTCTACTTCTGCAGCTCCTTCAGCGGACAAACCCACCGCTGATACCCCAGCTGCAACCTCCATTGCTTCTCTTAAAAGGAAACACTCCTCCACCCAACTTAGTTCCAAAAGAACTAAGAAAACCAAGGAGCAACCCCAGCAATCTATTGCTGAAGACTCCTCAGCTCCTCTTGATGGGCTGAAGGAAAGTTCAGTGGTACGCTCTGCCACAGCTGAACAAGCCACCCACTCTATCCCAACTTCAGCGTCTCCAAACGCAGAGGTTACAAACTTGGAATCTACCCAACCTCCTTCAGTCTCTCAAAAGACTGACGAAGCGATTCTCAGCGAATCCAACTTTGAACTCCGCACCCAACCTCCATTCTTAACCGTCGCTTCTCCCTCTATTCAATTGGACTCTACTCCAGTTATCACTAAAGCACCTGTCATTCCTCCAGAAACTAATGATGATACTCCGAGAATGATGGGCGTAGGACCTGTAGAGATGACCATACGTCCACGCACTTTAGCTGACGACATGGAACTTTTCTAAGGACATCGAGATTTTGATGAATTCACCAATCCTCCTGCAGGTATACACCAACCCCTATACACTGTAATTGAACCCCAAACTTCTGAGCTTTCCTATGTTCACAAGTTCTTATATGTTACAGGTCCTAATTTAGGAGACATCAACGCCTCTCTGAAGACAATAGAGACGACGCTGACAGGTCTCACAACTACTCTTTCCGAAAACTATTCAGCTGTAACAAACGCTGGAGAGAATCTTACAAAGCTGACAACTGTGGTCGAAAAGAATGCTTCCAAAGCTGACTTGGAGAAGGTTGATAAATCACTCACCGACTTTGCCAAAGTTCTCTCTGACATCTACACAAACTACCTCGACATCAAAAAATCAGTTGACACCATGTCCAGCGAAGTCACAACGCTGAAGACATCGGTTGGCAAACTCGAAGGTGATATGTCTGCTGTAAAGACTGATGTCAGTTCAGTAAAAACTGACATGAGTTCCGTGAAGACCGATGTCAATACGATGAAGAATGACATCAATTCTATTCAGACTTTGTTGCAGCAGATCCTGACCAACACGACCGCCCCTGCACCTGCCCCTGCACCGCCATCTTTTGCTACGGCAGATCGTGCTGAACTCGTGAAGATCAATCCTGGTATTTCTGGTCTAGAAAACAGATTATCAGCGATTGAAATCTGTGTGGGGATCCCTGGCCAAGAAGACAGAGAACCAACACAAGCTGCTGAATCATCACATTCCTCCCCCACTCATCATGAAAAGGAGGGGGAGAAGAGCGTTGAAGACCTTTCCAAGAGCGCTGAAGACCTTTCCCATGATGAATCTATCAAGGGAGAGAAGACTGAAGACCTCACCTTTACTGAAGAAGGTGAGAAGACAATTGAAGAAGCAGCAGCCGTTGGACCTCAGGGAGATGAAAACCCTGAGGAAACCGAGAAGCTTACCTCTGTATCTGAGGGGGAGCAACTCGAAGAAGGAGCTGAAGAAACTGAGTCTGAAGCTGAAGATGAAGAAGCCATCGACTTGTCTGATGATGAACCATCCTCTTCTCCAAAGAATGATGACGATGAAGATGATGATGATGATGACTCTTTTATCGTCAAGCCTGCTCAGAGAACTAAAGCTCTTAAAGGGATTCTGATAAATGAACCTACAGGGGAGCGGACAAAGACAAAGCCATCAGCATCTGAAGCTGACAAGGGCAAAGGAAAAAGTGTCGCTGAAGATGATGAAAATTTGACGATCTTTCTTAAAAAGCCGGTTTGTCAGGTACACTAATATTACACTACATCCCTCCTCTATACACATTATCAGTTCTACACACTAAATCCTCTATACAGTGTATCCCATTCTTTCTATCTTATGCGACTTCACCAACAATAATCCCAGCTCCCAACGCTGAAGAAATAATCCTGGTCTTAGATTTGATCTCTGAGACTGATGAACCTGAAGAACATATGCTCTCTCACAAAAACAAACCTTCCTTGGCTCCTGAAATCTAAGTGAAGAGGATCAAGAAAAGAGAGATGAAATGATCAAGAGACTCGAAGATCAGCGAATCATTCTGAAGCGTGATCAACTTCCTTCCGTTCCTCCAAAGTTCAAAATTTCCCAAAAGGAATACAAGGAACACCTCAGAGTTGAACGCCTAATCGCTGAAAGAAGGGAAGCTGAAGAAAAAGACAGAGAATACGCCATCCAGCTTACTCAACGATCAGTAAAAGACCCCAAGCTGAAAAGAGCTCCCATTGACGTTCAACGTCAGCTATGGGATGATGCTCAAAGGATCGTTAGAGAAAAGACCAAGGTCTCTGATACGACTTTGGAATGGTGTAAAGAAATGCTGAACTATCGATCTCGACCATCCAAAATCATCAAAGTAAACATCAGAGGAAGACTGTACGCAGACGTTCCTGTTGTTGAAGTTGATGTCTACAGAGAAGACAAAACCAAGCAAACCTTCTATGCTGCTACCTTAGAAAAGTTTGGTCTCTCTGAATGGTTAGAAGTGAAATTAGCCATTCAGGGATCGCGCTCAAAGTTCAAAAGCCATGTCGAGAAGATCTTAAACAAACAGATCGACCTGGTTTCTTCTGTTGTGGATATTCCTTCCTTTACTCTTCTTCCTCCTCAACAAAGAATAGTCTCTGCAAAGGAAAAGAAAGTCTCAAACTCAGGACCTCCTATACGGAATGAAACAGGTATTGCTTTCTCTCGTCCTGAAGTTCTTGGCCCTGATGCTGATCTCTCAGCGCTTGACACCTCCCTACCACCTGGAGAAACTTTCATTCCTGGCACAGTTGTAAGTGATCCTTATGGTATATTATTTCTAGACTACGAAGGAAACCATCACTTTCAACGTATCTCTGAGCTCCACATCACTCCCATCGAACAACTCAGAGATCTCATATACTGGTGTGAAGTCAGACGCGACATTAAAGCTAGACACCTGAAGCCCTTGATTTTTGAAGAAGCTTTGAACAAAAAGAATCAAGGAGTAGATGTTCCTGACTGGATGATTCCCACATCAAAGACCCTCGATGAACTTCTCATCAAGGAAGAACCTTTTGACGGATAGGATCGCCTTGTAATTCTTTCTATCCTTATCTGTCTACATCTTTTGTACTTGTAATTTTATTCGCTGTACTTGTAATTTTTCTACTTCCCTCTGTAATCTTTACAAAGTTTAAAGAAAAATTTCAGCGAACGTACTTTACTCCATTAGTACAGAAAAGATCCCAGAAAACAGTAAAAGGGACAATTATTTTAGGAGTTCTTTTTATCCTCATGTTTTCATTAAATAGCAATTTTCTCTGTTGCTATGTCATAATCAAATAGGGGGAGATTGTTGATCCAAACCCTCAGTGATTTGATAATGACCATCTCTTTTATACTTAGTGAAAATTACAGGTCCTAATTTGGGAGACATCAATGCCTCTCTGAAGACAATAGAGACGACGCTGACATGTCTCACTACTACTCTTTCCAACAACTCTTCAGCTGTAACAAAGGATGGAGAGAATCTTACAAAGCTGACAACTGTGGTCGAAAAGAATGCCTCCAAAGCTGACTTGGAGAAGGTTGATAAATCACTCACCGACTTTGCCAAAGTTCTCTCTGACATCTACACAGACTACCTCGACATCAAAAAATCAGTTGACACCATGTCCAGCGAAGTCACAACGCTGAAGACATCGGTTGGCAAACTCGAAGGTAATATGTCTGCTGTAAAGACTGATGTCAGTTCAGTAAAAACTGACATGAGTTCTGTGAAGACCGATGTCAATACGATGAAGAATGACATCACTTCTATTCAGACTTTGTTGCAGCAGATCCTGACCAACACGACCGCCCCTACACCGCCATCTTTTACTGCGGCGGATCGTGCTGAACTCGTGAAGATCAATCCTGGTATTTCTGGTCTAGAAAACAGATTATCAGCGATTGAAATCTGTGTGGGGATCCCTGGCCAAGAAGACAGGGAACCAACACAAGCTGCTGAATCATCACATTCCTCCCCCACTCCTCATGAAAAAGAGGGGGAGAAGAGCGCTGAAGACCTTTCCAAGAGCGCTGAAGACGTTTCCCATGATGAATCTATCAGGGGAGAGAAGACTGAAGACCTCACCTTTACTGAAGAAGGTGAGAAGACAATTGAAGAAGCAGAAGCCGCTGGACCTCAGGGAGATGAAAACCCTGAGGAAACCAAGAAGCTTACCTCTGTATCTGAGGGGGAGCAACTCGAAGAAGAAGCTGAAGAAACTGAGTTTGAAGCTGAAGATGAAGAAGCCATCGACTTGTCTGATGATGAACCATCCTCTTCTCCAAAGAATGATGACGATGAAGATGATGATGATGATGATGACTCTTTTATCGTCAAGCCTGCTCAGAGAACTAAAGCTCTTAAAGGGATTCTGATAAATGAACCTACAGGGGAACGGACAAAGACAAAGCCATCAGCATCTGAAGCTGACAAGGGCAAAGGAAAACGTGTCGCTGAAGATGATGAAAATCTGACGATCTTGCTTAAAAAGCCGGTTTGTCAGGTACACTAATCTTACACTACACCCCTCCTCTATACACATTATCAGTTCTACACACTAAATCCTCCATACACTTTATCCCATTCTTTCTATCTCTGTTCTACCCAAGTTCTTACTCGTAAGATTGCTGTGTTTCAGCTAGTTCTCTCCCCTGTTTGAGGATATCGCTGAAGTTCCTACAGCTGCGACTTCACCAACAATAATCCCAACTCCCAACGCTGAAGAAATAATCCTGGTCTTAGATTTGATCTCTGAGACTGATGAACCTGAAGAACATATGATCTCTCACAAAAACAGACCTTCCTTGGCTCCTGAAATCTAAGTGAAGAGGATCAAGAAAAGAGAGATGAAATGATCAAGAGACTCGAAGATCAGCTAATCATTCTGAAGCGTGATCAACTTCCTTCCGTTCCTCCAAAGTTCAAAATTTCCCAAAAGGAATACAAGGAACACCTCAGAGCTGAACGCCTAATCGCTGAAAGAAGGGAAGCTGAAGAAAAATACAGAGAATACGCCATCCAGCTTACTCAACGATCAGTAAAAGACCCCAAGCTGAAAAGACCTCCCATTGACGTTCAACGTCAGCTATGGGATGATGCTCAAAGGATCGTTAGAGAAAAGACCAAGGTCTCTGATACGACTTTGGAATGGTGTAAAGAAATGCTGAACTATCGATCTCGACCATCCAAAATCATCAAAGTAAACATCAGAGGAAGACTGTACGCAGACGTTCCTGTTGTTGAAGTTGATGTCTACAGAGAAGACAAAACCAAGCAAACCTTCTATGCTGCTACCTTAGAAAAGTTTGGTCTCTCTGAATGGTTAGAAGTGAAATTAGCCATTCAGGGATCACGCTCAAAGTTCAAAAGCCATGTCGAGAAGATCTTAAACAAACAGATCGACCTGGTTTCTTCTGCTGTGGATATTCCTCCCTCTACTCTTCTTCCTCCTCAACAAAGAAGAGTCTCTGCAAAGGAAAAGAAAGTCTCAAACTCAGGACCTCCTATACGGAATGAAACAGGTATTGCTTTCTCTCGTGCTGAAGTTCTTGGCCCTGATGCTGATCTCTCAGCGCTTGACACATCCCTACCACCTGGAGAAACTTTCATTCCTGGCACAGTTGTAAGTGATCCTTATGGTATATTTTTTCTAGACTATGAAGGAAACCATCACTTTCAATGTATCTCTGAGCTCCACATCACTCCCATCGAACAACTCAGAGATCTCATATACTGGTGTGAAGTCAGACGCGACATTAAAGCTAGACACCTGAAGCCCTTGATTTTTGAAGAAGCTCTGAACAAAAAGAATCAAGGAGTAGATGTTCCTGACTGGATGATTCCCACATCAAAGACCCTCGATGAACTTCTCATCAAGGAAGAACCTTTTGACGGATAGGATCACCTTGTAATTCTTTCTATCCTTATCTGTCTACATCTTTTGTACTTGTAATTTTATTCGTTGTACTTGTAATTTTTCTACTTCCCTCTGTAATCTTTACAAAGCTTAAAGAAAAATTTCAGCGAACGTACTTTACTCCATCAGTATAGAAAAGATCCCAGAAAACAGTAAAAGGGACAAATATTTTATGTGTTCTTTTTATCCTCATGTTTTCATTAAATAGCAATTTTCTTTGTTGCTATGTCATAATCAAATAGGGGGAGATTGTTGATACAAACCCTCAGTGATTTGATAATGACCCTCTCTTTTATACTTAGTGAAAATTACATGTCCTAATTTGGGAGACATCAACGCCTCTCTGAAGACAATAGAGACGACGCTGACAGGTCTCACTACTACTCTTTTCGACAACTCTTCAGCTGTAACAAACGCTGGAGAGAATCTTACAAAGCTGACAACTGTGGTCGAAAAGAATGCCTCCAAAGCTGACTTGGAGAAGGTTAATAAATCACTCACCGACTTTGCCAAAGTTCTCTCTGACATCTACACAGACTACCTCGACATCAAAAAATCAGTTGACACCATGTCCAGCGAAGTCACAACGCTGAAGACATCGGTTGGCAAACTCGAAGGTGATATGTCTGTTGTAAAGACTGATGTCAGATCAGTAAAAACTGACATGAGTTCTGTGAAGACCGATGTCAATACGATGAAGAATGACATCACTTCTATTCAGGCTTTGTTGCAACAGATCCTGACCAACACGACCGCCCCTGCACCTGCCCCTGCACCGCCATCTTTTACTGCGGTGGATCGTGCTGAACTCGTGAAGATCAATCCTGGTATTTCTGGTATAGAAAACAGATTATCAGCGATTGAAATCTGTGTGGGGATCCCTGGCCAAGAAGACAGGGAACCAACACAAGCTGCTGAATCATCACATTCCTCCCCCACTCATCATGAAAAAGAGGGGGAGAAGAGCGCTGAAGACCTTTCCAAGAGCGCTGAAGACCTTTCCCATAATGAATCTATCAGGGGAGAGAAGACTGAAGACCTCACCTTTACTGAAGAAGGTGAGAAGACAATTGAAGAAGCAGCAGCCGTTGGACCTCAGGGAGATGAAAACCCTGAGGAAGCTGAGAATCTTATCTCTGTATCTAAGGGGGGGGCAACTCGAAGAAGAAGCTGAAGAAACTGAGTCTGAAGCTGAAGATGAAGAAGCCATCGACTTGTCTGATGATGATCCATCCTCTTCTCCAAAGAATGATGACGATGAAGATGATGATGATGATGACTCTTTTATCGTCAAGCCTGCTCAGAGAACTAAAGCTCTTAAAGGGATTCTGATAAATGAACCTACAGGGGAGCGGACAAAGACAAAGCCATCAGCATCTGAAGCTGACAAGGGCAAAGGAAAAAGTGTCGCTGAAGATGATGAAAATCTGACGATCTTGCTTAAAAAGCCGGTTTGTCAGGTACACTAATCTTACACTACATCCCTCCTCTATACACATTATCAGTTCTACACACTAAATCCTCCATACACTTTATCCCATTCTTTCTATCTCTGTTCTACCCAAGTTCTTACTCGTAAGATCGTTGTGTTTCAGCTAGTCCTCTCCCCTGTTTGAGGATATCGCTGAAGTTCCTACAGCTGCGACTTCACCAACAATAATCCCAGCTCCCAACGCTGAAGAAATAATCCCGGTCTTAGATTTGATCTCTGAGACTGATGAACCTGAAGAACATATGCTCTCCCACAAAAACAGACCTTCCTTGGCTCCTGAAGTCTAAGTGAAGAGGATCAAGAAAAGAGAGATGAAATGATCAAGAGACTCGAAGATCAGCGAATCTTTCTGAAGCGTGATCAACTTCCTTCCGTTCCTCCAAAGTTCAAAATTTCCCAAAAGGAATACAAGGAACACCTCAGAGCTGAACGCCTAATCGCTGAAAGAAGGGAAGCTGAAGAAAAAGACAGAGAATACGCCATCCAGCTTACTCAACGATCAGTAAAAGACCCCAAGCTGAAAAGAGCTCCCATTGACGTTCAACGTCAGCTATGGGATGATGCTCAAAGGATCGTTAGAGAAAAGACCAAGGTCTCTGATACGACTTTGGAATGGTGTAAAGAAATGCTGAACTATCGATCTCGACCATCTAAAATCATCAAAGTAAACATCAGAGGAAGACTGTACGCAAACGTTCCTGTTGTTGAAGTTGATGTCTACAGAGAAGATAAAACCAAGCAAACCTTCTATGCTGCTACCTTAGAAAAGTTTGGTCTCTCTGAATGGTTAGAAGTGAAATTAGCCATTCAGGGATCGCGCTCAAAGTTCAAAAGCCATGTCGAGAAGATCTTAAACAAACAGATCGACCTGGTTTCGTCTGCTGTGGATATTCCTCCCTCTACTCTTCTTCCTCCTCAACAAAGAAGAGTCACTTCAAAGGAAAAGAAAGTCTCAAACTCAGGACCTCCTATACGGAATGAAACAGGTATTGCTTTCTCTCGTGCTGAAGTTCTTGGCCCTAATGCTGATCTCTCAGCGCTTGACACCTCCCTACCACCTGGAGAAACTTTCATTCCTAGCACAGTTGTAAGTGATCCTTATGGTATATTGTTTCTAGACTACGAAGGAAACCATCACTTTCAACGTATCTCTGAGCTCCACATCACTCCCATCGAACAACTCAGAGATCTCATATACTGGTGTGAAGTCAGACGCGACATTAAAGCTAGACACCTGAAGCCCTTGATTTTTGAAGAAGCTCTGAACAAAAAGAATCAAGGAGTAGATGTTCCTGACTGGATGATTCCCATATCAAAGACCCTCGATGAACTTCTCATCAAGGAAGAACCTTTTTGACGGATAGGATCGCCTTGTAATTCTTTCTATCCTTATCTGTCTACATCTTTTGTACTTGAAATTTTATTCGCTGTACTTGTAATTTTTCTACTTCCCTCTATAATCTTTACAAAGTTTAAAGAAAAATTTCAGCGAATGTACTTTACTCCATCAGTACAGAAAAGATCCCAGAAAACAGTAAAAGGGACAAATATTGTATGAGTTCTTTTTATCCTCATGTTTTCATTAAATAGCAATTTTCTCTGTTGCTATGTCATAATCAAATAGGGGGAGATTGTTAATCCAAACCCTCAGTGATTTGATAATGACCCTCTCTTTTATATTTAGTGAAAATTATAAGTAAACAATATGTATCAGAGTTTCACTATCGCTGATAAGTACTAAGATCTTACAGTACCGCTGATAGGAACTCTCGCTCTTTAGATTAAACATTCAGCGAACAATGTTCATCATCATATAGCTCTGAGCCTGTTCAGTCTATGAGATGATCGCTGATAAGTTAGTTGTTTACTTATGCTCCCTTAAGACAAGTTTCACGTTAACATAGGTTCTACGCTGAAGTCGAAGATCAAGCTCAAGAACCAGCGACAAGTCTCCTAATGAACTGATGCGGATCAGCGAAGACTCAGATTTGTCCACTCAATGTAAAGTATCAAGTACAAGACTTCAGCTATCGCTGAACTCTATCATTCGCTGATATAGAATGATAGATCGCTGAATCAACGAAAAGCTGATCATGAAGTCCTCCGTACAAAGTATTTTTGTCTTAACCACCATTGCACGTCTCCGTAGAAAGTATTTTTGTCTGAAATCGTACAACCACTCTGATACTACACTGTTCAAACATGCGGCTACTAAGGTTGTCAACAAAGGTCAATGACATGCAACCAATCAGCTGCTGCCACGTGTAAAGTGTAAACTGCAATGCATTAAATGCATGCAGTATATAAGAAGAAGAACTCACTTCATTTTGAAGTAACTTGCTAACTCTGGACAAGTTCATCCTTCTTATCTTGAGATAGGTTATTATTAGTAATTTCCTTCTCTTTCTTAGTGCAAGAAACTTAGTGTTCCAACTTGTTTAGATTTAGGTTTATCCTTAATCTTGTTCCGCAACAAACTGTAAATTGTTAATGATTTATCAATAAACAATTTAGAAAAGTAAAATCTGTGTGTTTGTATTCACCCCCCCCCCCCCCTTCTACAAACTTGTATAGCCCTTCGGGACCAACAAGTGGTCTCTAAACGCTGAAGTTATAAACTTGGAACTGAACCCACCTCCTTCAGCCTCTCTTGAGACTGAAGTGATTTTCAGCGAACCCAACGCTGAACCCCGCACCCAACCTACTTTCTCAACCATCATTCCTCCCACCTCTCCTTTGGTCACTCAATCTCTTCCCCTATTCTCCTCAACAAACATCTTCCTCAGCGAGACTACTGTTGAACATCTACAGAGGTTGATAGAACAAAACACATGACCTGCAGGTACTTCCAGTCGTCAAGGAACTATTGAAGACGACGATGAAACCTTCTCAGGGTTACGAGGCTTCGACAACTTCGCCAACCCGTCTGCAGGTATACACATTATCCCAAACACTTCTCTCTCTCAACCCCAAACTTCTGAGGTTTCCTCTGTTCATAAGTTAATAACTGTTTCAGGTCCTAATTTGGGGGATATCAACACCTCCCTGAAGGCCCTGGAAACAAAGATGGAATCATACAACACCATTCTCTCCATAAACTCTTCAGCGGTTACAGACGCTGGAGAGAACCTCAAGAAGCTGACCGAGGTTGTTGACACGAAAGCCTCAAAAGCTGATATGGAGAAGGTGGATGGCAGCATTGCAACTTTTTCTACCACCCTCGCTGAAACTTCCTCAAACGTCAACAGTCTCAACCTCACCAACACCACCCTCGCAACAAACTTTACCACTCTGTCCAATGAAGTCACATCATTGAAGACAGAGGTTGGTACTCTTAAGGGTGAGGTTACGACAGTCAAAGATCTACTTCAGCAGATACTCAATCGCCTGGATGCTCCAAAGTCTCACTTTACTCAGGCCAATAGAGAAGATCTTCGGAAACTCGCCCCTGCTATATCTGGCCTCGACGACAGATTAGCAGCGGTTGAACTTTGTATGGGACTCACTGGCCAAGAAGACAGTGATCCTCATACTACTGATGCTGCTGGTGTTGCTGATATTCCTCTTGCCTCCCCTCCTCATAATGTGGAAGAGGAGGAGAAGAGAGCTGAAGACCTTCCCCATAATGATGAGGGGGAGAAGAAAAATGAAACTGCTGCTTCTACTTCAAAACCTCAGGGAGTTGAAAACTCTGAGGGAACCGATAAACCTCCCTCTATATCTGAGGGGGAGCAACTCGAAGAGCAACACAAAGAAGTCGTTGCTGATGTGACCATACCTTACGCTGATGAGGTCGAGTCTGAAGAAGAAGAAGAAGAAGCTGAAGACGAAGAACCCATCGATATCGATGATGAAGAACCATCATCATCCCCTAAAGATGATGATGATGACGATGATGATGTTGACTTCTTTTTCGTTGAGCCCAAGAAGGCCCTGAGAAAGGGATTTCGATAAACGAACCATCAGGGGAGAAGACAAAGCCTGCAGCATCTGAAGCTGATCAAGGCAAAAACAAAGGCCTTGCTGCAGAAGGCAATCTGGCTATCCTTCAGATTAAGCCAGCTTGTCAGGTACAATATCTTCTATTCCCTTATACTGCATCCCTCCTCTATCCCTTCTCCATATCAATCCTCCTCTCCATAAAACCTCTATACACTTAACCCTATTCTTTTCTCATTCTTCCCAACTTTTCTTACTTAAACGATCGCTGTGTTTCAGCTACCTCTCCCGTGTTTGAGGATCCCGCTGAAGCTCCTACAACTACACCAATAATCCCAGTCTTGGATTTAACCACTGAGACTGATGAACCTGAAGAACAGCTGCTCTCTCACAAAAACAGACCTTACTTGGCTCCTCAAAAGCTAAGTGAAGAGGATCAAGAAAAGAGAGATGCAATGATCAAACAGCTTGAAGATCAGCGAATCATTCTTCCTCGTGACAAAATCCCTGTTCCCACAAAGTTCAGGATATCAAGGAAAGAATACGAGGATCATTTAAGAGCTAAAAGATTACTCGCCGAAAAGAAGGAAGTTGAAGAAAAAGATAAGGCTCTCTCCATCCAGCTTGTCCAACAATCGGTGAAAGACCCTGCACTGAAAAGAACTCCCATTGATATCCAACGTCAGCTATGGGATGATGCCCAATATATCGTTGAAGAAAAGACTAAGGTATCTGATTCGACTTTGGAATGGTGTAAAGAAATGCTGAACTATCGATCTCGACCATCCAAAATCATCAAGGTAAATATCAGAGGAAAACTGTTCGTAGACGTTCCTGTTGTTGAAGTTGACGTATTCAGAGAAGACAAGACCAAGCAAACCTTTTACGCTGCTACATTAGAGAAATTTGGTTTCTCTGAATGGTTGGAAGTGAAATTAGCCATTCAGCGATCTCGCTCAAAGTTCAAGAGCCATGTCGAGAAAATTTTAAATTCTCAGATCGACTTGGTTTCTTCGGCTGTGGATATTCCTCCTTCCACTCTTCTTCCACCTCAATAAAGACGGGCCTCTGTAAAGAAAAAGAAAACCTCAGACTCAGGTCCTCCTATACGGAATGAAACAGGTATAGGTTTCTCACGCGAAGAAGTACTTGGTCGTAACCCTGACTTCTCAGTACTTGACACCTCCCTGCCTCCTGGTGAAACTTTCATCCCTGGAAAAGTCTTAAGTGAACCCTATGGCATCTTCTTTCTAGACTGCTATGGATGACAACACTTTCAACGCATATCTGAGCTTCCAATCACTCCCATCAAACAGCTCAGAGACATCATATACTGGTGTGAAGTCAGACGCGACATTCAGGCACGTCACCTCAAGCCCCTGATCTTTGAAGAAGCAAAGAACAAAAAGGATCAAGGTGTAACAGTCCCTGACTGGATGATTCCCACATCAAAGACCCTCGATGAACTTCTCATCAAGGAAGAACCTTTTGACGGATAGGATCGCCTTGTAATTCTTTCTATCTTTATATGTCTACATCTTTTGTACTTGTAATTTTATTTGTTGTTCTTGTGATTTTTCCACTTCCCTCTGTAACCTTTACGAAGTTTAAAGAAAAATTTCAGCAAATGTACTTTACTCCATCAGTACTGAAAAGATCCTAGAAAACAGTAAAAGGGACAAATATTTTATGAGTTCTTTTTATCCTCATGTTTTCATTAATTAGCAATTTTCTCTGTTGCTATGTCATAATCAAATAGGGGGAGATTGTTGATCCAAACCCTCAGTGATTTGATAATGACCCTCTCTTAACACTTAGTGAAAATTGTAAGTAAATGATATGTATTAGAGTTTCACTATCGCTGATAAGTACTAAGACTGTTTCAGTACCGCTGTTAGTAACTCTCGCTCTTTAAAGTTAAATAGTCAGCGAACTCTGTTCATCGAGTAGCTCTGAGCCTGTTCAGTCTTTGAGATGATCGCTAATAAGTTAGTTGTTTACTTATGATCCCTGAAGACAAGTTTCACGTCAACATATGTTCTACGCTGAAGTCGAAGATCAAGCTCAAGAACCAACGACAAGTCTACTAATGAACTGATGCGGATATCAGCGAAGCCAATATTTGTCCACTCAACGTGAAGTATCAAGTAGAAGACTTCAGCAATCACTGAACTTTATCATTCGCTGATAAAGAACTGTTTCAACGAAAGCTGATCATGAAGTCTCCTTAGAAAGTACTATTGTGTTACCTCCCTTGCACGTCTCCATACGAACTGTCAGAACGGACATCCTTTTTGTCTATGATCGTACAACAAACTCTGATTCTACACTGTGCACCATGCGGCTACTAAGGTTGTCTACAAAGGTCAATGACATGCAACCACTCAGCTGCTGCCACGTGTAAAGCAATACTACCATGCATTAAATGCATGCAGTATATAAGAAGAACCCTACTTCAGAAATGAAGTGTGCTCGGACCATCTTCTTCTTTCTATCTGTGTGTTAGGTTATTATTCGTAATTTCCTAATCTCCTTCTAGTTCAAGAAACTTAGTGTTCTTAACTTGTTTAGATTAGGTTAATCCTTAATCTTGTTCCGCAACAAGTTGTCAATTGTCTTGATTTATCAATAAACAATTTAGAAAAGTAAAAATCGTGTGTTTGTATTCAACCCCCCCCCCCCCCCTTCTACAAACTTGTATAACCCTTCGGGACCAACACTTTGAGAATCAAGTGGGGTAGTAGAGTGTTTCCTTTTCTTGGAAGGAGTGGAGGTTGCAGCCTGGGTACCAGCGGTTGGCATTACCGTGGTGGTAGCTGCAGAAGTAGAAGAATTTGGGTTGAGAAGAGTTAAGTGTTTAGAAAGACGTACCTCGTTTGGCAGGGGCTTGAAGTCAAGAACTTTAACGCCAACCTGAGAGAGCATTAGGTCACCCACTTTTGGGTATTTGTCCCCAAGTCCGTGTAGAAAGAGAGCACTGACAAACCGGGGGTAAGGAACACACATTGGTCTGTCAGCCATATCCACCCTGAACACAAGATCATTGTAAATGATTGATGCCCAATCAATGTGAAGGCCCTTCAGCAGTGCATATCCCATGGCTTGTTGGGGTTGGGATGCTTGGTTAGTTGACCCAGTTTTTGTTGTCTGGCAGCTGATCAAATGAGTGAAGATGAAGTTCATCTCGCTGGGCATTTTCGATTTCTTGATGGCGGTCACCTTCTTCTCAGGGAGTTCATCTCTCCCTGTATCCCACACATACTTCATTGAATCAAAGAATGCAATCAGGGTTTCCCTATCAACAAGGTTTTTGGGGTTTGGCAGAGGGAAAAAGCGGTTTTCTTTGGAACTACCAGGAAGGTTCAGGGCACGCCTGATAGTAGCAGTGGTGATCTTGGAAGTACCATGTTTGGTGTCACAGAGAATGACGTCAAGCATTTTCTTTGGGTCTTTGGGTGAGGGTACCTGAGCTCTTCTGGCAGTATACAAGAACTGGGCTAGAAGATATCGATGAGCTGGGTGTGCAATAGTAAGAGTTGTCGATAGAGGACAGGTTTTGAGAAAGTTTACAGCATCATCCAGGTGTTTGACCTGCTTCTTTTGAGGGAAGTCGAAAAGAGCATAGGGGTTGTTGCTTTGAAAGGTGACTTGCTTAAGGTTGAATTTAACCTGAGGAGCTGTTGTGAATTCAGTAACCTCAGCAGCAGCGGGAGACTTGGCGATAGGAGCTTCAGTAGTAGATGCCATTTCTGTTTATCACATGTAAACATGAAGAAGATGAACAAAAATGTCTTAATGTGGAAATAGTTTCCAAAATAAGATGTTTTTGGGTTTTGTACATTTCATTCAGACAAAAGATGTATTAATGAAGATTAGGGTTTTTCTTGTTTTGAAAAAGAAATACAAAACATAGTGAACATTTGTTTTCCAGTTTCTGTTTGAAGAAGAGATTCTGGAAAAAACAAATGAAGATGCAAGTTTAAGATTCTTGTTTTAAACTTGAAGAACAATCATGAAGATTGTGTTCATAAAATCATGAAAAGAAATGATTTCATTTTAAGAAGGTTCTTTTGTTTGATCTGTTAATAACAAGAATAAGATCAAAAATAAGTTTATTAGTTGCAAAATAAAAGAGATATTAACCTGTGATGTTTAAGAAGATGAAGATTTTATATCTCGAATGCAACAGAGAAATCTTGCTTCAAGAAGATGATGTTCGCGTAAAGGTAAAAATATAAACTCGAATGTGTTTATATAGTGAGGGTAGAGAGAGAAAAACAATGAGCGAGAAAGTTTTTCATGATGACACGGACACGTCCCTCGATTTTGATTGGACAAGGAAGTCGAAACGGGCGAACGTGTCAGAGAAAACGTGCCATGACTTATCCGTTATGATGACGTCACAAACGTCTTTTCATATTTTAGGATGTCTCTGAGGATTTTGAAAACTCAGGGACATTTTGAAAACATGAAGCACTGAATAGAAATATCAGTGTTAGGTTTTTAGAAATTTCAATATATCACTGAAAGGAAGAGATATTCAGCGATTTAATTTGTTTTGAAATCTTTCAGTTCTCGGCGAACGTCAGCGAGCATGAGAAAACATACCTTGATATCAGCGAATCAATTTTGTTCAGGGAGTAGATGACGAATAGGGTTATACAAGTTTGTTTTATCCCTGATCAAATGTGAACCGCTGAAGATTTTACTCTTCTAAATTCAGCATTCCAAGCTCGCTGATGAGAAAGTTGAATCTTGTCTCATCAAGAGGTTTGGTAAACAGATCAGCTAACTGAAAGTCAGTTGGGATAAAGTGAAGTTCTATATCACCATTCATCACATGATCTCTGATAAAATGATACCTGATTTCGATGTGTTTGGTCTTTGAGTGTAGCACTGGATTATTGGCTATAGCGATGGCACTTGTGCTGTCGCAATAGATTGGAATTTTCGAGAGTTGAAGGTCATAGTCCAGTAGTTGAATTCTCATCCACAAGACCTGAGAACAACAGCTTCCAGCAGCTACGTACTCAGCTTCAGCGGTTGAGGTGGACCCTGAGTTCTGCTTTTTACTTGTCCAACTCACCAGCTTTCCACCCAGGAGCTGACAGCCTCCTGTGGTGCTTTTCCTATCCAATTTGCATCCTGCAAAATCACTATCTGAATAGGCGATTAAATCAAACCATGAGTCTTTGGGATACCAAAGACCTAGGTTAGGAGTACCCTTAAGGTAACGAAAGATTCGCTTTACAATGATCAAATGAGATTCCTTAGGTTCAGCTTGATATCGTGCACACAAACAGGTTGAGTACATAATATCAGGTCGGCTAGCTGTAAGATACAGGAGAGAGCCGATCATCCCACGGTACATCATGACATTAACAGGTTTTCTAGAAGGATCCTTGTTTAGTGTCAGCGGTGGTGCCATAGGGGTTTTCATAGCTGAACTCTGAGTTAAATCAAATTTCTTCAGCATATCTTTAACATACTTTCCCTGATGAATAAAAGTTCCTTTTTCATTCTGTTTGATTTGAAGACCAAGGAAATATGTTAGCTCACCCATCATACTCATTTTATATTTAGCTTTCATTCTATCAGCGAAACGAGTACACAAGTCAGGGTTAGTGGAACCAAATATAATATCATCGACATATATTTGAACAAGAATAATATGACCTTTTATTTTCCTGAAAAATAGAGTTTTGTCGATTTTACCTCGCTCAAATTTTTCGATTTGGAGATAAGAGGAAAGAGTGTCATACCACGCACGAGGAGCTTGCTTTAAACCATAAAGTGCCTTATCCAGTTTATAAACATAACCTTGATGCTTAGGATCTGAGAATCCTGGAGGTTGTTCCACGTAGACTTCTTCATTCAGCTTTCCATTTAGGAACGCTGACTTAACATTCATCTGATAAACTTTGAAGTCTTTGTGTACAGCGTAAGCTAAGAAAAGACGAATGGCTTCTAGTCTTACCACTGGAGCAAAGGTTTCGTCGTAATCTATACCTTCCTCATGTCTGTAACCCTGAGCAACAAGCCGAGCCTTGTTGTGGGTTACAGTAACATGTTCATCCAACTTGTTTCGATAGACCCATTTTGTGCCTATCACAGACTTGTCGAATGGTCTAGGAACAAGCTTCCAAACTTTGTTTCTTTCGAATTCAGTCAGCTCTTCTTGCATAGCGCTGACCCAGTTTGGATCTTGGAGGGCATCATCTTTTTTTTTTGGCTCAATCAGAGAAATAGAGTTAACAAATAAACAAATATTACCTGCACTTTGTCGAGTCTGAACACCAGCGTTTGGATCACCAATAATTTGATCAATAGGGTGATTGATAGTCCATCGCTGAGCCGGAGCATAAGTTGATGACTCAACCTGAACTTCTGGAAGGGCTGAAGATGAGGCTTCAACAACCTCTGGTATTTCAGCCAAGAGAGGAAGAGGTGCAGATGTCATTTCATTCACAGATTGCTGAGAAGTAGATGGTATATCTAAGATAGAATGTTCAGAAGCAGGCATAGTGTTTAGAGGAACAGCTGAGACCCATGATGTTTCAGCTTCACTTGTCTGCATGCTTGGGATGATGGTAGGATCATCATCTTCAGCGGGATGAGTATGAGATGGAGGAGTGGGAATGTCTTCTGAATCACCAAGATTAGAAAACATCCATTGATTCAGTTCTTCAGTATCAGCAGAAGGTCTAGAGTTCGCTGAACGGGATTCGTCAAAGGTGACGTGGATTGTTTCTTCTACAGTCTGTCTTCTTCAATTGAAGACTCTAAAGGCTTTGGAGATTGAATAATATCCAAGAAAGATTCCATCATCAGCCTTAGGATCAAACTTTCCAAGGGCATCTCTGTTGTTCAATATGAAACACTGACATCCAAAGATGTGTAGAAAGCTAATTGAAGGCTTTCTCCCATGGAAGAGTTCATAGGCTGTTTTCTTGAATCTTTTGACAATCAAGGACATGTTTTGAGTAAAACAAGCAGTGTTGACAGCTTCTGCCCAAAACTGAGTAGGCAGGTGAGAATCGCTGAGCATTGAACGTGCAGCTTCGATGATTGTTCGATTTCTTTTTTCAGGGACTACATTTTGTTGCGGTGTTCTCACTGAGGAAAAGTTGTGAGAAATACCCTTACTTTCAGAGAAGGAATCAAGAGAACTATTTTTGAATTCAGTCCCATGATCACTCCTTATTGAGCGAACGGTCATGTTGTTCAGTACTTTCATTTTCCTGACAAAGGTGATGAGTTCTTCAGGTGTGTCACTCTTAGAACGGAGAAACATTACCCAGGTATAGCGAGAGAATTCATCGACTATGACCAAAGTATATTTCTTTCTAGCGATGGATTGTTTGTTAACAGGGCCAAACAGATCCACATGGAGAAGTTGTAGAGGAGATGACACTGAGGAAACTTGCTTAGATTTGAAGCTTGCTTTGGTCTGTTTCCCTTTCTCACACGCTGAACATAAGGACTCCTTAGCGTATGATTGTTGAGGTAGACAAGTGACCAACTCTTTAGAAGAAAGAGTATTCAGTGTCTTGAAGTTGAGATGGGAGAGCCTCTTATGCCATAGCCAGTTGGCATCAGATGAGGCTTTTGAGAAGAAACAGGAGTTCTCAGTGGTTGTAGAGTCCATGTTTATAACATAAACAATTTCCATACGATAACCGCTGAGAGCTATCTTCTCCTTTTTGTCAGTGACAAAACAGGATTCCTTAGTGAAGATCACTTTGTTATCCTTGTCACATAGCTGACTTATGCTTAGAAGATTATGCTTCAGTCCTTCAACATATGCAACTCTTCCAAAGGTTGTTGTACCATTTGAATGTACACCAAAACCTCGGGTATAGCCTTTTCCATTTCCACCGAAGGTCACTGAGGGACCCTTGTATTCAGTGAGCAGGTTTTTCTTTCCAGTCATGTGTCTAGAGCATCCGCTATCAAGATACCAGATACCCTTCCGAACGCGCAAACAAAGGAAGATTAGTTTGACTTGGGCACCCATTTTACCATGGGTCCACACTTGTCAGTGGTGGTAGAGGAAGTGGAAGGTTCAGCAATCTTCGCATCATTTGAAGATTCAACTTCAGAACTAGTCTTCACTTTGGTTAATTTCTTAACCTTAGTGGTCTTCTTTGCATTTGGGGCATTAATCTTCACCTTAGCTAACTTTTCAGCTTTGGTGGCTGTGGGGCACTTACTAGCAATATGATTTGTAAGTCCACAGTGATAACATTTCCTATAACTAAAGGTAGCTTTAGGACCATTTGCATGCTTAGCCGTTAATTTTAAATGAGCAGGGCCAGCACCAAGTATACCTTTGTCATTGGAAATGGGAGGAACAATCAGTTCTTCAGATTTCTTACCAATAATATTCACTCTGATTCTAGGAGTAGATGGCTGAATAAATTCAGAGATCTTATTCTTAGAAGTAAAGGGATAAGTCACTGAAGCTTTAGAAGCATTCAGCTTTGGTACAAAGGTACCCTTCTGAGGTTTTCGATTTAAAACTTTTTCTTTACCTTTATCTTTAGTGATTAAGGTAGGTTTTTCCTCAGGGATGGGAGATTTTGAAGAGGAACACTGAGAAAATGAAGTGTCAGGGATTGAGGACACAAACATTCAAAACTTAAGCATGGAATGATCAGTGGTTGGTTCTTCAACGTCAGCTTTGTAACCAAGACCACGTTTGTCACTCAGGGGAATCTGAGACTTCATTATCTCATTGATCGTTGTTGAGGATTTACACCATCCTTCAACAGTAGCTTTTTCAGCTTTCAATGCAGCGATAGCTTCTTCGCGCTCGATTTTGACTAGTTGATTTATATGAACCTGATCTTTTAAATATTCTTCAATTTTAGAAAGCTTTTCTATTTGAAGGTGACAGTTTTAAAGCTGTTCAGCGAGATCAAGGTTTTGATTTTCAACAACAGTTTTGCCATTCATGGCATCATATAAACTCATAGTCAGGAGATTGATCTTTCGAAGACTATCAGCTTCATCAATATCTGAAATATGTGTAAAGAAAGAAGGTGATACCTTAGTAGCAGAGGCTGAAGTAGAGGGAATGTCAGAATTTTCTTCCTCATCTTCGATTTTGGCCATGAGACAGAGATTGGCCTCATCATTATCTTCAGAGTCAGATGATTCTTCTTCATCAGAAGCAGCCCAATCAAAGTCAGCCATCAGGCCTTTGCGTTTCTTCTTAAAGCTTTTCAGCTTTGCATACTTATCTTTCAGCTTTTGATATTTGTCATCTCTAGCCCTGGGGTTAGAGGATTTCTTGGAGAAAGCTGAGGGTTTATAGACTTTCTTTGACCTGCACTCGCTAGCAAAATGTCCTATCTTTTCACAGTTATAGCAAGTAGCAGTAGCCTTATCAATAAGGGGTTGATGATCTTGGCCTGTCAGTAAGTGCGAGGGGGTTGTTCTTTCTGAAAATTTTCTTTTTGGCGAATCTCCTGAACTTATTAGATAGGAGAGCCATAGATTCATTAAGATCTGAAGAGTCAGCATCTGATGAGCATTCAGAGTTAGTTTCCAACTCAGTGATAGTGACAGTAGATCGCTGAGTGGAAGGTGACTCTGAGATTAAAGCAACATAGGTGCTTTTGGAATCTTTTACAAGATTATTCTTAAGATGACACGACTGCTCATGATTGAGCATAGTGCCATATAAGGTAGAAAGAGTCATAGATTTTAGATCCTTTGATAGCTTGAGACACATTGAATAACTGTCCCAGCTTTCAGGTAAACATTCTAAGAACTTTGTCAGAATTTCAAAGTTAGAATATTCCTTACCAACGGTTTTCAGATCTATAATTAAACAGTTAAACCGTTGATGTACTTCAGAGAGAGATTCATTCTTACCACAAATGAAGATTTCGTACTGTCTTACCAGGTTGATCTTTCTTGAGTCCTGGACTTCAGACGTACCTTCATACTGAACACAGATTGTGTCCCACATGGATTTGGAGGTTTTCAGGTTCATGACGGAATGGTAGACTTCGTCAGGAAGAGCCATAGAAAGAATGGATCTAGCTTTAGTGTCGATAGCCACTTTCTTCTTATATTCATCAGTCCACATATGAATTTCCTTGGGAACCAATCTTTCAGGAATGGCAGCTCTAGTAGCAGTGCCTGGAACTTCAGGATCAATTCTAGCAGGAATATATGGGTCATTTTCGATGTAATAAGGCATAGTAGGGTCTACACTTTCTAAGAAGAGTATCATCCTATTTTTCCATAGATTAAAGTTATCTCTGGAAAATCTAGGGGGATTTGCAAGAGAACCATTGTCAATATAGTTTGTGTAAAGCCCGTATCCCGGTATGTATTCTCGTTATTTCTTTTTTTTTAAAAGGCATTTAATTAATTAACGTGGTTTCCGTTAGCGGGGTTAGCCGAGTCGGGCCAAAAAGTTAAGTGAAGTAACCTTTGTGGGATTTTGCTAAGAAGTGTAAGTTGAGGGGCTGTTTGGGACTTTCTCCATAGTTGGGCAAGGGGATCGGCCAAGAGGCACAACCCCTCCTCTCCCCTTCGGTTTCATCTTAACAATCCTCCCCCAAAACCCTTGGCCATTTTCTTTCCCTTCCCCTTGTTGTTTTCGGCCAAGAAGAAAGGGAAGTGAAACCGAGAAGAAAACAGAGAGAGACCGAAAGAGAAAGAGAGCGAGAGTCGAGAGGAGGAAGGAGGCGATCACCGGCGTGAGGGAACCAGCGTCGGGACTGGTCGGAAAGGAGGAAGAAGAAGGATTCCGTTAAGGTAAGTGTCCCGTTCGTTTTATTGATGTTTTCTTCGTCGGAAATTGTAAACCGCAGCCACCGTGTCACCGCCAATCACCACCACCTCCGGAGGCGGTAGTGGGTGGTGCTTGGTGTGTTTCAGACCATGGTAACCCTAAAACAGTAAGTTATGTTGTTTTGCGGGTCTGTTTGGATTAAGACGTCTTATTGGGATCAAGTTCAAAAGGTTATCATTTTATGTAAATTGAACAGTTTCTGCCCTGTTTTGAGTAAACCGTAACTCTTTACTCGTAGCTCGGATTGAAATGAAATCGGTGGCCGAAGTTCACTAATCGAGTCAGGAAAGTTTTTCGTGTTTTGCCGAAAATCTGTTTAAGTCTGTAGCTGGGCCGTATGGGGATGTTTATACAGCCTGGTCCGAAAAACTTCCAGCTTTCTGTCCCTGTTTTGTTTTATGCATAACTTTTGCTTGGAATGTCGGATTGGGATGGGACTGGTGCCAAAAGTTTCGTTTCGGAGTCTCTTAAGTTTTCTCTGTTTTGCGGAAAGATCAGTTCGGACCATAGCTAGGGCGAAGTTGCCATGTTGTACTGAAAGGTCCGGTTGTTCGCTGTTCTGCGGATCATTCTTGTAAAGTCCATAGTAAATTATAGAAAAATCGTTTGGACGCGTGCGATACGTCCCTGAAATCGTAAGACTTAGAACTTCGTAATTATGGATTTTGATTTCTGTATTTATCAGTTTTAAGGGGGTGAAACAGGTCCCGAACAGACCCGTATTTTCTTAATAAAAAGCTGGAGTATTTAGTCTTTTGAAAACTAGTAAAAGTGTCGTGAGTTGGGACCTTCCGTTGACGTTTTTAGTGCGTAATTAGGTGGGAAAATGTGAGGAAGGTTGACGTGCTGGTGTTGCGGCTCGGGAGCGCGTCGCTTTGCTTTGAGGTGAGTTCTCTCACCGCGTAGTTAGGAATTTCATGTATGTCGTTCTTTTGTGTAACATGTTATTACGTGTATTTATGTGCTTACATGAATTAGATGAGATGTGATAACTGGTTGTGATTTGTTAAATTCGTATGTGGAATATATATATATGCATGTGTACACCTCGGTGGGACTGAGGGGCTCGGTGGGACCGAGGGCTTGGTGGGACTAAGCTAGTACAGTAATCTTTACTCGGTGGGACCGAGGGCTTGGTGGGACTAAGCTAGTACGGTAATCTTTACTCGGTGGGACCGAGGGCTCGGTGGGACCGAGGGCTCGGTGGGACTGAGCTTGTATTAATGTGTTTTGTGTACTCGGTGGGACCGAGGTTCGTACTTATATAATAATCATTATGTGGCTTGATATTCGTAGTGATGGTGATGTTGCCTACTTGCGAGTAGGGGTGATATGCGTGGGGTTGCTACCTATGTGTGTGGTTGGATTCACTAAGCGTTTAGCTTACCCTTCCCCAATATGTTGTGACTGCAGGTGCGAGCGGCAGTCGGGCTTGACGGTACACACAAAGCGCAGGCGTCGGGAATTGTTGGAATTTACACTTTTGAACTTTTAGATTTTATTTATAATATTTCCGCTGCATAAATTCTTTTGACTGTTTGAGTTGACGATATTAACTTTAATTGAGTTACGGTTTATTAAAAATGTGGTTGTTTTATAATGGAATATATGTTCTAGAAAATTTAAATTTCCTTGTAATTTTTGGGACGTTACAACTTGGTATCAGAGCACAGCTTGAGTGAATCAAACACATCTCGGTGTGTTTGGTCTCAAGTTGCGGCTATGAAGTTTTTAAACTCTCTTATTAAAATCTTTGAAAATAAATGAACGGAGGAAGCCCGTTTGGGAAACGGTGATCGTGGGCGCAGTGTGTACAGTCAGCCGACGCCAATTGGGAAGGTACAACACTTAGTGTATTTATTGCTTTCTAGGCATAGGGTATGCATGCTAGATTGCCGAGGTTGTTTACACTGTACTGTACGATGACTGCTTGCTAGTAGGAATCAATGCTAGTTATAGTAGGTTGTCAAGTGAAGACCCTATAGGTTGCATGCAGTAAGAATCATATAGCCTTA
Organism: Saussurea involucrata; assembly: GCA_033807775.1. NCBI lineage: Eukaryota > Viridiplantae > Streptophyta > Magnoliopsida > Asterales > Asteraceae > Saussurea > Saussurea involucrata. The sequence goes on from CM066320.1 coordinate 167,252,795, forward strand.
GAATATTTGATTTAGTTCTATTGCGCAGCTCTTGTTTGAGTCCAACCGTTCTAGGATAGAATCTTGTATTCGAATGTCTATTTGATTCACGCTGCGTGCGACTGGGTATTCGTGAGGCAACTCGTTATGGCTAACAGGGATTCCGTTGTAGCAAGAGTAGTGGGATGAGATGAAATTCCTAGTGAGATGGGAATAGCGTTTACATATGAGTACGTATGCTAGATTGCTTTCTAGAACATAGGAGTATGTATGCTAGATTGCTTACGTGGATTTTGTGGTACTGTATGCTTGTTACTTGCTATTAGGAACTCATGCTAGCCTTGATAGGTTGTTATGTGAATGCACCTTAGGTTGTATACAGTAGGAACTAAATAGCCTTAGAATGTTGGATTTAGTTCTATTGCGCAGCTCTTGTTTGAGTCCAACCGTTGTAGGATAGAATTTTATATTCGAATGTCTATCTGGTTTCACTGTATACGACGGTGCGTTTACGAGGCGACTCATCAGGGCTAGTGGGGGTTCCGTTCTAGCAAGGGTGGTGGGGTATTACGACTTTTCTAGGGAGCTAGGAAAAGTGTTTGCATATGCCGGAATGGGCATATGTGTTAGTTTGTGGTAAGCAACTACTTGGACGTCCCGGGACAGGACTCGAAACGAGTAAGGATAGGTGTGAAGGGTAGTAGCGAAGCTCCTACTATCTGAAGCACAGGATCCGTGCTCGAGTCGGGGAAAGTCACGGAGAATCCGAAGAGTTGAGTGTGAGCGTAGTTAGCAGGTTTTAATGTGTGTTAGTAGCTCGTTAAGGAGGAACAACAATGTTGATCCAGATGCTGATGCTGGAATTATTGCTGATCAGATTCGTGAGATGTTTGCGGTCGAGGTGACGCATATTTTGAGGAGGCGATCCCCGAAATTATTACCGCCATTCGTGATGAGGTAATAGTGTCGACGGAGGAGCGCATCGCGGCGATTCCACCCCCTGCGGGTGGGCAGCCCCGAACAAGAGGGTCGAGATCGGTTATAGAGTGCACATTCCTTACCGGTGGTTGTCCTGCGAACTAGAAGGTTCGCTTCGTGGTGAATCTGTTACGAGACGGAGCGAAGGACTGGTGTGTTATTGCTTTGACGCTTAACGGGCGCACTACTTGACCTGGGAGGAGTTCGTCGTATGTTTCGTGTAGAGCATATGCCTCTAGTGGAGATGGAGAGGAGTGCCAAAGAGTTCTTGGAGCTCTATCAGACTGCGGAGGCCATAAAGGAGGTGAACCGAAAGTTTACGGAAATGACATTATTCTATCCTTAGCATGCTGCTTTTGAGGACATGAAGAGGACACGGTGCAAGGATATGTTACGTACCAAGATCAGGGAGTTCGTGAGTACCGCGCAGTATGTTTCACTTGTTGTAGTGATGGAGGCGGCTCGAGGTAGAGTTCATCAACTGGGAGTGGAGGAGGCACGAGCTACGCCTAAAGTAGTGACAGGTACGTTCTTAGTTAACTCGGTGCCTGCTGTGGTGATGTTTTATAGCGGGGCTACTCATTCGTTCGTGTCTCACTCTGTTAGTGAGTGTTTGGGCCGAGTTGTAGGACGGTTAGGTTGTCCACTTATGGTCGAGGTTGCTGATGACGGGACCTTGACGGTTACTGACGTGTATCGGGGATGCACTCTGAAAACCTCTAGTGTGAGATTTCCTATTGATTTGATTTCGATCGTTATGCGGGAGTTGTGCGTGGTTGTGGGCATGGAGAGGATGGATGCTTTTGATGCTGAGATTGTTGGTCGTCGCAAACAAGTACGAGTTAAAACCCCAAGCGGAGGAGGACTGCTGGTTCAGGGCGACTCGCCCAGGCGGACCTCAGTGGTATGTTCGGCTGCGGGGGCTCGGAGGTACTTGCAGCACAGGGGGCAGGGATTTTTGGCGTATGTGGTCGACACGCGCGTCGACGAGGAGAAGAAGACTGCAGAAGATGTGCCAGTGGTACGGGAGTTGCTGACGAATTTCCCGAGGAGTTACCGGGGATACCTCCCGAGCGACAGGTGGAGTTCCACAATGACTTGATTCCGGGAGTTGCTCCGGGGGCTAAGGCACCGTATCGCCTGGCTCCACCGGAAATGAATGATTCGTACGATTCAGTTGCGGGAACTTCTCGAAAAGGAGTTTATTAAACCGAGTTGCTCACCGTTGGGAGTCTTGAGTTTGTTTGTGAAAAAGAAGGGCGGGTTCTAACGGACGTGCATAGGCTACTGAGAGTTGAATAAGCTTAAGGTGAAGAATCGTATTCCTCTGCCAAGGATCGATGGTTTGTTCGATCAGCTTCAGGGAGCATCGTGGTTCTCTGAGATTGATTTGAGATCGGGGTATCACCAGATGCGGGTGAGGAGTGAGGGTTTGGAGAAGACGGCATTTCGTACACATTATGGCCGTTTCGAGTTTGTGGTGATGCTTTTCGGACTCACCAATGCACCATCAACGTTCATGGACTTTGTGAACAGGGTGTGTAGCTCGATGCTGGACCGGTCGGTGATTGCGTTCATCGAAGATATTCCTGTGTGTTTGAAGTCGAAGGAAGAGCACGAGATGCATTTGCGAGTAGTCGGGGGAAATCCCGAATTTTGTTCGTGATAGTCGGGGGCTGTTAACTCGACATGGTAGGGTTTGGGTTCCATCCATCGGTGGGAACCGGCAGGTACTAATGAATGAGGCGCATAAGTCCAAGTTCTCGATTCACCCGGGAGCTACAAAGATGTACAGAGACTTGCGTGAAGGTTACTGGTGGCCCGACATGAAGCGGGATGTTGCTAGATGTGTTGAGGTATGCATGACTTGTCGAAAAGTCAAAGTAGAACATCAACGACCGCATGGGAAAGTGCAACCGTTGGAAGTCCCGGTTTGGAAATGGGAAAAGATTACTATGGATTTCATAACGAAACTCCCAAGGACTCCCCGTGGGAACGATGCCATTTGGGTGATCGTTTACCGTCTGACCAAGAGTGCTCACTTCTTGGCCATCAAGAGAGCTCCTCGGCGGAGAAGCTTGCGGAGGTGTTTGTACGTGAGATCGTGGCCAGGCATGGGGTGCCAGTTTCGATTGTCTCTGACAGGGACACTCGTTTTACCTCCCGGTTTTGGGATAAGTTCCAGTCGGAGATGGGTACACGGTTACACTTTAGCACGGCCTTTCACCCACAGACGGACGGACAAAGCGAGCGAACCATTCAGACCCTCGAGGAGATGCTTCGAGCTTGTGTCATCGATTTTGGAGGTAGTTGAGATCAGTACCTACAACAACAGCTATCACTCTAGTATTGGCATGCCGTCGTACGAGTTGTTGTACGGTAGGAAGTGCAGGACGCCCGTTTGTTGGGGCGAGGTTGGTCATCGGGTGTTAGGGAGTACTGACATTGTGTTGAAGACGACCGAGATGATTCAGACGGTGCGGGACCGCTTGGTTACAGCACAAAGTCGGCAGAAGAGCTACGCCGACAAAAGGCGATCCGACTTGGAGTTTCAGGTGGGTGACTATGTGTTGTTGAAGGTTTCACCCTGGAAAAGGGGTGATCCGGTTTCGTAAGAGGGAGAAGCTAGGGCCTCGTTATTTTGGGCCTTACCGGATTATCGCCCGTGTGGGGAAAGTGGCCTACCGTTTAGAACTACCTGAGGAACTGAGCTTGATTCACAACACCTTCCATGTTTCTCAATTGCGGAAGTGTGTGATGGATGAGTCTGCAGTAATACCTCTCGAAGATATTCAGATCGACGAACAACTTAATTACGTGGAAAAGCCGGTTGCCATCCTGGACAGGAGGATGAGAACCTCGCGTAACAAGGTTATTGGTTTGGTGAAGGTCCAATGGAAGCATCGAAAGGGTTCAGAGTGGACGTGGGAGCCCGAAGCGGAGATGCGCGAGATCTATCCCGAGTTATTCGTCGGTCGAGACTTCGGGGACGAAGTCTAAACCAAGTGGGGGAGAGTTGTAAAGCCCGTATCCCGGTATGTATTCTCGTTATTTCTTTTTTTTTAAAAGGCATTTAATTAATTAACGTGGTTTCCGTTAGCGGGGTTAGCCGAGTCGGGCCAAAAAGTTAAGTGAAATAACCTTTGTGGGATTTTGCTAAGAAGTGTAAGTTGAGGGGCTGTTTGGGACTTTCTCCATAGTTGGGCAAGGGGATCGGCCAAGAGGCACAACCCCTCCCCTCCCCTTCGGTTTTATCTTAACAATCCTCCCCCAAAACCCTTAGCCATTTTCTTTCCCTTCCCCTTGTTGTTTTCGGCCAAGAAGAAAGGGAAGTGAAACCGAGAAGAAAACAGAGAGAGACCGAAAGAGAAAGAGAGCGAGAGTCGAGAGGAGGAAGGAGGCGATCACCGGCGTGAGGGAACCAGCGTCGGGACTGGTCGGAAAGGAGGAAGAAGAAGGATTCCGTTAAGGTAAGTGTCCCGTTCGTTTTATTGATGTTTTCTTCGTCGGAAATTGTAAACCGCAGCCACCGTGTCACCGCCAATCACCACCACCTCCGGAGGCGGTAGTGGGTGGTGCTTGGTGTGTTTCAGACCATGGTAACCCTAAAACAGTAAGTTATGTTGTTTTGCGGGTCTGTTTGGATTAAGACGTCTTATTGGGATCAAGTTCAAAAGGTTATCATTTTATGTAAATTGCACAGTTTCTGCCCTGTTTTGAGTAAACCGTAACTCTTTACTCGTAGCTCGGATTGAAATGAAATCGGTGGCCGAAGTTCACTAATCGAGTCAGGAAAGTTTTTCGTGTTTTGCCGAAAATCTGTTTAAGTCTGTAGCTGGGCCGTATGGGGCTGTTTATACAGCCTGGTCCGAAAAACTTCCAGCTTTCTGTCCCTGTTTTGTTTTATGCATAACTTTTGCTTGGAATGTCGGATTGGGATGGGACTGGTGCCAAAAGTTTCGTTTCGGAGTCTATTAAGTTTTCTCTGTTTTGCGGAAAGATCAGTTCGGACCATAGCTAGGGCGAAGTTGCCATGTTGTACTGAAAGGTCCGGTTGTTCGCTGTTCTGCGGATCATTCTTGTAAAGTCCATAGTAAATTATAGAAAAATCGTTAGGACGCGTGCGATACGTCCCTGAAATCGTAAGACTTAGAACTTCGTAATTATGGATTTTGATTTCTGTATTTATCAGTTTTAAGGGGGTGAAACAGGTCCCGAACAGACCCGTATTTTCTTAATAAAAAGCTGGAGTATTTAGTCTTTTGAAAACTAGTAAAAGTGTCGTGAGTTGGGACCTTCCGTTGACGTTTTTAGTGCGTAATTAGGTGGGAAAATGTGAGGAAGGTTGACGTGCTGGTGTTGCGGCTCGGGAGCGCGTCGCTTTGCTTTGAGGTGAGTTCTCTCACCGCGTAGTTAGGAATTTCATGTATGTCGTTCTTTTGTGTTACATGTTATTACGTGTATTTATGTGCTTACATGAATTAGATGAGATGTGATAACTGGTTGTGATTTGTTAAATTCGTATGTGGAATATATATATATGCATGTGTACACCTCGGTGGGACTGAGGGGCTCGGTGGGACCGAGGGCTTGGTGGGACTAAGCTAGTACGGTAATCTTTACTCGGTGGGACCGAGGGCTCGGTGGGACTGAGCTTGTATTAATGTGTTTTGTGTACTCGGTGGGACCGAGGTTCGTACTTATATAATAATCATTATGTGGCTTGATATTCGTAGCGATGGTGATGTTGCCTACTTGCGAGTAGGGGTGATATGCGTGGGGTTGCTACCTACGTGTGTGGTTGGATTCACTAAGCGTTTAGCTTACCCTTCCCCAATATGTTGTGACTGCAGGTGCGAGCGGCAGTCGGGCTTGATGGTACACACAAAGCGCAGGCGTCGGGAATTGTTGGAATTTACACTTTTGAACTTTTAGATTTTATTTATAATATTTCCGCTGCATAAATTCTTTTGACTGTTTGAGTTGACGATATTAACTTTAATTGAGTTACGGTTTATTAAAAATGTGGTTGTTTTATAATGGAATATATGTTCTAGAAAATTTAAATTTCCTTGTAATTTTTGGGACGTTACAGTTTGTGTTTGTGTTGGTAGCCATTATGAGAAATAGCAAGGAAGAGAAATGATTAGTATAAGCAAGATCTTGTTTATGAGTTTAAACAATCCGCTCTGATACCACTTGTTGGTCCCGAAGGGTTATACAAGTTTGTAGAAGGGGGGGTGAATACAAACACACGATTTTTACTTTCTAAATTGTTTATTGATATAATCAAACAATTTACAACTTGTTGCGGAACAAGATTAAGGATTAACCTAATCTAAACAAGTTATGAGAACACTAAGTTTCTTGCACTAGAATTAAGACAGAAAGGAGATAAGAATATTACTAATAATATTCTAACACAAAGATAGTAAAGAGAAGAAGATGGCCGAGCACTTCATTTCTGAAGTAGGGTTCTTCTTATATACTGCATGCATTTTATGCACAGTAGTACAACTTTACACGTGGCAGCAGCTGATTGGTTGCATGGTTTGACCTTTGTAGACAACCTTAGTAGCCGCATGATGTATAGTGTAGAATTAGAGTTGGTTGTACGGTAATAGACAGAAGGGATGTCCTATTCTGACATTTTCGTACGGAGACGTGCAAGGGGGTAAGACAAAAGTAACTTGTAGAGGAAGACTTCATGATCAACGTTCGTTGAACAGTACTTTATCAGCGAGTGACAAAGCTCAGCGTTCGCTGAAGTCTTCTACTTGAAACTTCACGTTGAGTGGACAAATCTTGACTTCGCTGATATCCGCATCAGTTCATTAGTAGACTTGTCGCTGGTTCTTTGGCTTGATCTTCGACTTCAGCGTAGAACCTTTGTTGACGTGAAACTTGTCTTCAGGGATCATAAGTAAACAACTAAAATCATCAGCGATCATTAACAAGACTGAACAGGCTCAGAGCTGTATTGATGAACAATATCGATGAACATAATTTAATGAACATGAGTTTCCTATCAGCGGTACTGTAGAGACATAGTACTTATCAGTGATAGTGAAACTCTAATACATATTGTCTACTTACAATTTTCACTAAGTGTTTCTTAAAGAGTCATTATCAAATCACTGAGGGCTTGGATCAACAAAATCAAACCAAACAAGACAAAAATGCTGTGAAACTATTAATGATATATATGTATATAAATGCATGCATGTATGGAGATTTCTAAATCTGAAAACAATATGCATGCGAATTGAGATTAATAGAAATCATGCAATATATATAATAATAGATGCAACGACGATTGTATATGCATGAGAAAGATGGTCAACCATGAACAGAAAGAGTCAACAACGGAGGCTATGGCGTGCAAAGATTGAGTGTCCGGGAAAGAAAATCACCCGGAAAGGTGAGGTGTTCGGAAACCAAAAAAAAATTCATCCGGAAACTTTAGACGTCCGGGAACCCAAAAAAAATATTCATCCGGAAAGTGGATTCTTCCGGTAAGTGACCAAAAATTATCCGGACACTTATTTTATCCGGAAAGAAATTTGTGCTATCCGGGTAAATTAAAGTTTTGTCCGGAAAGTGGTGAGAAATAGGAAACTTACCCGGAAAATTAGGAACGTCCGGACACTGCGGCTGGTTGAGAAATTCGGATCAGGGTTCGATAGGGTTGCTTGATTTCATTCCAGTAGGGTTAGATTTTGACCAAAAACACAAAAACAAACATACCCAAATCGATTTCTAAGCAAAATATATCCTATTTTTCAATAATCACCACAAAAATTTAAGAACACAAAAAACTCAAGAATTGATTTTTAAATTGACAAATTAATACCTTTGAGAATCGATGTAAACGCAGATAAACACCGGATTAAGAACGATTAAACAATCGAGAATTAACAAACGATTTATTAAATCAACGAAAAGCTTTGCAAACCCGATTGATGATCGTTTTACCCACAAAATTACTGCACTATGTCGAAAATAAAACAAATGCCTTCTGGACCCCAAACGATTAATCCCACCATTCAGAATGTAGAACAGAATGTCGTGAAACTACTGTCCAAAAATCGCGATGATCCGACGGTTCAAACTCCGGGAATAGGCAAAACGGCACACTGCATTTTCCAGAAAATTCAATACGAATTTTTATGCTTTTTCTCGCTTTCGTTCGATTTCTTCTATGTCTTCAAATCACCGATTCTGCTCTGATACCACGTGTGAATCCCAGTTTGATCAGATAACAACGAATAAAACGAAACGATTAATCTTATTGAATGATTCAAGATAGCTACAAGTATTTGAATGATAATCTCAACTATCTCTCTCAACTATTAAGCTCACAAACGATCATGATTAACCTTCTAACCTAATTCTAAAAGAAACAATCCTTATATACTTAGGCCTTAGATAAACAAGGCCCAAGCCCATTAGGCTAAACTAAGCCCAATTAACACAATTAAGGGCTTTTACAATAATAATTAAACTAATTGAAGTCTATATAATTCTTTATATATCTTTCTAATATGTAGGACATTTATGGTCCTAACAAGGTTGTAAAGATTAGGGCATGTAGGTTGTGCGAACCTTTGAATACAAAGGGAAATGGGGAATTGAATAGTGTGGATATGGTTTTAGTTGTTGGAAATGGGTGGTATTTTATCCTATTGCTTATACAAATTACTAGCAAATTGGGTTTTGCCAGCCTGTTAGGACCATAAATGTCCTTTAAAATAGAAAGTGATATAAAGAAAAAAATAAGTTTATTTAATTGTTTGTAAAAGCTTTTATTTGGTTAAATGGGCTTAATTAGATGTTATGGGCCATGGGCCTAAGGCTTAAAGACTTGGTATTTAAAGTGTGGTTTAGAAGAATTAGGTTGAGGGCTTTGATAGATTAATCAGAATTGTTGAGGCGACTAATAGAGATTAGAGAGAGAGAGTTTTGTATTTCATTCCAATATTGTAACACTCTCTATTTAATCATTCAATAAACGATAATTGTTCGATTCATTGTTACTTGATTGTCAAAACTGGGATCTACATGTGGTATCATAGCAGATGGACAAAGCTATCGATCTAAAAGGCAATCTTTATTATTTCTGTTTTTATCAACTATGTTCTTAAAAGTCTTGATTTTTAATATGTGATTTCTGGGTTAGAAACGAAATTGGTGCTTAAGATTTTATTGGTAATGTTTTCCTAGTGTTTGTCACGAATTTTTGGAATCATTCTTCGAGTTTTTGGTCATCAAATCATTAATATCGATTTACTGGGTTTAAAAGACTCTGTTTTTAGATTTTTCTTGATTTCTTGCTCAAAGGTGTGTTTAGAATCAGTTTGATCTCTATTTCGTGTGTATTTGGTATCTTGTTTTGTGAAAGTTGATTACAAGAAAGTTTTTCTCAAGAACTCACTCATAAATCGTGTAAATAAGAAACCCATGTATGTATGTTTTTCTGGTCAGAGTTTGAATACGGGACTTGAAAAGTTTGAGAACTGTATTCCCTTGTTTCCCGCATTCTCGTACCAGATCTCGGACTAATACCGGGTCCGTATCCTAGTCGTACACCGGATTCGGTCAAAACCGGCTCCGGACCATACCGGGTTCCATACCGGTTCCAGACCATACCGGGTTCGATACCGGTTCCGGCCCATACCGGTTCTCATACCGATCTCGGGCTCGTCCATTCCCGGAATTTCCCACTTCCGGTGTTTCGACTTTCGGATCTAATACCGGTTTCGGATCTTTATCAATTCCGATCACACACCGGTTCCAGTTTCACACTGGTTCCGGGTTTCACACCAGTTCCGGGTTTCACACCGGTTCCGGGATTCACATCGGTTCCGGTCTCACACCGGTTCCTTGGTCCCGACTTAGTTTTCCCGGACTCCCTTACCGGATCCGATTCTCGGATCTCTATCCGGGAGACCAAACCCGTAAGGGCGTTGCCCCTTGACCCCACCTGCTAACCGGGTAGCGGGACCCCGTGCTAAGTCGCCGAAGGGGGACTTTTGTGTATTCTTTGATACACCATATGTTTTTAGATCGATATCTTGAATTGTCTCACGATCATGTTCTTTCAAGTAAGAATATGCCAGAACCAAAGGTGCTTACTGATCCAGATGCAGTTTACTATGCACGTCTGTATACTGAATATTTCCATAAAAATGCTACTCTGAAGAAAGAGCTGGAGGAAATGAAGAAGAGTATCCGTATATCTCAACAAGACATTTCTGATCTCAAAGACAAGAATGTGGCACTTGAAGAGAAAGATAAACTCTTGAACTGTGAAAACCTTGAACTTAAAAATAAACTAACTGCTTTTGAAAAGGTATTTGTAAAAGAGAAAGAAGGTTTTGCAAAGGAAAGGCAATTGCTTATACAAGAGAAAATTGATTTTTCAAAGAAATCTCTTGAAGAGAAGAAGAGTCTTGAGCTTATATGTTTAAAACTTTCAAAACATATCTCTAACTTTGAGAAAGTTCTGATTTTAGAAAGAGAGAAGTTTGAAATTGAACGCCAATCTTTTACTGAAAAGAATGGATAACTTTCTTTGAAAATAATTGATTTGGAGAAAGAATTAGACATAATAAGCAAATAGTGTGAGTAGAAGAAGGTTGAAGGTTTTAAAGAAAAAAGTTTGAAAGATGAGTTTGCAAACGAAAGAAAGATCTTTCAGACTGAGATCTCCAAGCTTTCAAAGAAATTATCTGTTTTGTCAACTGACATTATGATAGAGAAGAAGCTCAAATCTGATCTACAAAAGAAGCTAGATCTAATGTTTGAGAAGAACATTGTTTTGGTTAACAATGACAAGGAACTTGAAGCCAAAAACTCTGATGTTGAATCACCCAATCTTACTAGTCCAGATATTATTGATCAGTCTCCTTATGATGATTCAACTAATTCTGTTTGCTTTTCTAAGACTGCTCCAAGTTCTATCCACAAAAATATTTCTTCAAAGACCTGCATCTGATCTACTAGCTTTTCAAAAGATCAGATCTGTACCTCTAATCTGTTTTATGACCCTATTATTGACAAATAAGATAATCAATCTTTCAAGAAAGTAAAGATGGTTTGGAGAGCTAAAGGATCCGCTCCTGCTCCAAAGTCATTTGTCTTTGTTAAGAGTGACAAGAACAACAAAGCTTTCCACGCTAAACCTTTTGTGAAAACTGATCGTGTTTACTCTGTTAATCAGCTGATCAACTTATCTACACATAAATTGTGTTGTTCTTACTATGGAACAAGTGACTTTGTGAATAAAGACCATGCTAAGTATTGGTATGGTTCTTATAGCATCCCCAATCCCCATTTTAAAGCCAAGGCATCTAACCATCAAGGATCCATCAAAGCATGGATACCAAAATCTTTTTGATCTGTTTTGCAGGAATGTCATGTGTAACACAATTCAGAATAGTCCTTTCACATGACAACAATAAAAGGTTACGCCAATTTTGAGGGGGAGCATCAGGTATTTGACATATACATGAATTTTTCAGTGAATTCAAAGAACCGTGGTAATTCATTCTGGATAACTTACATGTGTTTGTTATTCTCCAATTTTAAATTCCATGAATGCCACGAGTTATATTTTCTTGACTTAGTTATTTCCATGTCTCGTATATCTGTTGATTTTTCGGTGGAAATACACTCGTTTGAATTCATATTTGTTTCTCAAAGTTCGTCATTTCTTGCTAATGATTCACTTCTTCTCTGATATAATAATTGTGACTTGTTCTTCACAATTAAAGTTTCTATTCTTTGTTTGATTTTTGACTATAATGTGCTTAATGAGTCATTTTAGTTCGCGCTTGACTTTGTTCTTTGATATTCATTATCATTTTTTTTACTTCTGATTACCTTAGATCAGGACTCGTTCTTAAAAGTATTGACTTCTAAACATTTCAGTTTAGAACTCGTTTTTAAATGTGTACTTCAATGATTACAAAACTGTTTTATTTGGTGAAAAAAAAGTGTGAAAGAAGTGATAGGATTTATTTTGTTTCTATGGTTTATCCAGAACCGGAAGGACCTACCCAAGAAACACATCCATTATAGACATTGGTGAGGGGTCTAGATGCATAGATGAGTTTGGAGAGAAAAGAATATGGTGAGGCTCTGACAGGACTTAAAAGAATTATTGGTCCTTACCAAACCGAGTCAGTTATCCGGGTAACCACACAATCTATTCATTCTCGTTCTTTGGAGATGAATATTGAAACAGACATGGACCCAGTGTCGATAACTCGTGTCACCCCACCCAGCCACTCAAGTATCTTTCAAAAGATGCTTGTTTCATAAATGCACGAAGATTTAGCACATACACTATCTATTCCTCACTCGGAGGTCTTAGATATTGAAAAAGGAAGACATCAGCTCCGGTCTCTGAACTTCATATTCTACTCACTGTGTCAATTGATTTTTAACTTGAGTCCCAGGTTAAATCAATCTTTGAGCCAAACTGCTATAATTTATTCTTTCACACATGTACGATTCTTTGTGATTCCAATTGCATGTCTTTGTGATATTGCCGGAACAGTTTGAGAAGTAATTCTTAAAATTTTACTTCAGTGATAACTGGAAGTCCTATCAGAGATACCCCGATGCCAACTCTGAACATAGGCCACACAATTTTCTTAATTGTTGTGATAACAGTTACTATGTGTTTATGTGTTAGTTAATTACCTCGTATTGGTTACTATAATAGTTTTATTTGGTATTTTGCTACTCATCAGTGTTGTCTTTGAAGTTACATGATGCTCAGGATGCTCCTAATCATCATGAGGGGGAGATATGATACAGATTGAAAGACACATATCATCATCATGAAGGGCAGAAAAGTTATAAAAGTTCAAAGACCCAGATTCTCAAGTTGAGGGGGAGTAAGCAAAAGTTGAGGGGGAGTAACTGTTTCATGTTATGATCTGTGCAAAAAAGACTACAAGTGCATGATTCTTCTATCCCTTACCAAGCAGTGTTCGCAACAAGTTGATTTCTTGCAAAAGTTGTTTAAGACCATTAAGGGAGATTTAAGCACCTTTGGGTTGTGTTTAGGCAGTAAAACTTTGTGGGATTTGACAATGGGCCTGTATGTAGTTAATCGTCGCATTATCTTACTGTTTAATGGGTGTTTGGCATGATTTCGAGCATTAAACTCGAAACAGCGGCTCGTCCGGAAACCTTCTTGCGAAGCAGGTGTCCGGAAGTTGTCCGGATAGCTTCTTGTCGCAGGTTACCAGGTTAAGTGTTCGAAAAGGTTAAGTGTCCGGAAAGGTTAGGTGTCCGGAAAAGTTAAGTGTCCGGAAAGGTTAAGCGTCCGGAACGTAGAGTTATCCGGAAAGTGGTGTTATCCGGAAAGCAGAGGTGTCCGAACATTGTGGTGTCCGGTAAGTAGAAATGTCCGGGAAGTAAGAGTGTCCGGTAAGTGATGTCCGGACGATTCGGTTAGTTAGCTTATGTATTATACTTTGACTCAGGTAGATCGTTTGGGGAGTACAGAACAAGGTAGGAAGGAAGTAAGCATATCAGGTGAGTTTTCTAAACTAAAACGTGTGGTTTTTAATATGTTTTTCTAAAGCGGATATATGATGAGAAATGCCATGCTTTATGCTTATGCTTTATTTGCATGAATTGATGTTTGAAAATTTATGTGGGATGTATGCATACATTGATTTTTGATGTAAATTGACTAAGTCGGGAAGTGGCCCGCAAGCTCGTGCCGGGAGGGTGTTCCCGTTTATGCCAAGGGTGGTGTGACCCTGCAAGGCAGCATGAGACTGACTCGTTGTCACCTTAGGGTGACTTCAGGGTGTCAATTTATGAGGGGCGGATTTATATCCGAAACAAATTCATCTAAACTGTTTTATGAACAATTTATACTGAAATGGTATTCTGTTTAAATGCTTGATAACTGTTTGAGGGACTCACTAGACCTCATGGTCTAACCCTCGTTTTCTTTTAAATTAAAAACTTTTTCAGGAAAGCAGGTAGTGAAAGGCTCTGGCAAGTGAGCATGGCGTAGCAGGAAGACTTGACCTCATAGTAACACTATAGTCATTTAGTTATTTCTCAGTTGTGTAGGTTGATTCCGCCAACCAGATTTTGATTTGATGTAAGAAATTTTGGGACCCGTTTTGGGATAATCTAATTATTATGTTTTGAAATGTTTAATTTGTTTGGGTTGTTATAGTTGGTATCAGAGCCATAGTTTAAGGGATTTAGGTGACCGGATGGGCCTAAGCTTAAACTTGGGAAGTAGAAATCACAACTGAGAAATCAGGAATGCGTTAGGAGGGCACTAATATAGAAATAGGACTAATGAGGTATCTAGGACAGTCATGTAAGGTAAGTTTGGAGTTACACCTGGCCAGTGTAATTGTGAACTTACAGGTACATGTATGTGCTTAGATTACCTTATTACCCCGTTGCTATAGTACTATATAGTCTGTGGTGTTAAATTAGTCGTTCACTGTTGTTGTTGTGTATCAGAATGTCTGCAAGAACCTTGAGGAGTATGTCAATCCCTGTAGCGGAGGATGCACAAACAAAGAGTACTACACTGCGGGAGGAGGCTGTAAGAGTCGGAGGAATTGCTGAGGATGAACCAGTGAATCAGCCAAGAGTGGCGGCTCTTTGTGGGCGAGGCAGAGGCCGTGGGAGACCCAGAGGAGCAGTACCGAGAAAGGCTGCTACTGAGGTGGGGGCGACAACCACCAAGGGCAAGGGTAAGAAAAAGAAAGCGTCGGTTAAGCGCAAGACAAGAAGTGTGGAGGAACCCGAGATCCAATTGATGTCCGAGAAAGAGAGTGCAGCACCGGTGAAGAAAACGAATGCTATGAAAGGGGGTAAACCCGAAGCTATACCAGCTTTCGTGACAGAGGATAAGTTTGCAGCAGAGATGGATAAGTTGCAAAAGACTCTTCAAGCGGTGTTAGACAACCAGATCAAGACTACGTATGGGGAAAGAACCAAGAACAGTACTGGGAAGAAGACCGAGGATGAATGTTCACCACGAACTGAAATAGGGAACAATTCGGTGACAACTCCGATTGTTGTTTCCGAACCGAAGGCAGTGAAGGGGTGCTCGTTTAAGACCTTCATTTCGTGTAAGCCTCCAACGTTCAACGGTGAGCGCAATCTTGTTCTAGCTGTGAAATGGGTTCGCGAGATGGAGTTAGCGTTTGATACTAGTAAGTGCGCCGAGGAGGATAAAGTACTATTCGCCAGGTCGATGCTGAAATCTGAAGCAATCTTTTGGTGGGATGTGGAAACTGGAGGAAAGGGGTCAGAGGTAGCTAAGAGCATGTCGTGGGGGACGTTTGTTGGAAGGTTCAAAGCACAGTTTTGCCCCCTTGCAGCAATTAAGAAATTGGAGGAAGAGTTTCTGGGTTTGGAGCAAGGGTCAATGTCAGTTCAGGAGTACACGTCGAAGTTCATCGAGAAATATCGGTTTGCTGAATTGTACGTGCCTACTGAAGAAAGGCATATCGAGAGGTACATTTATGGACTGAAGAGCAGTATAAGAGAATTGGTGCAAACGAAGGACCCAGTTACTTTTCAAGCAGCCGTAGATAAAGCAGAACTTACTGAAAAAGATAAGAGCAGGAAGATGAATGAGAGAGTGGGAGATAAGCGTAAGTGGGACGGGCCGAATCGAGACAGTAGGAGGCCGAGTTCAGCTAGACCCGATCTACGGGTGGGATCTAAGCCAGTGGATAAACCGTGTGCAAAGTGTAATAAAATGCACAGGGGAGAATGTTGGGTTGAAAGGGAGGGATGTCTTAGGTGTGGAAAAGTGGGGCATCTCGCTCGAGACTGTCGTAATCCGAAGATCTGTTATCAGTGCGGGTTGTCGGGTCATGTCAAGTGGAACTGTCCGCAGTTAAAGAAAGGTTATGCTAAGGGTGAAGGTGGGAGTGTCGGAGGAAAGAGTAATGAGAAGAATGTGGTGCCGGCCCGCGCCAGAGCTAGGGCTTTCCACATGTCAGCTGAGGAGGCGGAGAACACGCCTGATGTGGTGACAGGTACCTTTCCTATAGACTCGATGTATGCTAAAGTTCTATTTGATTCAGGGGCAAATCGTTCGTTTGTGTCGCCCAATTTTGTTCAAAAATTGCAAGTAAAACCCAAGAGGTTGAACTTTGGGTTTGAGGTAGAGATAGCGGACGATTGTCGAGTCTGGGTAAAGGAGGTCTATGAGGGTTGCAACATAAACGTGGATGGTCACTTTTTCCCGTTAAAATTGTATCATATGGGGATGGGGGAGTTCGATGTAGTCCTAGGGATGGACTGGTTAGCGGATAATGACGCTAGCATAGTTTGCAATAAGAAACTGATCCATATCCCTTTGGCTAATAAGAAGGAAGTGGTAATTTACGGAGATCAACGAAATAGGAAGTCGTGTTTGATTTCGTTGATGAAAGCTAGGCGATGTTTGGGAAAGGGTTGTTCAGGGTATCTAGCTTATGTGTTAGATGCTAAGAAGGAAAAGAAGAGTGTGGGAGATGTGTCAGTAGTGAGTGAGTACCCGGAAGTGTTTCCGGACGAACTGACGAGTCTGCCCCCAGATCGTCAAGTGGAGTTCAGAATTGAACTGGTACATGGAGCAGCACCGATTGCCCGTGCACCCTATCGGTTAGCACCAGCGGAAATGAAAGAGATGATGACTCAATTGCAGGAACTGCTCGACAAGGGTTTCATCCGTCCGAGCTCATCGCCTTGGGGAGCACCGGTACTTTTCGTTAAGAAGAAGGACGGATCTATGCGAATGTGCATAGATTATCGTGAACTCAATAAAGTAACGGTGAAGAATAAGTACCCACTTCCGAGGATCGATGACCTCTTAGATCAACTACAAGGTGCGAGTTATTTCTCAAAAATAGACTTGAGGCCGGGTTATCATCAATTGAAGGTTAGAGAAGAAGATGTGCCGAAGACAGCTTTCCGTAAGAGGTATGGACATTACGTGTTTTTAGTCATGCCTTTTGGGCTGACTAATGCGCTAGCGGTGTTCATGGATTTGATGAATAGAGTGTGCAGCTCGTTGTTGGATAAATGTGTGATCGTCTTCATTGACGATATCTTAATTTATTCTCGAACACGAGAAGACCACGAGAGACATCCTCGAGCCGCGCTGGAATTGCTAAAGCGTGAGAAGTTATACGCAAAGTTTTAGAAGTGCGAGTTTTGGTTAAGGGAAGTCCAGTTTTTGGGTCATGTGGTGTCGGCGGACGGTATCAAGGTAGACCCTGCTAAAATTGAAGCCATTAAAGATTGGGAGGCGCCAAGAACCCCATCGGAGGTGAGAAGCTTTCTCGGTTTAGCAGGATATTATCGGAAGTTCATTCAAGACTTCTCTCGAATAGCTTCGCCACTGACCTCTTTGACAAGGAAGAACGTCAAATTTGCGTGGGCTGAAGTGCAAGAATCTGCGTTTGAAAAGCTGAAAGAAAGTTTAAACAGTGCTCCGATTCTATCTTTACCTGATGGATCGGAGGGTTTTGTGATATACAGTGACGCTTCTAAGCTTGGGCTGGGGTGTGTGCTAATGCAGCACGGGAAGGTAATTGCCTACGCTTCCCGGCAGTTGAAGGATCACGAGAAGAACTACCCTACTCATGACATGGAGCTAGCGGCGGTGGTGTTCGCTCTGAAAATCTGGCGACACTACCTATTTGGAGTAAAGTGTCAGATTTACACCGATCACAAAAGTCTGAAACATCTGTTTGCCCAAAAGGAGCTAAATATGAGACAAAGGAGATGGATGGAGCTGCTGAACGACTATGACTGCGAGATTCTGTATCACCCAGGCATAGCTAATGTGGTGGCTGACGCGTTGAGTCGGAAGGAACGGGGAGAACAGACCAAAGGCATAGCTTTCAGAGTCGAGGCAACCTCGAACCTTCTGGAGGAAATTAAGAAATTTTAGGACGAAGCGTTGTTGGAAGAAAACGTCGGGAGCGAAAGAGTAGTCGGGATTGCATCGTTGTTCGAAATTAATAATGATGGACTGAAGTGGGTGAAAGCCCGAGTGTGGGTTCCTAAGCTGGGAAATCTGAGGGTGAGCATCTTAGAAGAAGCACACAAGTCGCGGTATTCCATACACCCGAGGACGAATAAAATGTATAGAGATTTGAGACAGTTTTACTGGTGCCGGGGATGAAGAAGGATATTGCGCACTTTGTGGAGCGGTGTGTGACGTGTTTAAAAGTTAAGGCAGAACACCAACGACCTTATGGGGAAATCCAGTCTTCAGTGATACCAGTGTGGAAGTGGGATAACATTACAATGGATTTCGTCACTAAGTTGCCGAGGACTCCAAAGGGGAATGACGCAATTTGGGTGATCGTTGATGTTCTCACCAAGTCAGCACATTTCTTACCTATTAAAGAGTCGGGCTCGTTGGAGAGGTTAGCCCGATTGTATATTAACGAGATAGTGTCTAGGCACGAAGTGCCGCGATCCATTGTGTCTGACCGCGATAGTCGATTCACGTCGGCATTTTGGAGAAGTTTACAACGAGAGTTGGGGTCGCAATTGAAATTAAGCACGGCCTATCATCCTCAAACGGATGGTCAGAGTGAGAGGACCATTCAAACGTTAGAGGACATGCTTCGAGCGTGCGTTATCGACTTCAAGGGGTCGTGGGAAGTACACTTACCTTTGATAGAATTCTCGTATAACAATAGTTATCACGCGAGTATCCAAGATGCTCCGTTCGAAGCATTGTATGGGCGAAAGTGCCGAACACCGTTGTGTTGGAATGAGGTAGGGGAAAGGCAGTTAGCCGGACCGGAAATTGTGCAACTAACGGCGGATAAGATTGATGTAATCCGCAAAAGAATGAGGATCGCGCAAGACCGACAGAAGAAGTATGCGGACAGAAGAAGAAAGCCTATTGAATTTCAAGTGGGAGACAAGGTAATGCTAAAAGTCTCGCCTTGGAAAGGAGTGGTGTGTTTTGGGAAGAAAGGGAAGCTGAGGCCGAGATATGTCGGCCCTTTTGCTATCATTGAACGAGTGGGCGTAGTAGCTTACAGGCTAGAATTGCCGGAAGAATTAAAAAGGGTCCATCCGACCTTTCATGTGTCAAACCTGAAGAAGTGTTTGGCCGATACCGATGTGGCTATTCCATTGGAAGACGTCAGCATCGATGAGAAATTGATGTTCGAAGAAGAGCCAATCGAGATCGTAGATAGTAAAGTACGGAAGACGAGGAACAAGGAAGTTCGCTTAGTGAAAGTTCATTGGAGGTACCACAAGGGACGAGAAGCTACGTGGGAGTTGGAATCTGATATGAGGTCCAAGTACCCTCACCTTTTCGAAAATGGAATTCCGGGGACGGAATTCTTTTGAGGGGGGAGTGTTGTAACGACCCAAACCTTTTTCGAACTGTTTTTGTGGTTAGTGTGGAGTTGTAAATAAAAGTAGAAGTCGAGGGGCCATTTGGTAAATGAGAGAGGGAGTATAAAAGGGCACAAAACCCTAGGTGTCATTTCAATTTCCCTGATTTGGTGTGTGTGTGTGTCGGCTGAGAATTAAGAGGGAAAAGGGCACTTGAGTTTGAGGTTTTTGGTGCAAGAGAAGAGAGGGATCATCAAGTGGTAGAATCAGAAGAAGGATTGGAATTCGGAAATTTCTTCCTGCAGCAAACAATCAGGTAATCCTTAATCCATAACCTCATCTAAGATTAGTCTGGTGATTTGTGGTTTTGAGAGTTTTCTTGCAAAAGTTGTTTAAGACCATTAAGGGAGATTTAAGCACCTTTGGGTTGTGTTTAGGCAGTAAAACTTTGTGGGATTTGACAATGGGCCTGTATGTAGTTAATCGTCGCATTATCTTACTGTTTAATGGGTGTTTGGCATGATTTCGAGCATTAAACTCGAAACAGCGCCTCGTCCGGAAACCTTCTTGCGAAGCAGGTGTCCGGAAGTTCTCCAGATAGCTTCTTGTCGCAGGTTACCAGGTTAAGTGTCCGAAAAGGTTAAGTGTCCGGAAAGGTTAGGTGTCCGGAAAAGTTAAGTGTCCGGAAAGGTTAAGCGTCCGGAACGTAGAGTTATCCGGAAAGTGGTGTTATCCGGAAAGCAGAGGTGTCCGGTAAGTAGAAATGTCCGGGAAGTAAGAGTGTCCGGTAAGTGATGTCCGGACGATTCGGTTAGTTAGCTTATGTGTTATTCTTTGACTCAGGTAGATTGTTTGGGGAGTACAGAACAAGGTAGGAAGGAAGTAAGCATATCAGGTGAGTTTTCTAAACTAAAACGTGTGGTTTTTAGTATGTTTTTCTAAAGCGGATATATGATGAGAAATGCCATGCTTTATGCTTATGCTTTATTTGCATGAATTGATGTTTGAAAATTTATGTGGGATGTATGCATACATTGATTTTTGATGTAAATTGACTAAGTCGGGAAGTTGCCCGCCAGCTTGTGCCGGGAGGGTGTTCCCGTTTATGCCAAGGGTGGTGTGACCCTGCAAGGCAGCATGAGACTGACTCGTTGTCACCTTAGGGTGACTTCAGGGTGTCAATTTATGAGGGGCGGATTTATATCCGAAACGAATTCATCTAAACTGTTTTATGAATGATTTATACTGAAATGGTATTCTGTTTAAATGCTTGATAACTGTTTGAGGGACTCACTAGACCTCATGGTCTAACCCTCGTTTTCTTTTAAATTAAAAACCTTTTCAGGAAAGTAGGTAGTGAAAGGATCTGGCAAGTGAGCAGGGCGTAGCAGGAAGACTTGACCTCATAGTAACACTATAGTCATTTAGTTATTTCTCAGTTGTGTAGGTAGATTCCGCCAACCAGATTTTGATTTGATGTAAGAAATTTTGGGACCCGTTTTGGGATAATCTAATTATTATGTTTTGAAATGTTTAATTTGTTTGGGTTGTTATAATCCTCATCAGTAGGAAGAGTTCCACCGATTTCTGAAGACCACATCGGTGGAAGATGTCCACCGAATAATGCAAGCATTATCGGTGGAGATGTTGACCACCGATTTGTGAGAACAAAATCGGTGGACATGTTGTTCACCGAATTGTGAGGACAACTTCGGTGAATAATGACTTGTTTGTTTGTTGAGAATAGTCTTCTATTTTCCACAAGTAGAGAGTCTTCAAGCTTGGTTTCGGTTGATCTTCGATTTCACCGAACAGTTGCTATAATGTACAAGTCATATGAAGAACCAAACTAAAATATTCTAAGTAGGAATTTAGGGAAAACATCGGTGAGTCAATTTCAAATCTTTGGTGACCCAACAATCTCCCCCTATTTGAATTTGAGCTCCTTTCTTAGAATATTTAGGAGTATGAAAGATTAAAATGCATTTTGACCCTTTTTACTCTTTTTGGGTTCTTTTCACATAGACCATTCTTTTTGTTCTTTTTGATCTTTTTCTTTTGTATGAGTATGTATACTATGTACAGTATATATAAGTAAATGAAAGTAAAGTTATGTACAAAAAAAAATTCAAATAGAAAGGTACTTGTATTTAGATAAGTTTTCTCGTACAAATGTAAGAAGAGAAACAGACTATTACAAGCACTATTGAGAGAGAGAACCTACTTCTTGGAAATTTGCCTGCGCTTGATTTCTTCCAACACATTTCTGAAGAAAGGTTGAGCTTCGGGAATGTTTGGAAATAGGTTGGTGATGCCTTGAAGAAACAGGGTGTCGACTATGGCAATTTGAGCAAATCTGAAGAAAGCACGACGACCGTAACCATCATTGAAGAACAGCCCGGGAATCGGTGAGAGGCTTAAAGTCGTAGTAGGATATGGCACCGAAGTAGGTAGGGAAAGATTTAAGTTGCTCACATTTGGAATCTTCCCTTCCGTTGCCATTTCTTTAAACACCTTGTCGGTAGGATTCTTGACTATGGGAAGACGAATTTCTTCTTTCATCGATTGAAGTTTAGCCCTTTCATCGGAGGAAAGGATGATGTTGTGTTTTCTTTTGATCTCCTTCATCCTTTCCATCAAACCTTCAATGCATTTGATAAAAGTGTCTTTCTTCGGGTTTGTACTTTTGACTAGATGTTTAGAGATCTCATACCATTCGGTGAGGCCGAGATTTTTTAGATGAGCATCTGTTAAACTTTTCAGCAAACCATCATCTCTGTTGACGATCAGCCTGATATCCTTCGGGTTGACTTTGGAAGTAGCAATTTTAACATTTGAGATTTGGGCTCTGCTACTTCGGTGGTGCATGGTCTTCTTATACCAACTTATTTCGTCATTCTTTTCTTCTTCAATGGCACTTAGTACTGATTTCTGGATTTCGATGGCATCGGTGGATTTTGCTTTAGCGGCTTCTTCTTCGGCAACTTTCATAGAGAGGGCTTTAGATTTATCTAAAGCAATTTGAGCAAGTTTAGCTTCCTCAAGTTCCTGAGGAGAAAGACCGAGATCGGTGGTGGTTTCTTGGGATGGAGGCTTGAGTTTAAGAGTTTCAGCACCTTCAGGTCTAGCCCCATACTTAGCCAAATCCTTTTTCTTCTTTTCTTCTTTTGCCAAGTCTTCGGCCGAAATAACTTTCTTCCCTTTGTCTTTGGGAGCTTTGCTGGATTGCTCCCCCTCAGTTGATGCATCAATTTCCACGACCGATGGGGACTTGATCGGTGAAGCGACTGATTCGGTGGTCCCTGTATGTGTCGGTGAAGATTTAGGTGATTTCGGTGATGGCGGAGAGGTTTTCGGTGGAGACTTGTTGCTGGTAAATCTCTTGATGTATGGCAATTTCGGTCGAACAGTAGTTTTATCCCCCTCAGCAACAGCCGGAAGCTTAAAACCCAATTCATGAAACACTTTGTTAAACTTTGAGTGCAAAGAAGCCAAGCTTTTAGTGGTGGTATCGGGAACCAAGGAGAAATCACCCAAGTCCATCTCCCATTGGGATTGCTCGGTGTTGGTAGTGTCGGTGGAGGATTTTGAGAAGGACTCCACTTTTGAAGATAGGGAAGAGACTGTATCATTTATCGGTCGCAGGGCATTGGTAATGGCATCGAGAAGAATTCGTGGCAACTGAGACTCGAGCATGGTTATTCTGGAGTTTGCTTGGGAGATCAACGAAATGGTGGATTGAAGAAAAGCAGAGGGGCGGCCAATGTTTGAAGAGGTCTGACCACCGATTTCTGGGAAAGAAAATCGGAGGCGTTGGGGATCTGCTTCGGTGATGAGATTTGGGAGGTAAGTTTACATGTCATCGGTATAGAGGATTCTCGGTGGAGGAGGATTTTGGTGAGGAGAACCGTGACGTGTCGGTGTGGGAGACCTTCGGGGTGTAGGTGATCGGTGTGAAGTGGGTGATCAGTGTGGGGATACGATCGGTGGTGTGGATTGGTTCTTTGGCGAGGGAGACTCGGTGGGATTCTCTTCGGTGGACGGGATGGTTCGGGGAGAACCAGTGTCCGCTAAAAGAAAATCAAAGAAATCATGTGGGGGTGGAGTTAATGGGGGGGAACTCAAGGCGAGTTGTGCTTCATCATCGATCTCTTAGAGATCGGGTGGAAAGTCGTGAAGTGAAAAATCAGTACCCTCGAGGGGAGAGACCTCGAGGTCATCTCCACCACCCAAAGAATCGAGTGAGGAGGTAGGTTGAGGTTCCTCCAATTGTACAACTGAAACATTTTGAGATGCAACAGAGGAGTCGGTGGGGTTAATGGCGGATTCCCTTGGCCCGGAGGGTTGAAGCAAACATAATATCCGGTCTGCTAGCAGTTAAGTACAGAAGAGAACCAATCATTCCTCGATAAAGGGTAACATCCACAGATTCACCTTTAAGATCAGCATTGAGTTTCAAAGGTGGCGCCATGGGAGTTTTCATAGGAGAGCTATCTAAAAAGTTAAATTTCTTCAGAAGGTCACGAATGTATTTACTTTGGTTTATAAATATCCCTTCTGAAGATTGTTTGACCTGAAGGCCCAAAAAGAATGTAAGCTCTCCCATCATGCTCATCTCATATTCACTCATCATGAGAGAGGCAAACTCATCACATAGTGATTCATCAGTGGCACCAAAGATGATGTCATCAACATAGATTTGGACAAGAATGAGATTACCTGAGGTTTCCTTGATGAAGAGAGTGTTGTCAATTTTACCTCTGAAATATCCATGCTTTAGAAGGAAGTTGGCAAGAGTGTCATACCAAGCACGTGGAGCTTGCTTGAGACCATAAAGTGCCTTGTCAAGTCTGTACACATAGTCTGGATGAGCTGGGTCTTCAAAGCCAGGAGGTTGTTTCACATAGAGTTCCTCTGCAAGTTCCCCATTGAGGAAGGCACTTTTAACATCCATTTGAAAGACCCTAAAATTTCGGTAGGCAGCATGAGCCAGAAAGATTCTTATTGCTTCAAGTCTTGTAACAGGGGCAAATGTTTCATCATAGTCAATGCCCTCTTCCTGTCTGTATCCTTGAGCTACTAGTCTGGCCTTGTTTCTGATAACTGTACCATATTCATCCATTTTATTCCTGAAGATCCATTTGGTTCCAATGATCGTCTTCTTTCGGGGTCTGGGAACCAATCTCCAAACTTTGTTTCTCTCAAATTGAGAAAGCTCTTCTTGCATGGCAGTGTTCCAACAGGGATCTGCTAGAGCTTCATCAATCTTTTTGGGTTTAATAAGAGAGAGAAAATTCACATAGAGACAAATATTTCCAACTCCTCTACGTGTTTGAACACATGCTTGTTGATCACCGATGATTTGATCTATTGGGTGGTCTTTGGTCCATTTGGTTGCAGGAGGTAAAGGTGGTGGAATGTTTTGTGTTTGGGGTGAAGAAGTAGTGGGATCAGAGGTTTGGTGGGAGGCAATGGGATCGGTGGACGATATGGGATCGGTGGAAGGATGTGCGTCGGTGGGAAAAGGCACATCGGTGGGGACAAGGTCAATTTCGGTGGGAGATAAAGAGGATGACCCAACTTGATTATTTGCGGTAGAAGGAATTGATGGGTTCAATGGTATGGGAGAAGCATCAGTGGAGTTGGTTTGGGGATAATTACCGATGCATGAGGAGATCCATCTGTGTAGTTCATCATCATCATCATTTGAAAGAGATGAGGATCTCAAATCATCAAACTTGACATGAATAGATTCATCAATGCATTTTCTCCTGAGGTTGAACACACGATATGCTTTGGAGGATAGAGAGTATCCAACAAATATTCCTTCATCAGCTTTGGGATCAAACTTCCCAAGGTTGTCACGGTCATTTAGGATAAAGCACACACAGCCAAAAACATGAAGAAAACCAATGTTTGGTTTTCTGCCATGGAAAACTTCATATGGGGTTTTATCATGTCTTTTGGATATCACATACCTATTTTGGGTAAAACAAGCAGTATTAACAGCTTCAGCCCAAAAATATGTGGGTAGATTGGATTCACTTAGCATGGATCTTGCGGCCTCACATAGAGTTCTGTTTTTCCTTTCCACCACTCCATTTTGCTGAGGAGTACGGACTGCAGAGAAGTTTTGAGAAATTCATTTCTTAGTGATGAAGTCTTCAAGAGCACTGTTTCTGAATTCAGTGTCGTTATCACTTCTTACCGAACGAACAAGTTGACCATTAAGAACTTCATTTTTCTTGACAAAGTTGATGATTTCTTTAGTAGCATCGCTTTTATACCTGAGAAAAGACACCCAAGTATATCTAGTAAATTCATCAACAATCACAAGAATGTACCTTTTGCCTCCTAGAATTGGAGTGCTGACTGGTCCACATAGGTCCATGTGCAACATCTGGAGAGGAATAGTGATGGAAGAGCATTGCTTGGTCTTGAAGGAGGTTTTGGTGAGCTTCCCTTTTTCACATGCATCACACAGTTTTTCTTTGACAAAATTCATCTTTGGCATGCCAGTCACCAACTCTTTATTTGAACTTTTGTGGAGAGTTTTGAAGTTAAGATGAGAGAGACGTTTATGCCACAACCAGTTCCTTTTAGATGAGTCATCTGACACAAAGCAGACATTGGATGAATTGTTGCTTAGTCCCATGTCAATGACATAGACATTTTCCATCCTTTTTCCAGATAACACCACGTTGAAGTTCTTGTCCACAACAGTACAGATACAAAGTTCAAAGATAACTTTATATCCAAGATCACACAGTTGGCTAATGTTGAGAAGATTATGCATAAGGCCTTCAACAAATGCCACTTTATTGAAAGTGACAGATCCATTAGTGAGAGTTCCATAACCTTTGGTGTAGCCTTTAGAGTTATCACCAAAAGTGACAGATGGACCCTTTCCAGACATATAGTTGATGAGAAGAGATTTGTTTTCCGTCATGTGGCGTGAGCACCCACTATCCAGATACCATATTTGATGGTACTCAGAAACCTGCATGCACACACAGATTAGTTCTTTGGTACCCATTTTGTAATGGGTCCTTTGGGGTTAGAAGAAAATGAGTCCTTAGGTTTGGTTCTATCTATTATTTCCTTGGGACAATCCTTAGCCATGTGAAACGTGTCACCACAGTTATAGCATTTTCTATAGATAAAAACATTTTTAACACTATGACCACTTTTCCTGTTTTGGCTTTTAACATTAGTTTTTATGACCTTGTTAGAAGAGAACAAAGCAGAAGGTTTGGATCCAAGAATTCCTTTGTCAGTGTTGTGGGTTTGAGAGTTGGATGATTCTTTGGAGTTTGACTTTTTCAAAAGTACAGATCTTGGAATTGGAAGAATAGAAGAGTTACCAGAAAAATTATTTGGAGTAAATCTTTTGGGATGGAAATTGGCCACAGATTCGACCACCGATTTCCCTTTGTCAGAAGATGAAAAACTTTTTGTGGGAACTTGAGGTTCTCTTTTGGGAATCTTTGAGGGCTTAGGTTCAAAGTATTCATCTATGTGAATAGACTTTAACAACTCATGGAGAGGTATGGGAGGATCATCGGTGGGGTTTGATCTTTTCAGCAAGGTGACTTTTGAGGAGTTAGAGGATGAGGCTTCATCAATGGTAGATCCTTTTGAGAGATCAGGGATGAGTTTTGAAACGTCATCAGAGTCATGTTCCTCAACGAATTGATTTGAGGAGGCCTCTTTTTCTTTTATAAACATTCCATATTTTCGAGCTTCACCCAGATCTAAAGAATTAAAGGAGATGGAATCACAAGAACTTGAATCAGAGGCATCATCCCACACACTGGAGATAGGAATAAGTGCATGGGAATAAGCTTCAGAATGGACTTTGCCAAATCCTAGACCGATTTTGCTCTTTCCACCGACTTGACTTTGAAAGAGTTGTTCAAGATTTTTTGAAGAATCTGTCCATTTTCTTACAACCTCTTGCTCTCTTTTAAGTTTCTTAAAAAGCGAGTTCTTTTCTTTTGAAATCACATGATTTATTGTTTTCAAGTCCTCAAGCTCAGCTTTGATTTCCTCAATTTTCTTAAGCTTAGACATGCAAATTTCTAGTTCAGATTTGAGTTCTTTCACTTGAGCAGATTTTTTATTCTTGCTATCTTTGACAGAATAAAAGTCTTTAGTTAAAGATTCATACGCATCTATCTTTTCACTATCAGTCATATCATTAAAAGGATGTACCTGAGCATAAGTTGTCGAGCACCCAGTCGACACAAGAGCCATTGGAGAGGTAGCTTTTTCAGAATCCTCCATCTCTTCAGAAATGGCCATGAAGCACATATTGTGAGAATCACTGTCAGAGGTGTCTTCTTCATCCCAGTCATGAGTTTCTGCCATTAGACCTTTTCCTTTTCTTTCAAGACCCTCACTCCTTTCTTTCTCTTTCTTGTACTTGGCTTTATACTTCTCAGCGCGCTCCTGATGGTCTAAGGAAGAGGATTGGGAATCCTTTTTGGAAAAGGTTGATGTGAAAGGATTATTTCTGGGTTTCTCATTCTTTGAAGAATATTTGTCAGAGGATGGGTTCCTAGACTTAGTAACACGCTTGCTCCTACACTCAGATGCAAAGTGTCCTTTCTTGCCACAGTTATAGCACTCTTCATTTGACGTATCAGATGAAGTCTTGGAAGATGAAGATTTTCTAAAATTTCTGGATTTGATGAAAGGACGAAATTTGTTCTTAGAGCCAACCAACATTGCCATTTCTTCAGACAATTGTTCAACCATAATTTCCTCACCTTCATCATCAGCATCACTAAGATATGCCTCCGTTTGGTGGGTAGAGTTATTTTGGCTGTCATTGTCAGAGTCTGATGACGGATAGGTGATTCTAGGAACATTTTGAGATTTCTTGGAACTTTCACTGACAAGAGCTATAGAAGAGCTCTTTATCTCTTTGATGAAAGATTTCCTTTGTAACTTTGTTTGCTCAAAATTGAAGAGAGTTCCATATAGGACAGTTAAGGGCATGAACTCAAGGTCCTTGGTAGTTTTAATGTAAGTACATATATGTAGGAACCCAGATACAACAAGTAACAATAATAATATTAATAATCTTTGTATTGATTGATAAAGAGAAGAGTTTACAATATAGGAAATGAAGAACAACTCACTCTTTGAAGCTCTCTTTTCTATCTCTTTCAACGTCTGACTCTTTCAAATGGAGGCTGAGAGATTTTAGAGGCTTAACCTTAAAAGTCTCACAAACAAGACTTTATATACCTAGGTTTTAAGGCCTAAGTCCATTAGCAACTAAAGCCCACATATTTAATTTGGGCTTTTACAATTTAACTAAGTAATCTTGAATACAATATAAAATAAAAGCTAACAATCTCCCCCTTTGTATTCAAGATTAAAAATAGCCCGATCTTCCACAAGGTCAGTTGCTTCAATTCCTTCTTTGACTCCCCCTTGATCGTTGCATACTCCCCCTTGATCTTTGCGTACTCCCCCTTGACTGTTGCATTACTTTTCTGGTCTCAGTTATCTCTCAAACGATCAGAGAACGATTTGATGTGCGGAAGCTTGTATAACCAGTTTGAGTAGTAACCGATAGTAGATAAACAGCTACGATATGAAGAGTAGCAAATACATTCTGCTCATTAGAATCTGCATTAAAGAATAAGTAACCAGGGGTAATCATCTAACATAGAAGCACAATAGCAACTATTATCACAACAATTTATAAAAAATTGTGTGGCCTATGCTTAGAGTTGGCAATGATGAAGCTCTGACAAGACTTCCAGTTATCATTGAAGTAAATTAAAAAAATAAACTTCTCCAACTGTTCTTGGCAATATCACATAGATAAGCAAGTGGAATCACAAAGATTCGTGATATTGTGTGGAAGAAAATAGAATATTATCTATTAAGCTCAAAAGTGTGTAAACTGTTTGGACATAACAGGTTTCCACAGAATCAATGTGCATGAGTGAAGTGTGAAGGTGAGGCAACTGTCCTTCTTTTCAATATCCAACCTTCCAAAGAAAGATCAGATAGCATATGTGCTGCTTCCCCGTGGAAAAGTGAAACAGTTCCTTGTGGAGAAGGAAGTGAGTAGCTGGTGGGGTTAAGACAAGAGTTGGCATGGGCTCACTGCCTGTTTCAATGACAATCACCAAAAATTTGTGATAAATCAGAAATGTGGTTTGCCCGGCTCAGAAAAAAGATAGTGCAGAGTTGTATATTTCTTTTGACTCTGTTCTCACACCCTCTTTCTTTTTATCATGTAGCTCACATCTAACCAAACTCTCTTTTTAAATTTTACCTCTCAAGCACAATGAGAAAAACTCAGATGAGTTATCTCCCCCACTCTTTGATGTAGACCCTTCACCTCTCAAACACTCAAGGTTTACTTCTTTGGTAGGAAACACAGGTTTAAGTGATCCATAGAAGTTCTATAAAGCTCACACATTTATCCCATGAAATTGTTGTCCTAGAGGTTGGATTGTTCCACACACTGACTACTTGTAGTCTCAGAAAAGCATTTAAAATCCAAATTTCTATAGCAGATAAAGCATTTTAGCATGTAGAAGTGGTTTGACCATTTGAAAAAGGTTTTATCATTCTAAAGATGGCCTTTCTCTAAAAATGATGATGAGTTTAAAGGTTTAGAAATTTTACCGTTACACGAACATGGTCAGACCTGATTTGTTTTCTCCCCCTCAAATTGAGCAGTAAATTTCATTTAAGCTCAATTTGAAATCAGATATCCTATAAGAATCAGAAAGTGTTGGTAATCATTTTTGATGATTCCACATTTGTTAGGAATATCCAACAGCACAAATAGTTCCACTTAAAAAAAAATACAAGGTGCAGGGGATCAGAGTTTAGAAATTACCAGCCAAAACTCTGATTTGAACGTATCTGATGTACTGGTCCTACAACTGTTGTGTGTAGAAACACATTTTTCTCCTTTTGAGCACTGATTCCATATTGTGTTGTGTGGAAGCACCTATCTGTTGAGGTGCTGGTTCTACACTGATTTATGTAGAAACAACAGTCAGTTGAAGTCCTGGTTCTATACTGATGTGTATAGAAGCAACCTCAGTCTGATCTGAATATGGCAATGGAGAGAGTGAAGTGATGCTTTCGATCCAGCAAGTATCCATCGACTTTGACACAGATTCTGACCTTTAAGCACACATAATTTGAGAAAACTCAGAACATCAAAGTCGTGCGTCTCTGAATTATCTTTCCAATGCAACTGGAGTCGAGTAATTTGGAGCACCGACTCAAAAGTTATGCGCATGTTTCTGAAGCAGCGCTAAGCTGACAGCAAGTAAACAAAAATCGGGCTCTGAGGTTGAGTCGCAGAAGTTCTGTCCACAGAGGCTCTGTTGGATTTCACAGAGGCTCTGTGGTGAACAGTACCACAGAGATTGGTCGGCAGAGGTTGCTCGTAGTGCCGACAGAGCTATGATGATGATTTTTGTGAAACACAACTTTCTGTCCAGCTGATGTATACTGAATTTAGCAGAGGTTCTGACCAAGAAGAACACTGATTCAGACCAAACTCAAAACATGAAAAAGTTTCATCTGTGTCTTAGGAGTCCAACGCATCTGGACTCATCAAATTTGGAGCTTTGAGGAGGGAGTTCTGTTGAAAATACGACAGGTGCGCAAAGCTGACAGCAAGAACTAAGACGTTGCGCTATGGGCTCTGAGGTTCGGTTGCAGAGGTTCAGTCCACAGAGGCTCTGTCGGGTTTCACAGAGGTTCTGTGGTGAACAGTACCACAGAGGTTGGTCGCAAAATTCTGAGCCAAAACTTATGTTGTCGCCAGAAGTTGGTCTGAGTGGTCGACAAAGTGATCGCGGCTTGACAAACGCTTGACAAAGGCTCGAAGGCTCTATCGGATTTCACAGAGGCTCTGTGGAATTTTACAGAGGCTCTGGGGTGAACAGTAACACAGAGGTTGGTCACGTGCGGCAGAGGTTTGGTCGCCGCTCGACAGAAGCTTAACAGAAGTGTTACACTTACTTTGACACTGATTTAGACCATTTTACCTCTGGAGTTTTGCAAAAACTCAAAACACAAACAACTTTCATTGGTTTGTTATCTGTTCAGATCATCTTGAATCACCTCTTTTCGAGCTCGTACGACAAAGATATGGTTGATTTACCACAGTCGCGCAGATCTGTCCATCAGCTTTCCATCAGCACACTGATGTCTACTTCAACGATTCATATGACCCTTATAAATATCGAATCTCTGAATTCTCAAAACACGAGAATTTTTTATCTGTGTCTTAGGAATCCAGGGCCTCTGGTGTTTGCCTCTGTGTTGTAGTTGTCCTTTGTCCATTGCAGAAGTTCAGGTAGATCATAAGGATTGATATTTCTTAGGTCAGCATCAGCGAAGGTGGTTTCTGAATTTTCTTCTCTTCTGATTTTGTAAAGATTGTACCTGACCCTTGGATAGGTTCTTGTAAAGGAGAACTTGCAGAAGATTACCTTTTTGATCTTGTGGATTGAGAAGACATCTGCTTTGGTTCTTGGCTTTGTCTTTGTGAAGATGTTCTCAAATTCTTCTCTGATCCTTGAATCTGTCACATGATCTGTTGGATGATTGGTCTGAAAGGTTTGTTTATAGAGGTATTTGTATACCACTTCTTCCATCTCTTCATGTGTTGGACCAGGTTGTGGTACTTGTCTTCTGAGACTCTCCATCTGTTGAACAACTTTTGCAGCTCTACCAGTTAGTGGAATGCTTGACAGAGGCTTCAATCCATATGCCCAATCAACTTCTTCAGGCTTTGGAGTTTGGAAGGCATCAAAGGCGCTCTTCATCAATTTCTCTGTAGGCTTGGGCAATGATTTCTTTTTCTTGGGCTCTTCTGTCAGTATTGCTTTGCCCTTGTCTTTGGCTTCTGGAGGTGCAGAACATGTTTCTTCTGTAGGTTTGGAGGTTGGTGCTTCTGTTGGCTTGATGGTTGCCTCTGTAGGTTTTGACACTTGTGTTTTAGAGGACTTTTGTGGCGATGGTTCTGTTGGCTTGAGTTGCTCAGTAACCTCTGTTGGAGGTTCTTTGGTAACTTATTCTGTGAGCTCTATTTCTGTTGGTGAAGATTGGACATCGAATTTTCTTGCCATTTTGAAAGCTAATGTGAACCTGTGCCTTTCTTATTCTTTCTACGACATTTGATCAGTCATTGTATTGTGCATCTTTCTCAGAATAGAAAAAGCAGAGGTCGCAGAGGTCGTTGCTCTTTTTGGTTTGGTGGCAATCGACTTTTTTCTTGGTATGGTTTGGGGTTTTTCTGTTGACTTTGTTGAAGGACTCTTTTCCAAGTTGATTACTACAGGGGTGGTTGTTGCCTCTGTGGTATGCTGATCAGCTTCTGGAATATTGGTTTCTTCAGGACTTGATTCCACAGAGATGGGTGTTGTCTCTATGGTCTGTTGATTTTGTTGTTGATCTTGGGTTTGTTCTGGAGGGGCTTGACTGATTGGTTCTGCTGCGATTGGTGGAGCTTGTATTCCTCTGGTCGTAGCTTTCTCCCTTATATTCTCCCCCTCAGGATTATCTGATAGACCAGGATGGTCATCATCAGAGTCGTCCTGACTTTTATCAGAAGTACCCTCTTCTCTGCAGGAAGCTTTGGGTTTCTTTGGTAGTTCTGCTCCTGCGGCCATCAACTTCGCACATACATCATCACAGAGGCCGAAAAGAGTTGCAAGCTCTGCTTCTGTGTTGAAGCGCATTCTACCGACACTTTTTCTGAACTCTTTGACGTAGTTGGCATTTGCAGTAGTGAAGGAGACAATGACTTCAGTGACCTAGTTTATGACATTTTGGCCGAGCTCCGTTAGCTGTGCTCTGGTCATGTAGTCTTTAGGCTGTATCAGTATTGTGTTGCGCATTGCTTCTGCTTGAACGTTTTGCAGAGCCTTCTGTAGTTCTGCAGGTGTGATGCTCTGTGATTTGTTGGATTGCTTGTTCATTTGTTCAAGGAAATGTTTTACTGATTCTTTGAATGCAGAAGTTGCAGCTATTCCAAAATCTTTAGCAGCAGAAGTGGATGTTGTTGTTGCAGTTGTTTGCGCAGAAGATTTCATCTATGTGATGGCTGTTTTCACCTCTGTGGACAGATTGTCCATTTTGGTGTTTAGATTCAGCATGGTCGTTGATGTTTTCTCTGCAAAAGATGTGAAAGAGCTTTGCAACTCTTTCATGGTTTGGTTTACAGAGGTGACAAGGGTTTGGAACTCATCCCTTGATACTTGTGTCCCTGGTGTAACCTCTGGAGGAACACATTCGTCTCCAGAGTGAGTCCCTGCTCCTGGGACACCTTCGTTCACCCTTGTTTGTACGTTGGGGGTGGAAGGATTTCCATCTGATCTTCGAGCAGAAGTATCTAGTGCTTCAGACTCTACAGAAGTTCTGTGAACGACATTGTCTAGATCCACTCCAGAGGTGGGTACTAGATTATCCTTCTGTTGACTCGGAGACTTGTCTAGAGTCTCTTCGTCGTTGTGCTCACTACTTTTCTCTGAAAGAAGGGTTGGCCCTAGTTGTGTGCGTGTGGCAGAAGAAACGAATTCCTCTGTAGGGTGTTCTGTTGTGATCTGGGGCGATTGATCACGAACTATAGGTGAGTCTCTCTGAGGAGACTCCCTAGGAATGGATTCCCCGATTTCTGTGGGCGCAGAAGTCGAAAGAGTGACTTCTGGCTGGATGGGTTGGGTTTGGATCGAGCTGTGCTGCTCTATTTCAATAACTCCTTCTGCAGCTAGACCTGCGGAGTTAGATGTGTGGGTTGCACTGGGAGGGGGTGAGGGATGTGTGCCTTCTTCATCTTCGGCATCTTTTTCTTTTATATTTTCTTTTCCTCCAGATGTTTCTACCCTATCCACTGTTGAAGTTCTTTGCTCTGTGCCTAAGAAGTCATACATTTGATGACATCCGTATAACTTCATGACATGTGGATGATAGAGACCTTTTCGTATCCAGACAGCTTCTTCTTCGTCTGAATCTATCTCTGAGACCTCCATTCCTGTCTCTGTTACTTCATCTCTATTCCACTGAGCTTCTGTTTGTCCTATTTCTTCTGAAGCTGGGCTTGGACTCCTTCTGTGAACGTCCAATCCTTGCTGAATGAAGGGGTTCTGTAGAATAATAGGTGTCTCAGCTGATTGATCTCTGGGTGTTTGATCATCTTCTTGCAGATGTGTGTCAATGCCGGAAATAGAGAAGTATTGTTCTTCTGGGGAATGGTGGTCGAGAGGTTGTGCCGTCCACCCTGCTGTATTTAAATTGTTGGCAATGTCGGGGTTCTGTAGGAAATCGTTAATGTTTCCTTGGTGAGCAAATCGATCTGGGGATTGATGGGGCGATTGATATCCCTCTTCTGTCATTTCTTCTTCTACATCTTCTTCTTCTGCAGTTCTTTCTTCTGCGATTGCTTCCTCTTCTATGGTAACCAATTTTTCAAGTGGTTTACCATGCTTCTTTTTGGATTTCCTCCTCTTTGGTTTTGGTGCCCCTTCCTCTGTAGTTTTTGATTTTCTTTTCTTCTTCTGTTTTGGAGAAGAGGGAGGAGCAGAGGAGCCAATTTCTGTGGCATGAGGAGGTGAAGGTTGATCTTCTGCAGCGCTTGTAGAGGTGCCTTCTGCAGTTTTCCTCCTTTTTGATTTTGAAGAGGACTTCTTTCCCATGAGCTCTGCACGTTTGGCTATGAAGCTGAGTTGAATAGCCATGTGTTTTGCTAATTTGTTATCTTTTTCTTCTTGAGTGGAAAGAGGTTCTGCAATCATTGTTCCTAGGGGGACACCTAAACGCGGGGGTGTCATAGGACTCGGTTTAGGAGTTCTATGATCGCGTATATACTCTTTCTTAAGGGTTTTATTCTTGGCATACCTCAGAAGTTTCTTTGACAAAGGTCTACAGTGTGTGTAGCCATCTACATGATCAGTGGGAATATTTTTGCTCATTGGGAACTGTTTGGGAATTGGCCCTTCCATTGGCCATTTCTGTATTAGCAACAGAGGTTCGAACAAGACTCCCAATATTCTTTGGAATTGAAGAGGTGGTAGAAACTTAGGATCGTTCTCTTTGACCCTTCTTGTGTTGTTCTTTCTGTCGATGGTGTTAATGATCTCTTGCATCATTATGGTCGCGTAATCCAGTGGGAGATCATAGTAAACCCCATACATGATGGTTAATATCTGATGTGAGCTCTGGTCAATACTGCCTATCTTCCCTGTCAGGCATCTGTTAAGAATTGAGAACAAGGTGTTCCACAGAGGTGGTAATCTGCCTCTGCGGAAGTCATTTCTCTTCCTCAGTGGTGTGTTGTACCCAAGCATTTCTAGGAAACGACAGATCTCGTCGTCTGTTGGTTGCTCTACGTACTTCTTTAATCCAAGAAGACCCCTTGTTGGTAGGTTGAATTCAAGTGAGAACATTGTTCTATTGAACTTGATTTCCAGATGCTCAGATTTGTCGGGTTTTGAAATGTATCCTTTGATAAGAGAATCATCTTTATCAAATCGGAAACTTTGCCAAAACTGGTTCAGATATCTTACTGGAATTTTCTTTGGGGTTCTTGAGAGTAAAGGGAAGAGGATATGATTTTCCATTATGTTTAGAAGAATGGCATGGGCTTCGCCGAAAGCAGTGGGTGAGGGGACTAAATAGCAATTGTTGGATTTGATTGGTAGTACTTTTTCGAAATGATCCTTTGCTATGAAGTTTTGAAGATGTGTGGTTGGAGCAAAGTCTGCTGAATCGCCGGAATCTTCTAGTTCAATGTTTTGGGCAGGGTTGGGGTTTTCTGAATGTTCAGAATGAGCAGGTGAATGTTCTGGTGAGGTCGCCGGAGAGTGTATTTGCAGGGGAGATAGCTTGAGAAGATGAAGCCATTTGGTACTGAGAATAAGAAATTTGCAGGTTTCGCCGGAGAAGAATGAGAGTTTGTAAAAAGTTTATGAGAGGGTAAGCTTGATTTTTATAGGAGGGTAAAACGGTAGAATTCGAAAGAGTAAAATATATGGTAATGGATTAAAATTTGGAATCCGAACTGTTGATCCAAACCCTCAGTGATTTGATAATGACCCTCTCTTATACTTAGTGAAAATTGTAAGTAAACAATATGTATCAGAGTTTCACTATCGCTGATAAGTACTAAGATCTTCTAGTACCGCTGATAGGAACTCTCGCTCTTTAAGTTAAACATTCAGCGAAACTGTTCATCATTAATGCTCTGAGTCTGTTCAGTCATTATGATGATCGCTGATAAGTTAGTTGTTTACTTATGATCTCTGAAGACAAGTTTCACGTCAACAAAGGTTCTACGCTGAAGTCGAAGATCAAGCTCAAAGAACCAGCGACAAGTCTCCTAATGAACTGATGCGGATCAGCGAAGACTCAGATTTGTCCACTCAACGTGAAGTATCAAGTACAAGACTTCAGCTATCGCTGAACTCTATCATTCGCTGATATGAAATGATAGATCACTGAATCAACGAAAGCTGATCATGAAGTCCTCCGTACAAAGTACTTTTGTCTTAACCACCCTTGCACGCCTCCGTACAAAATATCAGAAAAGAACCTTCGAAAATCTGAAACCGTACAACCACTCTGATACTACACTGTTCATTCTTACGGCTACTAAGGTTGTCATCAAAAGTCAATGACATGCAACCAACCAGCTGCTGACACGTATAAGTATATACTGATTTGCATTTAATGCATGCAGTATATAAAGAGATGAACTCACTTCATTTGAAGCAACTTGCTAACTCTGGACAAGTTCAAATCTCTTATCTCAGATAGGTTATTATTAGTAATTTCCTTATCTCTCTTAGTGCAAGAAACCTTAGTGTTCCAACTTGTTTAGATTTAGGTTTATCCTTAATCTTGTTTCCGCAACAAGCTGTAAATTGTTAATGATTTATCAATAAACAATTTAGAAAAGTAAAATCTGTGTGTTTGTATTCAACCCCCCCCCCCCTTCTACAAACTTGTATAGGCCTTCGGAACCAACACGAACTCAAGTTAGAACGGCGGGTTCAACTTTCCACAGAAAGCGTTCCATGTACGCCCAATGAAAATGGGACACGTAAGCCATGTCAGAGGATGACAGGACGTCGTGCGCGGCCCATTAATGCTAGGCGCGTGGGGTTATTCTTAGCCACATGTAGTTCACTGTCAGTAAAAGTAACCGTTATTACTACAGAAATGCCCAAGTAACAGATTGACAGAACTTCTGTAGTTTACAGAGGTTCTGTGAATTTGAAAATCTTTGATGTGTATCCCTTTCTCATATATCTCATTGTTATCATGACTTCTGTGTGGTTCCTTTTTAACCAAAAACGTTTTGTAAAGGCATTGGAGAGGATCAAATAAGATTTTTAGTTAAGAGTTTTTACTCGCAGAGGTTTTGTGGCTCTGTTGGAACTTGCAGAAGCTCTGGGAGGGCCAGCAGAAGCTCTGTGAGGGAAAAAATCTCATAACGAAAATTCTATTAACTTTTCTGATCATCCAATTTTTGATCTGTTTTAAGAGATGTTTTCGGACATATTTGAAAGTTGGTGTCCGAAAAAATTGTTATGGAAAAAGTTTTGTTCGAGAAGGTCATGGTGAGTCTGTTTGGTTTCCGAGATAACATTCCAAAAGATCGATAGAGGTTAAAGTTGCGATCTCAGAGCATATTTCTGGCAGAGCTTCTGTTGAGCTCAGCAGAAGCTCTATGACCTTAAATTTCTCATAACTCAAATTTTATGAAACTTTTTGATCTTTTGATTTTTGAAATGTTATCCACAGTATATTTAGGACATATTTGAAAATTTGTGTCCTAGAAAACTGTTTTCAAAAACCTTTTGTGCGAGAGACATACCTTTTGGTTCTTCTTTTCTCGGCAGTAATGTCTGACTTCTGTCGATATAGATTCATTGACATTCTTCTTTGGCTTTCCCTTGAAAGTTTTACCTCTGTAGATCATTTCAGGATCCCTTTTTGCTCCCCCTTGATCTAATCACCTCTGTAGATCAGGAATTTTTCTTTTGCTCCCCCTTGACCTATGCTTGGATCAAAGAATGATAAGTTTTGCATAGAACATAGGTCATATTTTCCAGAGGTTCTGTAGGTGTTGTCAGAGGTTCTGAGCAGACTTACAGAAGCTCTATGATTTTAAGAACTATTTAAGATTGAGAACTTACATACAGAAATAAATTAATTAAAGCAAAAATAATTAGAAATATATACATATTTACAGAAGATAAAGCTATACTTACAGAGGATTTTTACGTCATATTGATCATTCCTAACTTACCCACCAAGAAATTGAATCTTTTCTCGTCTAAAGCTTTGGTGAATAAGTCCGCGAGTTGGTATTCTGTGGGCACGAAATGCATCTCGATTGTACCGTATTCAACATGATGTTTCAAGAAATGGTACCTTATATCGATATGCTTGGTTTTTGAGTGTTGCACAGGATTGGCAGAGATAGCAATGGCACTCTTGGAATCACAGAAGATAGGTATTTTGAATAGGATGTGGCCGTAGTCTTTTAGCTGAGTCTTCATCCATAGAACCTGAGAACAACAGCTAGCAGCAACAACGTATTCAGCTTCTGCAGTGGATGTTGAGACACAATTTTGCTTTTTGGAGGTCCAACTGACTAGTTTACCACCTAGGAATTGACAACTCCCAGAGGTACTCTTTCTGTCGAGCATGCATCCTCCATAGTCTGAATCTATATAAGCTTTAAGACTAAAACCAGAGTTCTGTGGATACCAGAGACCGAGATTTTTGGTCCCCTTTAGATATCTAAAGATTCTTTTCACAACATCATAGTGTGATTTCTTTGGATTAGCTTGATAACGTGCACAAAGACATGTGGCATGCATAATGTCAGGTCTGCTTGCAGTTAAGTATAACAGAGATCCAATCATGCCTCTATAGAGAGTGCATTCTACATAGATGCCATCTGGATCTAAGGATAACTTATTTCCAGTGGCCATTGGAGTTTTCATTGTAGAGGTATCAGAGAGGCTATACTTGAAAAGAATGTCAGAGACATATTTGGCCTGATTTATAAAAATTCCCTCTGATGTTTGTTTGACTTGGAGTCCGAGGAAGAATGTTAGTTCTCCCATCATACTCATTTTCAAACTCACTCTGCATGAGTTTTTCAAAACTTTTGCACTCTTCTGTGTTAGAAGACCCAAAAATTATGTCGTCCACATAGATTTGTACAAGCATTATTTCACTGTTTTTACGTTTATAGAACAAGGTAGTATCTGTTGTACCTCTGTCGTAGCCATTGACTAGAAGAAAGGTAGAAAGTCGTTCGTACCATGCTCTTGGAGCCTGTTTCAGTTCGTACAGAGCCTTTTCAAGGTAGTATACATGCCTTGGGAACTTTGAGCTTTCAAACCCTGGTGGCTGATTTACGTAAACCTCTTCTTGGATTTCACCGTTGAGAAAAGATGATTTTACGTCCATCTGATAAACTTTAAATCCTCTGTGGGCTGCGAAGGCTAAGAATATTCTTATTGCTTCGAGCCGTGCGACAGGGGCAAAAGTCTCATCGTAGTCTATGCCTTCTTCTTGTCTATATCCCTTGGCCACCAATCGTGCTTTGTTTCTGATGACCACTCCTTCTTATTTCTGTAGACCCACTTAGTCCCAATGGCCTGTTTCCCTCGTGGCAGAGGTACTAAAGTCCATACTCTGTTACGCTCAAACTGCAGAAGTTCTTCTTGCATGGCGTCTACCCAGTTTGGGTCATCTAGTGCTTCAGAAATCTTCTTTGGTTCTATCACACTAATAAAATTTGTAAAGAAACAAAAATTAGCAGTGGCAGACCTGGTTTTTACTGAGTCAGAAGGTTCTCCGATTATTTGGCTTGGAGGATGGCTTTTGTCCACTGAGTGGTGCGAGGAAGATGGTCATCAATGTCATCGAACCTTTCTTCAGAAGCTTCTTGTGGATCTTCTTCTTGTATAGCCTCTGTCGTTCTTCTTACCTTGGTAGAAGATTCTACCATTTGTGGAATGATTGGTATGAGTGGTGGTGGAGTTTGTTCCTCTGAGGACGTATAGTCTTGGTCCTCAATTACCTCTGTAATTGGTTCTTCTGTGGATTGTGGAGTTTGTTTTTCAGCAGCTTCTGTGGTCGTTTT
This sequence comes from Saussurea involucrata, assembly GCA_033807775.1. Taxonomy (NCBI): domain Eukaryota; kingdom Viridiplantae; phylum Streptophyta; class Magnoliopsida; order Asterales; family Asteraceae; genus Saussurea; species Saussurea involucrata. The sequence goes on from CM066320.1 coordinate 167,293,281, forward strand.
TCTTGATGTTTCATCTTCTGCATTTTCTTCTTCGGCATTTGCATCTGTAGTATTTATAGAAGAAGATGAAGCATTATTTGAACCAGTTAGAGTCATACCTGTAGGATTTTGTCCAACAGAGGATGGTTCTTCAGAAACTCTGATGGTTCCAACAGAAGGATCAATGTCATCGTGGAACATCTCTAAAAATAGAAGATTCAAGTCTTCTTTCGTTTGCGAGATGCCAGAGGTTTCTCTTTTAAGTTCGAGTTCTGAACGGATTTGCTCAGGAGTCATTTGGAAAGAATCATCAAAAGAAACATTGATACTTTCTACGATTTTGCGAGATCTTGTAAGGTATACTCTGTAGGCTTTGGAAGTGGCAGAGTATCCAATGAATTTTCCTTCGTCAGCTTTTACTTCAAACTTTCCTCTTGAATCTCTGTCGTTTAAAACAAAGCATTTACATCCAAACACATGGAAAAACTTGATGTTTGGCCGCCTTTTGTTGATTAGTTCGTAAGGAGTCTTGATGTGTCTTTTCACAATGGTTGACCGATTCTGTGTGTAACAAGCGGTAGAAATTGCTTCTGCCCAAAAGTTCATCGGTAATCCGTATGCTGATAGCATAGTTCTTGCGGCCTCCACGAGCGTTCGATTCTTCCTTTCGACTACGCCATTCTGCTGTGGAGTGCGTGTGGCAGAGAAGTTCTGTGATATTCCTTCTGTAGAAAGATAGGCTTCAATGACAGAGTTTTTAAATTCTGTGCCATTGTCACTTCTTAACTTCTGTATTCTGCATTCATAAAGAACTTGGATTCTTTTCATTAGATTAATCAAGATGATTGGAACATCCGATTTCTTTCGAACAAATTCAACCCATGTGAAGCGCGAATACTCATCAATTAAGACAAGTATATATTTCTTGCCACCTAGGCTCTGTATGGCAATAGGACCGCAGAGGTCGACATGAAGCATGTACAGAGGCCTAGTGCACGACACATCTGTTTTGCCTCTGTGGGAATCTCTTCTGAGTTTTCCCATCTCACAGGCAGAACACAAGTGATCCTTATTAAATTTAACATTAGGTAAACCTTTAACTAGATCAAGTTTGACCAATTTATCCAAGGTGTGAAAGTTCAAGTGACAGAACCTGTTATGCCATAACCAGGCTTCTTTACTTTCGCAAGCTACAAGGCAAACTTTGTCCTTGGTTGTTGAACAAAAGTTCATTAGATACAGATCACCTTTTCTTTTGGCTCGCAGAAGTTCCATTCCTATGTCTTCACTTTGCAGAGAGCAGAAAGTCCTTTTGAACAAGACATCAAATCCTGTATCACAGATTTGACTTACACTGAGTAGGTTATGTTTAAGGCCATTCACATATGCAACTTTGTATACAGAGACGTTTTCCTTCTGTATGACTCCATAGCCTTTGATGTGTCCCTTCTTGTTGTCTCCAAAAGTTACAGATCCACCATCATGTGTTTCTTTGTACGTGGATAGTAAACTTCTGTCACCAGTCATGTGCCTTGAGCATCCGGAGTCAAGATACCAAATTGGCACATACGGCTTCTGTAAGACAATCACAGAGACTTAGGTACCCATATCCATATGGGTCCAATATTGTTAGAATTTTTCAAGTTTGCCTTAGCATTCTTGAAATACATTTTATCTTGTGTAGAAAGATCAGATTGTATCTCTCTAGGTTTTGACTTTTGAGTTTGAATTTTAGTGGAGAGTAAGCAATCTGGACTTGAGAAGTGATTTTTTAATCTGAACATAAGATCAAAACAATGACAGTATTTAATATGAGACGTGATTTGTTTGAACTTTTCATTGAATTCATTGAACTGAGTCACAGAGGCATTACATTCGTTCTTAACATTAGATTTCCTATTACAAGAAGATCTATGAATACTAGAATGTTTTTTGCAAAAATCTTGTTTAGGTCCTGCCTTCTGTGAGTTTCTTCTGTGGTGAACGTCTGTCTTCACTGTCACAGAGGAAAGATATTTGTTAGCTTCAGGCCTTAAAGGTTTTGAAAATTTTGAGCTTTTAGGATTTTCAGAGGCCTTTTTCAAATTATCAAGCTCTATAGAGGTTTTGACTTGTATACACATTTTTAGAAAATCTGGACAGATAGGTATCTCTGTGATTTTCTCTTTTGGAGAAATTGTTCTGTTAAGAACCTCAGAGGAGAATTTAACATCCTCTGTGTCACAGTGAATTATCCCTGATTTAGAATCAGTCTCTGAGTCGTCAGAGGATGAATCGTCCTCATATACAGAGGTTGAGTCATTTCTTTCGACAGAGGCTGTATTTTCTGAGCATGTATCGTACGAGTTTTCTTCCTCTGTAGAAAAACTTTCATAGATGGCAGAGGTTTCAGATGAGATCTCTTCAGCGAGAATTTGATCTATAGAAGATGTACAGAGATTTTCTAAAACATTTGATTTCAAAACTTCCAAAATTTCTTTTTCAATTGATCTTTTAAGATTTTCTTCTGAAAAGATGGGTTTAAACTCAGGAGCTTTTGCAGATAATTTCGTTTTGACATCTATCATACAGGCAAAAGCGACCTGTGTTTGAGTCTCTGGTTTACCAAACTTAAAGATACCAATCTGATCTTATGTTTTCAGATATTTCTTTGGTTTGATTCCTCTGTTGACAGAGGTTGAAGATGATGAATCTGTGTTTTCAAACCACACATTGATCATCTTCGTATGTTTCCTTAAGTGAGGTTCTTCAGAGATTTTAACCCTCTTACTTACAGAGAGTAAGTTTGGAAAAATTGGTTTATTTGTTTTTCCTACCACAAACAGAGAAGACAGAGGTTTAAGTCTTTTGCCTTCAACACCTAGAGTAATATCATCGTACCCTATACCTCGTCTTCCTATTTGTGAGTTTACTTTCTCATACACCTTCTGTGCATCTTTATAGTTTTTAAGTAAAACCTCTCTTCTGAGTAGATCTTGCCAAAGTACCTCTCTCTCTTTTTGAAAGTATTCTTTGAGAGCTCTTATGTCAGTTGTTTCACTCCTAGAAACTGAAAGCTCTTTAGTTTTGACTTTTAAAGCAGAGGTTAATTCAGAAATTTGCATTTTTAAAGGATCTACATTTTTGCTCCAATATTTTTCTACTCTTTCCTTTTCTTCAAAAATTTTGGCTTTTTCTTGAGTGAGAAGCCTTACTTCTCTCTCATTAAAGGTGAGTCTTTTCTGAATACTTTCATTTATCTCTTTGAGTTCAATCAATTCAATGTTAAGTCTAACTGAATCATTTTCTACATATTTAATACAAGAGGTAGAGTTTGAAATGGATACCTCATTGTCAGTGCCCGAGTCGACTTCTGCCATGCCACAGAACAGGGTATTTGTGGTGAATTCATCATCAGATGTAGAGTCTGACTCGAAGTCCTCCTTATTTGCTTCAAAATGCCCTTTGTTCGCCATTAGGGATTTTTGTGCATAATATTCAGCCTTCTTTTTGTAAAAAGCTGAGTCCTTCTGTGGGCGATTTTGTCTACTTCTGCAATCTTTTGCGAAATGGCCTGGCTTGCCGCAGTTGAAGCAACCTTGGGAGGTGTTTCCAGTTCGATCGTCGGATTTCTGTTGGTCTCCACCTTTCTCTGTTTGGCATTCGTTTGCATAATGACCTGGCTTACCACATTTGTAGCATTCTTGTGTGTGGCCTACCTTGTCATCTGACCTCTGTCGGTCATTTCCTCTGTAGTTTCTGTCGCTCGACCTCTGTCGGTCACTTCTGTAGTCTGACCTCTGTCGGTCACTTGATTCTTCTCTTCTTTCATCATCTCTTCTATCTCTCTGGTTGTCTCTGCTATATCTGTCATTTCCAAAATTTCTTTGGTTACCTCTGAACTCTCTTGTCAATAGAGCCAATGATTTAGCTAATGACGCAAGAGTTATTTCTTCCTCTATCAGCTCGTCTTCTTCGCTATCAACCATCACTATCTTCTTCTTCTCCTTCTTCTTCTCCTCTGTTGCTCTCTCATTTCTTGGTCTCTCTGTAGCCTCTGTTGATTTACTAACCAATGCGTATGGTGCAATGGCTATTGTTTTAGCCTGTGCTATTTGAGGCTCTTGTGCAGCTAGTGTTCCATAGAGATCAGAGAGTGTCCATGAGTCTAGATCTTGGTTTGTTTGTAAAGACATAGACAATTGAAGCCACTCATCATTCAGACTCTTTAGAAACATAACGTTATTTTCTTCCGAGGTTCTGTGAATGCCAGACTTTCTACATTTGTTTATGAGAGAGTTGAACCTGTCGTACGTTGTTTGCAGAGATTCTGTTGCAGAGGCTCTGAATGCATGATATTCATTTATGTATTGTGCCCTTCGGTTCTTCTGTGTTTTAGCACCCCCTTCCAACTGTCTTTCTAATTCTTTCCAAAGATCGTGCGCAATTTCGCATGAATCTAAGGATTGAAAAAGCTCGTTGGGGATAGCCATTATCAGGATTCTTTTTGTTTTCTGTGCAACTTCATCTTCTGCCTTATCTTCATTTGACCATTCTTCTTTTGGTTTTGGTTTTTGATGTTCAGGGATTTCTGGAGATTCAGCAGTAGCTGGTACTCGTGGTACTTCTATCATGGGAACAGGAGGAAGGTTGTAAAGATATTGTACTAGATTTTTTTCAGTACCCTCAAAGAAATGAACCATTCTTATCTTCCATTGAGGATACTCATCTCGTAGGAGAGTAGGAGGCTTGGTGAGTGAACCAGCAGTAAAGAAGTTATTTGTATTTGTCATTTTTTAAGGTTCTGAAAGGATAGTATGATTTAAAGAGTATGAGTCTGAAGATCTGGAAGGTTTTCTGGGTTTGAACAGTTCCCAGAGTACACTTTAATGGAGTTTTAACCTAGAGATGAGGAATAGGAAAAAATGATTTCTATCACTAATCTTGTAAAAACGAGGATCACTTGATATTGAAAATCAAGCTTTGCTCTGATACCAATTGTAGGAACCCAGATACAACAAGTAACAATAATAATAGCAATAATCTTTGTATTGATTGATAAAGAGAAGAGTTTACAATATAGGAAATGAAGAACAACTCACTCTTTGAAGCTCTCTTTTCTATCTCTTTCAACGTCTGACTCTTTCAAATGGAGGCTGAGAGATTTTAGAGGCTTAACCTTAAAAGTCTCACAAACAAGACTTTATATACCTAGGTTTTAAGGCCTAAGTCCATTAGCAACTAAAGCCCACATATTTAATTTGGGCTTTTACAATTTAACTAAGTAATCTTGAATACAATATAAAATAAAAGCTAACAATATATTCTCCCAAAATTCTGGAAGACAATCCATGAACTTGCTTAAGACTTCCTCGTTATCATAGACTCTGCCCAATAACTTCAGATCATTTAAAAGAGAGTTGAAACGATTATAGTAGCTAGGAAGAGATTCTCCTTTTTCAAAAACAAAGAGTTCATATTTTCTAATGAGACCAATCTTTTTACATTTCTTTACTTCCACTGTACCCTCGTACAGTACACACAGTGTGGTCCACATCTCTTTAGCAGTTTCAAAGTTAACCAGAGAGTGATAGACCTCATCAGGAAGTGAGAGTGCAATAATTGCTCTTAGCTTAGAGTCGAGAGAAACCAAACGTTTTTCCTCATCAGTATATTTCTTAGGATTTTTGAGGATGTAACGACCAGTAGCACTGGATTTTTCTTCATCAGAATCACTAGAGATTTCTTTTTCCATGGTTTCTTTGCCAGGCCTCTGCGTTTCATAGAGAGCCCAAACTCTGGGGAAGATAGGTCCCTCTTTGAGAATGGTTGGATATCTAGTATCCACTCCTTCCATGAATAGCATCATGCGGCTCTTCCACAAAGAGAAGTTGTTAGCATTAAACTTAGGAGGTTTGGTTATGGAGCCATTCTCAGAAAAGTTGTTTTGAAAAGAGTTTTCAATTGTAGAAGAAGAAGAGGAAGCCATCGCAGATCAAGTTTATGGGATTAAACTTTCTGCTCTGATACCACTTGTTAGTCCCAGATGGCTTAACAAGTATTGTAGAAGGGGGGTTGAATACAATACTCAAAATTTTCACAATTTTAATTCTTTTATTGAAAATCTTTCAACTAGAATTACACAAAGAAACTTAAAGACTGTTGCGGAAAAGAACAGATAAACTATTCTAACAATCTTTCACAAAGTATACTAAACAAAACAGCAGAGAACACTAAGAGCAAAGCTATAAGGTTATCAAGCAATATGAAAATCTTGCACTAAGAGAAATCCAGAAAGCGTGATTTGCATGGATGAGTCTTCTTCCTTTTATAGTGAAGGTAAGGTATTGAGCATTAAATGATTAGTACGAATATCCTTCAGTTACTTGTAACATACCAAAGGACTTCTAAAAAGCTGATAAGTCACCATCACCTTTTTCTTGAAACAAGGAATAGAAGCCATGCTGAAAGGACATCTTCCAAAAAGATAATAAGACAAAAGGTTGATTTTGCCTGTAAGCAGATTTTGTCCCGAAGTAAATGGTCTTCTTGATGAGTACTCCAAGACAATATCACCGAAGGAATTCCATCGATAATACTCCAAGACACATATCATCATCATGAAGGACAGAAAAGTTATAAAAGTTCAAAGACCCAGATTATCAAGTTGAGGGGGAGTAAGCAAAAGTTGAGGGGGAGTAACTGTTTCATGTTATGATCTGTGCAAAAAAGACTACAAGTACATGATTCTTCTATCCCTTACCAAGCAGTGTTCGCAACAAGTTGATTCCTCCTTCGAGCATATTGGTTCAACAAGTTCTGAAGTTTTCAAAGCCAATTCAACTCGTGGTTCAACTTGTGAAGCTATGAAGACTAAGAGCATATTTCAAGGGGGAGCGTGAAAGACATGAATACAAGCAACACTCAAGTGTTTCAAAGATTCAAGAAGGAGAGAAGATCAAGACCTAAAGTTTTCAAGACCATATTTTTCTTTATATAACTTTAGGGGGAGATTGTTAGGACCATAAATGTCCTTTAAAATAGAAAGTGATATAAAGAAAAGAATAGGTTTATTTAATTGTTTGTAAAAGCCTTTATTTGGTTAATGGGGCTTAATTAGATGTTATGGGACATGGGCCTAAGGCTTAAAGCCTTGGTATTTAAAGTGTGGTTTAGAAGAATTAGGTTGAGGGCTTTGATAGATTAATCAGAATTGTTGAGGCGACTAATAGGATTAGAGAGAGAGAGAGAGTTTTGTATTTCATTCCAATATTGTAACACTCTCTATTTAATCATTCAATAAACGATAATTGTTCGATTCATTGTTACTTGATTGTCAAAACTGGGATCTACATGTGGTATCATAGCAGAGGGACAAAGCTATCGATCTAAAAGGTAATCTTTATTATTTCTGTTTTTATCGACTATGTTCTTTAAAGTCTTGATTTTTAATATGTGATTTCTGGGTTAGAAACAAAATTGGTGCTTAAGATTTTATTGGTAATGTTTTCCTAGTGTTTGTAACGAATTTTTGGAATCATTCTTCGAGTTTTTGGTCATCAAATCATTAATATCGATTTACTGGTTTAAAAGACTCTGTTTTTAGATTTTTCTTGATTTCTTGCTCAAAGGTGTGTTTAGATTCAGTTCGATCTCTATTTCGTGTGTATTTGGTATCTTGTTTTGTGAAAGTTGATTACAAGAAAGTTTTTCTCAAGAACTCACTCCAATATCGTGCAAATAAGAAACCCAGGTATGTATGTTTTTCTGGTCAGAGTTTGAATACAAGACTTGAAAAGTTTGAGTCCTGGATTCCCTTGTTTCCCGCATTCTCGTACCAGATCTCGGACTAATACCGGGTCCGTATCCTAGTCGTACACCGGATTCGGTCAAAACCGGTTCCGAACCATATCGGGTTCCATACCGGTTCCAGACCATACCTGGTTCGATACCGGTTCCGGCCCATACCGGTTCTCATACCGGTCCCGGGCTCGTCCATTCCCGAAATTTCCCACTTCCGGTGTTTCGACTTCCAGATCTAATACCGGTTTCGGATCTTTATCAATTCCGATCACACACCGGTTCCAGTTTCACACTGGTTCCGGGTTTCACACCAGTTTTGGGTTTCACACCGGTTCCGGGATTCACATCGGTTCCGGTCTCACACCGGTTCCTTGGTCCCGACTTAGTTTTCCCGGACTCCCTTACCGGATCCGATTCCCGGATCTCTATCCGGGAGACCAAACCCGTAAGGGCGTTGCCCCTTGACCCCACCCGCTAACCGGGTAGCGGGACCCCGTGCTAAGTCGCCGAAGGGGGACTTTTGTGTATTCTTTGATACACCATATGTTTTTAGATCGATATCTTGAATTGTCTCACGATCATGTTCTTTCAAGTAACAATATGCTAGAACCAAATGTGCTTACTGATCCAGATGCAGTTTACTATGCACGTCTGTATACTGAATATTTCCATAAAAATGCTACTCTGAAGAAAGAGCTGGAGGAAATGAAGAAGAGTATCCCTATATCTCAACAAGACATTTCTGATCTCAAAGACAAGAATGTGGCACTTGAAGAGAAAGATAAACTCTTGAACTGTGAAAACCTTGAACTTAAAAATAAACTAACTGCTTTTGAAAAGGTATTTGAAAAAGAGAAAGAAGGTTTTGCAAAGGAAAGGCAATTGCTTATACAATAGCAATTTGATTTTTCAAAGAAATCTCTTGAAGAGTATAAGTCTATGTTTAAAACTTTCAAAACATATCTCTGACTTTGAGAAAGTTCTGATTTTAGAAAGAGAGAAGTTTGAAATTGAACGCCAATCTTTTACTGAAAAGAATGGAGAACTTTCTTTGAAAATAATTGATTTGGAGAAAGAATTAGACATAATAAGCAAAGAGTGTGAGCAGAAGAAGGTTGAAGGTTTTAAAGCAAAAAGTTTGAAATATGAGTTTGCAAACGAAAGAAAGATCTTTCAGACTGAGATCTCCAAGCTTTAAAAGAAAATATCTGTTTTGTCAACTGACATTATGATAGAGAAGAAGCTCAAATCTGATCTACAAAAGAAGCTAGATCTAATGTTTGAGAAAAACATTGTTTTGGTTAACAATGACAAGGAACTTGAAGCCAAAAACTCTGATGTTGAATCACCCAATCTTACTAATCCAGATATTATTGATCAGTCTCCTTATGATGATTCAACTAATTCTGTTTGCTTTTCTATGACTGCTCCAAGTTCTATCCACAAAAATATTTCTTCAAAGACCTGCATCAGATCTACTAGCTTTTCAAAAGATCAGATCCGTACCTCTAATCTGTTTTATGACCCTATTATTGACAAATAAGATAATCAATCATTCAAGAAAGTAAAGATGGTTTGGAGAGCTAAAGGATCCGCTCCTGCTCCAAAGTCATTTGTCTTTGTTAAGAGTGACAAGAACAACAAAGCTTTCCACGCTAAACCTTTTGTGAAAACTGATCGTGTTTACTCTGTTAATCAGCTGATCAACTTATCTACACAGAAATTGTGTTGTTCTTACTGTGGAACAAGTGACCTTGTGAATAAAGACCATGCTAAGTATTGGTATGGTTCTTATAGCATCCACAATCCCCATTTTAAAGCCAAGGCATCTAACCATCAAGGATCCATCAAAGCATGGATACCAAAATCTTTCTGATCTGTTTTGCAGGAATGTCATGTGTAACACAATTCAGAATAGTCCTTTCACATGACAGCAATAAAAGGTTACGCCAATTTTGAGGGGGAGCATCAAGTATTTGACATATACATGAATTTTTCAGTGAATTCAAAGAACCGTGGTAATTCATTCTGGATAACTTACATGTGTTTGTTATTCTCCAATTTTAACTTCCATGAATGCCACGAGTTATATTTTCTTGACTTAGTTATTTCCATGTCTCGTATATCTGTTGATTTTTCGGTGGAAATACACTCGTTTGAATTCATATTTGTTTCTCAAAGTTCGTCATTTCTTGCTAATGATTCACTTCTTCTCTGATATAATAATTGTGACTTGTTCTTCACAATTAAAATTTCTATTCTTTGTTTGATTTTTGACTATAATGTGCTTAATAAGTCATTCTAGTTCGCGCTTGACTTTGTTCTTTGATATTCATTATCATTTTTTTTGACTTCTGATTACCTTAGATCAGGACTCGTTCTTAAAAGTATTGACTTCTAAACATTTCAGTTTAGAACTCGTTTTTAAATGTGTACTTCAATGTTTACAAAACTGTTTTATTTGGTGAAAAAAAAAGTGTGAAAGAAGTGATAGGATTTATTTTGTTTCTATGGTTTATCCAGAACCGGAAGGACCTACCCAAGAAACACATCCATTATAGACATTGGTGAGGGGTCTAGATGCATAGATGAGTTTGGAGAGAAAAGAATATGGTGAGGCTCTGACAGGACTTAAAAGAATTATTGGTCCTTACCAAACCGAGTCAGTTATCCGGGTAACCACACAATCTATTCATTCTCGTTCTTTGGAGATGAATATTGAAACAGACATGGACCCAGTGTCGATAACTCGTGTCACCCCACCCAGCCACTCAAGTATCTCTCAAAAGATGCTTGTTTCATAAATGCACGGAGATTTAGCACATACACTATCTATTCCTCACTCGGAGGGTCTTAGATATTGAAAAAGGAAGACATCAGCTCCGGTCTCTGAACTTCATATTCTACTCACTGTGTCAATTGATTTTTAACTTGAGTCCCAGGTTAAATCAATCTTTGAGCCAAACTGCTATAATTTATTTTTTCACACATGTACGATTCTTTGTGATTCCAATTGCATGTCTTTGTGATATTGCCGGAACAGTTTGAGAAGTAATTCTTAAAATTTTACTTCAGTGATAACTGGAAGTCCTATCAGAGATACCCCGATGCCAACTCTGAACATAGGCCACACAATTTTCTTAATTGTTGTGATAACAGTTACTATGTGTTTATGTGTTAGTTAATTACCCCGTATTGGTTACTATAATAGTTTTATTTGGTATTTTGCTACTCATCAGTGTTGTCTTTGAAGTTACATGATGCTCAGGATGCTCCTAATCATCATGAGGGGGAGATATGATACAGATTGAAAGACACATATCATCATCATGAAGGGCAGAAAAGTTATAAAAGTTCAAAGACCCAGATTCTCAAGTTGAGGGGGAGTAAGCAAAAGTTGAGGGGGAGTAACTGTTTCATGTTATGATCTGTGCAAAAAAGACTACAAGTGCATGATTCTTCTATCCCTTACCAAGCAGTGTTCGCAACAAGTTGATTCCTCCTTCGAGCATATTGGTTCAACAAGTTCTGAAGTTTTCAAAGCCAATTCAACTCGTGGTTCAACTTGTGAAGCTATGAAGACTAAGAGCATATTTCAAGGGGGAGCGTGAAAGACATGAATACAAGCAACACTCAAGTGTTTCAAAGATTCAAGAAGGAGAGAAGATCAAGACCTAAAGTTTTCAAGACCATATTTTTCTTTATATAACTTTAGGGGGAGATTGTTAGGACCATAAATGTCCTTTAAAATAGAAAGTGATATAAAGAAAAGAATAGGTTTATTTAATTGTTTGTAAAAGCCTTTATTTGGTTAATGGGGCTTAATTAGATGTTATGGGCCATGGGCCTAAGGCTTAAAGCCTTGGTATTTAAAGTGTGGTTTAGAAGAATTAGGTTGAGGGCTTTGATAGATTAATTAGAATTATTGAGGCGACTAATAGAGATTAGAGAGAGAGAGAGTTCTGTATTTCATTCCAATATTGTAATACTCTCTATTTAATCATTCAATAAACGATAATTGTTCGATTCATTGTTACTTGATTGTCAAAACTGGGATCTACACAATCGTTTCGTTAATTTGTTCATTTTGTTTTGTAGGGGTATTTTATGACAACAATGGTGAGGAAAAACTTGATCAATAAGTTTAATCATTCGTTTCACGATTTCCAGGTTGTTGAGAATTCTCGAGTCTTCAAGGTCATTGACTCAAAAATGAAGATTATATTCACACTGTTATGTTAATTAAAGTGGAAAAAGTTGATACTCATATTCCTTCTATCGTTATGCATGAGTTTCAATTTACAAATGAGAAGATAACATACTTATAAAAATCTCTTTAAGAAGTTCTAAACATTTTGGCCCAAAACATGTGACAAAACATATTTCTAAGTGTTTGTTGTATCGTTTCTCTTATGTTTAAGGTTTTTTTTTTATCATTTCTCTTACAATTAAATTTTAAATGATTTATAGGAAACAAGACATCAAATTATTTCAACCATTGATAAAACTACAAATGGCGGTACAGACAGAAGAGAATGAATTGGGCGAGATGTACTTTGATTTGGTTCCAAAGTAGTTGTGTTCTATTGTTCTAATGAAAATGTATAAAAGATGCCAACTTATTTTGCCGAATTCCCATCATAGCTTTTGTCTTGAGGTGTTGATGGGTTATCATTGATAACTTCATACACCCTCCCCCTACCAGTTGATAGAGTAGATAGTTCACATCTAATTACTATGGATGCACAACATTAATATATTAGAACTAATAGAAACATGATATTTTACATTTGTTTTTGTTATAGTAGCTCATAACATACTATATGGTTTCATGTGTGGCATAGAAGATTACTTTTAAGTGCGATTGAGTATTTGGAAGGTGTTGTAGGACCCAACAATCTAAGATTGCTACTCCAATGATACAAAAAACAAAGTATATTGTCGAGTACTTACGATGAGACCATCAATTAGTCGTGTGTTTGAGTCGGTGATTTTTGAGTAAGTGGAGAATAAGATGCATTGGTGGTGGTCTTTCTCTTTCTGATATATAACATTACATTAGTTGTAGGGTCGAAAACAGTTACAAGATCGTATTTCCAAGTGATTTACGGTCCCAAAGTGATAACAATATTAAATCACGATGCAACTGACCCAAAACAACAAATGCGGATTAACAAGATCTAAATATTGTATATTTTAGTCTAATGATTCAAACCGATCCACAAACATAAATATATATAGCAGTTATCGAATATACGTTAAAATATAACAAAACGACATATAAATCGAGACAGCGAGATTTAACGTGGTTCCACTATCGGGGTGATAGTGTACGTCCACGGGGAGAGAAATCGATCGATATATTACTAACTGGGAGAAATTTCGTGTTTACGAGATCATTGGATCAACAAATCAGCTACCAGAATGTTTCCTCAAAACAAACAAAATACACACACACACACACACATATATATATATAGGGTTAAAAAGTAACCTCCCTATATATATATATATATATATATATAGGGTTGGGTTCACATGAGACCAACCTGTTTTCGTGAGACCTGTGAGACCACAAAACAACACTAAAACTTGACAGTGATTCATTGTGAAGGTAAGAAAAACAACGAACCTTCACATCAAAAACACTGTGAAGGTTTTGTTGGTTCCCGTATTTGATTAACAAAGATTATCTTATCTATTAGTTCAAATGAGATGTGTTGCGGAAGCGTATTTGAAGAACTAACAGATATGTTTGTATAGAAACAATACAGAATATCAAATAAACAGTATATGAAGAATAGATGAATATCTCAAAGTTTACTGTATTTGATTAAGAACACTAACAATAGATTTGACGTTAATTGTGTGTGTGTGTTTTTCTTGTATATGAACAGGTAAGGAAGAAGTCAACATGAGTCTTCCTTTTATATTACTACAAAAGAACTATTCTAGACAAAAGGACTAATGCTACAGGAAAGAAGGGATGGCATGAACAGTTGGAAATGTGCATGCATTAAATGCGCTAATATCAACTTGCAAGGATTCCTATCAGAGTATGACACGTGTTTGTTGTCGGACCATGCCTTGTACAAGTTGATGAACGGACCCTGGAACAGTAGCAAGATATTTCTGTAACAGTGGCAAGATATTTCTGCAACAGTGGCAAGATATTATAAATATCTTCCAAGTCTTCAATCTGAACCGCAGAGGTTCTGTCAAGGGTGACAGAGGTTCTGCGACTCGGTCCTTGGTGAGCTTTCTTCTGTAGATCCTTCTTTGGTCCTTTGTGAGTAGTCTTCTGTAGTTTCTTCTTGGTACTTGGTGTTCCTTGAATGATCGTTTGCTTCGGCAGAGCTTCTGTGGAACACCGCAAAGCTTCTGTGGAACTCTTTCATACTTGGCCTATTTTTCAATACTTCTAATATTATGAATAATTGGAGCTAACAATCTCCCCCTAAGTATTGAAAAATGAAAATTTGACTTTATGCATAATTTAGGCTAAGTAAAGTAGACAGAGGTTAAACAATACCTCAAAAGTTTCATTTCATTTCTTTTTAAAGATTACAGAGATAAGTAACTGAGATTTAGACATTTGCGTCTTTGAAGTCGTTGAAACTTCTGTTGTCGAATCCCACTTCTCTAAGCTCGTGATAGAATTTGATGCAGAGTTCTCTCAAGCCGATTGTAGCATCTATTTCTCTGATCATTCTTTCTGCTGATTCTTGATCCATAAGCTCAGTACCTCTGTTCTCTTCTAAGATTGATCTGAACTTGTTCAGAGTACTGGTTGCATACTTCTGACAGTCCATTTCCACAAACAGTCTTACTTGACCAGCAGGATCCTTATACACTAACCCGTACCTTGGTGTTGTTATGATTGAGTTGGGTATTGCAGAAGGTGGGTAGTGATCCTCTGGTGGTCTCAGACTCAGGTTTCTAACTCCAATATCTCTTCCTAGTTAAAAGTCTATCATGCTATACAGCAGAAGCTTTTCTCTCATCGCTTTTCGGAACACTTGATAGGCCCTTCTGTTAGCATCGTTGTCGAAGTTTTCTTTTGTCCAAAGTAGAAGATCTGGTAGATCGTAGGGGTTCAAGTTCCTTATATCGGCATCTGAAAATTGATTTTCGGACTTGTTCTCCCTTTTGACTTTGTAAATGTTGTACCTGATCTTTGGAAAGGTTCTTGTTTGAGAGAATTTGCAGTATATTACCTTTTCAATTTTGGACTCTGAGAAAACTTTTTCCCTTGATTTTGTCTTTGTTCTGCTGAAGGTGTTGTCAAGGTCAGCTCTGAGTTGAGGATCTTCGATGTGTGGTATAGGGTTGTTCTGATATTGCTGTTTGTAAAGGTACCTATACACCACCTCTTCCATTTCTGCATGTCATGTATCTGGTGGTGGTATTGGTCTTCGCAGAGCATCCATTTGCCGTTTTATCTCTGCAACCCTACCCTCTGTTGCCCAGTCATCTTCAGGTTTAGGAGTGACAAAGGCATCGAATGAGCTCTTCATCAACTTCTCTGTTGTCTGTGGCGTTTCCTTTTTCTTCTGAGGTTCTTCTGTCATGATTCCCTTTCCTTTATTTTTGGTTTGGGAAGGCTCAGAACCTGTTGTCTGCTTTTGACTCTGTGGGATTGCTTCTGTTGGTTTGGGTGTAGAGGTTTCTGCTGGTATGATGGGGATTGCCTCTGTAGATTTTGACACTTCAGTTTCTGAGGACTTTGGTGGGGATGGTTCTGTTGGTTTGATTGGGGATTTTGGTTCTGTAGATGTTTCTTCTGTGAGCTCGGTTGTGGTTTGTGGAGGGATATCGAAACGTTTTGCAGCTCTGAAAGCGGATACGAACTCCATTCTTTTTAGGACATAAGTAGCAGAACGTTTAGATGTTTTTGGTTTGTGGGCAATGGATTTTCTTCTTGGGTGAGTTTTGGGTTTGGATTTTGGTGGAGAATGGGGAAGTTCTTCTGAGGATGAAGAAGTCAGGATTTGAACTTCAGGGACATCTTTTTCAAGGACAGAGGTGGTTTCCACAGAGGCTGGTGCTTCCTCTGTGGGTCTCTGTTGAGTTCTTTGATTTTGGGTTTGGGATGGGGGTGCAGATGAAATTGGTTCTGCTGCTATTGGAGGACTGGTTGCAGCTGTTTCTGTTTGTTTCTCCCCTTGTGTCTCCCCCTCAGGATGATCTGATGAATCATCATCATCAGAGTCATCCTGACCCTTATCTTCTTTACCCTCTGCTCTGCAAGTAGTGTCATGTTTCTTTGCCCCGGCTGCCATCATTTTGGCACAGAGATCATCACAAAGACCAAGAAGAGTTTGAACTTCGGCCTCTGTGTTGAACCACATCTTTCCCACACTAGCTTTGAAGTCTTTTACGTAAGAAGCGTTGGCTATTGTGAAGGCTCTGATAAATTCTGTCATTTGATTCAAGATGCTTTGCCCAAGTTCTGTCAACTGTGCTCTAGTCATGTAGTCGGTTAGCTTCATGGCTAGAGTGGCTTCTGTTGTTTGTTCCTGAACTTGTCGTAGAGCTTTCTGCAGTTCTTCTGGAGTAATAGCTTTTGATGATGACAGTTGTTCTTTCATCTTTTCCAGATATATTTTGATCGAGTTGTTGAAAGCAGAAGTTGCAGCTTTTTCAAATCAGCAGCAGCAGAGGCGGGTGTGGTGGCAGAAGTTGTGGCAGCAGACTTCATCTGGGCTAGAGTAGATTGCACCTCTGTGGACAAGTTGTCCATTTTGGTGTTTAGTTCTGAGATGGCCTTGGATGTAACTTCTGCAAAAGATTTGAAAGAGCTTTTCAACTCTTCCAATGTTTGGTTCATAGAGGTGACAAGGGTTTGGAACTCACCCCTTGATACGTGTGAACTCGTGGTAACCTCTGGAGGAACACATTCGTCTCCATAGTTTGTCCTTGTTCCTTGGACACCTTCTGTCACCCCTGTTTGTACGTTGAGGGTGGAAGGATTTCCTTCTGATCCTTGAGGAGAAACATGAGTTTCAACATCTACAGAAGTTCTGTGAAGGTCAGAGTCCAAATCCACTCCAGAGGTGGGTATTGGAATGTCCTTCTGTTGACTTGGAGACTTGTCTAGAGTCTCTTCGTCATTATGCTCTCTACTCCCCTCTGAAAGGAGGTTTGGCCCTATCATTGTGTGCGTGGCAGAGGAAACAAATTCCTCTGCTAGGATGTCAGATGTGATTTGGGGCAATAAATCACGAACTATGGGTGAGTCCTTTCGAGAGGACTCCCCAGGAATGGTTTCCCCGGTTAAATTAGGCATAGAGGTTGAAAGAGTAACCTCTGGCTGGCTGGGAGGGGTTGGGATCGAGTTGTGCTGCTCTATTTCAATGATACCTTCTGCCGCTAGACCGGCGGTATCAGAAATGTGGGTTGCACTAGGAGGGGGTTGGGGATGTGTGCCTTCTTCTTTTGCGGCATCTTTTTCTGCAGAACCCTCTGTTGTTTCTATCCTAACCTCTTCCTCTAAGTCTATGTTTACCTCTTCTTCTGAGGTTTCCTCTGTAGGCGTTACTGTTTCCGCTTCTGCTCTTAAGGAATCATATATGGAATGAGTTCCTATGAGTTTTCGTACATGAGGGTGCATGGTTTGTGTACCTTGAGCTGCAGAAATAACTTCTGTTGTGCGCAGAGCCTCTGTAGACTGATCCAATGGTTCTGCGACCATCCTGATGGATCTAAGGTTTGAGCAATGTCGGGATTGTTGAGGAAAGCATTGAAGTCTCCCTGTTGATCTGTATACACTATTGGGGAGGGAGGTTGCAGAGGTATAGCCTGATCTTCCTCTTCTTGTTCGACATCCTCTGTGATGACCTGCAGATGTGATCTTAGTTTCTTCTTCTTTGACTTTCTCTTCTTTGGCTTAGGAGCTCCCTCTTCTGTTGATTTGGATTTTCGTTTCTTTTGTTTTGGAGGTGAGGGAGGTGCAGAAGATCTTGTTTCTGCAGTTTGTGGTGGAGAAGAGTGTTAAGCTGCAGAGGTTGTAGTTTCCTCTATTGGTTTTCTTTTCTTGCTCTTCTTCTTGGGTGTTGCTGCAGAGGTTTTTCTTTTCGGAGAAGAGGGGTAAATGCTCTCTCTTTGGGCTTTGAATCGGTCTTGTACTGAATAGTGTTTCTCTAAAACTCTAGCCCATTCCTCTTCTGTCATCCTTTCTACTACATCTACACCTAAGGGGGCTCCTAGACGCGGGGATGTCACAGGACTTGGTTCTGGAGTCCTGTGGACGCGTATATACTCTAATTTCCTGTCCTCATCAGTTGCATATGCCAGAAGGTTCTTCGATAGAGGTCTGCAGTGGGGGTAACTGTCTTCATGCTCTGTAGGAGTATTTTTATTCATTGGGTAAAGCTTTACAGATGGCCCTTCCATTGGCCACTTCTGCATTTGAAGTAGTGGCTCGAAGATTACTCCTAGAATTCTCTGATATTGTAGAGGAGGCAGATACTCTGGTGTGTTCTTTTTGGCCTTTTGAGTTGCGAGCTTTCTGTTGATCGTATTCACTATTTCCTGCATCATGATGGTGGCATAATCAAGTGGAATATCGTAATATATTCCATACATGATGGTCAGGATCTGGAATGAGCTTTGGTCAGGGCTACCGGTTTTCCCTGTGAGGCAACGATTTAAGATGGAGAACAGGGTATTCCACAGAGGTGGTAGTCTGCCTCTGCGGAAATCATTGCGTTTCCTTAGGGTTGTGTTATACCCTAACATTTCTACGAATCGACAGAGCTCCTCGTCCGTAGGAACCTCAGCATATTTCTTGATTCCAAGAAGACCTCTTGTTGGTAGGTTGAACTCCAGTGAGAACATGGTTCTGTTAAACATGAGTTCTAGGTACTCAGACTTGTCTGGCTTTGAAATGTAGCCCTTTATCAGAGAATCATCTGAATCAAATCGGCAACTTTGCCAAAATTGATTCAGATATCGTGCAGGGATTTTGGTTGGGGTTTAGGAAAGGAGATGGAATAATATATGGTTTTCCATGATATTGAGGAGAAGAGCATGGGCTTCGCCGAAGGCTGTTGGTGAGGGCACAAGGTAGCAGTTGTTGGATTTTAAAGGTAGAACATCCTCAAAATGTTCTTTGTTCAGAAAGTGTTGAAGGTTGGTGGTTGGTGCAAAGTTTGCAGAGTCGCCGGAGTTTTCTATTTCAGCGTTTACGGCGATGTTAGGGTTTTGGGAGTGCTCTGAATGCACTGGTGAGTGTTGAGGAGAGTTCGCCGGAGGGTTTTGAGCAGCGTGGGAACTGGAAGCCATTTTGCAAAGTAAAATGATGGTTTGAACATAGTTGCAGGTTCGCCGGAAAAGAGAGTGAGTATAGTTTTTGTGAGGTAAGGTAACTTGGGTTTTATACTGAGTTTGTGGCCGTAGAATCTGAAAGGGTTAATATTTTGAGGTAAATAATATTTGGGGTCCGCACTTGAGTTGTTACGGCGGGTTCAACTTTCCATAGGAACGTGTTGCATGTAGGTCCAATGAAAAGATGACACGTCCTCTGTGTCAGTTATGACGAGACGTCGTGGGCGGCCTTATTAAATGCTAGGCGCGTGGGCCTCTTTACCTCTACATGATTCTCACTCGCAGAAAAGTTACCGTTACTGTTACAGAAATGCCCAAAGAAAAAACTGACAGAGGCTCTGTGATTTGAAAACTTTGTTTTTCTTGCCTCTGTAGGTTGTATCTTTACAAAGAAATGATAAAAAGTCCATGGAGAGGATCGATAAATTATTAGCATAGAATTTCCTTTACAGAGGTTTTTTGGACCTCTGTTAGAGCCAGCAGAGGCTCTGAGACAAGAAATTTCTCATATCTAATAATTTATAAACATTTTTTATCATCCAAATTTTTGATTGTTTTTAACAAGGTTTTTAGGACTTGTTTGAAAGCTGGTGTCCTAGAAAATTGTTTTTGAAAAAGGTTTTGTGCAACAAAAAGTCCTTTTAAAACAAGTGTTGGTCTACATAAGTTCTTTCTTGTGGAGAGAACTCTATAACCGATGACTTCTTCTGCAGTGTTTGTATGCGATGATTGACAGTTTCCAAGAATTATTGATTTAAAATCGGAGCTTTTGCCTGCAGAACCTCTGTTGGACTCAGCAGAGGCTCTGTGACCTTAAATTTCTAATAATGGAAAACTCAACATTCTTTTTGATCAAAATTTATTTGAAATGTGTTTAATAATGTTTTTAGAACATATTTAGAAATTTGTGTCCTAGAAAATTATTTTCAAAAAGAATTTGTTCGAGATACTAACCTTTTTGTTCTTCTTTGTCCGGCAATGTTCTTTTCTTCTGTTGTTGTCATCTCTTCCTTTGCTCCCCTTTGACTTATGAATCTTTGTAGATTAAGCAAGGTCTCCTTTTGCCCCCCCCCCCCCCTTGATCTAATCAACCTCTGTAGATCAAGATTGTTTTCCTCTGCTCCCCCTTGACCTATGCTTGGTTCAAATAATCAGAAGTAAATGTATATAACATAGGTCGTGTATCAGAGGTCATGTAAGGATCGTCAGAGGTTCTGAGGAGACTTATAGAATCTCTGTTACTTTTTAGAAAGGAGTTTAGTAGAATTTACATACAAAGTAATTTACAAAAACAAACAAAACAGAAAATATACATACTGTATAATATAAAGATAAAGATACTTACAAAGGTTAATCCATATTTATCATTCCTAATTTACCCACCAAGTAAAGGAATCTTTTCTCATCAAGTGCCTTGGTGAATAAGTCAGCAAGCTGAAATTCTGTTGGTACAAAATGCATCTCGATGGTTTGATTTTCCACATGATACTTCAGAAAGTGATACCTGATATCTATGTGCTTTGTCTTTGAATGCTGTACTGGATTTGCAGATATGGCAATCGCACTTTTGGAATCACAGAAGATGGGGATTTTGCAAATGATGTGACCAAAGTCTTTTAGCTGAGTTTTCATCCACGAAACTTGAGAGCAACAGCTAGCAGCAGCAACGTATTCAGCTTCTGCCGTAGATGTTGAGACACAATTTTGTTTCTTAGAAGTCCAGCTTACTAATTTCCCACCTAGGAATTGACAACTCCCAGAGGTACTCTTTCTGTCGAGTTTGCATCATCCATAATCTGAATCTGTGTATGCCTTTAGTCCAAAACCAGAGTTCTGCGGATACCAGAGGCCAAGATTTTTGGTCCCTCTGAGATATCTGAAGATTCTCTTTACAGCAATATAATGTGACTTTTTAGGATTAGCTTGATATCTTGCACAAAGACATGTGGCATGCATTATGTCAGGTCTACTGACCGTTAAGTATAATAAAGACCCAATCATTCCTCTGTAAAGCGTGCACTCGACAGAGATGCCATTTGGATCTGAAAAAAGTTTATTTCCAGTGGCCATTGGGGTTTTCATGACAGAGGCATCAGAGAGGCTGTATTTTTCAAGTATGTCAGATACATATTTTGATTGGTTTATGAAAATTCCTTCTGATGTTTGTTTGACTTGAAGTTCGAGGAAAAAGGTTAATTCTCCCATCATACTCATTTCAAACTCACTCTGCATGAGTTTTTCAAAATCTTTACATTTTTGTGTATTTGTAGACCCAAAAATAATATCATCTACATATATTTGTACAAGAATAAGCTTATTTCCTTCACCTTTAAAGAATATAGTTGTATCAGTGGTACCTCTGTTGTAGTCGTTATTGAGAAGAAAAGTGGAAAGTCTTTCGTACCATGCTCTTGGAGCCTGTTTCAGTCCATATAGAGCCTTGTCGAGGTGATAGACATACCTTGGGTATTTTGAGCATTCAAATCCTGGTGGTTGTTGGACGTATACTTCTTCTTGAATTTCACCATTGAGAAAGGCAGATTTTACATCCATTTGATATACTTTAAAACCTATGTGGGCTGCGAAGGCTAAGAAAATTCTTATTGCTTCGAGTCGTGCAACAGGGGCAAAAGTTTCATCGTAATCGATGCCCTCTTCTTGGCGATATCCCTTGGCCACCAGTCTTTCTTTATTTCGAATGATCACTCCATCTTCATCCCTTTTGTTTCTGAAGACCCATTTAGTCCCTATGGCCTGTTTCCCTCGTGGCAGAGGTACTAGAGTCCAGACTTTGTTTCGTTCAAACTGCAGAAGCTCTTCTTGCATAGCATCCACCCAGTTTGGGTCATCCAGGGCCTCAGAAATCTTTTTCGGTTCGATCACACTAATAAAGTTGGTAAAGAAACAAAAATTTGCATAAGCTGATCTTATTTTTACCTTATCAGAGGGATTACCGATGATTTGTGTTTGAGGATGGCTTTTTGTCCATTGAGTTGTTCGTGGAAGATGATCATTTGAGTCATCAAGTTGAACTTCTGTAGTTGAAGTGGTTGATGGTTCAGCTTCTGTAGGAATGGGTATTAAAGTTGGGATTTCCTTCTCTGTAGGTATTGTGGTTTCATCTTCACTTCCCTCTGGTGTTCCTTCTGTTGTTGCTTCCTCTATTGGATTTAGAATTTGGATAACCTCTGTTGCAGAATCTTTTGTCATCGTATCTTATGTTAGATTTTCAGTACCTGTAGTATTTGTAGAAGAGGATGAGGGATTAAATGGATCAGACAGAGAGATACTTACTTCGTTTACAGGTGATTCTGTGGAGGTGCCTTTTGTTCCAGCAGAGGGATCAACGTCGTTGTTGAACATCTCTTGAAATAGAAGACCTAAATCTTCATTTGTTTTTGAGATGCCAGAGGTTTCCATGTTTAGTCCGAGTTCTGAACTGAGTTGTTCATAAGTCTTTTGGAATGAATCATCAAAGGACACATTGATGCTTTCTACTATCGTGCGCGACTTCAGAAGGTAAACTCTGTAGGCTTTGGAAGCGGCAGAGTACCCGATGAACTTGCCTTGATCAGCCTTTTCTTCAAACTTTCCTCTTGAGTCTCTGTCGTTTAAGACAAAGCATTTGCATCCAAACACATGGAAAAACTTGATGTTTGGTCGTCGTTTGTTGATCAATTCATAAGGAGTTTTGATGTGTCTTTTCACGATCGTTGAACGATTTTGGGTGTAGCAAGCAGTTGAAATTGCTTCTACCCAAAAGGTCATCGGTAATTCACATGCAGAAAGCATGGTTCTTGCAGCCTCCACTAGCGTGCGGTTCTTTCGTTCGACCACGCCATTCTGTTGTGGGGTGCGAGCGGCAGAGAAGTTCTGGGATATTCCTTCTTCTGTGAGATATGCTTCAATGACAGAGTTTTTAAATTCTGTGCCATTGTCACTTCGTAACTTCAGAATTCTGCACCCATAGAGAACTTGGATTCTTTTCATTAGATTAATCAAGATGCATGGAACATCTGATTTCTTTTTGACAAATTCAACCCATGCAAAACGTGAAAACTCATCAATTAAGACAAGTATATATTTCTTGCCACCTAGGCTCTGTATAGCGATTGGACCACAGAGGTCAACGTGAAGCATGTACAGAGGTCTAGGACAAGACACATCAGTTTTGCCTTTGTGGGAAGCTCTTTTGAGTTTTCCCATTTCACAGGCAGAGCATAAATGATCTTTATTGAATTTAACATTTGGTAAACCTTTGACCAGATCAAGTTTTACCAGTTTATCTAGAGTATGAAAGTTTAAGTGACAGAACCTGTTGTGCCATAGCCAGGCTTCTTCACTTTTGCTTGCAACAAGACAAATGTTGTCCTTGTTTTTGGCATTGAAGTTCATTAGATACAGATCACCTTTTCGTTTGGCTCGCAGAAGTTCAATTCATGTGTCTTCACTTAGTAGAGAACAGAATGTTCTTTTGAACAGTACATCGAATCCTGTGTCACAAAGTTGGCTTACACTGAGTAGGTTGTGTTTTAGGCCATCAACATATGCAACTTTGTGTACTGTGATGTTCTCTTTCTTTATGACTCCATAGCCTTTGATATGCCCCTTTTTGTTATCTCCAAAAGTTACTGATCCACCATCTTGTTTTTCATGGAATGTGGATAGAAGACTTCTGTTGCCAGTCATGTGCCTTGAGCATCCGGAGTCTAGATACCATATTGGCACAAACTGCTTCTACAAAACAATCACAGAGATTTAGGTACCCATATCCACATGGGTCCAGTTTCGTCAGAATTTTTTAAGTTTGCCTTGGCATTCTTGAAATACATTTTATTTTTTGTCGAAGAATCAGTTTGTTTGTCTTTTATATTTGATTTAACTGCAGAGAGAAAACAATTTGAAGTACAGAAATGATTATTTAACTTGAACATTAGATCAAAGCAATGACAGTATTGAACATCAGAGGTGATTTGCTTGAAATTTTCATTGAAAGCTTTAAATTGGGCCACAGAGGCATTACATTCTATTCTAGCATATGGCTTCCTATTACAAGAAGATTTATGTAGATTAGATTGTTGGCAAAAATCTTTGTTTGTAGCAGCCTTCTGTGAGTCCCTTCTGTGGTGAACTTCTGTTGATTTCACTGTCACATGTGAAAAAGATTTGTTAGGTTTTGTCCATTTACCCTTTTGTTGCCATGTTGGTTTCTCTTTTATTTTTAAGGGTTTTAAAAATTTTTGAATCTTTTAGATTTTGAGAGGACATTATCTTCTTTTGTTTCAACTTTTCAAGCTCAATAGAGGTTTTGGCTTGTATGCACATTTTCATAAAGTCTGGACAGATAGGAATTCCAGTGATTTTCTCTTTTGGAGAAATAGTTCTGTTAAGAACTTCAGAGGTTTTGTTTAACAACCTCTGTGTCACAAGGAAACTTTTCTATTTTGTTAGTCTCTGATTCGTCAGATGATGAGTCGTCCTCATATACAGAGGTTGAGTCATCATTATTTCTTTCGACAGAGGCTGGAGTTTCCGAGCATGTGTCATACTTGCTTTCTTCCTCTGAAAGATTACTTTCTAAGTCAACAGAGGTGTCTGACAAGATCTCTTCAGAGAGTTTTTGATCTACAGAAGGTGTATATAGATTTTTCAATATATTTATTTGTTTTTCTTCTGAAAAGTTTGGTTTGAACTCAAGTGCTTCTGCAGATAATTTCTTTTCAGAATCTATTGTGCAGACAAAAGCAACTTGAGTTTGAGTCTCTGGTTTACCAAACTTAAAGATTCCTATCTGATCTTGAGTTTTCAGATATCTCTTTGGTTTGGATCCTCTTTTGACAGAGGTTGAAGGTGATAAGTATGTGTTTTCAAACCACACATTTATCATCTTCATGGGTTTCCTTAAGTGAGGTTCCCCAGAGACTTTTACTCTCTTACTTACAGAGATTAAGTTTGGAAAATTAGGTTTGTTGACTTTTCCTACTGTAAATAGAGATGACAGAGGTTTATTCTTTTTGTTTTCTGGACCTTGATTAATATCACTGTACCCAATACCTCGCCTTCCTATTTGAGTATTTATTTTCTCATACACCTTTTGAGCATCACGATAATTTTTGTTTAAAACATCTCTTCTAAGTAGATCTTGCCAAATGACTTCTCTTTCCTTTTGAAAATATTCTTTAAGAGCTAAAATGTTAAGTCTGTCGCTCTCAGAATCTGAAAGTTCTTTTGTTTTGGATTTTAAAGATGTATTTAATTCAGAAATTTTCTCTTTTAAAAGAAAAAGATTCTTGTTCTAGTGTGCTTCTAATTCTTCCTTTTCTTTGAAAATCTTTGCTTTTTCTTCAGTGAGAAGTCTAGCTTCTCTTTCATAAAAAGTGAGTTTTTTCTGAATATAATCACAAGTCTTTTTCAGTTACATATTTTCAGTTTTAAATATAAGCAAATCAACTTCTGTAGTACTAGAGATGGAGTTTGAAGTAGATACCTCAGTGTCAGAGTCGGAGCTGATGTCTGCCATGCCACAGAACAAGGCATTTTTGGTGTATTCTTCATCAGAGGTTGTATCTGACTCCCAATCTTCCTTGTTCACCACTTTGTTCGCCATGAGTGACTTTTGAGCATAATACTCAGCTTTCTTTTTGTAAAAAGCTGAGTCCTTCTGTGGGCGATTTGACCTGCTTCTACATTCATTGGCAAAGTGGCCTGGCTTCCCACAGTTGTAGCAACCTTGGTTTTGGGAGTTATTACCAGCACGATCGTCAGTCCTCTGTCGGTCACCACCTTTTTTCCGATCTGCATTCATTTGCATAATGACCAGGCTTCCCACACTTGTAGCATTCTTGTGGTGTGTAGCTTGCCTTGTCATCTGACCTCTATCGATCAGCTGATTCTTCTCTTCTTCCTTGATCCCTTCTATTCCAATCTTCTCTTCTCTCTCTGCCATATCTATCATTACCAGAATTCTTTTGGTTTCCTCTAAATTCTCTTGTCAATAGAGCTTAGGATGTAGTTATTGATGCCAGAGTAATTTCTCCTTCTTCCATAATCTCTTCTACTTCGCTGTCAACCACTACCATCTTTTTCTTTTTCTCCTTCCTCTTTTCCTCTGTAGTTCTTTCTTTCCTCGGCCTCTCTGTATCTTCTGTAGTTTTGCCAACCAAAACAAGAGGTGCAGTGGTTAGTGCCTTTGCTTGTACGATTTGAGGCTCTTGACCAGCTAATGTTCCGTAGAGGTATGAAAGAGTCCAGGAATCCAAATCTTGATTGGTTTGTAAAGACATAGATAGCTGGAGCCATTCTTCGTTCAGACTTTTGAGAAACATGACATTATTCTCTTCAGAAGTTCTGTGGATGCCGAACGTTTTGCAGTTATTGATCAAAGAGTTGAACCTGTCGTATGTTGTCTGCAGAGATTCATTTGTCAAGGCTTTAAAAGCGTAATACTCGTTTATGTATTGAGCCCTTCGGTTTTTCTGAGTTTTAGCTCCCCCTTCAAGTTGTTTTTCCAGTTCCTTCCAAAGATCATACGAAGATTCGCATGCATCTAAAGACTGGAAGAGTTCGTTGGGGATTGCCATAATCAGAATTCTTTTTGTTTTCTGCGCGAGTTCATCTTTTACCTTGTCTTGATCTGACCAACCATCCCTGGTTTTAGGTTTTTGATGCTTAGGGATTTCAGGAGTGTCAGCTGTCGCTGGTACACGAGGTACTATTAACATAGGAACATGAGGAGGATTATAAAGGTATTGTACTAGCTCTTTATCAGTACCCTCAAAGAAATGGATCATTCTTATTTTCCACTGAGGATACTCATTTCTTAGAAGAGAAGGTGGTTTGGTTAATGAACCAGCTGTGAAGAAGTTTTATGTGCTTGTCATTTTAAGAGTGGAAAGATTCAGAATGAAGATATGACACGAAAAGTACGAGAGAATAAACTGGAAGGATTTTCTGGGTTTGGAAGTTCTTAACAGTGCACTTTTACGGAGTTTTTAACTAAAGAAACAGTTTTTCTTGATTTACCAGATATCGAATAAATCGAAAATGGCTGAAAAGTTGAATCTGTTTGACGGAATGAATAACAGGTTAAAATCAGACCATGTTTCTACCAATAATCTTGTTAAACGAGGATCGCTTGATATTGAAAACCAAGCTTTGCTCTGATACCAATTGTTGGTTCCCGTATTTGATTAACAAAGATTATCTTATCTGTTAGTTCAAATGAGATGTGTTGCGGAAGCGTATTTGAAGAACTAACAGATATGTTTGTATAGAAACGATACAGAATATCAAATAAACAGTATATGAAGAATAGATGAATATCTCAAAGTTTACTGTATTTGATGAAGAACACTAACAATAGATTTGACGTTAATTGTGTGTGTGTGTGTTTTTCTTGTATATGAACTGGTAAGGAAGAACTCAACATTAGTCTTCCTTTTATACTACTACAAAAGAACTATTCTAGACAAAAGGACTAATGCTACAGGAAAGAAGGGATGGCATGAACGGTTGGAAATCTGCATGCATTAAATGCGCTAATATCAACTTGCAAGGATTCCTATCAGAGTTTGACACGTGTTTGTTGTCGGACCATGCCTTGTACAAGTTGATGAACGGACCCTGGAACAGTAGCAAGATATTTCTGTAACAGTGGTAAGATATTTCTGCAACAGTGGCAAGATATTATAAATATCTTCCAAGTCTTCAATCTGAACCGCAGAGGTTCTGTCAAGGGTGACAGAGGTTCTGCGGCTCGTTCCTTGGTGAGCTTTCTTCTGTAGATCCTTCTTTGGTCCTTTGTGAGTAGTCTTCTGTAGTTTCTTCTTGGTACTTGGTGTTCCTTGAATGATCGTTTGCTTCGGCAGAGCTTCTGTGGAACACCGCAGAGCTTCTGTGGAACTCTTTCATACTTGGCCTATTTTTCAATACTTCTAATATTATGAATAATTGGAGCTAACAGGTTTACCTTCACAGTCTTTTGTTGTGAACGTTTAGTTTTAATTTTGTGGTCTCACGGTCTCACGGAAATAGCCTGGTCTCACATGGTCTCAAGTCTCTCTCTTTGTGTCTATGAACTTATATGAATAAACGATACCATCATTCGTGTTCGTTGATTTAACTAACCTAACTAAAAATACGTGTTCATTTTCGTTCATTTTCTAAATTACCGAACATACACAAACTCCCCCCCCCCCCCCCAAACAGTTATAAAACGGCTGAACGTTTGGTTTATTTTACAGCCCCACATACCTTCCTCGAGTGATCGTCGATGAATGTGACAAAATATGAGCAGTCACCAAGTGTCCCAGTCTTCATAGGACCACAAACATCGGAATGCACCAAATCAAGTATATTCTCCTTTCGAGAAAAAGACTGACTCTTGAAAGTAACTCGAGTGTACTTTCCTGCCAAACAGTGAGAACACTTCTTCAAATGAACATTGTGCACACCCGGTAACACCTTTCTCTTTGACAAAAGAGACATCCCCTTTTCACTCATGTGACCAAGTCTCTTATGCCACAAATCATTCATATCAATATTCTCTACAGTGTTGACAATATTGTTGGAGATCTTCCGATGTGTCACATATAACGCTGGACATTTCTTACCTCTTGCCACGATCAATGAACCACGAGTGAGTTTCCATAAACCATTACCAAAGTTGTTGTTGTAGCCATCATCATCAAGTAAGCCTGTAGAAATCACATTAAGTCTCATATCTGGGACATGTTTTACATTCGTAAAACGAATTCCATCCTAGTGTCAAATTTCAAGCAGACATTGCCAATACCAACAATCTTTGATAGATCATTATTACACATCTTAACAGTGCCATAATCACTTGAGTGTAAGATGAATAAAAGTCTATTCGTGATGTAACATGACACAAAGCACCACTTTCAATAACCTAACTCGAATCATCATGTTAAAGGTTCACCATATCATCATCACAACAAAGAAAGAACTCCTCAATAGTGAAGCTTATCAAAACCTTCAAAATGAAGCTCAATGTTATGGTTTGAATACCCCACTATCGAGCAAATCTTTTTCAAATCTTTTTGACTAATTGACCATATTGAGCTTTGATTTTATACATCCCATATGTGATTTAAAAACACATAAAACCATAAAATTGTCATCATGTGATGGAGAATAAAACTAAACATGAAACAATATTTTTTTTTTGAATTTTCAGCTTTAGATTCGATATGCTTCATGCCGCATCACGCGCAAGTAAGTATCTAGTATTATACAAAACCAAACAAGTTCATAGAGGTATTGTTTAATACCTCTAAACCAAAACAACCTTTAAGACTATGAATTTAATCATCAAAGGGGTGTTAGCCCAGTGGTAAAGGCTTGGGGCCAGTGGATGGTATCCATTGGTCTCAGGTTCGAGCCCTGGGGGAAGCATTCTGGAGATACCCAGATTCTGGGTTGGACTATGGGTGAAGCCCTGGTTTGACCCGGATCCAGGTGCCAACCTACGGGTTGGGCCGCTCCAGTGTTACTGCTGGGTGGCGGCTCCGGGCTTCCATTCTTTGGAGCGGGTTTGGTAGTACCAAACTTTGTCGGATGCTGGATAGGCCCAATCAATTGGTTGGGTCTGGTCTAACCGAGGATTAGTCGGGTCAGCCCGTAATGGAGCCCGGATACCTCGGGGGCGTGTGCGTGAGTTCTCTGCCGTTCAAAAAAAAAAGACTATGAATTTAATCGATTAAAATATAAATAGAAGAAAAACGGAAGACTTGTATCAGAATCCCACTACCCGAGCTATTATGTCTCATTCGAAATCTTTCAAGGGCAAAATGGTCATTTTATATGATCAATTTCTTGCTATGCTTAGAGGACCACCTCTTACGTTTTAAAGTTTGGAGAAATATTTGAGTCATTTTATCAAAAATCTGTATGGCATATGGTATTATTTTCGTATATATTGGTACTATGCATATCACATTTATACGCAGAATGAATATTCGATTACATACGTTCAGTTTCATTAACACAAGAGAAATGAAGATGCATGTTCCAAGCATCACTTTTCTTTACACGCAATGAAACACATGAAATCCCAATCTTTATCATATTTCGGTTTTACGAGATTCATGTAAACATGTCGGGAAAACAATCTAATTAGAAGTGAGGTAGTCGTCGTTGGCGATTTTAGTGTCATCAATCATTTTAGTGTGATTATGATTTTATTAGAGATCCAACAAAGTGAAAGGCAAACATAAGTGTTAGGAGGTGGGAAGTGCACACTCAAAAATCCTAACTCACTTATGCTCTATCACCTTAGTTCACCATAAGGAGGGGATGTAAGGGGTCGCGTGTAACACCCTGAATTTTACCATAAGGTGCCACGTATATTTCCTTAATAAAACATTAAATTACTCAAAACTTAAAGACTAATAAAGTCATATTACACCGGAAGTCTCACAATAATTAAATCGAAAATTAAAATCCCAAAAATTAACCCGTCCCACACCGGGTTACAATATATAATATTTCAAGTAATAAAATCTAGACATTTTATTCAAGAGAAACTTGATGCATTTATCTCCTATGCGAGTCCTTTGCCTTTGTCCATCTTTGCACTTCCGGCCCCTGAGATGCATACTAATAGTCATCTTGATAAAGCTCAGTGAGTTCATGGTTTCCGTGCATAAACATACATATCCCATCATGTAAAATAAAATAAAAATAATAACAATAACATGCACATATATTCGAAAACCATAATAACAAGATCTCATAAATCAAATCGTCGGGTTAGGGTCTTACCGTCGTCGGCGTTTTCCTCGGGTTATACGGCTCTCCCTTGTCCGGTCACCCATCCCTAGGAGATGCCATCCCTTACGAGGTATCGACTCATTCCCATACCCGACTCTAAAATAAACCCATTCATAACATGCTAATAAATGTATAAAAAAATAACACGTAAACAATTAGCATGCATCCCATAATAAATAATTTACATATATGTATCAAGCCCATAAACATGTACATAAAAATAACATAATGCTCAAATAATTTTTACATAAGCATGCATCCCAGTTAAAGTCTCATGAAGACTCACCTGTGCGTGTAGGTCGATTACAGTCAACACCCGATCGATAACCTACAATTCCATACCGTAATATTTAATTAATGATTTAATCTCCCAAAAGTCAACTAAAAGTTAACTTACTGCAACCTTGGTCAACCTCAAAGTACTCAACTCTATAACATCCAATAACATCTAATTAATCTTCATAATTATACAACCTCATTGTCCCAATTAAAAACATCCTGAATAATTCGAATATCCCAAAAGACGTCACTAAAAATGATTATTAAATAATCTATTATAAACTAAACAAATTAACCTCCTTTAAGAAATAATTAGTTAAATAATATTAATTGTCTAAGATAAATTAACATATTAGTTAAATAAGAATTTAACTTAATATATTAACTAAATTAGAAATTAAACTATTTAATTAAATATAACCTACTAAATAATCAATTCTCTAATTAATAAAAGCCCCGTTGATATAATTAAAAACCATCATGGAACCCAAAATACATCACATAGCACCATCCATCCCATGCTAATTCGTCATTTCACGTTTTTTCATTCGGTTTCTCTTATTTCTTAATCTTTTTCTTTGATTGTTTTGCAAAATAACACCACAATAATTATTTCTCAAACCCATAACAAGAATCATTAATTTTCCTTAATAATAACCTCCCAATTTCGAATTTAAAGTTTCATTTTTTTAAAAGTTTTCGAGACTAAATTTTTTTGGATACGAATAGTGACTTTCCAGCCATACACAAATGTTAAACTTGTCATGAACATACACTTAAATTACTAAACATATTCATGACATTAAGAAAAAGATTTTATGAAGAACTACCTCAACTTGACGAAACGTCGGAATCATAACTTATTTCACCACTCGATGTTCTTCGTTTATCCCGTTCCAAACTCGTTTTGTCCATATCGCATAAACTCTTCACCCGTCAACGTATTTATACTCTAGAATTCTTCATTAAAACAGAAGGGATTTATTTACTATCAATCACCATTAATATTAATTTAATTTACCATAAAATGATTTAATATAAATGGAAATAAAATCACCATAAATGTCACGGTTTTGGAGAGTTAATAGTTCAAGTTTTGCTAAATGGCAAAACAGACCCCTCTAGTTTCAGCCACCTACTTTTAAGCCCCTTGACTTTTCAGTTTCAATACTTGACAATAATTTCCTTTGTAGTTTCTATTTGTTTTCATTTTTGGCCCGTTGAAAAATTTAACAAATTTTCATTTATTATCTCATTTTCATTTCTTATCATAAATATTTATTCACCCCATTTTGGGGTGTCACAAATCTCCCCTCCTTTAAGAAATTCCGTCCTCGGAATTAACCTGGCAAACAGTGGAAGATATCTAGTCCTCGTCTACTTCCTGATTCATGTCTCATTTATGTACATTAATGAAACTTTACACTTTACTAACAACATTTAACACATGGAGTATACCTTTGGTCCCTGACCAATTGGTTTCCTTTGTCCAACATATGGGTTAGGTCTTTCATATAAGATAATGTTACTAAGCTTGATATCCCCTATATTTTCCACTGTTGATTCAATCTTGCTACACATTTCTCAAAATTTAGACGCTTAAAATGTGTCATTTATACCACTTAGATTATCTGGTATCTCTAAGATACCACTCTTACCCTTGCCATCCTAACACACAACCCTATAGGAGTTTCAATTTGTTTAAGCCTAAATGTTGGCTTCTAACGTTTCCACTCCCATTGTAGGTATGTTGACAACTCCCCACGTAGCTCACTAATACTTTTCTTAGTACCCAAAAACCCATTTTCCTTATTCAAGCCCTTGCATTTAAATATAGCTACCTATCTCTTTACATAAGAGGATCTCACACTTCCTCTCATGAACTTTTAGTTGGAATGTTGCATAAACAATGACATTTTATATTTGCATCAACATATCTCAATCCCAACTTATATGCACCACTATATACCAAAATTGTGTCCCTCCTATGATGCCAATATCGACGCAATGCTCAATCTCTTCCTTAGTATATTAGACACTCGTTCATGGCTTTAACCAATTCAGACTTATATGACTCCTAGTCAAAACTCCCATTAGTGTAGTTATCGAAAAACATCTCGATTGAAACTGATATTAGTTTGCGAAAACCCTAAGCTTTAAATATGTAAGCTTTCCATTGGCGTCAACCACACATGCTAAGTATGCATGTCACCCTTCCAAATGTTCCCACTTGCTCTCATTAGCAAGAAGATCTCATGGTGAAGGTAACCTTTCCCTTTTTTTTGGAACCTTTGATGGAGTAACCTCGTCCTCAATGGTCTTTTTCTATAACACCCCCAAAAAATTGAATTTATGAATTTGGACTCGCGGACGTCTGCAAGGGCTCAAGGCCGGACGTCTGCCTCAGCGCGGAAATCCGCGGGTCGTCTGCGGAACAACAAAGTATTTGGTGGGTTCGGATCAGACCAAGTTCGGACGTCCGCATGGTGGCAAGCCGGACGTCCGCGACATGTCTGATGAGATATTTTGGTTTCCTTTTAAGACCTTTCCCTCTTTCTCCCCTCATTTCATCTTCAACCCCAAATCAGATTCTCTCTCTCTCTCTCTCTCTCTAAAACCGATTTCTCTCAAGAAACCCTAAATCTTCCTTCTCCTCTTCATCCTTCTTCCCCAAAACAAACCCTCACCATTTTTATGAACCTTAACCTTTCTAGAAACCTTTCACTTCATCTTCTTCATCAAATCCCTAGGGTTTCATCCAACCCTTTTCACTCCACTTTGAAGATTGGGAGTTTGTGGTTCATCTTGGTGATTCTAGAGGTATTTTGGTTGGTGGATTCACGTTGTGGTTAAGGTAATGTTCTCTTTTCTCCATCAATGAAAGTTAGGGTTTTGGTATAAGTTGAGATCTTGATGTAAAATGTTTGGGGAATGATTCTATATGTTTGGATCTGAGTATTCATGGTTGGAAACTTATGAATCCAGGTTTTTGGAAGATTTGGACTTGAAGATTCAAGTTTTATCAAAGGAGCTTACGTTTGGGGAAAATCTAGACTTAGCCTAAATCTAGCAAGGTGAGTTCAAGTTGCTTTGTGAAAACTTTGTACATGCCAAAAATGTTATTTAACCAAGTATTTATGTGTTTTACATGAAAATTATCAATGGTTGAGTTATTTGGTGGGTTTTAACCTTTTGAAGTATTTATTGTTGTAAATATTGTAAAACACCTACATTTGGAATTTTTGGGAAAATTTGATAGATAAATCATAAATGAAAATGTGTTGATGATTTATTTTATAAATGGAGTCTATTTGTTATGAAAATGCATTTTTACGTATATCTTGGAAATATGCATATAGTACGTTATGGGACGATTTTGAAATGTAATGGTGTGAGTTCCTTGGGAAAGAGGGTTGTCCTAACCCAACGTCTTGTTTCGGGTTTTCATGGATTTGAAATATTTATGGGCAAAAGTGTGTGTTGCTACGTTTAATTTCATTTTATGACTTTTCGTGATTGGCCTTTTGGGTTAGTCGAGCTTATGGATCGGTAATGGATTTTATTAAGTCTTGTGGACATTTGTCCAGTTTTGATAGCTCAAAGTCGAGTTTTGATCATGATTTATGTCTATTGGAGAATTACACGTTTTGAATGCGTTTGTTGATTCGTTTGGGGTCATGTAATGTTTTAGACCTTATTAGCTATGGATCCATAGGCACTTGAGTTTTACGTTCAATGATGAGACGCTAGTTTCTCTTATTGTAGCATGGAATAGGCATCGGGTTCCATGGTAAGTAAGGCGTGGGCCTATATGGTCGGGCGTCGTCCCATGGGCAGTAAGGTGTAATTCCATATGTGCTTAGCACAGGATAGGCATCGGGTTCCATGATAAGTAAGGTGTAGACCTATATGGTCGGGCAGCGTCCCATGGGCAGTAAGGTGTAATCCCAAATGTGCTAGTTTTGTGGACTTTGAGTGACCCAATGTATAGACATGGAGTGGTTGAAGTTGGGGGCTCCCTAGTCTCCACGGGCAATAGATCTGGAGTGATTGAGCTCGTTATATTGTGAGAATAGTCCACGTGTTTGTTTTATTACATGGTTATGTGACCCACTTTTGTGTTCTGTCACGTGCGATGTAAACGGGCCTCCCCCGTCACCGAAAGGTGTTGCTTTGGGTATTTGTTGCTATCCATGTTTTCGGTGACGTGTTATATTTATATGGATTGTTTACCATGGTATATGAGTTGTGGGTTATGCTTCATCCGTGTTTGGGATGTTTTGAATAATAGCGATTTATTTATGAATTCAATCGTTTTTGGAAATCAAATACTATTTCACTTTTCAAGTGGGTTTTGGGATGAGTCCATTTAGAGGATCATTTTATATTAAAGCTTTCAGCATAAGATTTGTGTGAGTCGGAAAAATGGGTGATTTGTATCTAAAGTAAATTCTTTGAACTCATGACTTAAATTGCATCTCTCTCGTTTTTATAAATTATATGGTCATTATAAAACTCTTGAACTCACTAGGCGTTAGCCTAACCCTTTTTATTTGTCGACATGTGTAACAGGTTCATGTTGGGAATAGCTTTAGCTACACTGTGAAGTGATGAGTGCTAGTAGGGTGCAAGAGAAGTGATTTGTTTAGTGAAGTCTTCCGCACTTATTTGGGATTAGCAAATTGTAATTGTGTTAAGTAACACCCGACTGTATGTGGTCATATAGTATGATTTTGAGTTGTTAATTATGAGAGTCGTTACATTTTATCTTGAGGTTATTCCATGAATGGTTAGTAGGAGGATATCCCTTAAGTGGTTATTTCATCGAAATTTTACTTAGTTGCTCTTTCCAAATTCGAGGGTGTTACAAGTTGGTATCAGAGCATAAGTTTGAGAGAATTAGGTGTTGATTTTTGGATACCTAGACTCAAACTAGCGTTCTTTTAAGTAAATGAAAGTGAAGTTCACCACTAGGCACCTTAAGATAGGATGTTTTTGAGGTCGAGAGGAGTTGCTAGAAACGAGAATCACGTGGAGAGTAGCAAGGATAATCATGTACGGTGCGTTCATAATGAAACCTGACCAGTGTCATGGTGAACCTGGTAGTTACATGTGCATACGTGAACTACCTTAATGTGATGACCGTTGGGGTAGTGAAGAAGTTTCTAAGCGGGTAGTCGTTGGAAAAGATTGACGAATTTAGTATTAGCCACTTAGGGTGACAATAAGCATGATAATTGCTTTAAGTGGACCGTTTCGGGTCAAAGTTGATGGTTGGATTAGAACCATAGATTTATTGAATCGACCTTAATTCGAGGAGAAATCGTAAGGTAAATCGATGTAACTTCCAATTTTGCCTTAAAATGTTTAAGCATCCGGATGACGGTAGTGTGACCGGAGGGACTTGGAGGAGTGGGGTTTGAGACGTTGAGTGCCGACTAAGTTTATGCATGAAATTTATTTTTTAAAATAAATTGCATCAATTATTTCTTGTATTTCAAATCATCATACGAGTTGTGTTACGAAATCTCGGAAAAACGTTTAACACGCACAAGATTTTAAATCATGGTTTGGAACGTGCATGAAATTATTTTATTGCGGGAGTTGCAAACTCCGTCGGGACTTGTTTTATTTTGTCGTTGTCCAATGTTACTTTCGGATACAGTGATATCCATATTTTTATGATGTTTAAGATGTTGGGCAAGTAACTACGGCTTATGACTTTAACATTGGATCTCCTCCACATATGTTAAGGTTTAGACGGAGAGTTATCTTCCATTATGGGTGTGTTGAGCTTTATTGGAAAATTTATTTAATGCAAGATTTGTCGAAAAGTGTTGTTTAGATTGTATTGCAACAAAAGTGAATTTTTGGAATTTCGACATTTTAGTCATAACTATGCTTATTGCAATTCGATTTTTGGAAGCGAAGAGTTTGGTGCTATTTTGTTGATTTGAGGCCATTGAGCCCATAGAGTTTTGCAGAGTTTTGTTTTACGACGTTTTGTGTCGCGTGAGTGCAATTTTGTAATGTACATACTTTAATATTATGTGGGTCGATTTTGGATTGTATTGGGCATTTTGTCTCATTCGGGTTTGTTGAGAAGTGTCATTATGCCGTAAGGCGACCAAACGGAATGTTTTTGGAACTTTGGTGTCGCGTAATTTCTCTTTCAAAGATTTGTGTTAGCACAATTTTTTGCAATTTATTCAATGTACGGATTGATTTATATATGGCGTGAGTAATGCATGAAAGAACATACTGATTGTATTTCTTAACGATTTGCTTTGTACGCTTTTGATTAAATGATTATTTTATTATCATTTCATGCAAATACATTATATTGGTATAGGGGTATGCACAACTTGGTAATCACTAACCCTCAAAAGCGTTGTTAAATGAATCGTGAATGAAAGTGTTTTAGTAACTTGTTACATAAATGGAGGTCATTTAGTCAAAGTATGTTTTAGTGTTGTGGGGATCATGCATGGTTTACGATACGGAACATTTTGAAAACATGAATGTGTGAGTCGTTGAACTTTGGTCAACTTTGACTTGATGGACAGTTTGGAAAATTGTAAACCTTTTTGGCTTTGGAGAAAATGTGTATTTTGGGTATTTTAATGAGTAAATTTTAAGCAATGACATTTTAACGTTTTATATTACAAGTGAAAAACTTTTAGTGCAAATGCTCCGTGATAGGGATTTTGGGAAGTTATTTGTCTTAACCTAGAGTGCGTGGAATTATTAAAGTTTTTGGAACATTAATGTGCACTGTTTGTATGATTCGACATTCGAATTCGATTTAAACCCTTTTCGGTGTCAACCGTTTACAACCACTTGTTATTCTCCTAAGTTTTGGGAAAACACATTGATGTGTATGAGTCTCGTCAAAAGGTCTTGCTCATATGTCATTTTATGACTAAATAAGAAAATTTCGAAATTTATTTAAAGAATTTCATCTTTTGAAATTTCGTGTGAATTATCTGATGCATGTTATTTCATTTCAAGAAAACTCCTAAGAGAGTGTTACAAGCTTACATGCATATTCCAATTTGAGATTTCCTCTTGATGTATTAGTCGATATCTTCGTAGTGATTTTGTTTTTAAACTTGGAACTGACACAAATCATTTTATGTTTTAACCCAAGTATATTTATGGAATTGTTTCACCGTCTTTGTGAGATAAACTGACGTGTGCGAACTTTGTTGGTGAATTTTGTTTCATGTTATTTCATGATTTGAAAAAGGAATTTTTGGAATCGGGTGGCATTCAAACTCCTTTTGAAATACGTACAAATCTTTTTGTTGAACACTATTTAAAGTAGGAAAATTACTTTACGTGCATGACATAAATGAATCCATGCTAGGACCGTAGTGGTTCATTTCATAAAATTGTTGAGTATTCTTTTACGCTATGCTAATAACTTCAATTGTGGTGAAACGGTTTTCAAGATGACTTTTATATATGGGACGAGTATGTCCATTTTTTGTGCAACTACCGAGTAGATTGTAGTAGCTTTTATGCGTACGGTTAATTTGATATGAAAACCTTTGTGTTGAAAATTTCTATAAAAGTTTTGATTGGCATATTTGTTTAGTAATTCACTTGAAAACCTTGAACTCGTTAGAATCTTGGAAAGGTTAAGTAACCCCGGTTGAAAGTAAGTGTGAGTAGAACTTCGTCAGTGGAAGGCTGGGTATTTTAATGTGTGTTGGTACCGTAGGCCAAGTAGTGTTGTTTGTAGAATCGACATATTTTGTAACTGGAAGGTTAGATTCGTGGTACTTCCTCATAACATTGGTGGTATGACTAAGTGTCAACTTTTTGGGTTTGAGGCCAAGCACCGTTAGTGTATTCGGAGGATTGTAGTCCGATTTTTAAAGGAATAATGGTAATGGTTGTAGTGATCTTAAGATATTCAATTGTGATAAGTGGATTTAGTGGGATAACCTTCCTTGTGTGGTAAAAGAATCTGTCGGTTGGATAATTGATAATTGGACGTATCCTTGGGGTTGTGTGATTGATGGGTCAGTGATGACCGTCGGTGTTGGAGTTTGACGGAATCCGTTAGGAGTAAATGCTAGTTCAGTAGCGGGAATATTTGGGATTCAGAGGTTTTGGTTGATTTCGGTAGTGATTAAACTTTGGGCTGGTTTGGAGAGAAAATTTTAGATCATATGGATGTTGAATGATTGGGAGTTCGAATCTGCCATTGGGGAAGTATGGAACACCTAAGGTTGGGAGACAACCGAGGTCGTCTTGTTGGGAGTTACTCCAGTGGATGGAGCGTTCACCCGGACATAAGTATAATGTACCTAAGTGGACATTGTTGGTAAGGGTTCGCATGAAGTGTGTCTTGAAAGCTCTGCGTGAAAGAATTTGGTTTTCAGTCGGGAGCTAATGGGACAGGGAAGGTGTTGAGTTGGTTGGTCTTTGGCTGTAAAGGATCTAGATTTCGAGGAGGAAATCATTCTATGGTTGGGAGGATTGTAACACCCCAAAAAAATTGAATTTCTGAATTTGGACTCGCGGACGTCCGCAAGGGCTCAAGGCCGGACGTCCGCGTCAGCGTGGAAATCTGTGGGTCGTCCGCGGAAGCAATAGAGTATTTGGTGGGTTCGGATCAGACCAAGTCCGGACGTCTGCATGGTGGTAAGTCGGACGTCCGCGACATGTCTGATAAGATATTTTGGTTTCCTTTTAAGACCTTTCCCTCTCTCTCCCCTCATTTCATCTTCAACCCCAAATCATATCCTCTCTCTCTCTAAACCGATTTCTCTCAAGAAACCCTAAATCTTCCCTCTCCTCTTCATCCTTCTTCCCCAAAACAAACTCTCACCATTTTTATGAACCTTAACCTTTCTAGAAACCTTTCACTTCATCTTCTTCATCAAATCCCTAGGGTTTCATCCAACCCTTTTCACTCCACTTTGAAGATTGGGAGTTTGTGGTCCATCTTGGTGATTCTAGAGGTATTTTGGTTGGTGGATTCACGTTGTGGTTAAGGTAATGTTCTCTTTTTTCCATCAATGAAAGTTAGGGTTTTGGTATAAGTTGAGATCTTGATGTAAAATGTTTGGGGAATGATTCTATATGTTTGGATCTGAGTGTTCATGGTTGGAAACTTATGAATCTAGGTTTTTGGAAGATTTGGACTTGAAGATTCAAGTTTCTTCAAAGGAGCTTACGTTTGGGGAAAATCTAGATTTAGCCTAAATCTAGCAAGGTGAGTTCAAGTTGCTTTGTGAAAACTTTGTACATGCCAAAAATGTTATTTTTCCATGTACTTATGTGTTTTACGTGAAAATTATCAATGGTTGAGTTATTTGGTGGGTTTTAACCCTTTGAAGTATTTATTGTTGTAAATATTGTAAAACACCTACATTTGGAATTTTTGGGAAAATTTGATAGATAAATCATAAATGAAAATGTGTTGATGATTTATTTTATAAATGGAGTTTATTTGTTATGAAAATGCATTTTTGCGTATATCTTGGAAATATGCATATAGTACGTTATGGGACAATTTTGAAATGTAACGGTGTGAGTTCCTTGGAAAAGAGGGTTGTCCTAACCCAACGTCTTGTTTCGGGTTTTCATGGATTTGAAATATTTATGGGCAAAAGTGTGTGTTGCTACGTTTAATTTCATTTTATGACTTTTCATGATTGGTCTTTTGGGTTAGTCGAGCTTATGGCTCGGTAATGGATTTTATTAAGTCTTGGGGACATTTGTCCAGTTTTGATAGCTCAAAGTCGAGTTTTGATCATTGTTTATGTTTATTGGAGAATTACATGTTTTGAATGCGTTTGTTGATTCGTTTGGGGTCATGTAATGTTTTAGACCTTATTAGCTATGGATCCATAGGCACTTGAGTTTTACGTTCAATGATGAGACGCTAGTTTCTCTTATTGTAGCACGAAATAGGCATCGGGTTCCATGGTAAGTAAGGCGTGGGTCTATATGGTCGGGCGTCGTCCCATGGGCAGTAAGGTGTAATTCCATATGTGCTTAGCACGGGATAGGCATCGGGTTCCATGGTAAGTAAGGTGTGGACCTATATGGTCGGGCAGCGTCCCATGGGCGGTAAGGTGTAATCCCAAATGTGCTAGTTTTGTGGACTTGGAGTGACCCAATGTTTAGACCTGGAGTGGTTGAAGTTGGGGGCTCCCTAGTCTCCACGGGCAATAGATCTGGAGTGATTGAGCTCGTTATATTGTGAGAATAGTCCACATGTTTGTTTTATTACATGGTTATGTGACCCACCTTTGTGTTCCGTCACGTGGATGTAAACGGGCCTCCCCCGTCACCGAAAGGTGTTGCTTTGGGTATTTGTTGCTATCCATGTTTTCGGTGACGTGTTATATTTATATGGATTGTTTTCCATGGTATATGAGTTGTGGGTTATGCTTCATCCGTGTTTGGGATGTTTTGAATAATAGCGATTTATTTATGAATTCAATCGTTTTTGGAAATCAAATACTATTTCACTTTTCAAGTGGGTTTTGGGATGAGTCCATTTAGAGGATCATTTTATATTAAAGCTTTCAGCACGGGATTTGTGTGAGTCGGAAAAATGGGTGATTTGTATCTAAAGTAAATTCTTTGAACTCACGACTTAAATTGCATCTCTCTCGTTTTTATAAATTATATGGTCATGATAAAACTCTTGAACTCACTAGGCGTTAGCCTAACCCTTTTTATTTGTCGGCATGTGCAACAGGTTCAGGTTGGGAATAGCTTTAGCTACACTGTGAAGTGATGAGAGCTAGTAGGGTGCAAGAGAAGTGATTTGTTTATTGAAGTCTTCCACACTTATTTGGGATTAACAAATTGTAATTGTGTTAAGTAACACCCGACTGTATGTGGTCACATAGTATGATTTTGAGTTGTTAATTATGAGAGTGTTACATTTTATCTTGAGGTTATTCCATGAATGGTTAGTAGGAGTAAATTGTATCCCTTAAGTGGTTATTTCATCGAAATTTTACTTAGTTGCTCTTCTCAAATTCGAGGGTGTTACATTTTCCCATTAACTACTCTTATCAACCATGGCACTCTTGTCTCAAACATTGTGTTTGTCATCAATATAATTGCATTGTGTAACCCTTTGTAACCCTTTTTGCCAACATCCCTCTGATATTGACATGGTCCACACCACGAGACAATCGTAACTTCTACCAAACACTGCAATACTAAATCTTACAAACTAAGATGCATTTGTACCCTTGTATTGACATACCTCTCAGTCACAACCTCGACTGTGACCTATCGACACATTAGGCAACATTGCCCAAATGTGTGCCCCCTTAGCTCCAATAGTTATTTTCCGGTCCCCACAATTCATAGAGTAATGAGGATAAATAATATTTTATAGTAAGTTTATATATATAAGGCTTACTTTAATTATCAATATCATTAGTATTAATAATGATTAATTCAATTGTTAACCCATTTTATCTGTAATACCCCGGGTAAGTTCGTTAGTTAAAATCCCTTTTCGTTAAGTTTAGTTAACTTTAAAGTTGAATATTAGGGTAAGTTTGGGTAAATTATAAGTTTAGGGGTGTTTGGGGCATTGTTGAGAAGTTCAAGGTCTAAAATGAAAAACTAGGTTTGATATACCCTTTAGAACTTCAGATATTTTCATAACTCAGTAATTCAGAAAATATCAGCTGAAGGTGTGTGTGTGTTTTGGGAAGAAAAGAAGAAAAAGAAGAAAAGCT
Organism: Saussurea involucrata; assembly: GCA_033807775.1. Taxonomy (NCBI): domain Eukaryota; kingdom Viridiplantae; phylum Streptophyta; class Magnoliopsida; order Asterales; family Asteraceae; genus Saussurea; species Saussurea involucrata. The sequence continues at coordinate 167,336,171 of CM066320.1, forward strand.
AGGTTAAGGCTTCAATTGGTGTACTTAGAAGTGATTCAAGGTATGTTTCCTTTACATTTTATGTTGGTAATTGCTATTAGATAGTTCCTATCGGAGTAGAATCATAGATTTCATGGTTTGGGTTGATTCAGCCGATTTCTGGGTAGAAAATGCATAAACAGACAGTGGTTTCCGGATAGAATGAATGTGTCCGGATACTTTTGTTGGTAGTATCCGGGTAGCTTTGTTGATGGTGTCCGGACGAGTCAAGTATCCGGGTAAGTTCCTTTTGTTATACGTTTCCGGATGGAATGGGATACCTGATGGTATCCGGATTGCTTTGTTGTTCGGAATGTCTGTTATCCGGATTAAATGTGCTGTCCGGATAGTTCAGGTTGTCCGGATTACCTTGCTGTCCGAAAAGTTGGGCTGTCCGGGTTGTTTTGGGTTGTCCGGGAACTATAGCTGTTAGGTCGTTTTGATGGCGAGAGTTAGGTAGATTTATCTAGAGTTCATAGCCTGCTGGTATGTTTAATGTGTTCAATTGGTAAGGGGATATTTGTATTTAATATGTTTCAGATTCTGTGGATTTGGATTGAAAGACTGAATCTTTTGGAGAAAGGCTTGGAAGTGTTTTTGGATAAGCGATCGAGGTGAGTTTTACTTTAAAACGTTTTCAACTGGAATACATATATGTGTGGTTTGAGAATGTGATAAATGGTGTGATTATGTGTGTTTATGTTGAAATATAATATACTGAGATATTGTATTTACCTAAGAATTATACTATATAAGAATACGACTGGCCGGGCTTAGGACCGGTGTGTTGGCTGTAATATTCGTACAGTGTTGTTGGCTTTAATTGTTGTACCGTGAAGTTAATTGATTAGTTGGCTTGCTACCAACTAATTTGGCCATGGGAATGAGGAGAGGAACACGATGCACAAGTCTTGCTTGGTATTTAATCTTTGTGGTATACGTGTGTTTTATAAAAGAAAAAGGATTTCTAAATTGACAGGGATTATCTCACTAGACCGTTTGGTCTAACCCTCATTTTCCTTTCAAAAATATGTATTCCAGGTCAAGGATCTTTTGTTAGCAAAGGGAAGAATAAAGCATAGGAGGCGGTTGATTGCTGACGAAGACTGGGATATGTTTACTTTTTTGTATTGTATAGTTTCGAGACATTGGGACCGAATGTGAATTATTATGTATTTTGTTATGAAAGTAACGACGTTATGTATGACATGTTAAATGATGTATATTATGTATGTTATGGGATAACGGGTCGTTACATATGGTATCAGAGCCCTAGTTTAAGGGATTTAGGTATTTGTATCTGTACCTAGACTTAAACTGCATGTGAAATAGGATGTCCCTATTATTTTAGAACCTTGGGATGAATAAGTATAAAAGGTAGAAGGAACATCATGTAAGGTAATTTCAGATTACACCTGGCCAGTGTAATTGTGATCTTACAGGTACATGTTTGAACTGAAATATCTTGTTATATGGGGTATGTGCTTATGTGTATATTAACCTTGTTTGAATCTACAGAATGGCAAGCGGTACTAGACAAACGAATCGGGGCGGAGGAAATCCTAATAGAACAAATCCAACAGTTGGGACAAGGGGACGAGGGGGAGAAAGAGGTAGGGGCAGAACTGGAGGCAGAGTTCAGGGGCGAGGTACCGAAATTGTTACACGAAATGATTTGACGGCGGAAATGGGAAGACTTCAAGCCAATATACAAGCTATGTTCGATAGAACTCGTCACACTGAAACTGGAATACCAGATCCTAGTCTGGAAGACGAAATGCCCATTACACATACTGTCATACCGGTGCCAAGGAAGTGTGACTATAAAATGTTTTTAAATTGCAAACCCCCGACATATTCAGGAGAAAGAGATCCAGTGAAGGACATGAGGTGGCTGAAAGAGATAGAAGCTGTCTTCAGGACCAACAAGTGTGTAGAAGAAGATAAAGTGCTATACGGAGCCGCGATGTTGAAGGCAGATGCTCTATTTTGGTGGGAGGCTCATATTACCTCTAGAGGATCTGATGTGTACTCAACTTTTACTTGGGACGAATTCACAACAGCTTACCAAGAACAGTTTTGTCCTCAAGCAGCAGTTAGACAACTGGAAGAGGAATTCATGAACCTACATCAGAGAATTTTATCGGTTAGGGATTACACTGCTCGCTTTCTGGAGAAGTCTCGCTTTGCGGAGTACTATGTTGCCATGGAGGCTCTGAAGATGGAAAGGTTTATTTTCGGGTTAAATTTAGAAATTAGAAAGCTAGTGATTGCAAAAGGACCCGATACCTTCTCAGCCGCAGTAGATGCCGCGGAAAATGTGGAACGGGATAATAGGAGAGACGTTGGTGATAAGAGTGTTGGGAAAAGAAAATTGGAAGAAATGAAGTACGGTTTGGAGGAATACGAATCCCCGAGGTTTGATAGTCATTCACCTTTCAGACCAGCTGAAAGACCATGTCCAAAATGCAATCGTGTTCATTAAGGAAACTGTTATGTGGACTCCCGAAAATGTTACAAGTGTGGGAAGATTGGTCACATTGCTAAAGACTGTCATGTAACTCGATTATGTTTCGTTTGCAATTCCCCTAATCATGTTCAGTTAGACTGTCCATGATGGAAAGTACAGCAGGGTAGTATGACGGTGAGACCAACGGGTGTTAGGTCGGGAGAGGTACAAAGGTCTGGGGTACCGAAAGCAAAAGGTCGTGTCTTTCAAATGACAACACAAGAAGAGGAGGAAATTCTGGATGAGGTTACAGGTACATTTCTAATAAACTTTATACGTGCTAAGGTGTTATCTGATATTGGTGCAAGATGATTATTGGTATTCCCGTGCTTTTGTTACTTATCTGTGTTAGAGATATAGGTGGGTGTGGGGTGTCTATTCAGTTAGTTACTATGACTTGGTTTGAGTTCAAGGTGGTAGTGAAAACTAGGTAATCGTACCTTTTTGCCTAACCGAATTCCGGGACGGAATTCTTTTAAGGGGGAGATAATGTAATATCCCGGGTAAGTTCGTTAGTTAAAATCCCTTTTCGTTAAGTTTAGTTAACTTTAAAGTTTAATATTAGGGTAAGTTTGGGTAAATTATAAGTTTAGGGGTGTTTGGGGCATTGTTGAGAAGTTCAAGGTCTAAAATGAAAAACTAGGTTTGATATACCCTTTAGAACTTCAGATATTTTCATAACTCAGTAATTCAGAAAATATCAGCTGAAGGTGTGTGTGTGTTTTGGGAAGAAAAGAAGAAAAAGAAGAAAAGCTAGGTTAAGGCTTCAATTGGTGTACTTAGAAGTGATTCAAGGTATGGTTCCTTTACATTTTATGTTGGTAATTGCTATTAGATAGTTCCTATCGGAGTAGAATCATAGATTTCATGGTTTGGGTTGATTCAGCCGAATTCTGGGTAGAAAATGCATAAACAGACAGTGGTTTCCGGATAGAATGAATGTGTCCGGATACTTTTGTTGGTAGTATACGGGTAGCTTTGTTGATGGTGTCCGGACGAGTCAAGTATCCGGGTAAGTTCCTTTTGTTATACGTTTCCGGATGGAATGGGATACCTGATGGTATCTGGATTGCTTTGTTGTCCGGAATGTCTGTTATCCGGATTAAATGTGATGTCCGGATAGTTCAGGTTGTCCGGATTACCTTGCTGTCCGGAAAGTTGGGCTGTCCGGGTTGTTTTGGGCTGTCCGGGAACTATAGCTGTTAGGTCGTTTTGATGGCGAGAGTTAGGTAGATTTATCTAGAGTTCATAGCCTGCTGATATGTTTAATGTGTTCAATTGGTAAGGGGATATTTGTATTTAATCTGTTTCAGATTCTGTGGATTTGGATTGAAAGACTGAATCTTTTGGAGAAAGGGTTGGAAGTGTTTTTGGATAAGCGATCGAGGTGAGTTTTACTTTAAAACGTTTTCAACTGGAATACATATATGTGTGGTTCGAGAATGTGATAAATGGTGTGATTATGTGTGTTTATGTTGAAATATAATATATTGAGATATTGTATTTACCTAAGAATTATACTATATAAGAATACGACTGGCCGGGCTTAGGACCGGTGTGTTGGCTGTAATATTCGTACAGTGTTGTTGGCTGTAATTGTTGTACAGTGAAGTTAATTGATTAGTTGGCTTGCTACCAACTAATTTGGCCATGGGAATGAGGAGAGGAACACGATGCACAAGTCTTGCTTGGTATTTAATCTTTGTGGTATACGTGTGTTTTATAAAAGAAAAAGGATTTCTAAATTGACAGGGATTATCTCACTAGACCGTTTGGTCTAACCCTCATTTTCCTTTCAAAAATATGTATTCCAGGTCAAGGATCTTTTGTTAGCAAAGGGAAGAATAAAGCATACGAGGCGGTTGATAGCTGGCGAAGACTAGGATATGTTTACGTTTTTGTATTGTATAGTTTCGAGACATTGGGACCGAATGTGAATTATTATGTATTTTGTTATGAAAGTAACGACGTTATGTATGACATGTTAAATGATGTATATTATGTATGTTATGGGATAACGGGTCGTTACATTATCTTCTCCACCGTGATCTCATCACTGCTTCCCATTATGAAAATATTTGGCATCTAATCAATCTTAGACGTTGACACCAAGTCTGACGAGTTTGTGGTCATTCCCCGTACCACTCCCTCCAGTGTCTCTTGTACCATGTTCCCCAATCATAGTACTATCGTATCGTGTTTCTATGGAACTCCCATATGTCCCATAGTCTCACTCCTTGAGGTCTAGTTGCGATTTCATAGACCCCTTTTACAATGGCCAAATAAATGGGTGACCTGGTCACTAGCCCCATACACATCACATATAGTATATGACTTTTTGCTATCATGTTGGTCTCTTTTCATTATAAGTACACCCTTAATGTCCCACTATGCTTGGTGGGTCTTCACTTCTTTTTATTCCCGTCATGTAATAAAATTTGGTGGCATATACCCTTTACAATGCCTTCTTATTCACGCTAACCTCAACCTTTGTCTTTCTACTAGTTTGGTTGTCAAGGCGACACTCGTAACTAATTACCGCCATTAGTATAAGTACCCTTCAAGATATCACCACGGCGTTCACTAATTGAGTCTTTTCTAAATCACATCCATTCTAACACCTCAGACCTTTTTACTTGTATTGAACATCTTAACATATGTTGTTTGCAAGAATCATAACGCTCTTACCACCCAAACTAGCCCTGGCCTCACGTCCTATCACAGACTCGTCTTTAAGACGCTTATATTTGTCCCCAAGAACATCATTGTAATTATAGATGTTTCGTGTCAACCTCACAGTTGCTTCATTTCCAACTCTATAACCATATATGTTGAGAATCTGCACAATTAACTTAATCTCTATCACTCCAACTATTAACTAGTCCATGGGACAATCCCTCATCCGAGCATACCTTACATGAACCATCCATTGGTCTCCCATTTCCTACAATCACCACCACTAAATCAATCATGAGTTATCATAATATAAGATATCGCCAATTAGAATCTTATATCACATTCATATTCTTAATCCGGTGATTTAAGCTTAAGTTACCGGTTGCCACATATTCCATTTTGCTTAAACCACTTTTCCAAAGTTCGTTATGAACCAATCTTCAGCACACTTTGACCCATTCACTAAGTTCAACTCTAGGCTAACAGTACCTAGCCCACCCTATTTGCATTCCTTAATATTCTTCCCAGTTTAAGCTTAGGGGTTGTTTACTTGCTCTTTCCGGGTAAGTGCTGTCCGGGTAAGAGTGCTGTCCCGGGTAGGTGATGTCCGGGTAAGATTGTTTACCAAGTGGTTTTTGGTAAGTGCTTACCGACAAAAAAATGACCATTTTAACCCTTATGTAATTATATGCTAAATTAAATGTAATTATTTCTATTATAAATCATTTAGTGGAAAAGAAAAAACAAACTTCCTATTTTAAATAATTGTTTACCAGCAATATACTCTTTTCTATATAATTAACTGCCAAATTAGACAACAAAATATAACTTTCATACTTCAAAATAAACTATGGAACATATTAATAGTCATTCACATTTAAATACAAACGGAATACGAAACATTAATATCAAAAAGAAATTGTTTGTTTTTTCATCCAGATAAAATAAAAATTAATTTGAAGCATTTGAAAACAATTGAGTTGCAATCTGATCCCGCAAATTAGCCATATATCCATTGTCTTGAGAAACCCCCCATTGTACTTCAACATTTTCTTCTTCATTGCCTCCTCCATGTTCCTCTTCCGCAGTAAACATGGCACCCTCATCGTATTCCATAAACAACTGATCTTGGAAATTGCATCTTCTTATAAAAATATGGATTGCAAAACAAGCAACCACAACCTCAATTTGTTTTGGAAAAGGATAAGAAGCCATTTGTTTCAAAATTGGGAATCTTGCTTTCAAAACGCCATACACACGTTCAATAACGTTTCTAAGTTGTGCATGTGCATGATTAAACCTTTCCTCTTTAGTTACCGCACGTCTGCGTCGAAAATCAGCTAACCAATGCCTCATGTTGCGATAAGGAGTCAAAAATCCACGTGTATTTGGGTATGCAGCGTCACAAAGATAATATTTATCTACATTTATAAATACAATTAAAAAAACACGGGAAAATAATAATATCTCACTATTAGAAAACAATAATACATACTTGGCGGAGGAAACGGAAATCTCGAATTTGGATCAAATGCAACTTCCCTCAAAACTCTAGCATCATGTGCAATGCCTTCCCATCCAGCCCAAACATATGTGAATATCATATTAAAATCACACATTGCTAAAACATTTTGAAAGCAATCACCTCTTCCTCTTCCTCTTCCTCTTCCTCTTCCTTTTCCTCTTCCTCTTCCTCTATATCTTGCTTGTTGATTTAGGGGCACAACTGCGTGTATCAAAGTTCCATCTAGTACACCTATAGCCCCCTGTAAAAAAACCGCAAATTATATATGATACTTGTTTGGGCAAAATTTCACCAGTCTCGACCACGACCAATAAAGGTAAGACACATGTTATGAACTATATCTTGTATTAAGACAAGGTCCCGACAAAGACCCAAAAAACCTCCGTCGTCCCTCCTAAAAGGTAAGTCGAGAATTCCTCACGACACTCGACCTCGACGTCGCTTACTTCGCACGACCGTCGCGTAGAATCATGTGACCTCGACCGACTAACGCGTTATATGACTGTTATATTTGTTCAGTGATTAATGCAGGAGTCAAAGTCATTAATGGACAACGGCTATAACCGACGAAATCAGTTATGAGCATCTAATCCCACATTGAAGACGACGACCGTTACAACAATCATCAAAGATCTTAATGATTCAATTAAAATAATCCGAAGACTATAAATCCCAAGTTCAATCCTCAGTTTCAAGACATCGAATAACACAGGGAGAGAGATAGAACAAGAACATCGAACAATAGAAGATAAGCATCCCAGCTCAGAAGAACACTACAAGCAAAGAACTCTCACTCGAAGAATCGCTCCCGACGCATGACAATTATACACGACTTTCACTCTCGACCAATAGTTTACACGTTGTTTTCACACACGACGCACACTGTTGTTACATTTCAAACACCTGTACTTTACATTTCGAAGTCTTTTCCTTCATTTGTATTGTTATATATGTACGATCGACACCTGGAACACCAAGGACATCGCCCCTAATTGGCGACCATAGGGCAGCGACGACATCCACTGTCGTCCGCAGGTTTTTTCCTCGTTGAGGTTTTTCCTCGTGGTTGTAGCAAAGGATTTGATGACACAGGAAATACATCAACGAGGAAAAAACCTGCGGACGACAGTGGATGTCGTCGCTGCACTATGGTCGCCAATCAGGGGCGATGTCCTTGGTGTTCCAGGTGTCGATCGTACAGAGATTACAATACAAATGAAGGAAAAGACTTCGAAATGTAAAGTACAAGTGTTTGAAATGTAACAACAGTGTGCACCGTGTGTGAAAACAACGTGTAAACTGTTGGTCGAGAGTGAAAGTCGTGTATAATTGTCGTGCGTCGGGAGCGATTCTTCTAGTGAGAGTTCTTTGCTTGTAGTGTTCTTCTGAGCTGGGATGCTTATCTTCTATTGTTTGATGTTCTTGTTCTATCTCTCTCCTTGTGTTATTTGATGTCCTGAAACTGAGGATTGAACTTGGGATTTATAGTCTTCGGATGATTTTAATTGAATCATTAAGATCTTTGATGATTGTTGTAACGGTCGTCGTCTTCAATGTGGGATTAGATGCTCATAACTGATTTCGTCGGTTATAGCCGTTGTCCATTAATGACTTTGACTCCTGCATTAATCACTGAACAAATATAATAGTCATATAACGCGTTAGTCGGTCGAGGTCGCATGATTCTACGCGACGGTCGTGCGAAGTAGGCGACGTCGAGGTCGAGTGTCGTGAGGAATTCTTGACTTACCTTTTAGGAGGCACAACGGAGTTTTTTTGGGTCTTTGTCGGGACCTTGTCTTAATACAAGATATAGCTCATAACATGTGTCTTACCTTTCTTGGCCGTGGTCGAGACTGGTGAAATTTTGCCCAAACATATAGCATGGATCCTAAGAGCAATATTCAAGAACAGTCGGATCTTGATGACATTAGGAGGTTAGCTAAAATCCCTGCGTGGGTCGAATTAATTTGCGCAGGTCAGATTCGATCGAACGAATGTCCCGAGGGTTATATCGTGATATACGAATATCCCTTTAAGATTGGCTTTGAATGGCCCAACTCACCTCTAGCTAAGGCTTTTATGCTAGAATTTGACTTAGCACCGGGTCAGTTAATGCCCCAGTTTTGGCGAGTTGTACAAGTGATCGAGCGTGTCACTAAGAATTGGGAATCTCCCATGAATGTACGCGACCTCCTTTTGGCTTATCAAGCCAAGAAGGATGGGAGTCATCGCTGCAGTTTATACTCTAGACTTAAAGGTGATCGGGTTCTGGTCCTTAGGACTGCTGTGAACGATCGCGGGTGGAAGACTCGGTATGCATTTGTACGTAAGTCGACCCTTGACTCTGAGAGTGATTGGATTAGGGCCAGCTGGAATACATCGGGTGAGCTTTGTACTTTTTTGTTGTCTGTCGTCTGCGTTTTTTTGGTTTTTAACTTGTTTTTTATATGTCGACAGCCATAAAGTTCGAGGACGTGAAACCTTATGCTAATTCTTAAGCAAAGATCGACGCGTTCTTAGAGTTCAGCACTGGGGAACGGTCGTTTGTCGTACGACAATTGGTGGACGACGACGAAGATTTAGTATACTTAAGAGAAAATCAGGGGGAGAAACGTGAGGAAGAAGGGGAGTCGAAAGAAGAAAGGGAGATGACTGGTAAGCGTACCTTCTTATTTCTTTAATTCGATTCTTATTCCCTTGATTTTTATAATTTTTATTCTTCTGTGGTTTCCAGGGGAGTCTCAACCACGGATGTCACGTGTCTCTGCTAAAAGAGCAGCTGAGCTCGAGCTTGCTCGTAAGGGCAAGGAGCAGAGGCAGAAGCTTATGTCTGCTGGTCCAGATGTTCCGAAGAAGACGCGGACGACGATTCCGAGGGAACCGTCTTCGGGAGTTCACGACTCGTGTAGAGTCGTTACGCCTGAGAAGGCGAAGGTCGCATCGCCCTAGAAGTCGTCTTCTGATGCGATCGCTGCGACACCTATTAGTTCTGCGCCTCCGGCGGAAACAGTGAAGTCCCCGTCAGCCACGTCGGATCCTTTGTCGGCCGAAAAGGGCAAGGATCAGCCGACGGGAGGGGCTAAGGTCACGACGGTTAATTTTACATTGTCGTCGGACTTTATGGCCAGCAGTGTCCTGGACGGGATGAACCTATTTCCTCACCTGGGGAAATGTCTGCTCCCTTCTTTCAGGGAGCGTTTCGTGGGATTTCCTATCGAGGAGACGGGAGCTCATGTCGTCGGGCTGGCTTTCATGGTAAGTCTTTCTTTCAAGACTTGGTTCGTTTGTCGGTGTCGTTGTTCGTTGTCGGTGTCGTTGTTCGTTGTCGTATGTTTATTTACAATATTTGTTTTATAATTTTGCAGGCGTTCCAGGCTTCCCTAGCTTTGCGGGGTGAGACAATGAAGATAAAGGATCTAATGTCTGCTGCACACGAGAGGGAGAACACGACGTTGGATAGGGCGAAGGTCGCCGCAGAGCGTGAAGAGGCTCTGTCAAAACGTCTCGATGACGCCTTGAAACATCTAGAGGCCGTTGGACGTGCAAAGGATGAGGCCAATCATCGCTTGATACAGACCCTGTCCATGGTTGCCGATCAGAGGGAGGAGATGGACAAAGTTAAGGAATCCTTGGCTGCGATTACAAAGGAAGCCGAGGATTCTAAGTCCAAGGTGGAGAGTCTGGAGAAAGAGGTGCAAGCTGCTAAGGACGAGGGTAAGTCCGTTTTTGCTATAGCTCGCCTGACTGCTAGGGCAGCGATCATGAGGCGACATCTGTTGGGGAAGGATCCTCTTGCTTCGGCGTCGGAAGAGCTCGATATTTACTTGAAGGGCGTCGGGACTGTGAGAGACCTTGATTCGGATGACGAGAAGGACGTCGAGGAGGAGGTGGTAGACGAAGGTCTTCAGGGCGGGACCTCAGGCAAGGATGCGACTGATGCCCCTCCTCAAATCTAACCGCAAAAATTCTTTACTTTTGTTTTTACCGATCGACCGTTGGTGGTCGAGATGTAATTGACGGTTTATTCGGTGAATGAAATTTGGGCTTCTTTTGAACTTGTGCTTTATAAAATATCACATCGACTGTCAAATTCATAAAAAAATATACAAGGAATCATGCGACTTAGGCATCTATTGTAACACAATAATTGGAACGTAAGCCAATAGACTTTTAAATCGTGTATATAAATATAAGCACATGCGACTAAAACATACATTCTGAGTATAAAATTTTTTTTCTATGTCAAGAAACTTACATCATGAGATTGCTAGACCTCGCGATCGTACGACTAAGTCGTGCGATTAATTCGAATCATGTGCCCCTGTAGAAGGATGATCAAGTCATAGACCTGATCGTTTATGTCGTGCGACCTTGCGAAACTAGAGTCGTTTGATTATTGTCGTGCGATTCTGCGGAATAAACAATGTCAGAGGTTGGTCGTTGGCTAACCAACGACCCTCCCATGCTTAAGTCAGTAACCGTCGTAGTTAAAAAATCGTATGAAAAAATAGAAAAGGGTTTCGAAGACGTACCTTTTCTGACGCGTCGTGCCCAACTACGTGGGACGTCTTGATTATTGCTACCATTTTGCCCCCTTGTGGCGATTTTAAGACGATACACTAAATGTCGTCGTAAGTTGCCACAATAGAAGGTCTATTTTCGCGGCTTCAGGGTAGTTTTATAGCAATCACGAGCGACTTTCGGCTCACTTTTTATCTCTTAGATTCCCCACGGCGTAGGGAACTTCAGAGTCTGATGATACGTCGAGGGATCGGCCTTCATCTCATGGATCCATGGTCGGCCTAAGATGATGTTATAGGACGACGCCCAGTCGATGACGCTGAACTTGGTCTGCTTGTTGATTCCTCTGGCGTAGACTGGCAAGATGATATCTCCAAAGGTGCTCGTCGCTTCTCCATTGAAACCGACCAAAGTTGTCGAACGTCGGGTGATTTCCGAACGATCGATTCCCATGGCCTTGACGGTGTCAATGAAAATGACGTTCGCTGAACTGCCCCCATCGATCAAGACTCGACGGGTTAAACAATTACCAACCGTGAGTTGAATGATCAACCCGTCATGATGTTTCTGATATGAGTCGTCGAGGTCGTCTTGGTCGAATACGATCTTCATAGCTTCCAACTCCAAATCTCCTTTAGGCCTTGATGAATGCGAGACAGGCTGATCGTCAGGTGCTTGACTGGCGTGACGCTTGGCCGCGGAGTACGTCAGACCACATACGTCGGAGCCACTAGTGATACAATTGACGACTTTCGCATGCTCGGGGGTTGGCGGTCGAACGTCGTTAGCTGGGGTAACGACGTCATCGATGATATCTTTGAGATTTCCTTTCGGGACATGATACGCTAGTTCTTTTTTGAGAGCTATGCAATCATCCATCACATGACCATGGTTGACATGAAAGTCACACCATTTAGATTTGTCTTTCTTAGCGTCGTCCTGATCGGACTTCTTTGGCCATCGAATAGTCGCCTGGGCAGTCTTCAGAGCTTCGACCAAATCTTTAGTGGATCCTTTGAATCCATAAGAGGATATCTTGGGATACTGAGGAAATTTGGTCGCGGTCTTAGCCTCTGCTTTCGTCTTGAATCGGACGTTCGAGATCTGGCGCGCGGGCTCTATTTTGGAAATTGCTTTTGTCTTGAACTCAGGCTTTTTCACACCTAACGACCTTTTGTCGTCGGTATGCTTGCGACGAAAGGCAGCGTCGTCCTCTACTCTCATGTACACTAGGGTTCGAGCTCGGACGTCTTCAAAATTCTCTAGAGGATACTTAGTCAGGTCAGTGTACAAACCTGAGCTGTCGTCTAGACCACACTTTTAGGCTTCAATTGCAGTCTTGACGTCACAATTGCGAATGCTGATCATCTCCACATTGAATCGATTGAAATAACTGCGGATAGACTCATTGGTCTTCTGCACGACGTAATACAGGTCACCGGTCTGCTTCTCCATCTTGCGACTGCTGGCGAATTGCTGGGAGAATTGGTTGACCAATTCAGCGAACGACCCGATGGACTTGGGTTTGAGATTGATCAACCATTGGAGAGCAGGACCGGTGAGAGTCGCACCGAAGCTTTTGCACATACAGACCTCCTGATACATGTGTGGGATCGAGATCGTCCACATGATATGCTTATACTGTGCGACGTGCTCTGTTGGATCGGTCACTCCCGAATACTTGGGTGTGAAGGCGGGGACGTTGTATTTCTTTGGGAACTCAACGGTCGCGATCTCATCGACGAAGGGTGATGCCTGATATCCTGATCGAGGCTCGACGTCGACGGGCACGGCTGCCCCAGGTAGCTTGGCGAGCAAAGATAGGACGCGCTAGTTCTGATCTTCTAGCATTTTCAATCGCTGGGCGACGGGGTCATTGGGGTCGAGATTTGCCCCTGCTTGCGGATTGATTCCTGAACTGGTGCCATTGCCATGCGATGAGCCATTGGTGTCTCCGTTGAAAGAAACAAAATACGGCTGCGACCCATTCCGAAACGGCTGCGACCCATTTTGCATGGGTGGTGGCCTTATATGCTGAGGAGGAACCGTCCCGAACTGGGGATTTGGATTGAACGGTCCCGGCTGCTGGTTCTACATGAACGGACCTGGATGCTGATTCTGAGCGAACGGACCTGATCCTGGACCTGGATTATGCGCGAATGGTCGAGGACCATTCTGACCGAACGATCCTTGGCCTGGATTCTGAATGAATGGCCTAGGACCATTCTGAGGTCCAAAGGGATTCCTTAATCGTGCGATCTCCTCAGCTGCTCTGCGACTTTTCTCTGCCATGGCGTTGATTTGATTTCGAGCGACTTCAAGCTCCTGGTACATCTAGGCGATGACATGTTGCTGATCTCCAGGGGCTGCCATTTTCCTGAAACAGAGAACAAAGAAAACTCCAAGAAACCGTTAGCAAGACTCACGTTTGTCGAGGATTTTCTCTAGATGAGGTCCCACGGATGGCGCCAAACTGTTAATGCCAAAAATCGCACCAAAGGGACAACTTAAGGTCGATGTGGACTTTAATAGCTAAAGAAAAGAATCGTTCGACAAAGGCGTGCGACAAAGACAAAAATGTAAATAAGACAAAGGATTTGATGACGCGGGAAAAACCTCAATGAGGAAAAAACCTGTGGACGACAGTGGATGTCGTCGTTGCACTATGGTCGCCAATCAGGGGCGATGTCCTTGGTGTTCCAGGTGTCGATCGTATAGAGATTACAATACAAATGAAGGAAAAGACTTCGAAATGTAAAGTACAAGTGTTTGAAATGTAACAACAGTGTGCGTCGTGTGTGAAAACAATGTGTAAACTGTTGGTAGAAAGTGAAAGTTGTGTCTAATTGTCGTGCGTCGGGAGCGATTCTTCGAGTGAGAGTTCTTTGCTTGTAGTGTTCTTCTGAGCTGGGATGCTTATCTTCTATTGTTCGATGTTCTTGTTCTATCTCTCTCCCTGTGTTATTTGATGTCTTGAAACTGAGGATTGAACTTGGGATTTATAGTCTTCGGATGATTTTAATTGAATCATTAAGATCTTTGATGATTGTTGTAATGGTCGTCGTCTTCAATGTGGGATTAGATGCTCATAACTGATTTCGTAGGTTATAGCCGTTGTCCATTAATGACTTTGACTCCTGCATTAATCACTGAACAAATATAACAGTCATATAACGTGTTAGTCGGTCGAGGTCGCATGATTCTACGCGACGGTCGTGCGAAGTAGGCGACGTCGAGGTCGAGTGTCGTGAGGAATTCTTGACTTACCTTTTAGGAGGGACGACGGAGGTTTTTTGGGTCTTTGTCGGGACCTTGTCTTAATACAAGATATAGCTCATAACATGTATCTTACCTTTCTTGGTCGTGGTCGAGACTGGTGAAATTTTGCCCAAACATATAGCATGAAGCTCAACCCGATGAAATGTTCCTTTGGCGTCAGTGATGGGAAATTCCTAGGATATATGGTCACTCGCCGAGGCATCGAAGCCAATCCCGACCAGATCAAAGCCATTGTCGAGATCAAATCTCCTCGAAATTTCAAAGAAGTCCAAAGGCTCACTGGTCGGGTAGCAGCTCTAAACAGGTTTATCTCTCGATCCTCAGATAAATGCCATCTGTTTTATAATGTTCTCAGGAAAAAAGAGGCTTCGATTGGACCGACGATCATGAGCAGGCATTGCAAAAGCTCAAAGAATACATGACGTCGCCTCCCTTATTGTCGAAACCCCACGATCATGAAATCTTGCAACTATATCTGGCCGTTAGTCCAAACTCGGTAAGTGCTGTCCTAGCACGAGAAGATGAAAACAGCAACTTCCAATCTATTATGTAAGTAAATCTCTTCTGGACGCAGAAACCAGGTATTCCTCTATGGAAAAATTGCTCTTGTCGCTAGTCACAGCTGCTAAAAAACTGCGACATTATTTTGAGTCGCATCCCATTACTGTCGTAACTAACTTCCCTCTTAAGTCTGTCTTAAGAAAACCTGAGTTGACAGGTCGCTTAGCAAAATGGAGCATATATCTCGGCAGCTATGACATTGACTTCAAGCCCAGGACCGCGATCAAGTCACAAGCCTTGCCATACTTAATTGCTGACTTCAGCCCTGAATTGGAGAAAGAAGCAGAGCTCGAGGTATCGACTGTGGCGACTCACGACAACGTGCCCTGGATCTTACACGTCGATGGGTCATCCAACATTAGAGGCTCAGGACTAGGCGTCGTCTTAAAGTCGCCACATGGGGGCAAGATGGTATACTCAGTTCGATGCGATTTCAAGACTACCAACAACGAAGTTGAATACGAAGCTCTGATCATAGGAATGAATATGGCCTACGACTCGGAGGCAACTGCGTTACATGTCAAAAGCGACTCTCTCCTGGTGGTGAATCAGATCAATGGGGAGTTCGCGGCCAAAGATTCAAAAATGACAGCATATCTAAAGGTGGCAAAAGAAATTACCGAAAATTTTAAATCTTTTTTCGATTGAACAAATTCCAAGGGACCAGAATACTCAAGCCGACGCTTTAGCAAATCTCGGGTCTGCTTTAGTCGAACCTATATTCGACGCCATTCCCATGATCCATCTGGCGACATCGTCTATCGAAAACATCGATGTCGTCCAGATCGAGGACGAAAAAGATGATTGGTCGTGCGACATTCAAAATTTCCTTATGCACGACCAACTCCCAGAAGACAAGATGGAAACCCGGAAGATCAGATTCAAAGCATCTAAATATACCATAATTGGAGATAAGCTCTATCGACGATCATCGACAGGATTAAACCTAAGATGCGTCATTAGCAAGAGTCAGGTCCAAAAAATCCTTCACGAGATGCACGACGGCGAATGTGGCAATCTGTAACGTCCCAAAAATTACAAGCAAATTTAAAATTTTAAAATAAACATTTCATTTATAACAACTCATTAAATGATCCCAACGTTTCGTTTACAAACACATAATTATTATCTTTGTAAAATAAAACCAGCGGAATAAACGTTTAATTATTAAACCATAAAGCAACCAGCTCTCCTCGCGCGCCAGTGTGTACCCGTCACGCCTTAGAGCCACTCGCACCTGAAACCACAATTTATTGGGAAAGGGTAAGCACGAAGCTTAGTGAATTCAAACACCATAAATAATACAGTTATTCCACACTACCCCTAAAACAGATAGTGACACATAACGATCATACAGGTCTACGAACAAATCATAAACATGTATATCCACAACCACCCACCTAAAAGGCACAAGTCGGTCCCACCGACCACATGATAACATCTTCGGCCCCGCCGAATCCCCGGTCCCACCGAGTCTCTACGCCCCGCGTATAAAACCTCCGGCCCCGCCGAATCCCCGGTCCCACCGAGTCTCTACGCCACCCGCGTATAAAATCTCCGGCCCCGCCGGATCCTCGGTCCCACCGAGTTAACATGACAACATAGTATCAACTAGACACCCCACTATCTAGTTCCACAACACAATCACATAAAGCTACCACACACGTACTACAGCAATGATAAAACAACCGTTATTAGATATAGTGAGAGAACTCACCTCGTATGCGCGCCTAGCTTAACAACACAATTCAAGCTTCACAAATACGGTCACTTCCCAGCACCTAAACGCATGTTAAAACGTGTCAATACGAGACTCGGACCCTATGACACGACACACGCTTAAACCGTCACTAAAACTAATTTCCGTTCTCACAAAACAGGTCTGTTCGGGACCTGTTTCGACCCCTTTAAACCCAGAAAAATCCCAATATTAATTCATGACCAGAAAGTCCTCTGAGTTAGGGTTCCAAGGACAAGTTATACGCCTCCTAACGATTTTTCTACAATTTACTACGGATTTTACAAAAACAGTTTCCAGAACAGCGAAATTCAGCACCTTTCAGTATAAAACGACAGTTTGACCCATGCTACGTCCCGAACTGGGTTTTGCACAAAACACAGAAAAGTTTCTAGACTCAAAAAGGGAATTTTTGACACTGGTTTCACCCCGAACCGAGTTACGAGCAGAAAGTTATGGTCTACACAAAACAGTGGCAGATTCCAGAATTTTTCACATGAAATGACGAATCACTGAACTTACGACCACTTTTTCATCTAGCTAGAGGCCGAATCAGTTTTCCGCTAAAACATGGAAAACGTGCCCGACCCCGAACTTGAACCGTGGGCGCCAGTTTCGGCTCAAACGGAGTTACGACGGAAAAGTTATGATCAAACGAAAACTGGACAGCACACTTAGAATTTACACAAAATCACGATTTATAAAAAAAAAACGGTTCAAGGCTTATTCGATTCGGGTTTGCGCGACCAGGTCACGGGTTATAGTTTCATGGTGACTAGGGTCTGGACTCGACCGCGCACCACCCACTGCCACCTCCAGCAGTGGTGGTCTCCGGCGGCGACGATTAAGGTTTACGAATTCAGCGATAACATATGAAACGAAACCCTTACCCTATCCCGACCTCCAGCATACTACGCGCAAACTGCCGCCACTCGCGGTGGCGCATGACGACGGCCACACCGCCGGCAGCCAAGGCTGCGGCGGCGATGGCGGTTCCGGTGGCGACGAAAAGAAGCAAACGAAAGGGAACTTACCCTACGACGGAACTCAGCAGCTAACGTACGGAAATCCCGATCACCGGCTGCTCCCTATCACTCTCGCTACTCTCTCTCTTGCTGCTGTCTCTCTCTCTCCTCGCTGCTCTCTCTCTCTCTTCTCGTCGGCAGGACCAGCGGCGCCGGCTGCTGGTGGTGGTCTCACGGTGGTCTGCGGCGGTCGTGAATAAGGAGAAGAAGATGGTAGGGAGGGTTTGGGTGACCGGAGGCAGCAGGGTGAGGGGGGAGAAGACGTTCGGCAGTTGGCGGCGAAAGAAAGGAAGTAGGGTTTTTTTGGGAGTGTTTCATTGTGACGAGAATAAGAGACGATGAGGGAAAAGGGGTCGGCTCAAAATTTGGCCAAACCCCATGCAAAACTTTTGCAACATTACAACATTGGTCCCTGCAGTTTAAGCTAATGACATTAAGACTCCTAAATCCTAAAATCTTAACGATAAGCTAACGCTGCTACCTTTCGATGAGTTCCGCTAACGAGACTCATTTTAAACATAATCAAATTGAGCAAAAGTATAATACGTACCGGGACACGAGCTTTACAACTCTCCCCCACTTGGATTAGACTTCGTCCCCGAAGTCTATGTCCGCAAACAGCTTCTAATAATTCTCTCGCATTTGATGATATCCCAAACTCAATCCACTTTCAAGCTCTAACCATTCTAAAGCTGCTCACCAGTATACCCTACAGGATACTCGATTACGATCCCTCCTATCATTAATTGACGATTAACTTCTACGAATTCTAATAGACTCCAAAGATTTTCAATAAATTATATTAACAAAACATCGACCCCCCGCCGAGCATCGGTCCAACCGATTACAATACAAAACATCGGCCACCCGCCGAACATCGGTCCAACCGATTACAATAACAAACATCGGCCACCCGCCGAACATCGGTCCAACCGATTACAATAACTCACATCGGCCACCCGCCGAACATCGGTCCAACCGATTACAATAACAAACATCGGCCACCCGCCGAACATCGGTCCAACCGATTACAATAACTCACATAAGCGTGGTATTATCCTAGACACTAACACAAATAGATATCCCCCACAACCAAATCAACTAACACACACGTAGGTCATTCCACCATAACCATCCATCACAAGTGATCATTTCAGGGTTACTACTACCGTCACCATGATTATCTTAAAATCGGCTACAACTCTCCGGTTATACTAAAGGTGTTTAGCCTCAAGCCCAAAAGTCGACACCTAGATATACCACCTACCTCAAAATGGTTGATGCGCATTTATTCTCTTAATAACAAAGGGCATCAATCCCTTAACCGATACTATTCGGCCTACAGTACTAACGCGCGTGGAATATCTACCTTCCACCGTCGACGTATCATCCACACTTGCTCTACGAAGCCAAGTCACACCGTATCGAGGATACACCTTGACGTCTACCTCCCAGGTAACGCCTCAAGACCCAGTACACCGGAACTACCTCCCAGGTAAGTGCCCACAACTATATCCTCCTAGTACCTACTGGAAAGTCTAGGTTAAAACACATGAATACCGGGGTCCCACCCCGAGATACCCAACCGACCATTACCAACGACTGACTAACGTGTCTAAGGATCCAGAGCAAACAGCCTACCAACAACATGCCTATTCCGGATTGACTCACTCACCCAAACATGTAAACACTCAACGTGCAAAGAATGCCAAACGGTGCGACAAAAACAACTCATCAACTAGACTCCACATCGAGCCATTAAAACCGGGCAATTGGCCCATGACTAACTCCAAGTCAAAACCGAGCAAAATGCTCCCCGCTTGCTAGACCCATAGGTCGGAAAATGCGTTTAAACAAAGTTTAAGCAAGCAATACTCTGAAATCAACCTTAGTCTCAGACTCAACACGGGTTAAACAAAAGAGTTTTCCAAAAGGACTCACACCCTAAAAATTCTCGAAATGACACATGACACTTAAAAGCACATTTCCCCAAATGGTTTACAAAATCATTTACAAAATATTTTCAACATCAGGATTTTCATCTCAAAAGATCGTATGTAATAAAACTACTATTACCTGATCGATAGTTACGCAAAACTGGACACGCTCGTCCCACATAGGAAAATCATGTTGAAAATCGTTCCATTGCAGTTCAGTTTACTCACACAAAAGCAAGCGTAAAAATAATTTCTTTAAAATGAACCGCCTCGATTCCAGTGTGGATTGACTCATGACGTGCACTTAAAGTAACCGCTTGACCTTAAACAGGGTGCGACAAAGGTGTGCACATAATTCAAAATAAGTTTCACGACATTTGATTCAAAAATTCTTCTTTTTAATCATAAAAATGACGTGGCACAGGGTTCGCCACAAATTTTTCGCGCGTCAGCTAATCACACAAAACGATGACACGGTTTACAAATATATTTTTGTTAAAACACAACTGTCTCGTGTAAGTTTCAAACTTGAAGACAGAAACCAGTCCGCTTCTATTAATTGGAAATATCGACTAAAACCTCATAAAATCTCAAACTGGGGGCAGGCATGCAAGCTTGTAACGCTTCCTCAAGTTTCGTACTTGGGACATATAACGTCAAAACATTATAGTTTAAAAATGTATTTATCGAAAATGCTCAAAATACTCGTTCCCTCCAAAGCAAAAGTTTTTAATTTCCCAAAAAAAATGATCGGTAATTCTAAATTAACCGAATGTCAAAAATCTACGCATTTATATTTCCAAAATATAACACATTGTAATCGTATGCATGATGTTCACAACATGAAAACACTCCTTGGATCAAATGGTCTTTCATTTCGACAAGAAGGAACTAAAACATTTTCATGCACGACTCGTTCATCAAAATGTCGAGAACAAAGGTTACCCCAGTATGCATACCCCTAAGTCGATAAATCGCATTTTCATGGAAATGTCAATAAAACCTTTAGCTGACTAAAAAGCGCACTAAACAACTCCTTATGAAATGTTACCAAAATTCCTCCATGCATCACTTATGTCACGCATGAATCAATCCACACACTAAACTATTTGCAATAAAACGCTTAGTAATACAAACTCTCGAACGAAAAGTTAAGCGACACTGGAATTCCAAACTCATTTTAAACAAATCACCAAAATAGCCTTTATACAGACATCGTGGAATGTAACTTTTCGTCTCAACTCTAACACATGTGGAGGAGTTCCAATGTTAGAGTCTCAATCCGTAGTCACTTACCCAACATCATAACCACCACCAAAACACGGATAACATCGTACCCGAAAGAACCGTTGGAAAAATAACGAAAATGAGACAAATTCTAACAAAGTTTGCACTCCCGTGATAAAACGATTTCATACACTTTCAAAACCATATTTCAAAATCTTGTGCGTGTGCTGAGCAGTTCCCAAAATTCCAAAACACCGTCCATACAAAGATTTGAAACACAAGAATTTGTTTATGCAATCTTATTTTCAAAATAACTTCGTGCATGACTCATTCGGCATTCAACGTCTTGACCCCTACTACTCCGAAACTCTTCGGTCTACTATTGTCATCCAGACATTTAAACCTCTGAAGGCAAGTTGGGAAATCACATCAAATCATCTTACGGGTTTTCCTCAAATCAAAGTCGGCCCTATGAGCCTATGACCCTAGCACAATCTTCCATCTTGGCCCGAAATGATCTGCTTACAACAAATATCATCCTTATCGTCACTCCAAGTGACTAATATTAGAATCGTCTTTCTATTCCAACGACTACTAGTTTAGGACCTTCATCACTACCCCCAACGATCATCACCTCAAAACACTTCGAGTACACACCTGTACTAGTAGGTTTACTATAGTTGTTCCTCCTTGTGATGGCTATTCTGGGTAGACAATACAACGCGTTATTAGCACATAATAACTCATACTAACAACACTCACGCTCAACTCCTTGGATTCCTCGTGACTCCCCCGACTCGAGCATTGATCCTGTGCTTCCGGTAGTAGGAGCTCTACTACTACCATCCACACCTATCATCGCCCGTTCCGAGTTCCATCCCAAGGGGTCCAAGTAGTTTCTCGCCGAAACTATACACATATGCCCGCACCGGCATATGTACACACTCTTCCTAGCTCCCTAGGAATTCCATCCAAACCACTACCCTTGCTACTGCCAAATCCCTAATAGCAAGCAGCCGACATGCAATACAGTGTAATAAGCACCAAGCAATTTAGCATACATACTCCTATGTTCTAGAAAGCAATCTAGCACACGTACTCATACATAAACACCCTTCCCAGCTCTCTAGGAACTTCCTCTTATCCCACTACCCTTGCTACTACCGAATCCCTACTAATTATAACGGGTGACCTCGCGAATACCCGATTATATGCAGTGCGAAACAAATAGACAGTCGAATACAAGACTCTATCCTAGAACGGTTGGACTCAAACAAGAGCTGCGCAATAGAACTAAATCGAATATTCTAAGGCTATAAATCTCTTACTGCATACAACCTAGAGGGCATCCACTTAGTAACCTATCATAATTAGCATAAATTCCTAATAGCAAGTAGTTCAACATACAGCATAGTGTCAACAACAGGCAATCTAGCATGCATACTCTATGATCTAGAAAGCAATAAAACACTAAGTGCTGTACCTTTTCCCCTGGCTCCGGCTGACTGTACACACTGCGCCATCGATCACCGTTTCTCCAACGGGTTTTCCTTTCTTTTATTTTCCAAAAATTTTAAAGAAAATTTTATAGCCGCAAACTTGAGATCAAACACACCGAGGTGCATTTGATTCACTCAAGCTGTGCTCTGATACCAAGTTGTAACGTCCCAAAAATTACAAGCAAATTTAAAATTTTAAAATAAACATTTCATTTATAACAACTCATTAAATGATCCCAACGTTTCGTTTGCAAACACATAATTATTATCTTTGTAAAATAAAACCAGCGGAATAAACGTTTAATTATTAAACCATAAAGCAACCAGCTCTCCTCGCGCGCCAGTGTGTACCCGTCACGCCTTAGAGCCACTCGCACCTGAAACCACAATTTATTGGGAAAGGGTAAGCACGAAGCTTAGTGAATTCAAACACCATAAATAATACAGTTATTCCACACTACCCCTAAAACAGATAGTGACACATAACGATCATACAGGTCTACGAACAAATCATAAAATGTATATCCACAACCACCCACCTAAAAGGCACAAGTCGGTCCCACCGACCACATGATAACATCTTCGGCCCCGCCGAATCCCCGGTCCCACCGAGTCTCTACGCCCCGCGTATAAAACCTCCGGCCCCGCCGAATCCCCGGTCCCACCGAATCCCCGGTCCCACCGAGTCTCTACGCCCCGCGTATAAAACCTCCGGCCCCGCCGAATCCCCGGTCCCACCGAGTCTCTACGCCACCCGCGTATAAAATCTCCGGCCCCGCCGGATCCTCGGTCCCACCGAGTTAACATGACAACATAGTATCAACTAGACACCCCACTATCTAGTTCCACAACACAATCACATAAAGCTACCACACACGTACTACAGCAATGATAAAACAACCGTTATTAGATATAGTGAGAGAACTCACCTCGTATGCGCGCCTAGCTTAACAACACAATTCAAGCTTCACAAATACGGTCACTTCCCAGCACCTAAACGCATGTTAAAATGTGTCGATACGAGACTCGGACCCTATGACACGACACACGCTTAAACCGTCACTAAAACTAATTTCCGTTCTCACAAAACAGGTCTGTTCGGGACCTGTTTCGACCCCTTTAAACCCAGAAAAATCCCAATATTAATTCATGACCAGAAAGTCCTCTGAGTTAGGGTTCCAAGGACATGTTATACGCCTCCTAACGATTTTTCTACAATTTACTACGGATTTTACAAAAACAGTTTCCAGAACAGCGAAATTCAGCACCTTTCAGTATAAAACGACAGTTTGACCCATGCTACGTCCCGAACTGGGTTTTGCACAAAACACAGAAAAGTTTCTAGACTCAAAAATTTGACACTGGTTTCACCCCGAACCGAGTTACGAGCAGAAAGTTATGGTCTACACAAAACAGTGGCAGATTCCAGAATTTTTCACATGAAATGACGAATCACTGAACTTACGACCACTTTTTCATCTAGCTAGAAGCCGAATCAGTTTTCCGCTAAAACATGGAAAACGTGCCCGACCCCGAACTTGAACCGTGGGCGCCAGTTTCGGCTCAAACAGAGTTACGACGGAAAAGTTATGATCAAACGAAAACTGGACAGCACACTTAGAATTTACACAAAATCACGATTTATAAAAAAAAACAGTTCAAGGCTTATTCGATTCGGGTTTGCGCGACCAGGTCACGGGTTATAGTTTCATGGTGACTAGGGTCTGGACTCGACCGCGCACCACCCACTGCCACCTCCGGCAGTGGTGGTCTCCGGCGGCGGCCGGCGGCGACGATTAAGGTTTACGAATTCGGCGATAACATATGAAACGAAACCCTTACCCTATCCCGACCTCCAGCATACTACGCGCAAACTGCCGCCACTCGCGGTAGCGCATGACGACGGCCACACCGCCGGCAGCCAAGGCTGCGGCGGCGATGGCGGTTCCGGTGGCGACGAAAAGAAGCAAACGAAAGGGAACTTACCCTACGACGGAACTCAGCAGCTAACGTACGGAATCCCGATCACCGGCTGCTCCCTATCACTCTCGCTACTCTCTCTCTTGCTGCTGTCTCTCTCTCTCTCCTCGCTGCTCTCTCTCTCTTCTCGTCGGCAGGACCAGCGGCGCCGGCTGCTGGTGGTGGTCTCACGGTGGTCTGCGGCGGTCGTGAATAAGGAGAAGAAGATGGTAGGGAGGGTTTGGGGTGACCGGAGGCAGCAGGGTGAGGGGGGAGAAGACGTTCGGCAGTTGGCGGCGAAAGAAAGGAAGTAGGGTTTTTTTGGGAGTGTTTCATTGTGACGAGAATAAGAGACGATGAGGGAAAAGGGGTCGGCTCAAAATTTGGCCAAACCCCATGCAAAACTTTTGCAACATTACAACATTGGTCCCTGCAGTTTAAGCTAATGACATTAAAACTCCTAAATCCTAAAATCTTAACGATAAGCTAACGCTGCTACCTTTCGATGAGTTCCGCTAACGAGACTCATTTTAAACATAATCAAATTGAGCAAAAGTATAATCCGTACCGGGACACGGGCTTTACACAATCATTCTGGTGGTCGCAGTTTGGCTAATCGTATCTCTCGACAAGGGTATTTTTGGCCAACATTGCGACAAGATGCTGTCAAGTACGTCCAGAACTGTGACCCTTGTCAGCGACATGCAGGTATGTCACATAAACCCTCTGAACCTTTGCACTCGACACTTATCCCATGGCCCTTCATGAGGTGGGGAATGGATATTGTCGGCAAGCTACCCCTGGCCCCGGGGCAAAAGGTATTCCTCCTTGTACTCCCCGATTATTTTTCCAAGTGGGTTGAGGCGGCTGCTTTTTCCCAAATCAGGGACAAGGAAGTCATCTCTTTTATCTAGACTAACATCATATGCAGATTTGGGATTCCATCCGAAATCGTCTGTGACAACGGATCCCAATTCATAAGCGATAGGACCCAACAATTTTGTGAAGACAGGAGTATCAAGTTAACAACCTCGACTCCCAGATACCCTCAGGCGAACGGACTTGTTGAATCAAGTAATAAGACCATTATAGCTTCGATCAAGAAAAGGTTAAAAGCTGCAAAAGAAAGATGGGTCGAAGAACTCCCTTCAGTCCTATGCGCAAATCGTACGACACCGCGCACGTCCACAGGACAAACCCCTTTCTCTCTCGTCTACGGTTGCGAAGCAGTCCTGCCAATCGAAGTCCAGCTCCCAACTTCGAGGCATACTTCCGTCGAGCACAACATGATTGATTTAAATTATGATATCGACGCCCTCGAGGAGCTTAGAGAATCAGCCTTGATCAGAATGGCTTCTCAGAAGCAAGCAGTCGAGCGACATTTCAATAAACACGTCAAAGTCAAAGTTTTTCAAGAAGGCGATTACGTCCTCCGTCGAGTGTTCCAAAACACTCAAGAACTCAATGCCGGCAAGCTTTCTATTAAATGGGAAGGTCCTTACCGCATCTCCGAAGTCGTTGGTAAAGGAGCCTATCGACTCCAGACTCTCGACAATCAAGAAATCCCACGCAGTTGGAATGCGACGCACTTGAAAAAGTATTTTTTCTAAAATCACCTTCCTCTCATGCAACTTAATTGTTTTATCACAGGGGCACATGATTCAAATTACATCATGAAATTGGGTTACACGATCATAAGGTTTGAGCGACCTCTCGATCTGAGTTTCTGGATTCAGAAAAATTTTGTACGTTCTAACACGTCAATAATTGAGCCTATCAATACAAGTCAAACGTATGATATTTCAATCGTTATAATGCTATGAATGCCTAAGTCGCACGATTCTTCGCTCGTTCTACACTTAACAAAGTTATACGGTTGATATTACATCTATCTACGACATATGTAAATCAAAATAAAAATTCGACAAAAGGATGAAATTCATTTACGAAACGAACGATTACATAGGAGCGACCGACGGTCGAGTATACAAAGTTAAAATGGCTCGACCACCAACGACCGAATATGAAAGACATATTTCATAGAACCAAAGTTTATCCTAACACTAGGGAAGAGTGTCGATAGCATACTCTGCCCCGAATCTCGACCTTCGAATCCTCGTCACGCAAAGGAGCTTATGCAAGGATCAAACGAGTATGACAGGGTCGTTTCCCAACACTTTATGTGGCTCTTAAGATTAATGTTAAGGTTGGAGGAAGGAATAAGACGCCTTCGACGATCGACTTCTGATACGACAACTTCTCTGTCTTCACGTATCGAACGAGCAGAGACCGAAACATCTGTCACAACGAATATGTCAAACTAAGAAAAACATCGAAAACATGGGTTTTGAAAGAAAAACTTACAACGAACGCCTGTATGAATATATGTGGTCCCGTTTTTACGACGGAGATCCCTCGAAAACACTCCTCGAAAGATAGGAGATGATATTTCCCCAGATGCGGAAATGACTTCGTCCCGTCAAGGACACAGTCAGTCAAGAGGATCGACGACAACGTAAAGTTGATCGTCATGACTTCCTCCTCACCCTCTCTCGTCCTTATACCATTGCCCCCGACGGCTGATGAAAGGGTCGACGTGGATACAGAGGACATCGTCGCCAGATGCGCAAGATCCACGAACGTCGCGTCTATCGCAATCAAAGTCTTCACCGACTCGGACATAATCATTCTCAAAGAGTCTCCAATCTTTGAAGGCTTGAGAGACATCGAGAAACTATACCTCGTATGGACACTCAAAAACTTCGAAAAGTATTGAGCAAAGAACAGCAAGGGATCAAAGAAGAATTCCGCACTAAGAAATTTTCCAAGAGGATATAAAAAGAAATGATCCATTATGATCCCTATTTATGAACTCGATCGTGTCAGGTCAAGCCCTTTGATGATCGCCACGCGTCCCCGTCTTTTCGTATGACCACACGGATCGTCGACACCTGTCAAAGACAACTGGTAAGCACAATCGTGCGTTAGAATGATGTCACGACCTTGTTTTCTCTTCGACTTCTCGTTCAGTTAGAATTGAACCAATTCAGTTCCAAAACAACCAAGGTATTTTTCAACACAAGACCCTGAACACCCGACAAGCAAAATTTAAAATTCGAATTTGCCATCCTACTTTCAAATTTTGGGGGCAAACTGTTTGGGCAAAATTTCACCAGTCTCGACCACGACCAAGAAAGGTAAGACACATGTTATGAACTACATCTTGTATTAAGACAAGGTCCCGACAAAGACCCAAAAAACCTCCGTCGTCCCTCCTAAAAGGTAAGTCGAGAATTCCTCACGACACTCGACCTCGACGTCGCCTACTTCGCACGACCGTCGCGTAGAATCATGCGACCTCGACCGACTAACGCGTTATATGACTGTTATATTTGTTCAGTGACTAATGCAGGAGTCAAAGTCATTAATGGACAACGGCTATAACCGACGAAATCAGTTATGAGCATCTAATCCCACATTGAAGACGACGACCGTTACAACAATCATCAAACATCTTAATGATTCAATTAAAATCATCCGAAGACTATAAATCCCAAGTTCAATCCTCAGTTTCAAGACATCGAATAACACAGGGAGAGAGATAGAAAAAGAACATCGAACAATAGAAGATAAGCATCCCAGCTCAGAAGAACACTACAAGCAAAGAACTCTCACTCGAAGAATCGCTCCCGACGCACGACAATTATACACGACTTTCACTCTCGACCAACAGTTTACACGTTGTTTTCACACACGACGCACACTGTTGTTACATTTCAAACACTTGTACTTTACATTTCAAAGTCTTTTCCTTCATTTGTATTGTAATCTCTGTACGATCGACACCTGGAAGACCAAGGACATCGCCCCTAATTGGCGACCATAGTGCAGCGACGACATCCACTGTCGTCCGCAGGTTTTTTCCTCGTTGAGGTTTTTCCTGCGTCATCAAATCCTTTGTCTCATTTACATTTTTGTCTTTGTCGCACGCCTTTGTCGAACGATTCTTTTCTTTAGTTGTTAAAGTCCACATCGACCTTAAGTTGTCCCTTTGGTGCGATTTTTGGCATTAACAATACTATTATAAAAACTTTTCATGTTTTACAAAGTATCAAAACAAATAACATACCGGAAAAATTTCTTTGAGGTTTCTAACTCTCTCTGACATGCTCAAAGTTCCATCAAAGGATGTTGGTCTTATGATTTCTCTTGCGAAATCCATCATTCCATTTAATACTTCATGAAAACATTTGTGAATAGTTCGCGTGGAATGTTGAAATCTTCGTTTAACCATTCTAAAACATTCATTATGACCGATAATAGTTAAAAACATTGCCATCTTCTCTTCAACACTTATACAACTACTTGGTTGCAACCAATTCTTTTGTTTAAAATGGTTACACAAGAGTATATAAGCATCACGAGATAGACGCATCAATTCATGACATTGCGTACTAGACCCACGTAATAGTTCTTGTGTATACGCATGTCCTGTCAAATTCGAATTGTTGTCTCTAATTCTTTCTATTCTTGCTTCAGCTCTTCTTCTCAAATACCAATATGCAATCACCACAATCATCATTAACTGATTACGATCCATGACCTTACAAATATAAAATACAAAAAAAACATTATATTATATTTTCATACGTGACATAGATCTTTAACATACGATTAGAACATCAAAAACATCAAGTTAAACAATCAACACTAACAAGTAACATAATACCAAACTGGATATATTAATTCATAATACCAAAAAGTCATAAGTTTCATATTCGTCCATACAAAACACCAAAAAGTCAAAAAACTTCATACTCGTCCATACAAAACACCAAAAAGTCACAAATCATCCATAAAAAGTCAGTCTAAATACCGCATGAATATCAAACAATAATAGGTGGTTTAAGTTGGAGTGCTGTAAATCTAACCCATGACGCACACTTCTCATCCTTCAAACGTAGCCAAATTTTCCTATACTCTATGCCTTACCAATGGTTGAGTAGCTTTTCGTTTTCTGGTTTGAGGACGAGAAGAACATTCCTGTGTCGAGCTAGATGGTCCTTGAGTTGAAATAGGCGGTGCTTGATCGGAAGTAAGTGGTCTTTGATCGGAAGTAGGTGGTCTTTGATCGATATACAAGCCATGATCATCAACTACTAAAGGCGGGTTAGAAACATTAGCAACACGTGAAGGGTTTGGAGCATTAGACCACGATCCCCAACTCCCTATACCCGTGGCCGCAACTCCATCGTATGTTAAAGATGGTCAATACTCGGTAGTCTCTCTTAGAAAAGTGATTGACAAGTTAATGCTTGCAGAGGCTAGGATAATAACTCGCTGGAACAGATGGGCTCCAAGTAAAGTTAATATGCACGTATGGAGGGTGAGACTTAATAGATTGGTGACCAAAGACAACTTAATCAAGTACATTGAGATAGATGATTGTCTCTGTTGTGTATCATATACCATCTTTTCGTGCAGTGTACGACTGCAAGGGAGGTGGGAGCACAAATACATCGATGGTGTAATTTATGGTCGGCTGATGCTTCCTCTGTTCAAGACGTGTGGACGACCGTGAAGCAAATGAGACATAGAGGTCTAAAGGAGGTGATGGAAGTGATCCTAATGGATTAACTTTGGGTGATGTGGATTTAAAGAAACGAGAAGCGTCATACGGGGAAATGAAGAATGGTAAGGAGATAGCTAATCTTATCCAGTATTATGCTTATGCCTACTATCAATTGAAAGTTAGATCGAAGTTTGGTAGAGATCTTTGTTGGGATGTTTGGGTTAATTTCCCATTGCTATTTGTAAACAATTTGTACCTCTAGTGTCTCGTTAGTTTCTGTTCACAATAAATGTTGCCTTTTGTTGTCCAAAGAAACAATAGATGGTCTCGTGGAGAAGTATATAACCAATGGTTGAACTTGGGGACGTATATACTCTATCTTTTCAATTTGTCTTATATCAGATGTCAACTTCATAAATGTACGTATCTTTAGGCTGGATTTTACATACTACAAGAAAATTGAGTTTATAGGACTCCTAAAATAAATAAAACACAAAAAAAACAGGAAAGCACCCACATCAAGAAAATGATCAAGAAACACTACCCATAACAGATTACCCCTTTTCTCATCTAGGTTTAATTCATCTCATTCAGTAACTTTTATATATTAAAAACTAGTTAGCTTATAGTTAGATACATACACTCTTAAAAATTGAGATTACAAACTACTTTAAAAGGGCAAAATGTGATGCATAATTGAAAACCCATTTGCATTGCAGTGAATAAAACCCACTTGAATAAAACCCATTTGCAAATAACCAAAAGTCAACAACTATGCAGTAAGAGGATGTTGAGATGCATTGCAGGGAATAAAACCATTAATTCCCAAAGTTGAGAATGCCCATCTCCAAAAATTTAGAATTAATTCACACACACGCATCTGCTCATTTCTCTAATCAATTTTTACTCAACTCAATCTTAACTGTTTGCATCAGGTCAAATAACTCTCAAATGGATAACACAAATAGCGAGCCGAAAGATCTAGATACAAAAATCCACATACAAACCACCGATATTTTTCTATCACAAACAAACCCACGAAGGAAAATAAAGCATATTTCGATAGACAATATAGCTAAGCATGGATCAACATAGATTGAAGAAGAATACGAGAATATTTAAAGATGAGGATGAGCGTTTTTAATAGCAAATCGCAGTGAATTGCAGTGAGAGATTACCTGTCGGGAGAGATGAGGGTGTGGTGAGACGACAGCGTGGAGCGCCGACGACAGAAGAGGAGCGATGAGAGAGAGGGAGGAGGAGCGACGAGCGGCGTGGAGGAGATTGTTTTGACCTAATCGCAGGGGCACCGTGGAAAGCTTAAAACTGACCCGGGTCAGCATCTTTTTGAAGCGGGTTCGGTCAGTGTTCGGTCAGATTCTCGGTCAGATCCGAGATTTGGTAAACGCTCTGACTGCTGACCGAGTCAACCTGGTCAGCAGCTAGTAGGGGTGCTCACGGGTTGGGTTGATCGGGTTGAAGGCATTTCGACACATCAACCCAATGTTGGATGTTTGAAAAAATTTCAACCCAACCCAACCCAAACATAGATACAACCCAACCCAACCCAACCCAACCCAACCCGTTCGGGTTGATCGGGTTAGTCGGGTTGGTCGGGTTGTGTTTAAACAAGGTAAAATCAAAATTAAAAACATAAAAATAAAGGAAACATGTCTTTAAAATACAACCGATAATTCAGACAATATTTAGATACTACATATAAAAATGTCTAAACTAAATATGATCAAATAACTTGACGTTTCCAATTTGCATATTTCTTAAATCTTAAACATATCGTCATCAAATGTTTTTCTCAATTTGCATATATATATGTTAACATCTACTATATATATATATATATATATATATATATATGTGTGTGTGTGTGTGTGAAGGAGTTATATAGATATGGATAAGAGATTGAATATATATATATATATATATATATGTCGGGTTCATCGGGTTGGGTTGGGTTCAAATTATTGTAACCCGATATCAACCCAATATATACGGTTTGAAAATTTTACAACTCGATTGGACATCGGGTTGCTTCGGGTTGGGTTATTCCACGTCGGGTTGGGTTGGGTTGATCGGGTTGGTCGGGTTGATCGGGTTTTTGAGCACCCCTAGCAGCTAGTAAACAGGCCCTTAGGCTATAATCATTACCTAATTCTCTTAATCTAAAGCTCTGATACCAACTTGTAACACCCTGAATTTTACCATAAGGTGCCACGTATATTTCCTTAATAAAACATTAAATTACTCAAAACTTAAAGACTAATAAAGTCATATTACAGCGGAAGTCTCACAATAATTAAAACAAAAATTAAAATCCCAAAAATTAACCCGTCCCACACCGGGTTACAATATATAATATTTCAAGTAATAAAATCTAGACATTTTATTCAAAAGAAACTTGATGCATTTATCTCCTATGTGAGTCCTTTGCCTTTGTCCATCTTTGAACTTTCGGCCCCTGAGATGCATTATGATCCCAGATTTAATCAAGTAACAATGCTAGAACCTCATGATCTTCATTAGAATAGAGAAAGATACAAGAATTGGGAGTGAGATCCACTTTCTCTCTCTAACTTCTCTCTCTAAGATGTCATCCCTCTCTTATAAATATCTCTCAATACACACGCATGAATGACTTCTTACTAAGATCTCTAGCTAATTCTCTACACAAGGTATCTATTTATACCTTTGACTATCACTTTAGTAACTTTGACTTTGACCTTTAAGCCTCTACTTTGACTTTTACAAAGCTTTGATCATATACAATTAAACATTAAATCTTGAATACATTTTATGCACTAACAATCTCCCCCTATGGATTCAAGATTTAAAAAAAATAATTACGATAGTCTTCAGCTCTTTGTGATCTTCATATCTTCAACACTTTAGTTCTTTGAACAGTATTCCTCTTCGCTTTGAAGGAAGATCAATCTTCGAAAGAATAACTCTGAAGAATCTTCAAGTAGGCGTTGTCTTTAGAAATCCAATCTGACTGCTTTAGTCTTTAACTGGATCTTCAAAATCAAATAATCATCAAAGTCTTGAAACACAAACTTCATATCTTTGTTGTGTTGGTCAAAGTCTTCAAATAACATCTTCATCTTTTTGAATCTTCGCATCACTGATCTTAGAGTCATTGTAGCACGGATCTTTGCATCTTTGAGATTTGACATATATCTTCAGTCTTTGAACATGAAATGGCTTTTGAGCTTTAACGGGGTTTTGAGCTTTAACGGGCTTTGAATATCTTGAACGGTGTATCTTCACATCTTCAACAATAACAATCTTTGAACTTTTGAACTTTGTCGAATCTTCTCGAAACATCTTGAAACATCTTGAACTTTTTAACTCGAGCTTCTTGACTTTAACAAAAACTTCACTTTATCTTGAAATTGAAACTTTCATAGTTTCTCCCCCTTTTTGATGATTGTGAGCATCATGATCATCAAAATTCTTTTCAATTTCAGCAGTCTTTGAATATACCCATAACAATCTCCTCCTTTCGATCTGAATACCCGTCAATTCCAAAAATATATATCCGAATCTTTTCAAATTCAGACAATATGAAGGTGGTAACCCTGAAACAACTAATGAATCAGTTAAAATGCCTGTAAGTTGCACAGAGCCACTTAGTACAACGAATGCACTTTGGAAAGGGGATTTTTGATGTTCACTCCTCCAGGGCTTCCATTCAATCATCGAAAAACCACAAAGGAAATTCTATGAACGTTATGACAAGAAAACATATTCCTTGTGTGTACGTACAAGTGAAGAAATGATTGAAGCAACTTATGCTTGAAAATTAGGCTCAAAGTGTGTAAACTGTTGAGACAGCAACAAGTTTTCCACGGACTCAATGTGCATGAATGAAGAGCGAAGGTGGGGCAAACTTCCTTCTTTTTCAATATCTAGACTGTTAGCTTTAATTAGCTCCTAATTAAATGAATGTTTTATAAAGATATTTTAATGTTTTAGATATTTACCTATAGATATTTTACTTAGATGTTTTAAATAGATATTTTAGATATTGTCTAGATTTTAGATATCTTAAATATCTAATGTAAATATGGCCCTATATAAGAGGTGTCCATATGTCTTTTTAAGAAGTGAGAAATATGGAAAGCACACAAAAACACACATAGACTAGTTTCTTATGAGAGTCGTTTCATGTTTAGTGTGGTGTTCTTCAACATTTCTCCTCTCCATATTTAATCATCAATGAATATGAGATAAGTTTCTTTATGATTGTTCTTCATGTATATCTTATCTCTATATTTAAATATGGACTTTATATTTCTTCTATTGTTGCTCAAGAATGGGATCAACAATTGGTATCAGAGCCGATTGAAGAAATTTTTCTTCAAAATCGATCATCTACGCAACAATAGAAGTTTTAGATGGTTTAGTTTCTGATATACTTCATGTGTGTGTTTTGATTCTTTCTCATTCATTGGTTTTATTTGATAAGCACTAAGTAGATAGTTGATCTATGATCTCATCCTTGTGTGTGCTTAAGTCCATAGCAATTCTTTTTGCATCTTGGTAGTAAGGTTGTTGATCTTTGTTTGATCTGACCTTTATTTTCAAGATTGGACTATCTTTGATCCAGATTTTGTTTGTCTTCCGCTGCTCATAAACATTTAAATAAAACAAAATCATTTGGGTCTTGAGAAAGTTGTTTGAGAAAGTTGTTTGAGAAAGGTTTGATGTTTTGTTACATGTTCAAAGTCTGATCTGAAACGTTTTTTTTAAACTTTGAGTTCTTCTAATTAGTTTTCTGACTTGATCAATTAGAGATCGAATTATTTGCACTCACGGTTTTAAAAATTATATGAAGATCGTCTTATCTTTTACATCAAATCAGATTTAATGACAGATTTGCGCTGCTGTATTAAACTGATCATATCTCACTCATAAAAACACCGATTGATGCGATTCAAAAGGCCCTGGATTCCTAAGACACAGATGAACAGATTTCATGTTTTGAGAATTCAGAGATTCGAAATTTATAAAGGTCATATGCATCATTGAAGTAGACAACAGTGTGCTGATGGAAAGCTGATGGACAGATCTGCGCGACTGTGGTAAAACAACCATATCTTTGTCGTACAAGCTCGAAAAGAGATGATTCAAGATGATATGAACAGATAACAAACAAATTCAAGTTGTTTGTGTTTTGAGTTTTTGCAAACTCCAGAGGTAAAATGGTCTAAATTAGTGTCAAAGTAAGTGTAAACACTTCTGCCAAGCCTCTGCCGCACACGACCAAGCCTCTGCCGTACGCGACCAAGCTTCTGCCGCACGCGACCAAGCCTCTGCCGCACGCGACCAAGCTTCTGCCGCACGCGACCAAACCTCTGTCAGCCACGACTAAACCTCTGCCGAGCAGAGACAACCTCTGTCGAGCCAAGACGAAACCTCTGCCGCCAAACCTCTACCAAGCGGCGACCAACCTCAACCAAGCAACGACCAAACCTCTGCCGAGCAGCAAACAACCTTCTGTGATACTGTTCACCACAGAGCCTCTGTGAAACCCGACAGAGCCTCTGTGGACTGAACCTCTGCGATCGAACCTCCGAGCCCGATTTTTGTTTACTTGCTGTCAGCTTTGCGCTGCTTCAGAAAAATGCGCATAACTTTTGACTCGGTGCTCCAAATTACTCGATTCCAGTGGCATTGGAAAGATTATTCACAGATGCACGACTTTGATGTTTTGAGTTTTCTCAAATTATGTGTGCTGATATGCCAAACTCAGCCTCAAAGTCTGCTGCAAGGTGCTGGACCGAAAGCATTGCATTTCACTCATGCTCTTTCCGCTTTCAAGAACGGTGTTCTCTCAACGGTTCTTCATGGTGTCAAGCTACATTTGTCACATTTTTAAATGTCACTCCATCCTCTGTTATTCACGTTTAAAGCTCGGTGGATGAGCCTACATTTGAGGGGGAGCACATGATGCTTTGAAGACTTGAAGAACGGAACATCAAAGGTTCTAAAGAAAGCAAAGGGGAGACTATAAAATGATGCTTTCTTTATAAAACATTAGGGGGAGATTGTTAGCTTTAATTAGCTCCTAATTAAATGAATGTTTTATAAAGATATTTTAATGTTTTAGATATTTACCTATAGATATTTTACTTAGATGTTTTAAATAGATATTTTAGATATTGTCTAGATTTTAAATATCTTAAATATCTAATGTAAATATGGCCCTATATAAGAGGTGTCCATATGTATTTTTAAGAAGTGAGAAATATGGAAAGCACACAAAAACACACATAGACTAGTTTCTTATGAGAGTCGTTTCATGTTTAGTGTGGTGTTCTTCAACATTTCTCCTCTCCATATTTAATCATCAATGAATATGAGATAAGTTTCTTTATGATTGTTCTTCATGTATATCTTATCTCTATATTTAAATATGGACTTTATATTTCTTCTATTGTTGCTCAAGAATGGGATCAACATAGACCTTCCGAGTGAAGATCAGATAGATAATATGCTGCTTCCCCAAGAAAACTGAAACATTTCTTTGTTAAGAAAGAAACGAGTAGCTGGTGGGGTTAATGCAAGAGTTGTCATGGGCTAGTTGCCTGTTTCAATGATGGTCACCAAAGAATGTGAACCAATCAGTAATATGGCTGCCCGGCTCAGAAAGTGGATGGTGCAGAGTTCTCTTATTCTTTTAACTCTGTTCTCACACCCTCTTTTTGTTTTTAATCTGCTCACTTCTACCCAAACTCTCATTTACATTTTACCTCAGCACAATGAGATACTCAACCGTATGAGTAATCTCCCCCACTCTTTGATTTTGGCCCCTCACCCCTCAATCACTCAAGGATAACTTCTTGGGTAGGAAACACTGGTTAACGTGGATCCATAGAAGTTCTTTAAATCCTCACACTGATTCCCATGAAATTTTGTCCTAAAATGGTGTGTTGTTCAACAGTTTAGTTTGAACACATATGAATATCGGCATTTGATAACATTGCCATCAGAACGTATGCTCCTCAATAATATCATGAAGATTTGAGCATTTGATCTTTGAAGATTTCTCAAAACAAGGATATTGAATGAATGAAATGAATTCGAAAGACTTGTTTGAGAATCTGACAATGTATTAATCAGATCAAAAATGAATGATAATCATGAAGGATAATCATTTAAGGTTTAGGGTATCAAAGAATTGAAATTTGTTTATATGAACAAATATAAACAATCTTTGCATGAAACGCTTAAGCTCTTACGCTGAAAAAATATGATGCTCAACAAAAATTGAAATGCAAACGGGAGTATTACCATCGAAAAATTGTTTCGTTTTGAGATATGGTAATAACAAAGTCAATAAGAAGCTGAACCGGTGTGTAGGAATACTTGAAAGTATATAGAAAAGATAATACGCGAGTATTAATCTTTAGAAACACACGGTCAGAGATGATGTAGCGACAATTCAAGATCTATATATGTATATATATATATATATATAGGAAAAACATTTAAAATCACACTTCTAAAATTATAAAAATCTGTTTGAATTAGAGAAGTGGTTTGAACATTTAAGAAAATATTTTTCATGCTTGAAAGTCGTTCTTCTTTCAAACAATCTCAGATTAAGTTTAGAAGATACTTACAGTTAAATGTTTAAGCTCCCCCTCAAATCATGATAGACTGATTTACAATCAGATAAGCTCCCCCTCAAAAACTGCAAAAGATCTTAATAAAACAAGATCAGTAGATGTAACAATCAAAGTCTAAAAAAAATAAGTACGAGTTCTAAACTGATGTGTTTAGAAGTCAAACACTTTGAAGAACGGCTTCTAAACTGAAATGTTTAGAAGCCATAGTCTGTTATGCTCGGGTTCTAAACTGATGTGTTTAGAAACCATAGTTTCTTTTGCTCCCCCTTAATGGTACATATACTCTTCAAAAATTTGCACCGCTTCTCTTCTGTTTTCAGTCATGTGTGTGATATATATGTAACATTCAGCACAACACATGATGAACCTGCAAAACAGATTAAGCAGATTTTGGTACCCAATGGGACTTGGGTCCTAGTGTGTTAGGTGTAGATCTCTTTGAAGGAATAATGTAAGTATCGTACCAATAAGAAGTATAATCTTTATGCACAAAATCATTTGATCCACAGTTAGAACAACAAATTTTCTTATGTTCTAACCTAATCAGATGATTTGCAGAAAGAATAGGATTAGGTTTAGTAGAAGAAAATTTACCTTTCGGAGTGTTGTTCTTCTTGGCATTTGATGTGGAAGCAAATGATTTTGGTACATCATTCTTTAAAGGTGTTGTACCTTTAACTCTCCATTCCATCTTCACAGGCTTGTAGATGGGTGTATTTGAACCAACAGAAGATTTAGAATTCGAACCTTGAGAACTTTGAACAGGAGTTGTCTTTGACTTGTTACCCTTCTTTCTTTTCTCTAACGGTGGTGTCTTTGTGTTTGAACACTCACCTTTACAAAAAGTACTTGAAGGTTTTTCATTTGTAAAGATAAAATCAGTATGGTCCGGAAGCTTCTTTGAGAAATCAAATGCACAAGCTTTTCCTTTTTCATTTTCTATTGGTTTTGACTTGGATTCAAAAACTTTTTCGTTTGGTTCATAATCACAATCCGAATCAGAATCGGCGTTGTGAACTTCAAAATCTTTGGTGGACTCAGGTGAACTCCAATTTTTGAAAGCATTTTCTTTTCTTTCTTTTGCTAATTCTTTTTCTAACTCATCCACCTCTTGAGAAAGCTCAATTATTCTCATTTTCAAAAATTACTTTCTCAATTTCAAACTGTGCTCTTTCAAGATTGAAAGAATCTTCAAAATCAGACATTATATTAGGTTTTTCTTCTTTCAAATATTTTTCTAATGTCATCACTTTTTGAGAAAGTTCACAGTTCTGTTCTTTAAGAAAGTTGCTTTCTTCAAGATTGAACCAGTTTTTCAAAGAAAATTCTTTTCTTTCATTTTCTAACACAATCTCTAATTCAACTTTTGTCTTTAACAAATCAGACAACTTCTTTTCAGATGAATTGATTTGGTTTACAAAGTTGACTTTCTCATTTTCCAAATTGGTATGCTTAGAAAGAAGAATATTCTCAAGATCTACCACTTTCTTTGAGAGTTTGAGACATTTTTAATCAATCTTTTGTTTACCATCAAAAATGTTCTTTGATGATTCAGAAAACTTTTTGATCAAAGCATGTTCAATTCTACCAGTTTCCTTTTTCACTTCGTCATTGTAACAAGAAGATATTTCCTTAAAAGTAGTTGAGAAAATAGTTGAAAGGGGATCATTTTCATAATCATATTTGATCTTTTGTTCAGCAAGAGAGATCTCAAGTTCAGCTATTTTCCCTTCTAGAACCAACGTAGGAACATATTTCTTAGTTACAACAACTTGATTGTTAGTAACTGGCTTTGTAGCATTTATGTCAAAGTAGTTATCTGGAAGTGGTTTATCTAGATTGTTGAGAATCTTCAATGTCTCATTAGTATACCAAAATGGAAGTTGAATATGAGTTGTTAAAGCTCTTTTTCTTTGTTCTTTTTTTTTGTGTTTCCTTTTCATCAGTCCAATAAACCTCAAAATCGGGCCACTATCGTGGGTACCTTAAACATTCGAAATTATACACTGTCGGTACTGCTTTGATAGCTTTGGCACCATATTTTGGACATTCATAACCAATTCCCCAATATTTATTGACATTGCTTACATGTCTTGGCTTGTTCATGAAAATTGTTTGATCAGTTTGATCTCTCAAATAAAGCTTCTTTTCCAAAACTTTGATTTTGTCCAAAAATTCTGTATTTTGAGAGGTAATATTTTTCAAAGAAAGTTCGCTTTCACTATTCTTTTTCTATAGAATAACGTTTTCAGCTTCCAAAGAATTTGCTTTTTCCTCAATCTCCTTGAAAACACCTCGTGATGACAATTCGGAGATCCTCTTTTTCAACTCAATGTTTTCAGTTTCCAAGATCTTTGCTTTTTCCTCAGATTTGTCAAGTTTCACAGAACATTCAGATGTTTGAAATTTCGGTTTTTGAAGATCTTTGAGAGCACTTTCAGACATCTCAAGACGTCGTGTGAGTTCTTCATTTTGCTTTTCTAAATGGCATATCTTTTGTGAATCAGACCACCAATATTGAAATTCAGTCATTGTTACCTGTAAAAGATTAAAAAATTGATCGTAGTCAGATACTTCGTGAGAAGTAGAATTATGCACACACGATAATCAGAGAAAAATATCGATTAAAGTCAGAAAAATTTTCAAAATCAAAATTTGAATAACAAATTATAAAATTTGTCGTTCAAAAATTAATTCCGAAAATTTAATGCGGAATATTGGACTTTAAGTCGACCAACCTGCAAAAAGTAAGAAAACTATATCAGTTTCGAGCAAAAGCAGGTAAAAATTAATAAAACAGACAAAAAAATGAAAAATACTAAAAATGACAAAATACGAAACTAAAACGAAAAAAATATGAACTAAAAGTGTAAAATGCTAAGACTTATAAAAGATAAGGACTAAAAATGACAAAAATCTAAAACTTAAAACTCAAAGGACTAAAAATGAAAAATCTAAAATATTAAAAGTCTAGGGACTAAAAGTGTAAAAATACTAAACACTAAGTACAAGGACCAAAACTCTAAAAATGCTAAATGTAAACTACAAGGGTCAAATCTGCCAAGACTTAAAACCCTCTAATGACTTAACGGGACTAACAACAAACTAACTAAAAAGGACCAAAAATGTAAGAAACTTAATCCTATACTACAGGGACCAAATTTGACAAACCCTAAAAGTCTAACTACTGTTCATCATCTCCGTCGAATGAAAAATCACGATCTGCATGCTTCTTTTTCATTTTTCTTCCTCATTTATCGACCAAACAGAGTGTTAGTTATACAAAAACGAAGCCAATACAACACAAATATGTCGATCATGCAATCAAACACGACGAAGGTTTGAAGTTGAACAACTCTGGCCGATTTTGTGCGACTAGAGAACCGTCGGACTAAAAAATCTGTACGAGAGTTAGTGTTGTACGACTAGAGGCTTGTACGACAGTTATGATGCGTGCGAGAGTTATGAGTGTACGAGAGTTATGATCAAGTCGTACAAAACATGTGTGACAGCTATGAAGATTCCGGTGGAAAACTGCAGTTTTCGGCGATACTCCGGTTAGCATGTTTTTCCGGCAACGACACTGTAGCACTTCGAAATTCACAGATTTGTGAATGTTTTTCAATTTTAAACACTGCACACTGCATGAAATTCAAAAACAATTCGATCTGTTGAGGTTTAATCGAACAGAATTCAACTATCAATAAGATCCAAAAACATCTTCAACGTGAACTTTGAAGAACATACTGTAATTTTCAGATTAACAACAACACTTCATCTTGATGTTTTTCTTTGATCTGGAGGCTATAATCAAATGTAAAGCATCACAAAATAGATCAGTAATCATCAAATCTACTTACACCTCAAATTAAACATGTGAATCAAACTCCAATTTGTTTTATGAACCTTCAAACCTTCGAAGTCCACTGTTCATAAGAAAAAATTGAAAACATGATTTTTTATCACAAAAATTCGATTTAAAACTGAGATTTGATCAACAAATCAATTTAGAAATATTGAACAGAGATTGATTCACTAAAACAAACATGAATTCAGTCCAAAAAGATCAAATTCTTGAGAATTTTAAGAAAACTCTCAAGAACACCAAAAACTTTCAATTTTCTCAAAAATTGATAAAAATATCTTCAATTTGTGCATAATCTGATCTGATTAAGCTCTGATACCACTTGTGATCCCAGATTTAATCAAGTAACAATGCTAGAACCTCATGATCTTCATTAGAATAGATAAAGATACAAGAATTGGGAGTGAGATCCACTTTCTCTCTCTAACTTCTCTCTCTAAGATGTCATCCCTCTCTTACAAGTATCTCTCAATACACACGTATGAATGACTTCTTACTAAGATCTCTAGCTAATTCTCTACACAAGGTATCTATTTATACCTTTGACTATCACTTTAGTAACTTTGACTTTGACCTTTAAGCCTCTACTTTGACTTTTACAAAGCTTTGATCATATACAATTAAACACTAAATCTTGAATACATTTTATGCACAAACATGCATACTAATAGTCAGCTTGATAAAGCTTAGTGAGTTCATGGTTTTTGTGCATAAACATACATATCCCATCATGTAAAATAAAATAAAAATAATAACAATAACATGCACATATATTCGAAAACCATAATAACGAGATCTCTTAAATCAAATCGTCGGGTTAGGGTCTTACTGTCGTCGGCGTTTTCCCCGGGTTATACGACTCTCCCTTGTCCGGTCACCCATCCCTAGGAGATGCCATACCTTACGAGGTATCGACCCATTCCCATACCCGACTCTAAATAAACCCATTCATAACATGCTAATAAATGTTTAAAAAAATAACACGTAAACAATTAGCATGCAACCCATAATAAATAATTTACATACATGTATCAAGCCCATAAACATGTATATAAAAATAACATAATGCTCAAATAAGTTTTACATAAGCATGCATCCCAGTTAAAGTCTCGTGAAGACTCACCTGTGTGTGTAGGTCGATTATAGTCAACACCCGATCGATAACCTACAATTCCATACCGTAATATTTCATTAATGGTTTAACCTCCCAAAAGTCAACTAAAAGTTAACTTAGTGTCAACCTTGGTCAACCTCAAAGTACTCAACTCTATAATATCCAATAACATCTAATTAATCTTCATAATTATACAACCTCATTGTCCCAATTAAAAAACATCCCGAATAATTCGAATATCCCAAAAGACGTCACAAAAAATAATTATTAAATAATCTATTGTAAACTAAACAAATTAACCTACTTTAAGAAATAATTAGTTAAATAATATTAATTGTCAAAAATAAATTAACATATTAGTTAAATAAGAATTTAACTTAATATATCAACTAAATTAGAAATTAAATTATTTAATTAAATATAACCTACTAAATAAACAATTCTCTAAATAATAAAAGCCCCGTTAATATAATTAAAAACCATCATGGAACCCAAAATACATCGCATAGCACCATCCATCCCATGCTAATTCGTCATTTCACGTTTTTCATCCGTTTTCTCTCATTTCTTAATCTTTTTCTATGATTCTTTTGCAAAATAACATCACAATAATTATTTCTCAAACCCATAACAAGAATCATGAATTTTCCTTAATAATAACCTCCCAATTTCGAATTTACTCATTTTTTAAAAAGTTTTCGAGACTAAATTTTTTCGGATACGAATAGTGACTTTCCGGCCATACACAAATGTCAAACTTGTCATGAACATACACTT
This sequence comes from Saussurea involucrata, assembly GCA_033807775.1. Lineage (NCBI taxonomy): Eukaryota > Viridiplantae > Streptophyta > Magnoliopsida > Asterales > Asteraceae > Saussurea > Saussurea involucrata. The sequence continues at coordinate 167,379,628 of CM066320.1, forward strand.
AAATTACTAAACATATTCATGACATTAAGAAAAAGAGTTTATGAGGAACTACCTCAACTTGACGAAACGTCGGAATCATAACTTATTTCACCACTCGATGTTCCTCGTTTATCCCGTTCCAAACTCGTTTTGTCCCTATTGCTTAAACTCTTCACCCCTCAATGTATTTATACTCTAGAATTCTTCATCAAAACAGAAGGGATTTATTTACTATCAATCACCATTAATATTAATTTAATTTACCATAAAATGATTTAATATAAATGGAAATAAAATCACCATAAATGTCACGGTTTTGGGGAGTTATAGTTCAAGTTTTGCTAAATGGCAAAACAGACCCCTCTAGTTTCAGCCACCTACTTTTAAGCCCCTTGACTTTTCAGTTTCAATACTTGACAATAATTTCCCTTGTACTTTCTATTTGTTTTCATTTTTGGCGCGCTGAAAAATTTAACAAATTTTCATTTATTATCTCATTTTCATTTCTTATCATAAATATTTATTCACCCCATTTTGGGGTGTCACATCGCGCCCCCTGCGGGGTTCTAGGGGCAGCACCCCTAAAGAATTCTAGTTTCGGGATGATCTAGATGAACTTCAGAAGATTGGAAATCTTCTTGAAATTGTTTCCAAAGTTGGTAGAAATTGACCATTTCTGAAACTATGGACTATCGAATTAGAGATCTGATGGGAAAAACGCGTCACAACGGTAACAACAATGCGAAATAAACCTTCGTTGGACAAAACTTTTCTGACTTATATGAACCTTTGAGGATGCAAACAAATAAGGTCTACTAAATGCAATGCTAATCAGCCACAAAAAACAGTAATAAGCAACAATCAAGTACACACGAATTTTAGCGTGGAAACCTCCCAAGGCGAGAGTAAAACCACGGGACCTTAGGCCGCTTAGAGTTCTTAAAACTGATAATACTGAATATTATAAACTATAAAACTCTGAAACAATTACAAACGAACAATACAAACTACACTACTAAACATTATCTTCAAGAGATTTGAAGATAAACCTATGAAATGAGAAAACCCTAATCTGATGAGAAAAAGAGAGAAAGGAAAAACTGAGAAAATGAAAATGTGTAATCTGACTAATTTCAACTAAACAAAACGTTTATATATTCAAGCCATAATTGCACAATCAGCCTTCCATCTTCTTGATTACAGCTCCGCTACCCTTTGACAATTTCCAAGCATGAGGCGCAGTCCTCCACTTATTATCCAACTTCTACTTTAGCCCCTCAACATCTACAAATGTAAACAACAAACAGAATAAGTTAATAATATGTCAAGATCGGTAAATATAAACTTTACCTTTTAACACGTCCCTCAATCTTGACACTGGAATAAATCCAACATGTTTAATTTTGACATAAGATAATTGTGTTGATTAACACCAAGTGACTTAGTGAATATATCAGCTGGATTTTCAGATGAAGCAACTTTCACAGTTTTTAACATTCCAGTTGAAATTTAATTCCTCACTTGATGTATATCAATCTCAATGTCTTGGGTTCTTTAGTGAAAAAAGGGTTATTAGCAATTTGAATTGCAGATTTATTATCACAGTTCAAATTAACAGGTAATAAATTTTCTACTTTCAAATCAGTAAGAATACTAAGAACCCATATTATCTCGCAAAGAGCCGCAACCATTTCTCTATATTCTGATTCAGCGGAAGAGCGTGAAACAGCGGTCTGTTTCTTGCTTCTCCACAAAATCATACAACTTCCCAAGAAAAAGCAATATCCTGTAACTGAACGCCTAGTTGATAAACACTTGCCCCAATCGGCATCAACATAGGCAGAAAGTTTGAACTCAGAAGAATCAGTAAAAGTAAAATTTACCCCTTTTCCAGTAGATGATTTCAAATATCTAAGAACACGAAGTGCCAGTTTTAAACGGGACTGTCGTGGGGAATGCATGAACTGACTTAGACAATGTACATCAAATGCAATATCTGGGCGAGTAGCTAATAAGTAAATGAGTCTACCAATAAATTTTTGATATCCGGTAAAATCTTTAAGAGGAGGATCCTTAGATTCCGAGCCACACGAATCTGTGACAATCAGATTCATGTCCATGGGAGTTGTAATTGCTTTACACCCCAAATACCCAAAATCACTCAATAATTCAAGGCAATATTTTCTTTGGGACATACAAACTCCCTTGTCAGTTTCTAAGATTTCAATCCCTAAAAAGAACTTTAAAAAACCAAGATCCTTGATTTTAAAATTTGCTCGTAAATTATCTTTGACCCTTTTTATTTCAGATTCACAGTTTCCAGTAATAACTATGTCATCCACATAAACTAAAAGAACAATAAAAACATCATCAGAACTTTTAGTAAATAATGAATAGTCACTTGTACTTTGACAAAAACCGTGATTGACTAAATAGGCAGATAACTTTGCGTACCACTGCCTAAGAGCCTGTTTTAGGCCATACAAAGACTTCACAAGTTTACATACCCGTTTATCATTAGCAGAAAAGTACCCCGGAGGCAAACTCATATAAACTTCTTCTACTAAATCACCGTATAGGAAAGCATTATTAACATCTAACTGATATAAAGGCCATCTATTTTGAATTGCTAATGCTAAAACACATCTAACAGTAACCATCTTAACTACTGGAGAAAAAGTTTCCTCATAATCAAGATGCTCACGTTGACTATAGCCTTTGGCTACAAGACGATCCTTATACCGTTCAATTTCACCTGTGGATTTATATTTGATTTTATAAATCCATCGGCATCCTATAGATTTTCTACCAGGAGGCAATTCAGTCAGGATCCAAGTGCCATTCCTATACAGGGCTTCTATTTCATCATTCATGGCATGGACCCAGTTTTCATCCTTACTAGCTTCAAAAAAGCTTTCAGGTTCAACAGACTTGTTCAAAGTAGAAATAAAACAGTAATTATTTTTATTTAGAAAAGAATAATTGACAACTCTTTCTAACTTTCCCCTAGACAATATAGTCATCAAAGCGACGAGGGAGATTAGAAGTACGACCAAACTTACGAATCGAAGATATGTTTTGATTAGAATCATCACCCTCAGAAGGGGACCTCAAATGTTCATCATTATTACGTTGAACAGTTAATTGACGAAAACCAGCAGCACGTGAACCGCTGGCAGCCACACCAATGCTACCAGGATCACATGATCCGGCAGCAACACGTGAACCGCTGGCAGCCACATCAGTGTTACCAGGATCACATGATCCGGCAGCTCTGTTATGATTGTTTTCAAAATTAGCACTACTAGATTCACTTGAGTCTGTAGTTCTATTTTGGCTACCTAGACAGTTACGGTTGCTAGTATTATCCGATTGATTAAAATTATTTTCATTTTGAGGATTCACCCTAATATCACCATTGGGTATTTCAAAAGTACAATCATTAGTCTGGAAATTTACAGAGTCAAAGAAATTTAATGAATTTATGTTACTAGACTCACAATCTTATTGGTTTGCACTCATCTTGAAAGGGAAAACAGTTTCATAGAATTTAACATCTCGTGATACAATAATTTGTTTAGAAGCAAGACTAAACAGTCTATAACCCTTTTTTGAGTTGGAATATCCAAGTAAAATGCATTTTTCAGAACGAGATGAGAATTTATCAGAAACATTAGGTTTTACTGCAAAACACAAACATCCAAAGTTTCTGAGATGAGACAAAATAGGTGCAAACCCAAAGATTAATTCATAAGGACTATTTCCATGCAATACAGAAGGAGTGCGATTTATCAAATATGTAGCAGTTAATATACACTCCCCCCACATATTCAAAGGAATATTTCCTTGGAACATTAAATCTCTAGCAACATTAAGCAGATGTATATGCTTGCCTTCAACCACCCCATTTTGTTGGGGGGTATAAACACAAGTAGTTTGATGAAAAATGCCTTTAGCTTTAAAAAACTCACCTAGCCTATTATTAGTAAACTCAGTGCCATTGTCACTTCTGAAAGTTTTTATATGTTTGCCAAATTGTGTGAACAGCAAACTGTGAAAAGCAACAATGTTATCGAAGACCTCATCTTTGCTTTTCAACAAATATACCCAAACAGATCTAGTGTAATCATCAACAATGGTTAAGAAAAACCTATAACCTTCTTTGGTTTGAACTCTATAAGGACCCCACAAATCTAAGTGAACAAGTTCACCAAGATTAGTAGTGGTATGATTGCTTAGGTTAAACTTATCTCTGGTTTGTTTAGCTTGATGATAGATATCACAAGGAGTAGAAGCATGATCATTTCCCAGTCCTAGTGTATCCTTAAGAACACTAAGGACTTGATCAACAGGATGACCAAGTCTACTATGCCATAATTGGCGAGACACGTAACACATAATTGAAAGATTTGATTTATTTGAAAAATTATGAGAACCTTGTGAAACAACAGACTGACCTTCTGATAGTTTATCAAAGAAGTATAAACCTCCTTGTTCACTACCGGTCCCCACCATTCTCTTGTGAGGAGAACCCTGAAGAAGGTAACATTTATAATCATCAAAACCAATAAAAATTTTGCTATCTCTAGCTATTTTATGAACAGAAAGAAGATTGACATGAAAATCTAGTACAACAAGAACATCAAACAAAACAACTTGATTGTTAAGCCTAAAATTTCCTATTTGATTTATTCTAGCTTCATCACCATTGGGTTGAGTAACCCTAAGGTTTAAGTCAGATATATCAAGGACATTCTCCAATTTAGAAACAAAGGATGTCATATGTTGGTTTGCACCAAAGTCAATTATCCATCCAGAACTAGGAGAATTAGACAAAAACTTAGAATTCTTAGTCATATTAGCAGAAAACATACCTGCCATATTGACAGAGATGCCCTCGCTTTGTTTTTTATCAATAAGCGAAAGTAACTTGTTTATTTGATCCTCAGTCAGAGGAACAGAAGTATTCTGAACACGGTTAGGAGAGTCTGTAGAACAAGGTGGCTTGAAAGAAGATCCAATTTTAGATTTTGTTAATTGAAAATCTTTTGGAAAGACAATTAACTTGTAACACCTCTCAATGGTATGCCCAGTTATACCACAATGCTTACAAAGAAGGGAAGGTTTTCCAGTTTTCTTTCTATTATCATTTGTTTTTCCAAAAAACGCAGTATTTTGACTCTTGGTTTCAGAAGAACGAGTCACACCGCGATGTGACTCTTCCCTAAACACTAAGGAAAAAGCAGTCTTAACCGAAGGTAAAGGATCTGTTGTTAAAATGTTACTACATATATTAATGTATGAATCATCTAACCCTATGAGAAATTGCATAAGTTTCAACAATTGATTATGTTGTGAAAAATCATGAGCAGCATTGCAGGTACATGAAGGAAATTTGATTAATGCATCAAGCTGCTTCCATAGAGCATTCAATTTGTGGTAATAATCAGACACAGATGTTCCATTTTGTGAAAGAGAATTTATTTTTTTGATGTAGATTAAATGTGACAGAACCATCAATTTTGTCATATGTTTCCTAAAGTTCAAGCCATACTTCAGACGCAACTTTTGAGAAGACCTGACTAACAAATAGATCCTCAGAAATAGAATTAAGAATCCAAGACATAACGACAGAGTTGCATCTGTCCCACTGTCTCCCTAGAACATCATTATCAACAAAACGAACCACAGTACCATCAACAAATCCAAGTTTATTTTTAGTTTCGAGTGCCAAAGTTATAGCACATGACCAAACCTTGTAATTATCAGTACCACTAAGATTCATATTCAAAATTGAGACTCCTGAAGTATCACTAGGATGAAGGTACAAAGGGCCACCAAAGTCCAGCTTAGCAATCAACGATTGTTGAGTTGGATCTTGGTCACGTTGTTCCCCCGTCATAGTGAAAAATCAGGAAAAAGGAGGCACCACACACAAGGGTAAAAGATCTAAGTAGCTAATGGACAGGATTCCTTGCCACTCAGTGGTGGTAGGTCAAGCCCACTACCTAGATACCCAAAAACAAACGGCACACAGAAAGAGGAAGAAGACTTACAGTGGTGAAGAAGACAAGCAAAGTGTGTGAACTACAACTTACAGTGAATCCAGTTAGAATGAGCACAACGGAGAAGGTAGAGAGCAAATCTGGATTTTCAAAGAAATCCAGACAATCAGACACAAATAACCCAAGGTCAGGACAAGACCTGAACAAATATAATGACAGACTGGCCAGATAGATCTACAGCAAAAAAAACTCAGATCTAAACAGCCAAATGAAAGCAACCAACAAGAACCACAGCTAAAGATATGTTGTTCGTCAATGAATCAGTCCAAAAATTGAACTGATCATGTCATAGAACAAATCCAAGAACCAGGGACCACAAGAGAACCCTCAAAGGTACACACGAGTGAAGTCAAAATGTCCTTTAATAAACACGGTGATCAATGAACAGTAACCTGTTCAGATCGATGGTTCATGTCACTAGGATGACTTCACAGAGCACCAAAAGGAGGATTCACAAAATTTATGCAAATAACGAGCATGCAAAGAACAAAATATGCAAGCAGAATATACAAACACCTTAAACCAGGATCTATAGCAGATCTGATCTGAGGTGATGATCTAAAAAAATAAGAGAGGATGCACACAATAAGAGATATGAAACAAACAAAAAGAAGATCTCAAAGAATCTGACTATATTTTGAAAAATGAATATGCATACGAGTGTGAAATATGAAGAAAAACACAGATCTAAGACAGATTTTAAAAGATCTGGCAATATTTTGAAAAATGAAGATGCATAAAGATGAGAAACATGAAGAGAACACAGATCTAGAGAAATCTGAAACAAGAATGTTGAAAAATGAGCGAATCCAGACCGGATCTAACAAGATGAGGTCCGAAAACTAGTGATGAACAAGGAACGTATTCAGACCAGATCTAAAGAGGATAAGATCTGAATGCGTTCAAAATAACTATTCATATTCCAAAAAATAAAGAAGCAACAACAGATCTGTGAAACATACAGAAGAATGAGATCTCAGTAAAATATTTTGATGAAACAAACAAACATGATGAACAACTCAAAGAGTTGATTACAACGAATGATGAACAACCAAAAATATGTTACCATTCGATGGAAGTCATCTTCAAGACGAAGAATCTGAGCCGCAACTCTCATACCATCTTAAAACTGATAACACTTCTATTATAAACTATAAAACTCTGAAACAATTACAAACGAACAATACAAACTACACTACTAAACATTATCTTCAAGAGATTTGAAGATAAACATATGAAATGAGAAAACCCTAATCTGATGAGAAAAAGAGAGAAAGGAAAAACTGAGAAAATGAAAATGAGTAATCTGACTAATTTCAACTAAACAAGACGTTTATATATTCAAGCCATAATTGCACAATCAGCCCTCCATCTTCTTGATTACAGCTCTGCTACCCTTTGACAATTTCCAAGCATGAGGCGCAATCCTCCACTTATTATCCAACTTCTACTTTAGCCCCTCAACATCTACAAATGTAAACAACAAACAAAATAAGTTAATAATATGTCAAGATTGGTAAATATAAACTTTACCTTTTAACAAAAGTCCACTACCACAGTTAAACAATACAAAAGTCTTCTCTAGATAAAACTAGAGGCACACCACAATCATCATACTCTTGGAACAAATCATCAAGAAATATGGAATCAAACCAAAAGGAAAAGAGGAAGAAATATCACCAAGAAAAACTGCTATCTGTCGAGTAGCGAATGGGCGACTTCCGGACCTTAAAACCGATCTCCACCGTTCAGAATGTAAATAAAGATGTCGTGAAGCTACTGTACAAAAACCGCGACAATCCGACGATTCAAACTCCAAAAATAGACAAAACGGCACGGATGCGCTTGTCTGAAAATCTTAGACTAACTTTTTTCTCTTTTCTCTCACTTTTGTATTTTGTGGACTCTCTCTTCTTGTTATAAAAACCCTAGGATACAAAGCAATATATAGCTTGTATCGGACCACTATTGTTGGGCTATTTTAACTATTCCTCATGACTTAGAAATAATTAAACATAAAACCCAACAAGATCTATTATAGACTATACAATCAGAGATCTAGACTATACAATTACACTTATGGTCTGTGCAATCAGACTTGTGGTCTATAGAATCAGAGTTCGGATACAGGTGTAACTGTTTTACATATCCATTAACGGTTGTAACCACTCTTAATCGCCCGTAAGTGTCGATCTCTCACATAACCATGTAAATGAGAATCTGGGTATATAACTATACTAGATATGTACCTGTGCGCGATGCGGCGCGAAAGATCTTGAATCTAAAACCGAGAATTCGAAAAAATAAGTTTGTTTCATGTTCATATTTATTCGCTTTTAAATAACATATTAAATGTATAAAATTAAGGGTCAATATGGTTAATTGGTCAAAAAAATGAAAAATATTCGTTCGATAGTGGGGTCTTCAAACCCATAACATTTGTTCTCATTTTGAAGGTTTTGATGAACAGTTATAATGGTATAATTTATAAAAAAAGAAAAACATATTTTGTTTAACGTATTTTAGTTTATGTATGTTGATATGATAAGGATGTAAAATGAAAAATGAAAGGAGAATGGATATAAAGTAAAGAGTGAATTACACTGGTGGTCCCCGTGGTTTATTTAAATTTTGGATTTGGTCCCTAAAGTAAGCTAACTACGCTGGTGGTCCCTAATTTTTTAACTAGCTTTCACTCAAGGTCCCTCTTCTTTGACGGCGTGTGTTAACAGCAAAATATTTCTATCAAGTTATATTAAAGCAGGGGTAAATCAGTCTTTTAGTTAAAAGAAAATTTATTCCCTAATTTATAACAAATCAACGTGATCATAAAAGTTTGAACGTGATCTTCAACAAAAGAAATCTGCCTCCTAATTACATTATTTGTTCAGTGGCACCCAGATCAGAAACCACTTATGATTTTCTTTTGGTGCCACCCAATCGGAATCTTGGATCGACTCCATTGACGCCTATTTTAAGACAATTGAAGATACGTTCATTGTACAGTGGGTTTCCCAAGAAACTTGTTGGAGCCATAGAAATCTAATTAAGGCTCTGAAAAAACCACAAGCCATACGAGATCCAGTTAAATAGGCCACCATTTTTCTTGGAATTAACGTTAATTTGTCAATTTTAAATGGTAAATAATGTTTGAAAATGGATTAAAATATGGATATTATTGAATTATTGTTGCGTCTTTTTGAAAGGGAAATATATACATACATCGAGTATTACTATATATCGTAGTTTGAATGATCCCCAAGATATGTCATATGTGGAGAAAAGGGTGGGCAACAATTGATGAAGAACGACAAATTGTGAAGAACTGAATCGAGACCGATCGAGCCAAACAATATTGGAACCAGTTATATTCGGTTTTAGTTTTTTCTCTCGAGTTTTGTTTTTAGGCTTGTTCGGATCGAGTCTACTTGGAAATTTTGATTCATTGTTTGGTCCGGTTCAAAACTGACTTTCACCGACCGTTTGTATCGACATGTTACAATCGTCGATAATTTCAGACAAATCACAACAACTTTTTCTGACATATAGAATATTTGTCGGTGAATACATTTCCAAATAAAAACTGTCGGTGATCCGCCGGTAAATGTAGCCGTCGGGGAATGGTGTCGTCGGTAAAATTGGGAGTTTTCTGTCTTATCTTTCACTCACACACAAACAACACATGCTTTGCTTCTAGTGAATGTAAAAGGCAAAATATATCTTTCATATCAGCAACATAAAGGGTTCAAATGACTCGATTTCATAAGGTTTCATATGATTGAAATTACAAGGTATCTGATCTAAACAACCACAAGTCTAGTCAGCACATGGAAGAGTCGTGTAGAAGCTGAAATGAATATCATTGAAACAAAGTCTAGTACAAGTCGAGGCGGGTTTTGGCCGAGCAAGTCAATGATGTCTGAAGTATCTCATATGGGTAGTAGACGGATAGGTGGTTCTTCTGAGGTTGGTCTCAAGAGTCCTACTTCACAACCTTCTGCACTGAAAGCTCAACAGCCAACGCTTAACAGCTCTACGAAATCGCCAACATCGGTTGCAGTTAGGGCAGGATCCCCAGACATGCCTTCATCAGCAGCTAAAGAAGGAAGAAGTTCGACCTATGTGTGTTAATAGATGAAACTCTTCTTTTAATTAAAAAAAAGACTGATTTGCCCTTGCCTTAAACAACTTGATGGAAATATTTTGCTGTTAACTCATGCGGTTAGAGAAGAGGGACCTTGAGTGAAAGCTAATTAAAAAGTTAGGGACCACCATCGTAGTTAGCTTACTTTAGGGACCAAATCCAAAATTTGAATAAACTACAGGGACCACCAGTGTAATTCACTCTAAAGTAAATTAAATAACTAATTATAATGATATAAAATGAAATTTAAAAATAAAAAATAATTTTAATTTTAAATATCATGTTGAACGTTGGAAGTTGTAAAACTTTTAAACTCGTACATGATGTATTGAAATTTATACTTCTTAAAAATTCAAGAATAACTGTAACTGGATTATTTTTAAAAAAGTATAATAGATAAATATAACTAAGAGCGTAAAATGTACAAGTTTAAAAAAAATCTCGGTACGTTATTCTTGAAAAATCTTGATACGCATTTATGATATTTCATAATATTATTAAGTTAAAAAAATATTCAATAATAAACTTATTTTGAAATTATTGACGAGAATATTATAATAATATAATTTGTAAACAATGCATTTATTAATATGTTTTAGTTAAACTATGATTATGTATTTTTAATATTATAAGGGTGTAAAATGAAAATAAATAATGTAAGGGATATAAAACAAATTAATTCGTACATGTTTATGATATTTAATAATATGATTAAATCCAAAAATATTCAATATTGGGCTCATTTCGAAGGTATTGACGAGGCGATTACAATGGTGTAATTTGTAAAAAAAGAAATGTATTTTTTAATGCATTTTAGTTCATTACATTATTTATGTTTATATGATAAGAGTCTAAAATGAAAAATAAAAAAGTAAATGATTACAAGTAAACTACATACCTAATTATAAGGGTAGTAAATGTAACGTATAAATTAAAAAAATTGAATTAAGAAGAGATTTAAGGAGGAGTGAATGTGGGTGTGCTAATTGAACTTATAATGTAAACTGCGTCTAGATACATGTTTAAACGAAAAAAAATACTGAAGTTTGTTCACCAGAAGTCGACACGACACATACTTAGTTACTTATTATTTATTATATGTATAAATATAACGACACATACTTAGTTACTTTAGAAGTCGACAGCCTTTGAGTGGAGGGTCTTTATCTTTTTATTCCGATACAAAATTCGTGATACACAAGGCTATATGAAAACTGTACAGTTCAATTATCAAACTATACAATCCTCTAATCATCTCCGAATCCCAATTCCGAATTCCTAACAGTTGCGTGATAGTGGAAGTTATATTCATTTAATGAAAAGAGTAAAAACAATTGCCAAGCATCGATGATCATCGACTTCCAACATTCAAATATGGTACAACAAACCCAGTTTCAGTGGGTAATTTTATCAAACAGTTGGTAGGCATACAAATTTTCAATAAACGTTTGCTGCTGAATAATTTGACGAAACAAGACAACTATCAAATCAGGTTTCTTTGATCTTCATGATCGACCATTCAGCCACGAGAGGATATCACCACGAACAATCTCAACATTTTCATCGGTTTCGCCGAACAACAATGAATGCATCATCCCATCGTAAATCTTCAAACTCTTATCCTTACTCTTTGCCTTTTCGTGCAGTTCTTTACTCACTGCAGGATCAGTAACAGCATCAGCATTTCCATGTAACACGATGAATGGTATGTTCACATCGCTTAATCGCCTGCTCAGATAATCGGTCACTCGTAACAGTTCCATGACTGTCCCCAATCTCGGTTTCCCTGTGTATCTCATCGGATTCATTCCACCGATGATTCTCTTTTCCGGAACTTTAACAGACTTATCGACTAAATCAGCTGTCGGTACGATGGCCAGAGTTGGCGCAAACTTCGATACAAACATCAAAATCTCAGGAATCGGCCACCTAGGTCTTACTTCATCGGAGATCTTACACATCGGAGCGATCAGGATTGCGCCATCGAAGAAATTAGGTCTTTTGCATTCGATTAAAAGGCAGATTGCGCCGCCCATGGATTCACCGAATAAGAATTTAGGTAAGTTTTGGTAACTGAAGTCGGCTGAAGCAATAATCGAGTCGAAGAACGTCAAGTAATCGTCAACGACATCATCCACGTTGGGGACGAAGGCTTTGAGTCCTTCAGATCGGCCATGCCCTTCCATGTCAACTGCGAAGCAGGCATATCCGTTGGCGGCGAGGAAGATCGCCGTGGCCTGGAAAGTCCAGCTGATGTCGTTGCCGTAGCCGTGGACCATACAGATGATGCCACGTGGTGGAGTGAGGGGAAGCCATGATCTGGTGAAAAGAGATAAGCCTCTTGGTGATTTGAAGAAGGCGTTTGTTGACTTGATGCTATGGAGTTTGTAGTATTCTTCTTCATCTGGTGTATTTCCCCAATAAAATTTTCGTTTCTGAAGAGCTCGATCTTCCTCCATTGTAGTTGGGGGTGAGCCTTTTCTGATCTGTTGGTGCTTTATTCTACTGGGTCATCATAGTCTTGAAACGTGGGCTCATTAGTAGAGTCCTGGTGTTGAAAACATGATGCCTTTTTGTCTTTGCCTACAACCTGTTTGTTAAAATGCCACCCAAGCAAATATTATACTTTTAAGGTACTCTACATTGATTTCCTTTATTTACTGTTTGGATTATTCTGCTTTCAATTCTTGTTATGGTTATTTGATTACATATGAAAATTGCAATTTTTTTAAATGAAAGTTACACGAGATTGATCTGTGTGATATATTTTGTAACAGTTTTAATGTATAATTTGGGTGGGAGGGAGCATTTTTTGGGGCATGTAATATGGCTAACTTTAGTCTTGTTGAAATCAATATATGTGCAGCACACATTAGTAGACTTATATATATGGACATGGATATCTATAGAATCTTTGCTTACCAACCACATATTTTTGCTTATCTTTTATTTTTAAGTTTTATTCCAACTCTTCTTGTAGTTGTGACCATCTTTAATGACTTATTTGTAACACTGATCATCACTGCTTTACATACTCCAAATCCAAATCTTGTGTTGGTGGTTCATCCTTTCTTTACGTCAAATCTCCTTGTTAACAGTTGATTACTTATTCTAATAATAATGTTATTAGCATGCCCTTTTCAGTGCCATCCTTTTGGTTATTTTACTGGAGTTTGGTCAGGGTAGGATACCTAAGAAGGAGTAGACAGGGATATTTGAAGTCCAAAGTCAAGAAAGCTGAAGGTGGTCCATGCCTGAAGCCCAATGCTAGATACGTCTTCTGAGTTCTGAGTAAACAACCCCATGTTGGGATAACAACTTCTCAATAAGAAGTGGAACTACTCCACATACACCTAAACTACTTTAGAACGGTTTTTTTTTTGGTAACTTGAGAGAAGCGATATTTAAGGTCAATTTGAGAACTCCAAAAGTTTGTGAGATCCATCCTAAGCCACTTATTTGAGATAATTAATGTTATTTATTAAATAAACATTTAAGGATAATTTAGGGATTTGACATTAAAGCATTGTTTTAGGGAAGTCAAATTACCTACATATCTCTTCTTCTCTCCTCTCTCCGTAACACACACACACACAAAATAAATGTGCACACATTATGAACACAACATAAGTGTTCACAATGAGTTCACAAGATTCACAAGGTCACAACATAAGTGTTCACAATGAGTTCACAAGATTCACAAGGTGTTTCAAAGCGGTAGGTTTAGGTTTAGTTGGTGTTCAGAATCTACTACCAGATCTCATAGATTCAGAGTGTGTTCACAATTTGTTCACAAACTATAATAGTGTTCCTAAGAAAGTGTTCACAACATGTGCACATTAAGTTGTGTGTTAGCGTGTATGTTACAGAGAATGGAGAGAGGAGACGGGTTTTTAAATCCCGAATTTTCCCCCATCATTCAATTAGAGTTGACTTTCGAAATGTATTTGATTTAATTTTTAACCAATTATAGGTGTTTTCGTGTTTTCTTGTTTGAACCTTGTTCTCGTTTGAACCCTCCGTATATATAATGAAGATCATGTAGGAATTTGTTTTTTTGGCGAGAAACGTAGGACCCCCTTGGTTGCCCTTGGAAAAAACCTGCCTCCCGATCAAACGCTCCTAATAGACGTTGTGGCATAATCGTAATCATGTGGAACTTCGATGACAATGTGGTAAGCGGACAATGAGGTTAACATACCTTAACACCCTTGAAAAACGTTAACATACCTTAACATGCCAACATGAAAATATTCGACTTTAACATACCTTAAATAACATTAACAAATCGGAACATACATGAACTTAGCTTAACATGCCCCACAATCTTAACATGTCATAACAAAAAAATCTTAAACACATCTTGACATATCTTAACATTGTAAGCAATGAACATTACACACGTTAACGTGAAAAACGGTGAACATTAACGTGCCTTAACAAGCTTTAACATGAAAAACATTGAATATCAACGTATCTTAACATAAGTTAACATATATTACCATACATTACCCAAAAAACGTTAACATATATGTTAACGTCATCGGTCCTGACCAGCCTCTATGGAGAAAACCGAATGACCGATCTGCCCTCGTTGAGAAGATGCAGCGCGTGCACACAACCACAAATCGATCCGTTTGGCTTCAAGATCAACGATGCATGGGGTGTTCTTATGGTTCTTATGAAATTGGTATTACTACTGGAACCCAAACTTTTATATATATATATATATATATATACACACACACAGACATACACGGGGAGGTCGAAATAAGAAAGGCAAAAGGGTTGAGAACGTACGAATAAATGATTCATATGTGAATCATTGGTAGAAGGAAACGTGGGTTCACATATGCATTTTCATATGTGAATAATTGGTAAAAAGGTAGGTAAGAGAATGTGGGTTCACATATGCATCTTCAAATGGATTTTTTGGGGTTTACCAATGATTCACATATGAATAATTTATCCTTACATTCTCGAAAAATCCTCTGTATTCATTGTGTTTCATTCTTTCAGGTTGACTTGGAAGGGGTTGGAGCCATGAGATCTAAGCATCATTAGAGTGTTACCCATGATGCTATAGAGTATGTAAGCATACTCTTTGCTTCATTTTAGTTTGAATGTTGATGGAAATACACTAATAGTAGAGTATAAAGTTGCATAAAATTTGTATTCACTGAAAAATTGTGTATAATCAATTAGCTATCAGTATTTACGTTATTTATTAATGAAACCAACTTTTACTTCCTTGAAAGAGGAATAAAGTGAAGGAATCCCTTCTAGAAAACGAGACACAAACAGATATTGTTCATTGGTGTTTGTGTCAAACTTTCACCAAGCAAAGTCATAAAGGATAAAGATAGCTACAGAAAAAGATAAAGGCATACAATTCAAACATTCCTTGTTAATGGAAGACTTGAGTGACGATTCAACAAAGTTTCAGAAGTGAAAGACCACCCACGTGCATAAAAGTAAAAGCATTATGTTGGATGAGTCAAATAACGCTATCTGATACCTTTTAAGCATTTTGGTGTGATCTGATCTCATCATTTCTATCTATTGAATCAAAGTTTGAGGTAACCTTTGACTGCAAATGGTCCAAGGTGAAGAAAGGAATTATGTATACTTTTTTCTTTTTCCTTCTGAAGTAATTAATATTTATGTACAGAAAATAGAACTCACACTCCTCACCTCTGATGAGCCTATGACTTCCAAGAAGGTTGGGTTACTAGATACCGCTAGTCCAAAGGCCCTTTATCTGAAGAAAAGATGTCCATATGCACTTTATCTGATTCTGATAAGTATTACTCCTTGAAGTGGGAATATAAGAAAGGAATGACATATAGCAGCTAGTGCTTGCTTTTGCTCCAATTTCCAATTCTTGACTGATGTAAACTGCCATGAAACTACATGAAAGCACCAATGTCACCATCCATATTGTGCTTGGAACATGCTGTTGTAGATTAGGGATTATTGAGCATATTATCTAGTTCCTGATTTGGTCATAGAATCACATTGCTTACATTGACCCATGTTCTGTCACTTAAAAACATGATTCTAGTTGGACTGGACTTCTGTCATTTTCAAAGTACTAATTTAAAGCATTCCCCTTTCTCGAACTCTGTCGTCTCTTCTCTTGCAAATATAGCCATCCAGTACCTATGTGTTCTCTAATCTGGAGAGAAAAGAACAGAAAAGAAATCTCTGGAAAAGAAAGGGAGGGTAAAAAAAGGAAAGGAAAATAATTTTTGCATTTGTGTTCTCGAAAGGGAAGGAAAATGAAGGGAAGGAAAGGAAAGGAAAGAAAATAATTTTTCATGTTCTTGAACCGGAGAGGAAATGGAAGATGTCATTTTTACAGATATACACTTTAAAAATATATCCTTTATAATGAAAGGTTGGGTAGTTTTGTAATTTTATAATTCTAGTAATTTTTTAAATGGTTTTAATTTCTTTCCTTTCCTTTCCCTCCCTTTCCTCTCACATGTGGGAGGAAGTTTTGGGAGGAAACTTATCATTGTTTTCCTTTCGTTTTCTTTTCTTTCTCTCCTAAAAAAGTTTCGAGAACACAGCGTAAATGTGTATTTCTTATTCTCTGTTTTAACCCTTTTGAATATTACTTATAAATGATGTATATCACAAGCATCAAAGGATACTTTATCTTGATGACCATAACCGGACTTTTGAAGCGTTTAAGGTTGCTTTTGGGCAGCAGTAGATCACCTCATCAACTAGAATCCTGAAACTGAAAGGTTTTCTTTGATTGTTCATGATGTAGATGAATAACACTCACTAACAAGTGAAGAGTTAAACTTGCATGCGATCCACCATCCATTAGAACTTAAAACATACTTGCATGCATCTTAAGTTAAGTTTTCACTTAAGGCAAAATAGATTAAGTGAGACTCATGTTTTTTTTTCAAGTTCATGTCTTTACGAAAAGATTTACCAATAACATACTTGTATTTTCACAACCAATTCAAGCTGATATGATTGTGAGAGTTGAAGGACATTGCTTGTGATCTAAAGCATATAAAATCAACTATATAGCATTTGCTTTTGTGAGATTGCATGGATGTAATTGATATGATTTGTGAGGATTGAAGTATGTTCTTAATCAATCTTTTTGTTGAGTTATGTAAATGCAAAAACCATAATTGTTTGATGATCATGTTGTCAATTTTTCTGTTATAAGTATAAACATTTGCTAGCAAAAAGAACCCAGATAAAGCAAAGGGTATGCATACCATGATAATCTATTGGTGTATCACTTACAGAATTTATGCCTCTTTCACTTTTGAAGAAATTTCAGGATTACTTTATTCATCAATTTGCTCTTTTACATGTGATTTTGCTGAATACTACTAATGTGGATAGATTTTCAGCCTTTATGAAAGTGGAATTCCTTTAAGTTGGAGCTGGTAGTTTCAAGTGTGTGGTCGCTGGCGTATACTCGTGATGGCTGAACCTGTTTCAGTTGACCACTTATGGAGTGTGAAGAAAAATCTGCTTGTTCTTAAGGTTTTTTTGATCTTCTTTTATCAAATATCATAGTAAATGGTTATGTACAAACTGTTATATTGGGAAGGACTAGACTCCCACAAGATGATTCAAGTCTATGTGATCTCCAGTTACATCCACTGCCTATAGAAGTTATTTAGATTATTTATTGGTCTGGAATGTATACTTTCCAATTATTACTACTACTATTATTCTGATATTGGATCAATGGCTGAAATCAACCACCTTGCATGTTCGGTTGCAGCCTGCCACTCTTGGTTGGCCACTGTCAACCGTTGAATCAAACACATGCCTAACTAGCTACTGACTACTTGACTGATGTGAATTGAAGACAAAAACCAAATATGAAAACAAATACTCATGTCATAATGGCTAGAAATAACTACGAAATCCATTATAAGGTATATGTTTCAGACAGATTTTGAATCAACACTTCAAATTTCCTATCACACTTAATGGTGTCTAGTCTAGAAAGCAGATGGCCTAAAATATATCTGAAGCAGGTCAACTTCTACTCGGTGCTAAGTTCTACAAATGTAAATCAATATGGGACTCTAGTCATGATGACAAGACAAGTAGATAAATATACACCCATTTCGTGTTAAATATAGCAAAGACAATAAATAAAAGATGATTTTCATCTCACTAGTTAAGTTGGGACTCCAAATCATAATTTAATTAACTGGGATCATATCTTGTAATGGCCTTAGTTTAAGAGTAAACAGCGATAAGCAACAGTGTCCGCCACAAAGTTCCTTAATTTCTTCTCTTTGATGATGAGATTCCACTACACCATCTCTTCTTTAACTGTGGCATTCAAATAAAACCTAGTCGATAAAGAATGGCAAGTCTTTTCTTAAAACAGTATCAAGATTTGATATTAGTGTAGTTGCTATTATTATGTTGAGCTGTCAACTCCTTCATAAGTCAAGAGATATTCGATGAGAGGGCCTTCAATACTTATCCTAACCTTGAAACTCAGTTGACTTTCGGGCTACCTCCACAAATTGTTGTTTGACCAACATATATAAATTAATTTTCTTCATAGAATAAGAGTAAAAATTGTACTTATTTCGGTTACACATGCATTCATCAAGTGAAAGTGAGCAACTACAATGTCTCTCAGTTCACCCAATAAAACAATTGTCCACTTTTCCCCCCACCCACCACCCACAAGGGAATGGAAGACATGCCATGTTTTACTGAAAACTAAAAAGCAGAGTTAGGGACCGTTTACTAAACACGTATACAATAAGTGCTTACCACGTCACTTTACCTTATCAGGTGAACATGACAAGGATTGAGAATCTTACCTGGTAAGAGCGATGACAAGGATCGAGAGTCTTACCCGGTAAGCGCTTACCGGATAAAAAAGTTTGCATACAATGCCATTTTAATGGACCAAAATCTTACCTGGTAAGTTAAGCGCAAGTGTTGACTCTTACCAGGTAAGTGTTGGGTAAACGGCCCCTTAGAAAAAGACATTTCCGGATTCATACTAATTACGAAGAATATATTCTGTTCCAAGTATATTAATCGATGGTTGTAGATAACTTGTGTTATAGTAATATTTTTGTTAACATTATATCACATGATCATGGTCCTACAACCTACACCAATTAATGGAGCATGCACAAAGTGTTTATGCAAGAAAAGCTCTATGTCGGTATCAAGAGCATCTAACTCTGCAAAAGACAAAATTTCCACATGTCATTTTCACTAATATCTGATTGTAACCTTTACCTCCTCATCTCTGATTAGTGGTTGCTGGCAGTGTCTCTACAAGTATAAATAGATATGTGGGTCTTTGTTTCTTTTATCCTTTAGCAAGAAAGTTGTATTTCAGGTTGTTTTTTGTGCTTCTTATGGATTTCATATTTAAAACAATGTCCCTTTTGAATATAACTCTTGTTTTATTGTTATCGGAGAGAAGTATTGTAGTTGCTAGGCATGGACAATGGTCTAGGTCTAGTGAAAAAAAATCATATATCCAAAACAATGATGATCTTGTTACCGATTTGCCTCATCAGCCTAAAGTAGATTTCAAACACTATGCTGGATATGTGACTGTAAATGAGAAAAATGGAAGAGCATTGTTTTATTGGTTCTATGAAGCCTTGACTCTCCCAGATGATAAGCCATTGGTGCTGTGGCTTAATGGAGGTAAGAAAATATCAAATAACCTTTCCTTCTTGTTTCAGATTTCCACTACAACCTTTTCACAAAATCTATCTATTTTTTTTAATCTGAACATATACTTTAAAGAAAGATAGCATGAAAGAGGATAAGGTTCTCTGTGAAGATGCTACTTTTTTCAATTAGATCCCACCAATCAATCAAATAAGCCTTTTGAAAAATAAAGGAAAATATTCTCTTTTATATATTTACTAATCGAAAGTGTCAAGTGTTGGTCACTCTTTTATTAATATCTAATTCACCTACTTAGTAATGGCCATTTATTAGTTTGACCGAGGATTGATTTTCCTTCTGTCCATTTTGGTGACACGGGGTTACGTGGTTTCAGGTCCTGGATGTTCTTCTGTGGGATATGGAGCTACACAAGAGATCGGCCCATTTATTGTGGGTACAGATGGAAACAGTCTTCAGTTAAATCCTTACTCATGGAATATAGGTATCATGGATTTTACTTTCTTTGTTTTTTTTTTCTTTCTTTTTAACAAACATATTATCCTTAATGGTAGTGCAGAGGCCAATATGTTGTTCCTGGAATCTCCTGTTGGAGTTGGCTTTTCCTACTCCAACACAACAAGTGATTATGAAAACCTCGGAGACGACTTCACTGGTGAGTCTTCTGAACGCTATTAGCATATATATATATATATATGATATAGGATACATGTGTGTATGCATGTATACATATATGTATGTAGATGATGTATTGATAATCTACTGATTTGTTTAATGTAATGTTATATCAGCAAAGGACACTTATGCTTTCCTGCATAACTGGTTCATGAAGTTTCCATCTTATCGAACTAGAACGTTTTATATTGCTGGAGAGAGCTATGCAGGCATGTTTCCGTTACATTTCACCAAATTTTGTTTAGAAACTCTCAACCATGACATGTATACTTTTTTTTAATGCAGGAAAGTATGTCCCAGAATTGGCAGGTCTTATTTACGAGGAAAACAATGATCCTTCCCTGTTTATCAATCTGAAAGGAATATTGGTATTTCCGTACAATTCCCTTTCATTATCATTTTCTTCTGCTCTTCATTTTGTGGGTATTACACTCATATTTCTGTATATGTTAAGTTAGTGGGACCCACATCACATCATAGATTCAAAAATGAACCTTTTAGGGATTTTTCTTGTATGTTTTGTTATTCTTTTTGCATCACTGAAGAGCACATATTGGAAATGTATGGTAACTGCAGTTGGGTAATCCTGAAACAAGTGATGGTGAGGATTGGAAAGGTCTTGTTGACTATGCTTGGAGCCATGCTGTTGTATCAGATGAAACTCACAAAACCATAAGAGAATCATGTGATTTCAACAGTAACAATACTTGGAGCAACGATAACTGCAGCCAAGCTGTGGATGAAGTTCTCCGACAGTATAAAGAGATAGACATTTACAGCCTCTACACCTCTGTTTGTAATGCCAATTCAGCATATTCAGAAAACAAGCAAGTTGTCTTCAAAAAGACCACATCTAAGATGGTAATTAAACTGGATTCAGAACTAAAAAGCAAGGAATTGTTATTATCATTTTTTTTGAAAGGGTGTGTTAGGCTATGCCTAGACTAATCCCGGCAAATTATGACCGCAAGAAATCAGCCCTGATAAACTCAGTGGCCACAATTATTGTGTACGTCTGGATTCGAACACTGGACAGATGAAATATTCCATGACATCCCCCAGGGCCTTAACCACTACGCCACAACCCTTGTGGTTAAATTGTTATTATCATAGTATTTAATTAAAGTGGAGTTTACTTTTTTGTTTTGTTTAGATGCCTCGAATAATAGGCGGATATGATCCTTGCCTTGATGATTATGCTAAAGGTTACTACAATAAACCTGACGTTCAAAAGGCTCTTCATGTCAGCAACGGCCTTCAACTCAAGAACTGGAGCATTTGCAAGTACTCAACACATCTTTCTTCAAATATGATTGAAAAACATTATGTATTAGGAAGTCACATAGATTTGTATTTTGTGCAGTATGGAGATATTCAAAGGGTGGTCGCAGTCAAAAGATTCGGTTCTCCCCATATACAAGAAACTAATTGATGCAAAACTTAGAATATGGGTATACAGGTAAATGATTGATGTTGGTTGTTTGGTAATTCTGCAAAAATATGTGTGTTATTTAGGATCAAAACTAATGAATTTGGGTGTGTAAAACAGTGGAGATACTGATGGTAGAGTCCCTGTGTTGTCCACAAGATACAGCTTAAGCTCTCTGGGCCTGACTATAACTAGGCCATGGAGGCCCTGGTACAACCAGAAGCAGGTATGCTTCAAATCTATACTATTACTCTTATCTTATAACGTAAAACTCTTAATTATCTTATAAAACATTCAGGTAAAACTCGTAATTATCTTATAAAGCGTTTATTAAGCATTCAGGTAAAACTTTTTAAAGCTCATATATAGAACCCAAAAACCTGATGCAGCGTATGATGTTGATTCTATGAATACTCAGGAATCGCCTCTTATAAAGCTTGTGATTCAATCGAATGCCAAACTTTAAGCTCAAACTCAGAATTTAGAGAGAATCAGAAATTTGGATGGAAATTGAAGTTTCTATTATTGATCAAGTGACCACATAAATAAAGAGTTCCAATAGAAACGGCCTGAAAAGAGATGACGGGCCAAACGTAAAAGCCCAAATCGAAAAAGAATGAAAACTAGCAAAAAAACATTAACAATGTGTTTTTGGCCTAAAAATTCCCATAGGCTCCTTTGGGGGCTACAATGGGCGTGCTCCTCGTTCTAAGCTTTGATTCGTGTATTGTGGGCCTGAAATGGGGACCCGTAGCAAAAGTTATGCTTGTTTAAACATGACACCTCATGTTGGCTTGATCATGGGCCTGAAATGGGGACCCGTAGCAAAAGTTATGCTTGTTTAAACATGACGTTTCAGGGGACCCGTAGCAAAAGTTATGCTTGTTTAAACATGACACCTCATGTTGGCTTGATCATGGGCCTGAAATGGGGACCCGTAGCAAAAGTTATGCTTGTTTAAACATGACACCTCATGTTGGCTTGATCATGGGCTTCTAGGAACACTAAGGCCCGGTCCACCATGCTTAGGTCCGCACCAAAACCTATTTTAAGCGAAAACATTTATTTGATTTTTAATTAACAATTCCATATAGTGATTGTTTTTTTTCTTTTTTCTTATGGATATATATAAAACTTATATACAACAAATACAAGAAAAGTATTCTCTTACACTCTTTTCATCTTTGATGAGTTTTGATCACCTGATTTATGGGAAGGCTAGAGACCTAGATCCACCTAGACCAAAAGTTTTTGATCATATTGTGATTGTAACCAAGGATCTTCACCTCTCCCATGCTTTTTTTTTTGAACTTTTTGCATGGCAAAACATGCTTTTTGACAGTCAGAATAATTTTAAACTGTATGTTAAATCAAATTTTAACATTTTAATGGGACTTATTGAGTATATGATAAGAATAATTTGATGACTTTTTTCTTTGGTTAGGTTGGTGGTTGGATTCAAGAATACGAAGGACTAACTTTCGCAACATTTAGAGGAGCCGGGCATGCGGTGCCTATTTTTAAACCGAGCGAATCACTTGCATTCTTCACTTCATTTCTTCTCGGAGAATCTCCACCTTCCCAACGATAAGTTACTAATCAAGATCAAAGTCTCTTCACACTCGGTTGCCCTAAAAAGATTTTGGTTTCCATAAAGATTAAAGAAAATAAACAAACCCCCTATAAATATGGCATAATATAATATTTTTTTTATAGTTTCTAATGATATTTGATCGAGTGTCTAATTGATGTATTGTAATCGTTGATGTGATGATATAAAGAAAATCTTACGTTGAATACATTTCATGGACTATCTTGCCCTCCTATAAATAAAATGAGTATAACCACTTGTATGCTATTGTATAAATACCGAAATATGACATCCTAGTTTAAGGGCTAATTACTTGGTTCTATAATTCTCTCAATTGGGAGTATGGTTTTTTATTTATTTTTTTAGAGTGAAATACAATTTTGGTCTTTGTGATTTATCGGTTATAATGGTTTTCATCCTATAGTTTCATAAATATAAGATGGTCGTTGTCGTTTGTAAAAGTGTCCGGATTTGGTCCATCCCTTTAACGGACATTAACTTTTAGCCGTTAAATGATGGGCGTTTCCGTCTTTTTTATTTGTCTCATTTTCAATTAAAAATAAAAAAAACCTTGTAAACCAATTCGTGCATGCACATGTTTTACCCAACCCTTTTTTGGAAACTCGTAAACCCGTTCCAGACTCCGTTCATCGTCTCCGACAAACTCCAATCATCATCTGCGAAATCAAAATGTAAACATCAAATCCAAAATCAAAACTAGAGATGGTAATGGGGTTGGGTACACTGGGGCTTGCAATCCCCATCCCTAGCCCTATACTCATTCAGGGAACAAGGTTCCTGATAGTGTAGTTTGGAAAAGAGTTAGTTGGCTGTTAAGAGTTAGTTATGCTGATGTTAGCAAGCCTTCCTTTGTGTATAAATAGAACTTTGTATCTCTCTTTACAATCATAAAAATAATACACTGAAGTTCTCTCCTCTCAATATTTCTCTCTCTATCTTTTCTACTCTTTTCTCTATTTATGGTATCAGAGCTGTTGCCTTTGCTTTCCTGCTACAATATCTCTTCATATCTCAAATTCACTTTTTGTTTTCTTCTCCTATCTTCTTTGAAGTTTCTGTCAAAAGATGTCAGAAAATACTCAAGAGAGAAATTCAAACAACGGTTCATTTGTTATTCCAAATATGACAAACTTCATGACTATGAAGTTGAATGGTGAGAACTTTCTGTGCTGGAAACATCAATTACTTGCTGTTTTCAAGACTCTAGGGCTGGAAAAACATGTTGATCGACTGTATGTTCCTCCTATTACTCGACCAGAAAGTGTTGAACGATGGAAGAAAGAAGATAACTTTGTATCGGTATGTATCAATTCAACTCTTGATGTTTCTATTGCTCATCTTGCAATAGATACCAAAACTTCTTCTGATTTGTGGAAAGTAATTAAAGATACTTACTTACAACAAGCATATGCTAAAAAGTCTCAATTAAAAACCGAGTTTCAGAATATTAAGCAAGGAAATAACTCAGTAGCTACATATTGTGATGCAATAAAACACATATGTGATGCTTTGAGATCAATTGGTGAAAGTGTAACAGAATAAGATCTGGTGCTGCAAACTCTTCTTGGATTGAACACAAGCTATAATACTTTTGTTCTAAATGTTGAAAACTCAAAAGTGCAACCTAGTTTTTCACAACTTCGGTCACGATTACTCTTGTATGAACAAAGAGTAAATCATCAACGATCAGAATCTGTAAACGTGTCTGCCATGACTGCTCTGAAGGTAGGGGATTCTCTTCCAAACAATATTATCTGTCAAATTTGTCGAAAACAGGGACACTTTGCACATAACTGTTATTTTCGCTATTCAGACAATAATCAAGGAATAGGTAATGGAGATAGATGGAATGATGGCTTTCGAAGTCGTGGCTTGAGAGGGAATGGTCGATTCTCTACTGGAATCGATTTAGTGGAAATCAATTTGGAAATAAGAATCTTGCTGGAAGTCGATTTGCAGGTACAAGTAGCCCTAATTTTCAGCCGCATGCTGTTGATCCAAACCCTCAGTGATTTGATAATGACTCTGAGAAACACTTAGTGAAAATTGTAAATAGACAATATATATTAATGTTTTGTCATCAAAGAAAATATACTAAGTCTGTTTAGTATCGCTGATGAAAACATGCTTTAAATTATGCATTCAGCGAACACTGTTCATCAGCGAGCCCTGAGCCTGTTCAGTCTCACTGATGATCGCTGATAATTTAAGTTGTTTACTTATGATCCCTGAATACAAGATTCACGTCAACCATGTTCTACGCTGAAGTCGAAGATCAAGCCGAAGAACCAGCGACAAGTCTACTAATGAACTGATGCGAATATCAGCGAAGCCAAGACCTGTCCACTCAACGTGAAGTTTCAAGTAGATGACTTCAACGAACGCTGGACTTTATCATTCGCTGATAAAGAATCATTCAGCGAACGCTGATCATGAAGCCTCCTCTACAAGTAACTTTTGTCTTATCCCCTTGCACGCCTTTTGTACGATCTGTCAGAACGGACATCCCTTTTGTCCAGAATCGTACAACCAACTCTGATCTTACACTGTTCATCATGCGCCCACTAGGTTGTCTACTGAAGTCAAATCATGCAACCAACCAGAGGCTGCCACGTGTAAAAGTGTACTGTTGTGCATTAAATGCATGCAGTATATAAATGGAACCCTACTTCATTTGTAAAGTGCTCGAACCCTTTCTTCTCGCTGAACTACTGTGCGATAGAATACTCTCCTTAGTGTTCTAGCTTTTCTTAATCTCTATTTCTAGTGCAAGAAATCTTAGTGATTCTCATAGTTTGTTTAGATTAGGTTTATTCCTTAATCTTGTTCCGCAACAAACTGTAAATTGTTTGATACATATCAATAAACAATTTAGAAAGATAAAAATCGTGTGTTTGTATTCAACCCCCCCCCCCCCCCCCCCCCCTTCTACAAACTTGTATAACCCTTTTGGGACCAACAAGTGGTATTAGAGAAGTTAGTTTAATCTAATAAACAAGATCTTTCTTATACTAATCTCTTTTCTCTTCCTTGCTATTTTCCAAAATGGCTAACCCTACAAACACAAACTATATCGATAATGGTTCTCTTGCTAAACCCCCTAGGTTCTCCAAAGATAACTTCAATCTCTGGAAAAATAGAATGATGCTCTTCCTAGAAGGTGTAGATCCCACTATACCTCACTATATCGAAAATGGACCATATGTTCCTTTCATGATTGACCCTGCTGTTCCTGCTACTGCCAATAGACCTGCTATTCCTGAAAGAATCATTCCCAGGGAAGTCACTCATTGGACTGAAGAGGACAAGAAGAAGGTGGCCCTCGATACTAAGGCCAGATCCATCCTCTCTATGGCTCTTCCTGATGATGTCTACCACTCTTTCATGAACCTGAAGAGTTCTAAAGCCACGTGGGACACAATATGTGTTCAATATGAAGGTACTTCTGAAGTCTAGGACTCGAGAAAGATCAACCTGGTAAGACAGTACGAAAGTTTCATTTGTGGTAAGAATGAAACTCTTTCTGAAGTACATCAGTGGTTTAACTGTTTAGTCATTGACTTAAAAACTGTTGGTAAGGAATATTCTAACTTTGAGATCTTGACAAAGTTTCTGGAATGTCTTCCTGAAAGTTGGAATAATTATTCTATGTGTCTTAAACTCTCAAAGGATCTGAAATCTATGACCATTTCTACCTTATATGGCACTATGCTCAATCATGAGCAGTTGTGTCATCTTAAGAAGAATCCTGTAAAAGATTCCAAAAGCACACCTGTTGCTTTACTCTCTTCAGAGTTGGTGCCTACTCAGCGATCTACTATCACTATCACTGAGTTGGAGTCTAACTCTGATGAATCATCAGAAGCTGATCCTTCAGAAATTGATGAGTCACTGGCCCTCCTGACTAATTCTTTCAGGAGATTCGCTAGAAAGAGTAACTTCAGAAGAAATAAACCTCTTTCCCTCACTGATAAGCCAAAATCTTCAACCCCTGTAGATAAGGCAACTGCCACTTGCTATAACTGTGAAAAGATAGGTCACTTTGCTAGTGAGTACAGGTCAAAGAAAGTCTTCAAACCCTCATCTTCTTCCAAGAAATCCTCTAACCCCAGGGCTAGAGATGACAAATACAAGAAGCTGAAAGAAAAATATGCAAAGCTGAAAAGCTTTAAGAAGAAAGGCAAAGGCATAATCGCTGAAGATCATGACTGGGCTCTTTCTGATGAAGAATCATCTGACTCTGAAGATGATGATGAGGCCAATCTCTGCCTCATGGCCAAAATAGAAGAAGAGGAAGAATCAGCTGAAATTCCCTCTACTTCTACTTCCACCTCTCAGATATCAAATCTTTCCACTGATACTTCTACTTCTACTTCAGCTGATAATGACGCTGATAGACGTCAAACTGTCGATCTTCTGACTATTGACTTATATGATGCCATGAATGGCAAGACTAAAGCTGAAAACTTAAATATTGATCTTGCTGAACAACTTAAATATTGATCTTGCTGAACAACTTAAAAATTGTCATTTGCAAATCAAAAAGCTTTCAAAAATTGAAGAAAATTTGAAAGATCAGGTCTGTATAAATCAAATCATAAGTATTGAGCGAGAAGAAGCTATCGCTGCATTAAAAGCTGAAAAAGATACTGTTGAATGATGGTGTAAATCCTCAACAACGATCACTGAGATAATTCGTGCTCAGATTCCCCTGAGTGATAAAAGTGGTCTTGGTTATAAAGCTGATACTCTAGAACCAACCACTGATCGTTCCATGCTCAAGTTTGGAATGTTCGTATCCTCAATCCCTGACACTTCTTCGTCTCAGTGTTCTTCTTCAAACACTCCCATTCCTGAGGAAAAACCTACCTTAATCTCTAAAGGTAAAGGTAAAGAAAAAGTTTTCAATCCAAAACCTCAAAAGGGTACATTTGTACCTAAGCTGAATGTTTCCAAACCTTCAGTAAATCATCCCTCTACGTCTAGGACTAAGGTCCCTGGATTTATTCAGCGATCTACTCCTAAACTGAAAGGGTCGTACATCCACCAAAGATGAAAAGTTAGCTAAGGTGAAGATCACTGCCCCCAAGGCGAAGAAGACCAATCCTGGTGCAAATCAGGTTAAGGTGAAAACAACCACTGAGGTTAAGAAATTAACCAAAGTGAAGACTGTCACTGAAGCTGAATCTTCAAATGCTGCGAAGATTGCTGAACCTTCAACTTCTACAGCCACCGCTAAGAAATGTGGGCCCATAGTAAAATGGGTGCCAAAATCAAACTAATCTTCCTTTGTTTCCTTTGGTTCTACTAACACTGACTTATGTACTCGTTTCGCTGAAAGAATGAAAGCTGAATATAAAATGAGTATGATGCTTGAACTGACATTTTTCCTTGGCCTTCAAATCAAACAGAATGAAAAAGGTACTTTCATTCACCAAGGTAAGTATGTTAAAGATATGCTGAAAAAATTTGATTTAACTTAAAGCTCAGCTATGAAAACCCCAATGGCACCGCCACTGACACTTAACAATGAGCCTTCAGGAAAACCTGTTAATGTCACAACGTACCGTGGGATGATCGACTCTCTTCTGTATCTTACAGCTAGTCGTCCTGATATTATGTATGCAACCTGTTTGTGTGCAAGATATCAATCTGAACTTAAGGAATCTCATTTGATCGCTGTAAAGCGTATTTTTCGATACCTTAAGGGTACTCCTAACCTAGGTCTTTGGTATCCAAAAGACTCAGGGTTTGATCTAATCGCCTATTCAGATAGTGATTTTGCAGGATGCAAATTGGATATGAAAAGCACCACAGGAGGCTGTCAGCTCCTGGGTAGAAAGCTGGTGAGTTGGACAAGTAAAAAGCAAAACTCAGTGTCCACCTCAACCGTTGAAGCTGAGTACGTAGCCGCGGGAAGCTGTTGTTCTCAGGTCTTATGGATGAAAAATCAACTATTGGACTATGACCTTCAGCTCTCCAAAATTCCAATCTATTGCGACAGCACTAGTGCTACACTCAAAGACCAAACACATCGAAATCATGTATCATTTTATCAGAGATCATGTGATGAATGGTGATATAGAACTTCATTTTATCCCAACTGAATTTCAGTTAGCTGATCTGTTCACCAAACCTCTTGATGAGACAAGATTCAACTTTCTCATCAGCGAGCTTGGAATGCTGAACCTGGAAGATTAAAATCTTCAGTGGTTCACATTAGATCAGTGATAATATGACCTGATATATTTCTATTAATCACCCTATCTCTGAACAAATTGATTCGCTGATATCAAGGTTTGTTCTCTTTCTTAATCGCTGACGTTCGCCTCAGCATGCAAAATTTCAAAATAAATTACATCGTTGAATATCTCTTCCTTTCAGTGATACTTTGAAATTCTAAAACTCTCACTGATATTTCTAATCAGTGCTTCGTGTTTTAAAAATGTCCCTGAGCTTTTCAAAATCCTCAGAGACACCTTAAATTATGAAAGGACGTTTGTGACGTCATTACAACAGACAAACCATGGCACGCCTTTTCGTCTGACACACTCGCCCGTTTCGTTTTTCTTGTCCAATAAGATTTAAGGGACGTGTCACGTGCCATCATGAAAAACTTTTCCCGCTCTTAGTTTTTCTCTTTCTACTCTCACTATATAAACCCTTTGAGTTTATATTTTTACCTTTTACGCGAACTTACTCTTTCAAGCAAAAACTCACTGTTGCATTTGGATTATTTTCTCAAGAACTTGTTAATCTTCATCCTCTACATCACAACAAGTTAATATTTCTTTTGTTTTCCATCTAATAAACTTGTTTTTGATCTTATTATTGCTTTTAAAAGATCAAACAAAAGAACTTAATCAAAATAAAATCATTTTCTTCATGGTTTTATGCCCACAATCTGTTTTCAGATTGTTCTTCGAGTTTATAATCAAAATCTTAAACTTGACACTTTCTTACGTTTTTCCAGAATCCTTTCCATAAAAGGAAACTGGAAAACAAGAATTTTCACTATGTTTTGTACTTCTTTTCAAAACTAAGAAACCCTAGTTTCCATTTCTTTCTCTACATGGAAACTGAAAAAACCCTTATTTTGGAATCTTCTCCATTTTAAGAACTTCTCTTCATCTTCTTCATCTTCTTCATCTTCTTCATCTTTGTGTATTATGAACAGAAATGGCATCAAACGCTGATTCCCCTACATCTTCAGAAAAGACTAAAATCACCAATGCTCCTAACATAGGTCACTCAATGGACCAGATTACATTTCATGGAAACAACCCCTATGCCCTAATCAACTTTTCTCCAAAGAAACAGGTCACTCATCTTGATGACGCTGTAAAATTTCTGAAGAACTGTCCTCTGGCGACAACACTGACAATCAAACCTCCAGCCCTGAAGAAATTCCCTGTTGCTGTTCAAAAGAAACTGTTAAAGGACGCACAAAAGATCAGCCAGGAAAAGACCAAAGTCAGCGACACCACACTGGATTGGTGCAAGAAGATGTGCCACTACAGACAACATGGATCAAGGTTAAGCGCTGTAAACATCGAAGGGAGATATGCTCTAAAATCTGATAAAAAGGTACCGATCGTTCATGTCCAAGTAGTCAGAGAAGCGGCCACTACAGAACTTACTACATGTCAGCCTTAGACAAATTTGGTTTCGTTGAATGGTTGGAAATGCGAATCACAATTCAACGAACCCGCTCAACTTTCAAGACCTATGTTGAACAAGCCATAAACAGGTTGATCGACTTGGTAACCTCAACGGTCGATATTCCTCCTCCACCAATTTAGAAGAAACGAGCTGCTCCAAAGAAGAAGAAGACTCCTTCCTCTCCAGACCCGGTGATAAGAAACGAGACAGGGATTGACTATTCTCGTGAAGCAGTTCTTGGCCCTGCCCCTGACCTCTCCGGACTCAACGTATCTCTACCTCCCGCTGAAGATTTTGTCCCTGGCAAAGTTATCAGCAATCCCTATGGCATTTTCTTCTATGACTTCAATGGTCGCGAATGCTTTCAACGCATCTCTGAGTTATACAAAACTCCAATCGAACAACTCAGAGATTTACTCTACTGGTGCGAATACAAACGCAGTCTTCTTGGATTACTCCTGAAACCCCACATCTACCGCGAAGCCAAGAAAAGAAGGGAACAGGGAGTCACTGTCCCTGATTGGATGATTCCAGAGACTGATACTCTTGATGAACTCGTCAAGAAAGAACCTGAGTAGCTGATAAGATTTCTTTTGTAATTCTTCTATCTTTATCAGCTTGTAATCTTTTGTACTTGTAATTATTATTTGCTTTACTTGTAATTTTTCCACTTCCCTTTGTAACTGATACGAAGTTTAATGAAAAATTTCAGTGAATGTACTTTACTCCATCAGTAGTTAAAAAGATCCCTGAAAACAGTAAATGGGACAAATATTTTATTAGTCCTTTTTATCTTTATGTTTTCTTACTTAGCAATTTTCTTTTATTGCTATGTCATCATCAAATAGGGGGAGATTGTTGATCCAAACCCTCAGTGATTTGATAATTACTCTGAGAAACACTTAGTGAAAATTGTAAGTAGACAATATGTATTAATGTTTGTCATCAAAGAAAATATACTAAGTCTGTTTAGTATCGCTGATGAAAACATGCTTTAAATTATGCATTCAGCGAACACTGTTCATCAGCGAGCCCTGAGCCTGTTCAGTCTCACTGATGATCGCTGATAATTTAAGTTGTTTACTTATGATCCCTGAAGACAAGATTCACGTCAACCATGTTCTACGCTGAAGTCGAAGATCAAGCCGAAGAACCAGCGACAAGTCTACTAATGAACTGATGCGGATATCAACGAAGCCAAGACCTGTCCACTCAACGTGAAGTTTCAAGTAGAAGACTTCAACGAACGCTGAACTTTATCATTCGCTGATAAAGAATCATTCAGCGAACGCTGATCATGAATCCTTTTCTACAAGTAACTTTTGTCTTATCCCCTTGCACGCCTTTTGTACGATCTGTCAGAACGGACATCCCTTTTGTCCAGAATCGTACAACCAACTCTGATCTTACACTGTTCATCATGCGGCCACTAGGTTGTCTACTGAAGTCAAATCATGCAACCAACCAGAGGCTGCCACGTGTAAAAGTGTACTGTTGTGCATTAAATGCATGCAGTATATAAAGGGAACCCTACTTCATTTGTGAAGTGCTCGAACCCTTTCTTGTACGATTCTCCTTAGTGTTCTAGCTTTTTTTTAATCTCTATTTCTAGTGCAAGAGATCTTAGTGATTCTCATAGTTTGTTTAGATTAGGTTTATTCCTTAATCTTGTTCCGCAACAAACTGTAAATTGTTTGATACATATCAATAAACAATTTAGAAAGATAAAAATCGTGTGTTTGTATTCAACCCCCCTTCTACAAACTTGTATAACCCCTTTGGGACCAACACATGCTAACCTTCAATCTGGACAATCAGGTTATTTTATTGGAACATAAACGGGCCTCACATTTGCACCACATGATCCAAATGTCTATCAACCATCTTTTGGGCCTGAAAGTGTTAATAGTCCAAATTGGTTGAACAATTATGGACCACATGCTAATTCTGTTGGACAACAATATGGGCTGAATTATGCTAATTCTGGGCCTGGAAACGTGAATGGTAATTTTCCTCAGGATTATTCAGCTGAATTTGGACCTGCACATTT
Organism: Saussurea involucrata; assembly: GCA_033807775.1. Classification (NCBI taxonomy): domain Eukaryota; kingdom Viridiplantae; phylum Streptophyta; class Magnoliopsida; order Asterales; family Asteraceae; genus Saussurea; species Saussurea involucrata. The sequence continues at coordinate 167,412,916 of CM066320.1, forward strand.
TGCTAAGTGGTCAAAGCAACATGGCATTTCTGCAAATCTTACTTTTTATGATACATGTGCTATGGTCGATTCTTGGATCCCTGATTTGGGTGCTACTACACATATGACACCCAATCCAAGTCTAGTACAAGGCGCTGTTGCTTATACCGGGCCTGAAAGAGTGGTTGTAGGTAATGGATAATCTCTTCGCATCTCACATATTGGTCATGCATTCATTTTTCTTCCTAAATGTCGTCTTGTGCTTAAATCTGTTCTAATTGTTCCTGAGCTCACTCGAAATTTGTTATCTCTTTGTCATATAGTGGCAGATAATCCTTTATCTTTCAAATTCTCATGCTTTGGTTTTTCTATTCAGACTCCAATGGGAATTTTACTCCACCACATTTCACATAGACATGGGAGTCTCTATTCTCTCACTGCTGCAATGTGTATCTCTTCAGATTTGTGGCATACTCGTCTCGGTCATCCATCTGATTATGTGCTTCAAAAACTTTGTATTTCGTTTGATTCAAATAAAGTGAATAAAGATTGTAGTGCTTGTAGCATGTCTAAAAGCACTAGATTACCGTTTTCTGTTCGTAATTCTCGAAGTAAATCTTACTTGCATATAATACATTCGGATATTTGGGGACCTTCCCCTGTTGTTTCTCGTACCGGGTTTCGTTATTTCATTACTTTTATAGATGACTATAGTCTTTTCACATGGATGTATCCGTTATCTAATCGTTGTCAAGCTTATGATTCATTTTGTCATTTTAAAGCTCAAGTTGAAAATTTATTTTCAACAACAATCAAACAGTTTCAATGTGATGGGGCTCCTGAATTAACAAAAGGACCTTTACGTAAATATCTTGACGAGTCTGGAATTTCACTCTGAATTTCATGTCCATATACTCCACAACAAAATGGAGTACCCGAACGTAAGAATCGACATTTGTCCTAAATAGCTCGAGCTTTATTAATTCATTCTTCTTTACCAAAATCCTTTTGGTATGATGCTTATGCTACTGCGGCATTTCTAATTAACCGTTTAACATCTAAAAAATTGTCTCACATGTCTCCATTTCAGCTCTTATTCAATCAACCACCAGATTATGGTTTGCTGCGTACATTTGGATGTCTTTGTTATCTGTTCCTTGGTTCCACTCGTCAAGATAAACTCTCTCCAAAGTCCGTTCCTTGTATTTTTCTCGGGTATGCGCCTCATCACAAAGGATATCTTTGCTATGATGCTCGTTCCTCTACTACATATACATCAAGACATGTTCAGTTTTGATGAATCTGTTTTTCCATCTATAGATGTCGAGTCATCTTCTACTCCATCCATGGTTAATTTACCATCCTTTTCAGATCAGTCACATTCCATGCATGAAACATTCACAGATTCCGCTTCTCACATGTCTCCTACTTCGAGTTCTACTCCTTTGTCTCCGACTCTAAACATTCCATCAAATCTTCCTTCTCATCCTATGGTCACTCGTACTCATGACCATACTCATCGTCTTAAACAGTTTCCTGATCATGTTGTTTATCATGCTCAAACTCAGTTTGTTCCGAATTCTGAACCTCAAACTTTTTCCCAAGCAAAGAATGACCTGTATGGTGGGATGCTATGCAGGAAGAAATGTCTACACTCCACTCTAACAGAACCTGGGTATTAGTAGCACCTCCTTCTGGTGCAAATATTGTGGAATGTAAATGGGTGTACAAAATCAAGCGACATTTGGATGGATCTATTAGTCGCTACAAGGCCCGTTTGGTAGCTAAGGGTTTTCTTCAAACCGAATTTATTGATTATACCGAAACTTTTAGTCATGTTGTTAAGCCCACAACGGTTCAATTAGTTTTATCGGTTGCCTACTCTCGAGGGTGGGATATAAGGCAAGTTGATGTGAATAAGGCCTTTCTACATGGAGATCTTACGGAGGCTATTTACATGGCCCAACCGCAAGGTTTTGTTGATACTACTCGACCCAATCATGTGTGCTTACTCAAGAAAGCACTTTACGGCTTGAAGCAAGCGCCTCGTGCGTGGTTTGCAAAGTTATCTCATACGTTACTTACCTTGGGATTTAAACAGTGTGTCTCCGATACGTCTCTATTTGTTTATTCCATATCTGATATTCTGACCTGTGTCTTGGTGTATGTAGATGATGTGATTATTACAGGCAATTCTTCTGTGTTTGTTTTTGATTTGATTAAACAGTTGAATGCTAAATTTGCCTTAAAAGACTTGGGTCAACTTAGTTACTTCTTGGGAGTACAAAGCGAGTTCTCTAATAAGGGTCTACATTTGTCTCAAGAAAGGTATCTGCTTGATTTGTTGAAGAAAACTGGGTTAAGCGATTGTAAGCCGATATCGTCTCCCATCTCACCCGGTAGACAATTATCGAGATTTTCTGGAGTTCCTCTTTTAGATCCAGTTTTATATCGTAGTACTGTTGGTGCTTTACAGTATCTTGCGATTACTCGGCCGGAAGTTGCTTATGCAGTAAGTAAAGTTTCTCAATTCTTTCAAAAACCGTCTCATCGACATTGGGAAGCCGTTAATTTTTTTTACGGTATCTACGTGGTATAAGTTCACATGGGCTATTAATTCAAAAATCTTCCTCTTTTGAGATACATGCTTATGCTGATGCCGATTGGGCTAGGTGTCCGTATGATAGACGATGAACTAGTGGCTCGATCGAGTACAGAGGCTGAATATCGAGCATTAGCCGTTGCGTCTAATTGAATTATGCTGTCTTCGATCATTAATGACGGAGTTACAATTACGACTTGATTGTGTACCCACGATGTGGTGTGATAATGTTGGAGCAACTTATTTGGCTATGAATCCAGTTTTTCATCAACGAACAAAACATATGGAGATTGACCTTCATTTCATCCGAGACATGATAATTGCCAATCAGTTACGTATTCGATATGTTCCAACAGCCGTTCAAATTGCTGACATCTTAACCAAGGGTCTAACGTCTGCTCGTTTCTCTACACTCAAGTCCAAGCTTCACATCGTTCAACGTGTTTCGCTTGCGGGGGGATGATAGTGTAGTTTGGAAAAGAGTTAGTTGGTTGTTAAGATTTAGTTATGCTGATGTCAACAAACCTTCCTTTGTGTATAAATAGAACTCTGTATCTCTCTTTACAATAAAAAAATAATACACTGAAGTTCTCTCCTCTCAATATTTCTCTCTCTATCTTCTCTACTCTTTTCTCTCTTTAGTTCCTTTCTCATCCCATAATCACTAGGAAACGGGGATCCCCACCGAGGATTCAGAGATTTTCCCCACTTATAAAGTTAAAAAAAATTATATTATTTTTTAGAGTGAATTACCTTTTTCGTCCCTACGGTTTACCAAAACTACGGTTCTTGTCCATTGACTTCACTAATTACATCCATGCCCCTGTGGTTTGCATTTGGTTATAGTTTAGGTCCCTGACTCTAATGGCCAGTAATAGGGACCTTAATGAAAACATCTAAAATAATTCCCATATGTTTTGTGCATAATTACATGATCTGTACATATCCTTTCTGCTTTCTTCGACATAGTTTTTGGAAGTTTATTTTGTTGTCTTTTTGTATATGGTTTCCTCCCTGTATTTATTCTATTCTTTGTGATGAACGAAATCAAGTTCACCCAATATTTTCATGGTATCAGAGCAGAAAGCGACCCATATAACCACATAATAGTTTCTTTTCTCTAAGTTACCTCTCAATTTTTTCCTATCGTCAATCATGACTAAAACCAAAGAGGGTTCCAGTCTTTCACAGTGGACGTAATGTCTCCACATATTATTCCGCCATCAAATAACCCTGGTCAAGTTCATGTAAGCGAAATTCTTCACGATGGTAACTATAGATATTGGCAAGACACAATGAGTACTGCTCTTTTTTGCCAAAAACAAGTAGGATTTCATGGATAGATCAATTGTCATCCTAAAAGAAAGTTCAAAAGAGCACATGCTCTAGAAAAGATGTAACACCATGATTCGTGGTTGGCTTAACAGCGCCATGGACAAAGAAATACGACACAGTGTAAAGTATACGAAAACGTCCAAAGAAATTTGGGACGACCTAGAAAAACACTTTGGAAAGGAATGTGCACCGAGAGCCTATGAATTTAAAATGACTCTCACGTACACCAGACAAGAGAACATGACAGTCTCAGCATACTATACGAAGTTAAGAAGTATTAGGACGAGATGCAATCGGTTTCCACCATCCTAAAATGTAAATGTGGGAAGTGTACCTCTGAATTATCGAAAGAGTTTCATGCATTGAGAGAAAATGAGCAGTCGTATGAATTTCTCATGGGTCGCGATGAATCATTTGGGATGGTGAAAACTTAGATCTTAAGTTCTAGACCTACACCAAGCTTACGTATTGCTTACCATATGTTGGGGAGCACGAAACGCAAAGGAACATCATTGTGGCTCAGAAACCTGGGTTGGAGGCAACAACGTTTCTATCCCACATCAGGAGAAACGATGGACAAGATCGTAAGACGGTTAAACGTGAGCCCAAAAAGAGTACACACTACCAACACCTATATCACACACAACACGAATGTTATGAAATGGTCGGGTATCCTCAAACCTAAGAAAACGAGCGAAATGGAAAAGGGGTAAAGAGAAGGGAGTTTCGGAAAAAATATGGTCATCCTCTTCCAAAAGCTGCTCACACCAATGTTGATAGTGAGAAGGGAAGCGGTTTCAAAGCTCCTGACTATAGTCCTTTCAACGTTCCTATTCAAGGATTCAACCGTAAACAATTTGCACATGCACAACAATTCCTCCATGGTGAAGTGGGACTAAATTGGAAGGATGTGCAAGGGCATAATCGTCCTAGTGTTAACATGGTTGGTAAGAGGTTTTCTAATGGACGTTGGGTTATCGACTCGGGTGCTACCGGGCACATTACTTGCAATGTAAGGATGCTCGAAAACATGCAAAAATATGGAAGGAATTCATGTCGAGATCCCTAATGGTGATAGCATTCCCGTTGAAAGCACTGGAAATACACGTTTATCTGTTGGGTTAAACATTGTTTGTGTTTAAAATACCAACTTTTTAAGTGTAATTTGCTTTCAGTTAGCAGGCTTACCAGATACTTGAATTGTTCTATGACTTTTTTTTCTGGGACTCCTGTGTCATGCAGGACTTATGTTCGAGGTGGGTGATTGGAGTGGGTAAGGAAAGCATCGGTCTATATTGCTTGGAACCGGTGAAGAAAGGATAATATTTAAGCTAGTATATTAATTATTATGTTAATAATTAATAAAAGGTTTAAATCTCATTAGAGTTTAAAGTTTAAACTAAAGGCCCGGTCCAATTAAGGAATGATAGGAGTATTTAAACCTAACCTTAATTAGGTTTAGGCTAATTGAATTGAAAAACTTGGGAAGCAAGATCTAGAAAATTCTCTCCTCCATCCTCTCTTTCTCATTGTCAACGAAATACACACACACACACACACAAATCGTTTTTGTGTGTGTGTAAATTTTTGGGTTCTCGTGGGCTAGCAACCGTTCGGGTGACGTATCGTACTCACGTGTGGATACTTCTAGAGGAGACATACGTTGGTTTCTCGTGCTCCGATTTCATCCCGATAAAACCACTTGAGGTATTTTTCTAAACCCCCTATGGTTGGTTTTTGTCCCTATTTTTGTTCGTTACGGATCCGGGCTGACACTCAACAAGATGTTGAACCTCAACAAGACGTTGAAGACACCAGTGAGAGATAAACGGTCCGTAGGTCAGGGAGGATTCGTCAAGAGCCAGATAGGTCCCTGGTGTCCTGATTGGCTGTGACGACACGGTTGATGATGAACCGTTAACCTACCGACAGGCTATGTCAGGTGCAAAATCTGACAAATGGCATGATGCCATGAAATTTGAGATACAATCCATGTCGGATAACCAGGCCTGGGATCTAGTAGAGGCACCCAAAGGATGCAAAGCCATTGGGAGCAAGTGGATATTCAAGAAGAAAACCGACATGGATGGGATCGTGCATACTTTCAAGGCTAGATAGGTAGCAAAAGGTTTTACTCAAACACATGGTGTTGACTATGACGAAACCTTCTCTACAGTAGCCATGATCAAATCCATTAGAATACTGCTTGCAATTGCTGCATATCACGACTATGAGATGGATGTCAAAATCACGTTTCTTAACGGAATGTTGAGCGAGGACGTGTATATGGTACAACTAGAAGGTTTTGAGCATCCCAGGCATCCTAATAAAGTGTGCAAATTGCTAAGGTCCATTTATGGACTTAGGCAAGCGTCTCGAAGTTGGAATCTTCGATTTGATGAAAAGATCAAAGAATTTGGATTCATAAAAAATGAGGATGAACCTTGTGTATACATAAAATCTAGTGGGAGCATTGTTATCTTCCTAGTTCTATATGTCGATGACATTCTAATCATCGAAACAACATCCCAATGCTACAAGGAGTAAAATCCTGGCTAGGGAAGTGTTTCACGATGAAAGACTTTGGAGAGGCCGACTATATTCTTGGAATAAAGATCTATCGGGGTAGATCTAAGCGCTTAATTGGATTGATCCAAAGTACATACACTAACAAGGTCTTGAAACACTTCAAGATGGAGAGTTCCAAGAGAGGAAACTTGCCAATGGTACATGGTATACAATTGAGTAAGTCTCAATGTCCTTCCACAAAGGAAGATATGGATCGCATGAAGGGTGTTCCCTATGCTTCGGCAATTGGATCCATAATGTATGCCATGATATGTACTAGACCTGATGTATCTTATGCTTTAAGCATGACTAGTAGATACCAGTCAAACCCGAGTGAAGCTCACTGGGTAGCAGTAAAGAATATCCTCAAGTACCTGAGAAGGACTAAGGATATGTTCCTGCTATACGGCGGTACGGAAGGAGATATGTGCATTCAAGGATACTCAGATGCTAGCTATCAAACCGATCGTGATGACTTCAGGTCACAATCAGGTTTTGTGTTTACACTGAATGGTGTGCCGTAAGTTGGAAGAGGTTTAAGCAGAGCCCGATTGCAAATTCGACTACAGAATCAGAATACATGGTTGCTTCAGACACCGGGAAGGTGGCCGTGTGGATGATAAAATTCATCATAGACCTTGGTGTGGTTCCTAGCATAAATGGACCTGTCGAGATCTACTGCTAGAACGAGGGTGCCATAGCTCAAGCAAAGGAACCAAGGTCTCATTAGCGGTCCAAGCTCATTCTGGGAAAATATCACATCATTCGAGAGATGATCAATCGAGAGGATGTGAAGGTTTGCAAAGTTCGATCGGAAGATAATCTGGCAGATCCATTCACTAAACCTATGAGTTAGAGCAAATATTATGTTCACACTAGCTCTATAGGTTTAAGATTTCTAAGTGTTTGAAATGATTTGTAATTTCATTATACTTTTCGAACATTAAGCAATGAAATTCTATCTATTTTATGCATACATGGTATAAGTCATTACACTAATTTCATTGTGTTCTATATTAACATGTTAAATCCATAAGTAATATGATATTATTCAAAACGATCCATGGTCGATTTTTACTGGGGGAATGGTAACAAACTAAGATCATTGTGAAGTCTGTTTATGGTCAAGTTGGGCCAGCACGGGGTGCAACCAGAGTCACTTGCACTTGTAGGTTCAAGTGTTGGATTGACCCGCATTCAAGATCACTTCATAGATCGGCGTCATATACTGAGTCTTGAAATGATAAGTTATTCCTTTATCCTTTGACCTGAGATGTATATTGGGACCGCACGCACAAAGTGTCTTGTGCCTTAATATATGCCTAACGTCACCTTTCACCGGGTGATTACAAAGGCTATGTTAGGTACAATGTGAACTGTGTGAGAGTCATATATAGGGGTGTAAACAAGTCAAGCTTTTAATGAGCTACTCGAGCTTGAGTTCGTTTATCTCGAGCTCGAGCCTAATAGTTGTCGAGCTCGATTCGATCTCGAACACAAAATAGAGCTCGCTTAACTTAACGAGTTGTTGGGTCATTGACCATCATCTCCCTAAATCGAAACATGACACTGGCTGCTACGCTATATGGAAATAAGTTGCGCCTTCTCCACCAGCAATTGCTTTTGGCGTAGTGGTAAACGCTTGGATCCCAACATGTGGTATCAGAGCAGGCCACGGGTTCGAATCCCATGGAGAATTTAAAATGCCAAAGGCATGCTGTGCAGCCATTGGCTTCTAGCGAAGCTCTCGTTAGTGCTGGTAGATGCTGGGGGGATTGTTGGGTTATTGACTAGCATCTCCCTAAAGCGAAACGTGGCGCTGGCTACTACGCTATATGGAAATAAGTTGCGCCTTCTCTCGAGATTGAACATTGAAAAAATATTCGAGCTCGAGCTCCAACCCGACTTTGAAATTTAATCAAGCTCGAGCCGAGCTCGAGCCTGGTATTATTTTTCGAGCTCGGTTCGAATAACCTACTACTCGACTCGACTCGGCTCATGTACACCCCTAGTGTTAGGACCATAAATGTCCTATTAATTAGAAAGTTATATAAAGAGTTTTATATTATTTGTAAAAGCCTTTAATTGATTAAATGGGCTTAATTAGAGTTTATGGGCCATGGGCCTTATGCTTAAGGCCTTGGTATATGTTTGGGTAAAAATCCACACCTCACGACCAATGAAGAAAAATAAACATGACATTTATGTAAGACAAATCTTGTATTAAGATAAGGTCCTGCAGACAACTTACGATTGTTCCCTCTGTCGTACATCCCTACGATGGTCGTAAGACGCCTACGACCGACAACCGTGACTTAAAGATTGTCGTACGACTATACTAACCGTTAAAAGTCAACAACCATTTTCTTTGTTTCATTAATGCAGGTACAAGAGCAATCATTGCCCAACAGTCATAACGGACGAGCCATTAATGACAATTAAAGACCAGACAACGGTTACGACAATCATCAAGTCACATTTTATGCTACCAGAAGCTATATAAACAAGGGATTGTGCCACACTTGAAAGAAGGGATTTTATCAGATACAACAGAGATCAACATATAGCATTTGAGCAAATACCACTCACGCAACCTACGCACGACAACAGTTTATTTCGCACGATCCAACGCAATTACGCACGACGCACGACATTAATTTATGATTAAGTTTACTTTTATTCTTATTGTAACCTATTGTACTCACGACACTTGTTACTGAAGAACTCACCCCTGTTTGGCGATCATAGTGCACCGTCGACTTCTATAGTCGGTCGCAGTTTTTACCCTCGACGGGGTTTTCCGCGTCACCAAATTCCTTTGTCTTATTTACTTTCCGCCGACGATTGCATTGTTTGTCTTGAGACCCATTTCTTTAGTTGTTAAAGCTCCACATCAACCTTAAGTTATCCTTTTGAGTGATTTTTGGCATTAATAGTTTGGCGCCCACCATGGGGCCCCATCTAGAGAAAATCTCAAGCCAAGCATACATCGTACTAACAATCTTGTGAAGTTTGTTGTTTCCAGGAAAATGGCAGTTCAGCAAGATCCAATCGCTTAGCCACACACTGAATTGAATGCTGCACGAAGCCAGATCCAAGCCTTAAACGAGCAAAACCAAAAGGCAGCCGTTGAAATTGCTTCCCCGAGGAATCCATCGATAGGCAACTCCTTCGGACCTCAGAACGGTTCCCGACCTTCTTTTGGTGCACCTTTCATAAGACCACCACTTCAGACAGGACCAGGGCCATTTGTCAGCGTTCCTCCATCGGGACAGTTTCCTCTGTAGCATTTAAGGCCACCCCCGTACCTTACCACATCCCAACGATCCCTCAACCGACAATGACAATTCCCATGAATTTTCCCCTCAATGGGAAAGCTAACGGTTCGTCGTACAGAAACGATTTCAATACGACGGTCGGCATGACATCTCAAGATTCAGGAGTCATCCCTCTGACCGGTACATTGTCTAATTCGGACGACCCAGTCGCCCGACGATTGAGGCTGTTGGAAGACCAAAATGAAAAGATGTTATCTTTACTCTCAAAATTGCCTGGTGCTTCCAGGCATCACTTTTCGTCGATGAGATCGCAACTATCGACGTTCCAAAGAAGTACAATATTCCTGCCATTACACCCAAGTATTCCGGAATAACTGACCCGACAGAGCACATCGCCCAGTACAAGCAATTGATGTGGGCCGCGTCGATCCCACATCAATACCAGTAAGTATGCATGTGCAAGAGTTTTAGTGCGACCCTTACATGTACTGCTCTCCAATGGTTGATCAACCTCAAACCCAAGTCCATCAGCAACTTCGCGGAGTTGGTCAACCAGTTTTCACAATAATTCGCCAGTAGTCGCAAGATAGAGAAGCACACCAGTGACGTATACTACGTCACCCAAAAAACTAGAGAATCCATCTGCAGTTACTTCAATCGTTTCAATGCATAAATGATCAGCCTCCGAAATTGCGATGTCAAAACCGCAATCGAGGACTACAAGCGAGGTCTCGACGACGACAACTCAGGCTTGTATGTCGATCTTACGAAGTACCCGCCAGAAAACTTTGAAGACATCCAAGCCAGGACATTGGCATACATGAGAGTAGAAGATGACGTGGCTTTCCATCGTAAGCATTTAAGTGACAAAAAATCACTTGGAGTGAAGAAACCTGATTTCAAATCCAAGACCAACGTCAAGACAGAGCCTACGCGCCAGATATCGAACGTTCGGTTCGAGAAGATAAAGAACAATCCTACGCCAAAGTTTCCTCAATATCCTAAGATTTCTTCTTATGGATTCAAAGGAACCTCGAAAGACTTGGTCGAAGCTCTCAGGAATGTACAGTCGACTATTCAATGGCCCAAGAAGAGCGACAAAGATGACGCCAAGAAAGATAAGACCAAGTGGTGTGACTTCCACAGTGACCATGGTCATACGACCAATGACTGCTTAGCATTGCAGAAAGAGTTGGCTTGGCTCGTTCCCAAGGGTTACCTCCAAGGCTTGATTGACAAAGAACCAACACCCATCGACAATACGCGACCAGCATCCCCTGTCCACGCGAAGGTTGTTAACTGCGTGACAGGCGGATCAGACGTCTCTGGTTTAACTTATTCGGCAGCCAAGCGGCACGTCAGTCAAACATCGGACGAACATCATATCCCTCGGTCGTCCCGACCGAAGAATGAAATGGAACTGGAGGCAATGTCCATCATGTTCGATCAAGACGAGCTCCAAGACAACTGGCAGAAATACCACGACAGATTGATTATCCAGCTTACTGTTGGAAATTGCTCGACCAAAGAGTTTTGGTCGACGGAGGAAGCTCAGCTAATATAATCTTTCTGAGCACTATCAAAGCGATGGGCATCGATAAATCAGAGATAACTCGTCGTTCGACAACTCTGGTAGGATTCAACGGAGATTCGACCAACACTCTGAGAGAAAGCATCCTCCCAGTATATGCTAAAGGGATCAATAAGCAGACAAAGTTCAATGTCATCGACTGTTCATCAGCTTACAACATCATCCTCGGTCGACCATGGATCCACGACATGAAAGCGGTCCCTTCGACTTATCACCAGACGATCAAATTCCCAACGCCATGGGGAGTACCGGAGATCAAAAGTGAGCAAAAGACCGCCCGTGATTGCTATAAGGCGACGTTGAAGCCTCGGAAGAAAGACATCTAGCAATTACAGATCCAGGATGTCCCTGAGTCTACTGATGACTATCGACTAGAAGAAGTTGTCTTAGACCAGGACAGGCCTGATCGAGTCGTCCTTGTAGGGATATCACTAGATTCCGTCATAAGAGAATAGTTAGTCTCCTTCCTACAGGAGTATGCTGACTGTTTCACTTGGACGCACGAAGACATGGTCGGCATAAAACCCGACGTCATTATTCACAAGTTGAACATCGATCCATCGTTCAAGCCCATAAAGCAAAAACGTCGCAAGTTCGCCCCTGAGCGAAACAAGGTGATCAATGATGAGGTCGACAATTTGCTCAAGGCCGGGAAAATCAGAGAAGTAAAATACCCCAACTGGTTAGCCAACGTCGTGGTCGTACAAAAGAAAAACGGGAAGTGGTGAGTGTGCATCGATTTCACGGGTCTCAACAAGGCCTGTCCTAAGGATCCATTCCCACTACCCCATATTGACGCTATGGTCGACGCAACTGCAGTACATGAGCTTCTAACATTCATGGACGCTTACTCAGGATATAACCAGATCCTAATGCATGACGACGACCAGGAGAAAACTGCTTTTATGACAGATAAGGGCATCTACTGTTATAAGGTCATGCATCTTGGCCTGAAAAACACAGGATCGACGTACCAAAGACTGGTCAACAAGATGTTCATGGAACACCTTGGCGACACGATTGAAGTTTATATCGACGACATGCTCGTCAAGTCCAAACAAGCGACCGATCACGTTGACCATCTGAATAAGTCTTTCGACATCCTTCGGGAGTATGAAATGAAGCTAAATCCTACGAAATGTTTCCTTCAGAGTCAGTGCTGGAAAATTTATGGGATATATGGTCACACGACGAGGAATAGAGGCTAATCCTGATCAAATCAAAGCTCTGATCAGTTTCAAATCGCCTAGAAACTTCAAAGAAGTCCAATGACTCACAGGTCGTGTGGCAACGCTGAATCGGTTTATATCCCGATCATCCGACAAATGTCATTTGTTCTACAACGTCTTAAGAAAAAACAGAGGTTTCGATTGGACAGACGACCATGAACAGGCGTTACAAAAGTTAAAAGAATACATGGCAGCTCCGCCCCTGCTATCGAAACCAAAAGACAACGAAGTCCTACAACTGTACCTCACCGTAAGTCCTCACTCCGTAAGTGCCGTCTTAACTAGGGAGAACGACAAACAACAGCTACCGATTTACTACGTTAGTAAATCTTTGCTAGACGCCGAGACGCGGTACACGTTCATGGAAAAATTATTACTATCACGAGTCACAGCTGCCAAGAAGTTACGACACTACTTCGGGTCTCATCCTATCACTGTCGTAACTAATTTTCCTCTCAAATCTGTCTTGAGAAAACCCAAGTTGACATGACGACTAGCAAAATGGAGCATCTACGTCATCAGTTATGACATCGATTGTAAGCCTCGTATGGCGATTAAATCGCAAGTCCAAGCTGACTTTGTCGTTGATTTCAGTCCTGAACTAGAAAGAGAAGCACAGAACGAAGCCTATACTGTGGGGACTACAGACAACACGACCTGGACACTCCACGTCGACGGTTCTTTAAACGCCAGAAAAGCAGGTATCGGCGTCGTCTTAAAGTCGCCACAGGGGGGCAAGATGGTGTATTCCATACGATGTGATTTCAAAGCCACCAACAACAAAGCAGAGTACGAAGCCCTAATCGTAGGCATGAGCATGGCCCATGACTTGGGGGAAACCGGACTTCATGTCAGAAGCGATTGCCTATTAGTCGTAAACCAAATGAACGGGGAATTCGCAGCAAAAGACTCCAAGATGACAGTCTATCTTAAGATAGTCAAAGAAAAATTGAAAGTGTTTGACCCATTCTCGATCGAGCAAATCCCTAGAGATCAAAACACTCAAGACGATGCGCTAGCGAATCTTGGATTAGCACTCAACAAGTCGTCATTTGATGCCATTCCTATGATCCATCTGGCGACCTCATCCATTGAGGACTCCGAGAAAATTCATGTTCTCGATGAAGAGAACGGTTGGTCGTACGACATCAAGAATTACCTTATGCACGACCAACTGCCCGAAGACAGAAGGGAAGCTCGAAAGATTCGATTCAAAGCTTCTAGAATCTTTCTTTTAAATGACTCCCAAGTCATAGCAGCCAAAACTGGAGTCGTGACTGTCAACGTCACAATATTCCACTAGGTCAAAGTGTTGCCCCGTAACATCTGAGATCCGAATCTAACCTTCGATTCTTCGTCACACTCACAAGCTCAAAAAGCTTGTTCCATTTCCCTAATCCAATTCATACATGCAATCGGATTATCTGATCCAGCATACTCCGGTGGCTTACATCTCAAGAACGTCTTGTAAGAACAAATTCTTCTGTTAACATTCAACACTGGGTTAACAGGCGGAGTGACTGTACTAGTACCCGTCTCCTGTCTTCGTGCCTCCGTATTTCTATCATTTAATACCTTCATAAACATTTCTTGTTGTTGTGCCAGAGCCGTATTCATAGCTCGCACCATATTTTCCATCATTCTGGACTCCATAGTAGATTACGTCGTCACCGGATTAGAGGTATCGGCATTCGTTTGTTGCGCATGACTTCCTCCTTCTCCCAATATAGGTGGCCTTGGTGGACTCTCATAAGTTCCAACCCTTTCGGGTTGCTTCTCCACCGCCCATTCATTTATTGCCCTCTCTTCTGAAGAATTAGGAGATCTGGTTGGTGTATTCACCATCGTATTCTGGATTACACAAAAGATAACCATAAGAAATGGTTATACACAATCCCAACACAAGAAACGTACTTTAACGTTTATCAATCACCATAACAATATAAAACAAGTATGCTTACGTAACAATACATTCATAATATCAGTAGCTAATTGAAATTATGAACATACTATACATAAGAATCCTCGTTACCATCTTCACAGTTCATAAATCACGTATTTCCGTCGACTCTAAGACTATCCCATCTTAATATTTCTACCCAATCTCACAAATCATAATTTAACCATCTCAGCTTAAGTCTAGGTATCTCATGATCATACCTAGTTCACTTAAAGTAAGGCTCTGATACCAAACTGAAACAACTGAAAACGTCCCAAAAACCACAACAATTTTAAACCTTAAAACTTATCAGAGTTAACCATAATATCATCTAAACTTTTATACATAAATGGAGAATTAGTTATGAAGGTCCACATATACAAATTGAACTATCAAAACAACTGACTAATCTAATCCTTAACAATAAGATCAGATTATACAGGTTGTCTATGCAATTCATCAAAACATCTTCGTATACGCTAACTTCTCCATTACATCACCAAAAGTTGGATTCCGCTACCACTCGTCACTCATCCCTCTACAACTTTCCGAGCTAGTACCTGGTAAGAAAATTTAATTTGAAATGATTAGGCTTACGCCTAGTGAGAACATCCAGTTTTCAACTTAAAACTTTATAAGCTTTGAAAACCAATTGTAAACAAAGCATATAAACAAACCTGATTGTCATCTTTCTTATCGTACACATAACATCTTTCGATGACGAGAATCATACCCGATTCCATGAGTATGACTAATACTAAGTAGTCATAGTCTCATGTTCCAGAGCGCCACTACGAATCTCCACGGATTCTAGATTACAGCTCATATCCAAGAAATTACAATTATACCTTGCCTATTTCTTAGAATGGAAGTAGAAATAGCAATTATACTTTGCCTATTCCTGATCTCCCAAATGAAAGTGGAAATAGAAATTATACCTTGCTTATTTCTCATCTCTCAATATAAACGGGAATAGCAATCATCCCTTGCCCATTCCACATTTATCAACCATAATGGGAATAGCAATCATCCTTGCCCATTCCACATTAATCAAACTTAATGGGAATAACAATCATCCCTTGCCCATTCCACATTAATCAGATATAATGCTAGTGCCTATGGATCCATTACACTTCCTAGCATACGTGCATTGTGTCAAAACAACTCATATATCGAATCATAACATTCCCATAATCAATTTATAAGTATGTTCATGCTACTAGGATTGAATTTCGATTAATAAATCATCCCCTGCCAAAAGTTACCAGAAACCCTTAGTTACCGGAAACTCATAAGTATCCGGAACATTAGAACTATCCGAACACCAATACTATCCGGACAAGGTGTCCGAGTATTCTATCCGAAAACTTCCGGAATCTGGGAACAATCCGGAACTAGTATCCGGGAACTCAAATTACTGGATACTTTTGTATTACATACCGGAAACATATACAATGCGGATGATGTCCGGAAACCAAAGTAATCCGGATACCATCCGGTAAACTATTTATCCGGAAACTTAAGTGCTTACCGGATGTTTTCACCATTAAGGTTTTACCGGACACCACTAAAATGGAACTTCCGGACACTAACCAAATCGTCCGGTAACTTCGATCAGCACTTCGAAGTTTTGTCTAAAAACCCACTGTAAATTAAATTCTCAAGTGTATCTTTACCACTAAAGCATTTACAAACATTTAGACACTTTAGAATCATAGGAATTTATCAATTTCAATTTCAATAACTTTAAAGGTAAGATGAACTCACCTGGGTTTGAGTACGAAATTGGTATAAACCTTCTCAGCTTCCAATCCTTTCCTATTACTGAATCGATATCCTAATTACATATAGAACATAACTATCAAGTTGAAAAGGATTAATCAAATAGACTATGAGACCCTTACCAATTGGACTCAATTTCTTCTTTCTTTCTCTTCCTGCTATCAACCGACTTCAAACCAGAAGCATTTGAGATAATTTCTCAATTTAGCCTACTCATTCTTTAAATACAAACACAACTATCAATAAATTACCAAATCAACCCTGAAGTTTTGCATTTTACAATTAGTCCAATACTTTGACTAATTACTCTTTCGACCCCTTTTTATATCAAATCTAATATAATGGAAATTTGAGGTGTTACAAAACACTTCAGGTTAGAACTCGTACTTCAATGTTTACTAAAATGTTTTTATTTGATGAATGAAAGGAGTGTTAGGAATTATATTGTTTCCATGGTCTATCCAGAACCGAAGGACCTACCCAAGAAACACATCCAGGTATAGACATTAGTAAGGGGTCTAGATGCATAGACGAGTTTGGAGTGAAAAGAATATGATGAGGATGTGACAAAACTTAAAAGAAAATATTGGTCCTTACCAAACCGAGTCAGTTATATAGGTAACCACACAATCTATTCATTCGCGTTCTTTGGAGATGAATATTGAAACAAACATGGACCCAGTGTCGTTAACTCGTGTCACCCCACCTAGCCACTCAAGTATCTCATAAAAGATGCTTGTTTTATAAACGCACAGAGATTTAGCATATAATCTATCTATTCCTCACTTGGAGGTCTTAGATATTGAAAAAGGAAGACATCAGCTCCAGTCTCCGAAATTCATTTTCTAATCACTGTGTCTATTGATTTTATAACTTGCGTCCCACGTTAAATCAATATTTAAGACAAACTGCTATAATTTATTTCTTTAACACATGCACGAGTGTTTGTGATTCCCATTGCATATCTTTATGATATTACCGAAATAGTTTGAGAAGTAATTTTTTAGATTTTACTTCAGTAATAACCGAAAGTCCTATCAGAGATACCCCAATGCCAACTCTGAACATAGGCCACAAAATTATCTTAATTGATGTGATAACAGTTCCTATTGTGTTTATGTGTTAGATATTTACCCCATCTTGGTTACTTACATGTGTATCTGCTATTTTGCTACTCATCAGTGTTGTCTTTGAAGTTACATGATGTTCAGGATGCTCCTAATCATCATGAGGGGGAGAAATGATATAAAAGTTCAAAGACACGGTTTATCATGTTGAGGGGGAGTTAGCAAAAGTTGAGGGGGAGTAACTGTTATGATTTGCGCTGAAAAGATTACACAAGTTGATTATCATGGTTCTTCCATCCCTTATTCAAGTGGTGTTTGCAACAAGTTGATTCCTCCTTCAAGCATACTGGTTCGACAAGTACTGAAGTTCTCAAAGCCAGCTCAACTTGCGGTTCAAAGACGGATTCTTTATTTTAAACTGAAGATGCACGTAACTCGCACATTACTTTTCTTGTGTGCTTATCTGATGTGTTGAGTTTCTACCGTTGAAAGCTGCTTAATAGTGCATTTAGTCAAGATTATTGTATAATGAATCTGGTTACAAAGTTGAAACTAAAGAGTAAGAGCTTTATTCAAGGGGGAGCTTGGAAAGACATGAAGACAAGCAACACCAAAGTTTGTCAAAGATTCAAGAGGGAGAGAAGATCAAGACCCAAAGTTTTCAAGACCATTTTTTCCTTTATATAGCTTTAGGGGGAGATTGTTAGGACTATAAATGTCCTATTAATTAGAAAGTTATATAAAGAGTTTTATATTATTTGTAAAAGCCTTTAATTGATTAAATGGGATTAATTAGAGTTTATGGGCCATGGGCCTTAGGCTTAAGGCCTTGGTATATAAGGTGAGTTTGTTTAAAGATTAGGCTAGCCTTATGAGATTAATCAGAGTGCACATCATAGAGAGATAGGGAGAGTTTATCATTCTAATCTTGTAACACTCTCTAATCATTCAATACAAAGACTAATTGTTTCGTTACATTGTTACTTGTTAAACTGGGATCTACACCTAGTCGTATACTTAGGTTTTAAGGTCTAAGCCCATTAGCCACTAAAGCCCACAAATACAATTTGGGCTTTTACAATTTAAGCAAGTAATCTTGAATACAATAAAAATAAAGTCAACAATCTCTCCCTTTGTATTCAAGATAAAAAAATAGCCCTATCTTCCACAAAGTCAGTTGCTCAATTCCTTCTTTAACTCCCCCTTGATCGTTGCATACTCCCCTTGACTGACTGTTGCTTTACCTTTTTTATCTCGGTTGTCTCCCAAAGATTAAACTCAAACAATCAGAGAACGATTTGATATGCGGAAGCTTGTATAACCAGTTTGAGTAATAACCGATGGTAGATAAACAGCTAGGAGATGAAGAGTAGCGAACACATTCGGCTCATGAGAATCTGCATTAAAGAATAAGTAACCAGGGTTAATCATCTAACACAAAAGCACATAGCAACTGTTATCACAACAATTAAAATAATTGTGTGGCCTATGTTCAGAGTTGACAAATATGAAGCTCTGATAGGACTTCCAGTTATCATAGAAGTAAAATTATAAAAATTAAACATCTCAAACTGTTCTGGCAATATCACATAGATATGCATGGGGAATCACAAAGATTCGTGATATTGTGTGGAAGAAAATGTACATGATATGTTGGGCTCAAAAGTGTGTAAACTTGTTTGGA
The DNA here is from genome assembly GCA_033807775.1 of Saussurea involucrata. NCBI lineage: Eukaryota > Viridiplantae > Streptophyta > Magnoliopsida > Asterales > Asteraceae > Saussurea > Saussurea involucrata. The sequence goes on from CM066320.1 coordinate 167,431,970, forward strand.
CATAACAGGTTTCCACAGACTCAATGTGCCTGAATGAGTTGTGAAGGTGGGACAACTTTCCTTCTTTTCAATATCCAATCTTCCAAAGAACGATCAGATAGCATATATGCTGCTTCCCCGTGGAAAATGAAACATTTCTTTGTTGAGAAAGAAATGAGTAGCTGGTGGGGTTTAATGCAAGAGTTGGCATGGGCTAGCTGCCTATTTCAATGATGGTCACCAAGGAATGTGAACCAATCAGTAATGTGGCTGCCCAGCTCAGAAAGGGGTTGGTGCAGAGTTGTATAATTCTTTTGACTCTGTTCTCACACTCTCTTTCTTTTTATCATGTAGCTCACATCTAACCAAACTCTCTTTTCAATTTTTACCTCTTAAGCACAATGAGAAAAACTCAGATGAGTTATCTCCCCCACTCTTTAAAATAGACCCTTCACCTCTCAAACACTCAAGGTTTACTTCTTAGGTAGGAAACACAGGTTTAAGTGATCCATAGAAGTACTATAAAGCTCACACATTGATACCATGAAATTGTTGTCCTAAAGATTGTATTGTTCCACACACTGACTAATTTTAGTCTCAGAAAAGCATTTAAAATCCAACTTCTATATCATAATAAGCATTTAGCATCTAGAAGTGGTTTGACCATTTTAGAAAGGTTTTATCATTTTAAAGTTAGTCTTCTTTAAAAATGACGAGTCTAAAGATTTAGAAATTTACCTTTGGATGTACATGGTCAGATTGGCATTCTCCCCCTCAAATTAAGCATTAAATCTCATTTAAGCTCAATTTGAAATCAGATATCCTGTAAAATCAAAAAGATTTTGGTAATCATCCTTGATGATTCCTCATTTGTCAGTGATATCTAATAACATTGAAACTTAATTTCATGTTCAAAGAAGTCAGGGGGTAAGAGTTTAGAAATACCAGTAAAAATTCTGATATGTACATATCTGAAGTACTGGTTCTACACTGATTTATGTAGAAACACCAATCAGTTCTGAAAAACTGATTTTCTCATCTGGTTAGGAACTGATTCTACACTGATTTATGTAGAAGCAACTTTCTGTTAAGGCCCTGGTTCTATACTGATGTGTATAGAAGCACCTTCTGGTAAGACACTGGTTCTACACTGATTTATGTAGAAACACAAGTCCGAGCATTAAAATATCTTCTGATTTCAACCTCTGAAATTTGGTTCATCATCTGAATTTTGTGTTTGATCTCTGAATTTTACCTGCAAGTATTGACAGCAACAAACAATTCAGAATTCTTAAATCAGTTTCTTAAGACAATTGCTTTACTGATCTTCAGACAAGCAATGCATTCTGATTAAGCACAACAAGATTTGATCTGCTACTGTTTCTGCTGCACATGTTTGGGATCTTCCTGAAAACTTTTATGTTTCTGAACAGCAGCATACCAACAGGAAGCAGCAACAGCAACTTGCTGATTAAGCACACTCAAACAGACAGAACAGGTCTGAAGTATGCACAATTTGCTCATTCTGCTGCATACTCTGCTTAAGAACACAGAATCTGATGATTTTGTTCCTGAAAAAATACACTCAGATTAACACAATTCTAACTTTTAAATCAGAGGAGAAATACACAGCTGCTTCTGATCTCTGGTAAATCATAACACTTCTGAATTTCTGATTGTTCTGAAAATCAACAAATCTGATTTTTAGAACAACAGATCTGATGTTCTGATTTTGGTCTGTAAAAGCATTCTGTTCTGCACATTGAATTCTTAAATGCCCCTTAGCAGTACACTATTGCACATTTGAATTAAGCACATAGCACATAATAAGCATAGATGTTCTTCTGAATTAAGATGATCTGATTGGTTTACATAAGCACAGAGGTAATAGAATTCAAATCACAGAGGATCAAATCTGTTCTGCACAAGCTGATTCCACATATTCTGATCATATCAGATCTGATCTGATTTGCTTTGATTCTAATCTGCTTCTGAACTTTTGAGTATTGTCCAGAAGTGATCTACTTCTGTTAAGCATACTAATCTGCTTCTGATCTTTAATCAGTTTCTGCACAGTAGTTGATTCTGCATAGCTTGGAATAGCTGAAAACTCAACATGATATGTATGAGCTGCACAGAAACTGGTTATTCTTTCTGTATATGCACATGTTAAACAAATAAGTCTGCATAAAACTGAAACAGGACAGATTAATCACTCAGAACTACAGAGGCTCTGGGTCAGCTCAGTACTCTGGGTCTGCTCCCTCTGGGTCAGTCCCTCTAGGTGGTCTGCTGCCTCTGGGTGTCCTGAAGTTCTTTATAAAACATTAAATTAAATTTGTACATTCTCCCGCTAATGTTTTATAAAGAAGGCAAGCTCCCTATTTCTGCCTTTGATTTACACATCTGCATAGAGTTCTAGGCAGCAACTTCCTTCAACTGTCCACAGAGGCTCTGTGAGTCTTCACAGAGGCTCTGTGGTGAACAGTACCACATAGGTTGATTTCTGATCTTTTGCTGCACATCTTAATCTGATCTGATCTGCATAGAGGGTCTATAGCAGCAGATTAAGCAAACTTGAGTTGAGCACACTGATGTTAATTATAGCTTGAGATTGCACAGTAGCAACCAGTTCTGTTTCTAATCTACACAACAACAATTCAACAGCAGCAAATCTAAAACTTCACTTTTGAAATTAATGGCTTCTGAAGATCTTCTGATTTCAATTTTTGACAGTGAGCAACAATTACAAACAGGTCACAGAAGTTTATTACAGAAGTGTTTCGACAGAGGTTTGTTTGCATCGATAGAGGATGATCAGAGCTCGACAGAGGATGATCAAAGCTGCTGTGTCGACTGTTTCTGCAACTGCTTGTGACTTTGAAGGTTTCTGTATTCATACAACAAACACGGTTGTATACTTATTTGTTTGACATTCTGCAGTGCACATAATTTTTCAAAAACGAACAGGTCTTGGCTCAATCTGAATCAGGTCCTTCTGATTGCTGATCTACATTCCAGTTGTGAACCAACCATCAAAATCATTTCAGATCTCTTGGAAACTCACGACTGCAAATTTCTATTTCGTGTGATCAAACAGCAGCTTGAAACAGATTAACACTTCAAGGTCTGTTTGCACATTAAGCATTGCAGGTCTGTATGGCTTATCTGTGACCTGTACAAATGAATTGTTATAGAAACATTAAATCTGTTATTACAACAACAAACAACAGATAAAATCATTTAACAGCAAACAACAGTCAACAAATCATTTTACAACTGGGGTTTGCGATTTTTGAACTTTTAGAACTTCAAATTACCATAACTTGCTCAAAAATCAGAATTTTGCAATGAAATTTTACAGGGTTGCTCGAAATGTGATTATGAACATATTCTCTGGCGATGTTTTTAACAAAAAAACACCAAAAACTATGAATTCGATCACACCATAGTAAACTGAATTTTTTCGTAAAAATTTCCTCAAAATCGACAAATTGATTTATAAACAATTATGAACAAACCCTGTCTTGATCTGAATCCAGATATGTGCAAAAAAATCCAATAAGCCATTTAGAATTGAGTTCTGTACTGTTGTGCACAGAAATCAATTGCCTTTGAAGGATGAGTCTTAAACTGAGTGTTTAAGAGTCCATTATCCACTGAAGTGTGAGTCCTTAACAGGTGTATTAAAGAGTCCATTTACCTGCAAGACAGATCAAAGAACTTTTGGTACCCATTTCCAAATGGGTCCTATTTTGTTAGGATTTGGAGCTGTCTTCAGGTCCTCTGGTTTGCCAGTCTTTGCTGGTTTGCCAGGTTCCTCCCTATGAAATCTCATACTATGGGTCTTTGAATTTTCCTTTTGAAATGACCCATTATGAACACAGTTTGAATTAGAGAAATGGTTCTTCAATTGAAACAGAAAATTAAAGCATTTACAGTTATATGAGTGATGAGATGAAACAGAAATAAATGGCTTTGGAGCATTTTTGACAGGAGTAGAGCTTTTGACTTTCCAAACCATTTACTCTTTTAAAAACATGATTATTTGTATTATCAACACGAGAGTTTGTTGCGTCAAATTCCTTAAGTCTTTTAGCTAAAACATCTTTTTCTTTAAGATTCAAATCAAACTTCTTTAGAAGATCTGATTTACACATCTTCTCCAACATAATCTTGGTTGACAAATCAGATAGTCTTTTTGTCAATTTGGACATTTCAGCTTTAAAAACCTTTCTTTCTTTCTTAAAATCATCTTTCAAACACTTTGTTTGAAATCCTTCAACCTTCAACTTTTCAGACTCTTTTCTTTCAAAATCATGCTCTTTCCTCTCCTTTTCAAGAGTTGTCTGTAATTATGAGATTTTGCAAGAAAATTCCACAGACGTTTCAAAAATAGTTTTCTCCTTTTCTCCTTTTCTCTTTCACAGATCACAAGCCTTTTAAAATCAGAAACCAAATTAGAAAATTTTAAACATTTAAGTTCAAGTCTTTTCTTCTCTTCTTCAAGAATCTTTTCAGACTCAGATAATTTTCTCTTAAGATCAAGATTTTCACAGGTTAAGAGTTTACCTGATTCTTCAAGCTTAGCAATCTTTTCTGAATCAATCAGAATGCTTTTGTTCTTTTCCTCCAACTCTTTCTCAAGATTAGGAATAATTTTGCGAAAGCTGGAACTAAGTTTAGAATAGTATTTATAATCTGCATCACAACTAAATCTTAGTCTTGGCATACTTACTTCAGCATGTCTAATTTTTCAAGAACAAGCTTGGTTTTTTCAAGAATAAGCTTTTCTTTCTCCTGAGTCAAAAGTCCACATTCTCTTATATAGAAATTGAGATCAAGAATATTAGAACGACCTGATGTGGAGCATTTAGAGTCTGCCATTTAAATGAAAACAAGGGATAAAAAGATAAGCACTCTTTAAAAAATGTTACTTGAGAGATCGTGAGACAATTTAATGGTGATTCAAAGGTTTAAAACACAGATATAATGCTGATATCACAAAGGTTCAAATTCATAGTTCAAACACAGATTAATTTCTGATTTTTAAACACAGTTAGGTCAAACACAAAAGTTCAGGTTAACTCTTAAATTCTGAGATTGATTAGAGTTAAGAACCTGTGAATTTATTTGAACATAAGAATTCAAAAATTAAACTCAAAAGTTCGAACCTGATGAAGCTAGTATCTGCAGTCGAACAGTCTGGAAATCGGCTTACCAGGGCTGTTGTTGGCAGATTCTGTGATGAAATAGCAAAAATCGAATTGAGCTCTGATACCAATTGTTGATCCCGATTTTACTCAACAATGATGTGTAACGACCCAGACCCTTTTTCGAAGTGTTTTGTGGTTAGTGGGGAGTTGTAAATGAAAGTAGAAGTTGAGGGGCCTTTTTGGTAATTGTGAGAGGGAGTATAAAAGGGCACAAAACCCTAGGTACTTTTCATTTCCCTGATTTGGTGTGTGTCGGCTGATAATTTAGAGAGAAAATGAGGCATTTGAGTTTGAGGCTTTTTGTGCAAGAAGAGAAGAATCATCAAGTGGTAGAATCAGAAGGAGGATTGGATTTTTGGAGTTTGTTCTCTGCAACAATCAATCAGGTAATCCTTAATCCATAACCTCAGCTAAGATTCGTCTGGTGATTTGTGGTTTTGAGAGTTTTCTTGCAAAAAGTTGTTTAAGACCATTAAGGGAGATTTAAGCATCTTTGGGTTGTGTTTAGGCAGTAAAACTTTGTGGGATTTGATTTTGGGCTTGTATGTAGTTAATCGTCGCATTATCTTACTGTTTAATGGGTGTTTGGCATGATTTCGAGCATTAAACTCGAACAGCGCCTCGTCCGGAAACCTTCTTGCGAAGCAGGTGTCCGGAAGTTGTCCGGGTAGCTTCTTGTCGCAGGTTACCGGGTATAGTGTCCGAAAAGGTTAAGTGTCCGGAATGTAGAGTTATCCGGAAAGTGGTGTTATCCGGAAAGTGGTGTTATCCGGAAAGTGGTGTTATCCGGAAAGCAGAGGTGTCCAGACATTGTGGTGTCCGGTAAGTAGAAATGTCCGGTAAAGTCTTGTATCCGGTAAGTTCGGTACCCGGAAAGGGGTATCGTCCGGAGAATAGAAGTTATCCGGAAAAGGGGTGTTGTCCGGATTAGTTGTCGTCCGGATTAGTGTGAGTGTCCGGATTCTTTGGGCGTCCGGAAAATCAGGGTTGTCCGGAGAGTTGTTATTATCCGGATACTTTTGCTGAGTAGTTTGTATTATGTCCTTTTATTCAGGAAAGTCGTTTGGAAGTTGGGAACCGATTAGAAACGAGAAGTAAGAGCATCAGGTGAGTTTTCTAAACTAAAATGTGTGGCTTTTAAAGTGTTTTCAAAATGTGTTATGAATGTTGAGAATTGCCATGCTTTATTATTATGCTTTAATTGCATGAAAGTTGTTTAAAGTTTTATGTAGAATGTATGCATACATCAAGGAGACGTAAACTGGCAAAGACGGGAGAGTAGTTCCGCCAGCTCTCGTGCGGGAAGGGAGGTCCCTATATGCCAGGAGCGAGGCTCCGCAAGGCAGCATGAGGCTGACTCGTTGTCACCTTCGGGTGGCTTCAGGGTGTCAGATTACGAGGAGGCGGACTTTAGTCCGTATATGATTTTGACGTGTTGAGTATGAGCGTTTTATGCTGAAAAGATAAACTGTTTTAAATGCTTGATAACTGTTAGGAGGGACTCACTAGACCTCATGGTCTAACCCTCGCATTTTCAAAATTAAAACCTTTTCAGGTAAGCAGGTTTCCAGGAGCTCGGGCAAATAGACTGAGCTTAGCGTGAAGAGTCAAGAAGTGTAGGAACACTCTAGCATTTAGTTTTTCTCAGTTGTGTAGGTTGTTTCTGCAAACCTTTTTAGTATTTGTAATGAAATTTTGAGACCGTGATTTTGGGATGTTATGAATTTGTCGTTTTGCATGATATTTTTGGTTGGGTCTTTACATGATGTTTATATCTATTAGTTCAAACAAGTAATGGTGCGGAAGCGTTTTTAGCGAACTAAAGAGATATTTAAGGTAGAAAAACACACAATCAAACACGTGAAATAGAAATAACACAGATGTTTAACTCAATGATTCACTGTATATTGATTAGCTAAGAACACCAAGAACACCGAAGGTATAATAAGAATTCTGCTCTAAAGGTGTGTGTGTTTGTGCAAAGTTAATAGAAGAGCTCAACATGAGCCTTCTATTTATACTAAACTACAGGGGACAAGCTTGAGATAAAAGGTACTAAGGGTACAAGACAACATCGTGAATCTGCAACAGGTACAACGTTAATGTAGTGCGCCGATTTCTGCTAAGGCTGTAACCCATCAGAGGTTGACACGTGGAATGTGAAGGGCACGCCTTGTACGAATGATCTTCAGGATCTTTGTACAGCAGAAAACGTGAGAAGCACGATCGTCTTTGTCTTGATCTTCAGGTTATCTTCTAAGTCTTCAGTCTTCATACCAGAGAGGCTCTGTCAAGTTTGGCAGAAGCTCTATGGCCTTGTCCTCTGTGGAAGTCTTCTGCAGAGTATTTACTTGGATCTTCTATCGGTGTCTTGGCAGAAGCTCTGTCGGTGTCTTCTATACATAGCCTATTTTTCAATACTTCTTTACATAGAAGTTGGAGCTAACACAAACTTAGCCTTTTGGTTCTCTCCGCATTCACTAGTTCGGAAGGCCTGCTCCATTTCTCTTATCTAGTTCATGCACACAACCGGATCATCTGTGCCTTTAAACTCGGGCGGTTGGCAACTAAGAAAGGTCTTGAAAGAGCACACCTTCCCTCCTTGCCTCACATCGTTGGTACCCAAACCGATAGTAGGGATCTCATTCCCGGTACCCCTGGAACCAGCCACCAGAATGTTTTCAGCAACCGCCTCGTGCCTACGGTTGCTCGCATCCCGATCCTCTATAAATTTCATAAACTGCTCTTGCTGTTGATTCATGGCCTTGTTCATGGCCGCCATCATCCTGTTCATGGCCTTGTTCATGGCCGCCATCATCCTGTCCATCATTCGGGTCTCAGCTGTTGCCTCCTCCAGAACGGGATCAGATGTCTTCAGATCACGTCGAGGGATATGTTCGGGTCCACCACCCAACAAATTAGTGTTAAGTGGAGGTCCCTCCGCCGCCGTCACTCTCGGTTGATCGGCCGTGGACATCGTAGCATCATGACCCTCCACTCTACTCCGAGTATTAACCATTAATTGTCTGCCACACATCCAAGATGGAGGTAAGTAACATAGTATAAGATTTATACAACTGAACATATCAATGCATTCATCAATTATCGCAACTATAGCAATCCAAGCATGCTTACGTAACAACAAATTCATAATAGCAGTAGCTAATTGAAATTATGGACAAGTCACACATAAGAATCCTCATTACCATAATCAAAATTCTCAATTAGTGCACTACCCTTAACTCTAAGACCGCCTTATCTTACGAGTTCTACCCATCTCACATCTCACCGCTTAGGAGGGACTCACTAGACCTCATGGTCTAACCCTCGCATTTTCAAAATTAAAACCTTTTTAGGTAAGCAGGTTTCCAGGAGCTCGGGCAAATAGGCTGAGCTTAGCGTGAAGAGTCAAGAAGTGTAGGAACACTCTAGCATTTAGTTTTTCTCAGTTGTGTAGGTTGTTTCCGCAAACCTTTTTAGTATTTGTAATGAAATTTTGAGACCGTGATTTTGGGATGTTATGAATTTGTCGTTTTGCTTGATATTTTTGGTTGGGTCTTTACAGTTGGTATCAGAGCCATAGTTTAAGGGATTTAGGTGACCGGACGGGCCTAAACTTAAACTTGGGAGTAGAAATCACAACTGAGAATCAGGAAAATGCGTTAGGAGGTCACTATTATAGAGATAGGACTGATAGGGTACTGAGGACTATCATGTAAGGTAAGTTTGAAATTTCACCTGGACAGTGTAATTGCGAACTTACAGGTACATGTATGTGCTTAACCTGCCTTATTATTCCGAAGTGGTAGTAAGAAACTAGTGTTTATGTCGTGTGCCAGTACTTTAGAATGTCAGCAAGATCCCTGAGGGGTAGACTGAGACCTTTGTTGGGGAAGTTTCTTGAGAAGTCATGAATGATGTGATGTATGTATACATCGTGGAGACGGATTGTCGTTTGGAATGTTATGAGCCGTCTAGAGGTAGACCTTCGTGGTTCGAAGAGGATGAGTGATTACTTTTGAGTAAGTCTTCTGGATCAGGAGAGTCTCGATTCTAGGAATCGTGGGATAGATCTGTTCGGATAGTAAGGCGGGACAGTGTCGAGATCTTGAAGGTGTCAATCCAAGAGCAAGCAGGGGATTAGAGTCCTGACTCTTTAGTCGCGTTGTTCAGTGGCAGGATCATTGAAGAGAGATTTCTGTAGAATACTGAAAGCGTGTAGAAGTATAATATGAGGTAAATTGGTCAAGATGAAAGTAATATGAAATAGTTGAGTAAGTGGACCGTTGAACGTATGTATAGCAAGTTGTTGCAAGACCGAGGGGGCGACCGATGGTCGAAAGTGGCGTGTCAATGATAAGTTGCGTGAGTAAAGCGATTGACCTTGTTTGAGTGAGTAGCCTTCAATTTCAAGTAGATTTTCATGCAGTAAGATCGTATATGTGCATATGAGATTTTTTCATAAGTAAAGTAAATGTGTAAATATCAAATTTGATCGGATATGAGTCGGCGTGTGCAAGCGTATGTTTAAATAAAAATGAAAATCCATTTACCTCGCACAATGAAGTCTTGAGGACTACGATTTACAAAATATTCCACTCTTTTCATTATAAGTTAAATTGTTGCAAAAGTCAAGAAGACGTTTGAATGCAAAACTTTTATGACCAAGATAAGTATTGACATGTTGAAGTTATATAAGTAAATGTGAGAACCGACTGGTTTACTTCGTGTCGGTATGTCCTTTCAAAATTTTGTCGTATGAAAAGATTTTCATCCAATATTTATTTCTGTCGTAACAATATATTTTGGTTGAGTAAGATTAAGTTTTACGGAAAGTTGCATGCAAACGATTCTCGAGATCGTAGTGCAGGGTATTGAAGGGGTCGTGTGTACCCAAGTTGTTTCCAAGTGTTGTTTCTTTAAAATAATCAAAAGTGTGATGATTTATTTATCGCGTTGTCATGCACGAAGGCTATAAACTCACTAGGTCGTAGAGTACTACATTTTAAGCTAAGGAAGAACTTTTAGAGTGGAGAGGTGTTAGACAGATCAGGGGAGAATGTTCGTAGTTTTGGTACTTATGTTCAAGAGGAGAGATGAGCAGTGGAGGAGTCAGAAGTGGACTTTAGTGTCGGTTGTATGAGGGTCTGTACCCTCGTGCGGTGACTGGAAATGCAGTTGCCGAGGGACGGTTGTGTTCAGGGGAAGGACTAGAAGTCAGCAAGGTATTGGTATTAGCAACTCGTTATGAGTAGTGTGGTGAAGTAGAGATGAAATATCCGCGACGTTGAATAAGAGTTTTGAAGTGATCTTGTAATACTAACGTTTCACGAGTGAGTTTGAAATGAGGACGACGGGATGTGAATTTGATTATGATATGTTGGGAGGATTAGGTTCAGTAAGGGACCCTTGTTGAAGAATAGGTTAAGGAAGTATCAACAGGTCAACTATTGACGTTAAAGTCGGCAGTTGAGTAAGGTGTATGAGACCGAAGACTTGAATCAGAAGGTTGAAAGTTGAAGGACCACTTTGTAGGGGTGTTAAGATAGTGAAATACTGCTGTTTTAGATAAGCGTTTTACCTACGAGATGGATGGTTCGTAAAGAATGAAGTAATTAGCACAAACGAAGTGAGGGTATAGATTATGTCGATCTGTGCGGGAGTGCGCCCTGTCTATATATTGGTTTGGGATCGCAAGAGCTAGCAGGAAACGAGTATGTTAGAGTTATTCAGAAATTCGTGTGTTGTGGTTCAACTAGAGCTGGGAGAGAGGCAATGTAGCGAGATAGACTCGGTTAGTTTTGAATGAGGTCTTGAAGATAAGTTTGAGTTGTGTACGATTGGCCATGAGAGTCTTGGTCTGCAGTGCGATGTTTTGAGTGAGTAATGTACAGTTATATAGTGGCAATAATTGCCAAGTCGAATGTGCCAGCTAGCGTCATAGCGATGAGAGATTAGAGAAAGAGGAAACTTCAGATAGAAGCCTGTTAGAGGTTTCAGTTGGGGTGTTCGTGTTGTTAACTAGGTTGTTGGAGCACGTAGGGTGTGAGTTGACGTCGTGATATGATTATGTTCGGGATAGCATCACGTAGTGGTGGTGGGTAGTTACCCAAAGGAGAAACCAAGTGTTTTAGTTGTAAGAGTCGCTAAGTAAGTATATTTTGGAATCATTGGAAGTTTAAAGAAGATGATGGATGTATTAGTCAAAATGTGGTGGAATAGATGTGAAAACCTTAAAGAATGTGAGCTGTTGCTTATGTGTGAACGAATTGTTTGAGAAAGTAAAAGTTGGAGTTTAAAGAATGTATAGTGACGTCGAACTCTGGTGTCAGTTCGAGGTGATTCGGTCGGAAGCCTAAAGTTAGAATGTTAGTGCAACCGTTTGGTTACGTATAGTGATGAGAAAGCTTTTGCAGCTTGGGAATTGTCGGATGATGGGGACGAGAAATGATAGTGGATAATGCTCCACGCTAAGGTGGGGAGGTGAAGACGGTATGTCGGATTAAGTAAGTAAATCGGAAGTAGTAAACTTGACAGTAATGCCGATGGGTGTAGTGTTGTGTAGGCTGTCCTTGGTAAGTGTGCGAACTTTTGGAAAGAGTATTGAGGGAGGAAATTGTGTATGTTTTTGTGCAGGAAAGAAGTGGGTAAGACGACTGAATGAGTTAAGTTAGTGGCTTTGTGAGAGACGTTCGAGCGAACTGATCGTTCAGTGTAAGCTATTGAGAACTGTAGGGTGTGATCGTGGTTACTCCTCCTAGATGAGTAGGAGTAACCGAAGTTATGTTATATGGATGGACGCACGTGGCAAGCAGTGAGAAATTGATGAGCCTTCAGGATAAGTTCAATTCGGATAGGTGAGTACTCAAATGAGGAAGTATAGAGGTTTCCTACTATTAGACACGTTAAGTGTGAAATGATGAAGTTGTGAGAACGTACGAATTAGTTGACGTATTGTAACCAATGTGATTCGGGAAGGGGTTATGATCTGCTTAGACGTATGTCGGTTGGAAAAAGTAATCTAGAAATTTCAGGTATACCAAGGAGAGGCTCATGGGTGCGAGCTTGTCGGGATGTACAAGGTTGGCCTGGTGCCGAGTTGTCAGTGAGCGAGTTTTCTTGGTAGAAGATTCTCGTTGTCGTGGCGGGAATTTCTGCCAAGTCCTTTTTCTTAAGGGAGTGTAATTGTATAAGAGACCTTAATTAGACGTGTTTAAAACTGTGAGTCCCGATGCGGGGACGGAGGCGCGGTTGACCTTGGTTTTATCAGGTAGTTTTAAGCGAGTATAGTGATCGAAGGGGGTACAAGTAAATAGTGCAAGATGGCACGTTTTAGCAAGTGATGACTCGCCGAGGGCGGTTTCATGTATGAAGTGCGGTTATGTTTTCCATCTGAACGATTTGGGGCAGCCAAGTAGAACTGAATGGTTGAATTGAGAACATAAGACTGGGGAACCTCGAGAATTGAGAGATAGGTAAAGTGGACTACGTCTGTGGATCCGTCGGAGTTATGAAAGTTGAATAGATAGTGCGCGATCTTGAGGTACTAGATGAAATTTTGGGGGAATTCGTGGTGTGATGTGCGCCTCTGTTATGAGGAACAGATAAGGGAAGCTGTAGTAATGTCGACCTTGCGAGAATTACGGGCGATAAGAAGTTGACTTCTGTCTTTAGTGAGTAAGTTAGAGCAGCGGCATATTGTAACATCGCTTATCTTTAAAACACTCATTTAACGGAAAGTAACCTTAAAATACAGCGGAAGATTTGTAATTAAAACATTTAGATAAAATCCCATAATCTTATAGAAAAGAGTACAAGTTTGCAACTTAAAACCAATAAGTTTGAGAAAAACAATATCCAACTGAAAAGCTTAGAGAATCCAAAACTATCATTCATCAAAAGAAAATATAAGTTGCTGAGCTGCCGCAAATCCAAAAGCTTCAAGCTGGAGCCTTTCCTTTATTCTTCGAAGATGTACCTGCCACTAAAAGATGAATAACAACGGGGTAAGCTTTCGCTTAATGAGCACGCACCTATACCACATATCATCATGCATACATACTCGCATAAACATAGCAATCACATACATGTAACATCCTTCCATTCCTTAAGGCACAAAGCCAATAAGGAAGGTCATAACTAGACACTGGTACCAGGCCTCTTCATACATAACATATTCCCTAGGGGTATTACTACCACCATAGGTACTCTTTCCTTTGGTAAAGCCAAACATACACATAATCACACATGCAATCCAACTACATACACATAACTTACATAATATAGGTAGAGTACTCACCTGTCAAGATGTCAATTACCAAGTACTTCACAGTGTATAATAATCACCTCGTACCACCTATAACATTCATACATACACATATCATAACAAGCCCAAAAATGGAACTCTAATTCTATCCCATCTCTCATCCCGAAATGACATAGCTAGGATAGTACAAATACCATAAAACTTTGCCAAACATCCAATTTCATACGCCCCATTTCTATTGATTTCTAAACATAATACACATACCTTGAAATTCTAGACCGCGAACAACAATCCTCCTAGAACCTTTCACAACTTGAATCTTCCAAAATCACCAAATCTTTCGCCTGGAAAATATAGCAACTTCGGACACTTGGTTCTCTCTACTGGGAACTCCGATGCCAAATCCCTCCGGTCAGAATGTATATTATAGGGTCATGAAGTCGCTGTCCAAATTTCACGACGATCCAACGGTTAACGAAGGAGAATCGGTCGGTCTTTCACAGCAGCTCACAAGAACTCCGAAAATCCCTTTCTCTTTTCTCTCTTCTTTGCTAAAGAAACAAATGGTTGCAAATGAGGGTGTTTAGGGTTTCCATCCCCTTTACATACATGCCAAAACACACCCTCATCTTACAAAATTGATAAACTGGCCCCTAGATTCCTGAACACGTACATAACGACCCAAAAATTAACTCAACCCCAAAAGAGACAGTTAAATCACGTAAATTGGGAAACGGGGTGTTACAACTCTCCCCCACTTACCAGGATTTCGTCCTCGAAATCGATCAGACTTGGAAGAGTTCCGGATAATTCGATCTCATCTCAGCTTCCGGTTCCCATGTCCATTCTGATCCTTTTCGGTGTTCCCACTGAACTTTCATTAAGCTGATCTCCTTGTTTCGCAAGGATTTGGTCTTCCTTTCCAAGATTGCTATCGGTCTCTCAATATAATTCAACCGTTCGTCGACCTGTATGTCATCTATAGGGACATGCGCCGACTCGTCAGCTAAACACTTCCTCAACTGAGACACGTGGAAGGTGTTGTGTATCAGACTGAGTTCCGGCGGAAGCTCCAGCCGGTACGCAACCTTCCCAACCCGTGCTATCACCTTGAAAGGTCCGATAAACCTAGGGCCTAGCTTGCCCCTCTTCCGGAATCGGATCACCCCTTTCCAAGGTGACACCTTCAACAAAACATTATCTCCCACGTTGAACTCCAAATCCGACCTTCGCTTGTCGGCGTAACTCTTTTGACGACTCTATGCGGTTCGTAGCCTATCCCGAATCATCTCAATACTTTCCGTCGTTTTCTGAACCACTTCTGTGCTGCTTAACTCCCGCTGGCCTACCTCTCCCCAACAGATAGGAGTCCTACACCTTCTCCCGTACAACATCTCATACGGAGGCATGCCAATACTGGCATGGAAACTGTTGTTATATGAGAACTCAGCCAACGGTAAATACGTATCCCAGCTGTCCCCAAAATCCAAAACACAGGCTCTCAACATATCCTCAAGAGTCTGAATTGTTCTCTCGCTTTGCCCGTCCGTCTGTGGGTGAAAGGCTGTACTGAACTGAAGTCTCGTACCCAAATCTTCATGGAACTTCCCCCAAAACCGCGACGTAAACCGAACATCCCTGTCTGATATCACTGTTACCGGTACCCCATGCCTTGCTACAATTTCACTGACATAGATGTCAGCTAACTTTTCTGCAGATGAACTTTCACGGATCGCGATAAAATGGGCACTCTTTGTCAGCCTATCTACAACCACCCAAATGGCATCATGATTCCTAGGTGTTCGAGGCAACTTGGTAATCAGATCCATTGTTATATGCTCCCACTTCCACTCTGGTATCTCTAATGGCTGTAACTTCCCGTGCGGTCTCTGATGCTCTGCTTTGACCCTTAAACAAGTCAAACATTTCTCCACGTACTTAGCCACGTCCCTCTTCATCCCCGGCCACCAGTAGTCAGTCTTCAGATCTCTATACATCTTAGTAGCACCGAGATGGATAGAGAACCTTGACTTATGCGCCTCGTCCAGAAGTGTCTGCCTTCCCTCACACGATATTGGAACCCATACCCGACCGTACCGAGTCAATAGACCTCGACTGTCGGGCACTAACTGATCCACCTGTCCCTTTATCCGTTCCTTCTTCTGGTTCTCACCCTTGATCGCTTCCTCTTGAGACCTTCTTACCAAGTCGTGAAGCGACGTTGATACTGTTAGTCTCATCAACGGTACCCGAAGTAGAACACTAGTCGCTCTTCTACTCAAGGCATCCGCTACGACATTTGCCTTCCCCGGGTGATAAAGAATCTCGCAATCATAATCCTTCACCACATCCAACCACCTCCGCTGTCTCATGTTCAAATTCTGTTGATCCATGAAATAACGAAGACTCTTGTGGTCCGTATA
Organism: Saussurea involucrata; assembly: GCA_033807775.1. Taxonomy (NCBI): domain Eukaryota; kingdom Viridiplantae; phylum Streptophyta; class Magnoliopsida; order Asterales; family Asteraceae; genus Saussurea; species Saussurea involucrata. Next base: position 167,447,854 of record CM066320.1, read on the forward strand.
GATAGTACACTTCACCCCATACAGGTAGTGCCGCCATAACTTGAGAGCGAACACCACTGCCGCAAGCTCCAAATCGTGAGTCGGGTAATTCACCTCATGCGTCTTCAGTTGACGAGATGCATAGGCAATCACCCTTCCCCTCTGCATAAGAACGCAGCCTAGCCCGTGATAAGACGCATCACAGTAGACTGTCATGTCTTCAACTCCCTCCGGTAGTGTCAACACCGGAGCCTCGCATAACTTTCTCCTTAAGGTTTCGAACACTGTTTTCTGTTCCTCTCCCCAAACGAAACGTTCGTTCTTCCTCGTCAGCTTCGTCAACGGAACTGCTATCTTGGAGAAATCCTGGATGAACCGGCGGTAGTACCCGGCTAATCCAAGGAAACTCCTAATCTCAGTGGGAGTCTTCGGGGTTTCCCACTTCATCACTGCCTCCACCTTCGCTGGGTCTACCTTGATACCCTCTCGGTTCACAAGATGTCCAAGAAATTGAACCTCTTGTAACCAGAAATCACACTTGGAGAACTTTGCATATAACTGCTCCTTACGCAAAATCTCCAAAACCTCTCGTAGATGCTCCATATGATCCTCCTTCGACTTGGAGTAGATCAGTATATCGTCTATAAACACGATGACTGACCTATCCAACATCGGTCTGCAAACTCTATTCATAAGATCCATGAATGCCGCCGGTGCGTTCGTCAGTCCAAATGGCATCACGATGAACTCGAAATGCCCGAACCTGGTTCTGAACGCTGTCTTGTGAACATCCTCTTCCCTGACCTTCAACTGGTGGTACCCTGAGCGAAGATCTATCTTAGAGAACCAAACGGCTCCCTGAAGTTGATCGAAGAGATCGTCGATCCTCGGCAACGGGTATCTGTTCTTCACCGTAAGCTTGTTAAGCTCTCTATAGTCGATGCACATCCGCATCGACCCGTCCTTCTTTTTCACGAAAAGGATAGGGGCTCCCCAAGGTGAACTACTGGGGCGGATGAAACCCTTATCCAACAGTTCCTCCAGCTGCTTAGACAGTTCATGCATCTCCGCAGGTGCCAAACGGTAAGGAGCCTTTGCTACCGGTGCCGCCCCCGGAATCAAGTCTATTCAGAACTCCACTTGCCTCTCGGGAGGAATGCCAGGCAAGTCATCCGGGAAAACATCCGGAAACTCGCTGACCACTGGTACATCTGCCACTGTTCTCTTCTTTTTCTCCTCCCGCTCATCAACAATATACGCCAAGTAACTGCTACCACCATGGTGCACATATCTTCTAGCTTTGGCCAAAGTGCACACCTTTGGTACCCCTTTTCTTCCTTCACTCGAGATAGTTAATTCTCCCCCACTTGGGGTTCGAATCACTACCTGCTGTTTTTCACAATCAATGCGCGCTCCATTCCGACTAAGCCAATCTATCCCAACTACTACATTTATTTCCCTCATCGCAATAGGAATAAGATCTATACTAAACTTCACTCCGGCTATCTCTATTACATTACCTTTATACACATCACTCACAAAACGAAACTCCTCGTCCGCTATTTCTACTTCTAGCGGACTCTCTAACTTGTCCTTTACAATAGCAAAGTCTTTACAAAACGATAAAGAAACAAAAGATTTAGTAGCTCCCGAGTCAAATAAGACAAGGGCAGGTGATGCATTAACAGGAAAAATACCTGTCACGACATCTGGCTCCTCCTTTGCTTCATCTACGGTCATCTGGAACACTCGCCCCCGAGTCCTGGGTGCGTCGTTCTTCTTTCCCAATCCACCCTCTAGCATCTTCACCGGTGCGGTTCCCGAGTTCTGGACCGACCCGGTATTCATTGGGCATTCGTCAGCAAAGTGGCCCGGCTTGTAGCACTTAAAACATATCTTTGCGGTCGCCTTGCAGTCTCGACTGATATGACCCGGTTGTCCGCATTTGTAACAGGTTCCGGAGCCCATACGGCATTCTCCCGGATGCTGTCGTCCACACTTCCCACAGCGGGGATGCTCTCTCTTGAACTCTTTCTTTACCTCCGGTTTATGACTCCCAGTTTTGAACCTCTTAGTCTGCTGAGGTTGAGTCTGAACCGTTTCTGCCCTTCTTGTCTTTCTTTGGCTCTCTAATTCGAGCTCTCTAGCCCGAGCCGCCTCGTGCATCTGCTGAAAATCAGTGCACCTTGCCATAACAACAAATTCTCTAATCTCCTGTTTCAAAACTCTCCCATATCTGTACATTTTGGCCTTTTCATTCCTGACATACTCAGGACAGAAAAGGGACCGCTCCAAAAATTTGTCAGTGATCTCGTTCACTGACTCCGTAGTTTGCTCCATAGATAGAAACTCATTTGTGAGTCTCTCTACCTCAATTTGGGGCACATACTGTTCCATGAACAGTTCCTTGAACTGTTCCCAAGTCATGCTATCCACTTGTTCTGGCGTCCGAGCACGAACAATAAGGTTCCACCAGTCTTTCGCTGCCTTCCTCAGAAGGTTCGATGCGTAGAGAACCTTGACTTCCTCGGTACAAAAACTGGTGCGGAAAGCACCCTCCACCTCAGCTATCCAACGAGTGCTGGTTACGGGGTCCTTCTGCCCCTCAAACTGTGGCGGCTGACAGGCCGAGAAATCTCTGTAGCTTGTCCCCCGTGGTTGTACGCCTGACAAGCCCCCTGATCCACTGGCCCTGCTGGCCACAGCTGCCTCTACCTGACTACGAATTTCATTAGCCAGTTCCTGCTTTACCTGCTCAAAGAGACTTGGGAGTAACTCGTGAAGAACCTCCCCGGCCTCAGCAGCGATCACACCTCTCAGATCAGGAATTTCCTGATCCTCTTCAATAATCGGTCTCTTGCCTTGCCTTCTAGTGTTCACCATTCTGATACATAAACATGATACTTTAGAATAATTCATCTACATCCCCCCCCCCCCCCCCCCCCTGAGCAAACTCCTAGCATAGTCCAGAGGTCCTAGCTTAGTTGTCTTTCTTTCTAACATGCTCCTTAGAAACCTTCTGCTTATACTCTCTTAACAAAATCCCTTTCTAGCATGTTACTACCCAACCCTCAACCTTGTCTGGTTCATAGAATTCTTTTGCAACTATATCAAGTCCCGGCATGTACAATGTAATTGCAATGGTATGGGCCCTTATACCATTATAATTACACCCTCCATGTTTAGACTCAACACCGTCACTAAGGTTCCAATTCCCAGCTTAGTTGGTACCTTTAACATATATATCACAACATTTTCCATATCTACCACTTATCATATAAACATTATAATCATATTCTAATTCACATTATGCATCAAACAAAACATACTTGAAACCATAACCTTGTCACATTGACCATATCTAGCATACATAAACATAATTACTCATCCAATACAGTTATAAAACTGGTCTTTCACAAAAACTGAACATGCTTTATCATAAATCCTAATATGGAATAGTGTGCTCACCCCCGTCTTGATGCTCTGGACCGCAGCTCAGCCGTGAAAACTTTTTCTTTTAAAACACCCTTTCCTTATAAACCATTTTCTTACACGAAACAACTTTTTTTTTTAAAGGTTACTTATTTGAAGACTTGAGCACTTGGGTTTAAGTTCAAACACTCACCACTTGTGAATGCCCGAATCCCTTAAACCAAGGCTCTGATACCAACTGTAACATCCCTTATCTTTAAAACACTCATTTAACGGAAAGTAACCTTAAAATACAGCGGAAGATTTGTAATTAAAACATTTAGATAAAATCCCATAATCTTATAGAAAAGAGTACAAGTTTGCAACTTAAAACCAATAAGTTTGAGAAAAACAATATCCAACTGAAAAGCTTAGAGAATCCAAAACTATCATTCATCAAAAGAAAATATAAGCTGCTGAGCTGCCGCAAATCCAAAAGCTTCAAGCTGGAGCCTTTCCTTTATTCTTCGAAGATGTACCTGCCACTAAAAGATGAATAACAATGGGGTAAGCTTTCGCTTAGTGAGCACGCACCTATACCACATATCATCATGCATACATACTCGCATAAACATAGCAATCACATACATGTAACATCCTTCCATTCCTTAAGGCACAAAGCCAATAAGGAAGGTCATAACTAGACACTGGTACCAGGCCTCTTCATACATAACATATTCCCTAGGGGTATTACTACCACCATAGGTACTCTTTCCTTTGGTAAAGCCAAACATACACATAATCACACATGCAATCCAACTACATACACATAACTTACATAATATAGGTAGAGTACTCACCTGTCAAGATGTCAATTACCAAGTACTTCACAGTGTATAATAATCACCTCGTACCACCTATAACATTCATACATACACATATCATAACAAGCCCAAAAATGGAACTCTAATTCTATCCCATCTCTCATCCCGAAATGACACAGCTAGGATAGTCCAAATACCATAAAACTTTGCCAAACATCCAATTTCATACGCCCCATTTCTATTGATTTCTAAACATAATACACATACCTTGAAATTCTAGACCGCGAACAACAATCCTCCTAGAACCTTTCACAACTTGAATCTTCCAAAATCACCAAATCTTTCGCCTGGAAAATACAGCAACTTCGGACACTTGGTTATCTCTACTGGGAACTCCGATGCCAAATCCCTCCGGTCAGAATGTATATTAGAGGGTCATGAAGTCGCTGTCCAAATTTTACGACGATCCAACGGTTAACGAAGGAGAATCGGTCGGTCTTTCACAGCAGCTCACAAGAACTCCGAAAATCCCTTTCTCTTTTCTCTCTTCTTTGCTAAAGAAACAAATGGTTGCAAATGAGGGTGTTTAGGGTTTCCATCCCCTTTACATACATGCCAAAACACACCCTCATCTTACAAAATTGATAAACTGGCCCCTAGATTCCTGAACACGTACATAACGACCCAAAAATTAACTCAACCCCAAAAGAGACAGTTAAATCACGTAAATTGGGAAACGGGGTGTTACACATATAAGTTAGACTTGCCAGAAGAAATAAGAGGAGTGCATCAAACTTTTCTTGTGTCAAATCTGAAGAGATGTTTGGCTGAAACCGATGTAGCCATTCCATTTGAAAATGTTAGCATCGATGAGAGACTGTCGTACGAAGAAGAACCAATAGAGAAATTCGGCCAGTAAAAGTTCAGTGTAGGTATCATAAGGGGGCGAGAGGCAGCGTGGGAGGTAGAATCCGATACGAAGTCTAGGTACCCTCTCCTTTTCGAAAATGGAATTCCGGGGACGGAATTCTTTTGAGGGGGGAGAGTTGTAACGACCCAGACCCTTTTTCGAAGTGTTTTGTGGTTAGTGGGGAGTTGTAAATGAAAGTAGAAGTTGAGGGGCCTTTTTGGTAATTGTGAGAGGGAGTATAAAAGGGCACAAAACCCTAGGTATCTTTTCATTTCCCTGATTTGGTGTGTGTCGGCTGATAATTTAGAGAGAAAAGGAGGCATTTGAGTTTGAGGCTTTTTGTGCAAGAAGAGAAGAATCATCAAGTGGTAGAACCAGAAGGAGGATTGGATTTTTGGAGTTTGTTCTCTGCAACAATCAATCAGGTAATCCTTAATCCATAACCTCAGCTAAGATTCGTCTGGTGATTTGTGGTTTTGAGAGTTTTCTTGCAAAAAGTTGTTTAAGACCATTAAGGGAGATTTAAGCATCTTTGGGTTGTGTTTAGGCAGTAAAACTTTGTGGGATTTGATTTTGGGCTTGTATGTAGTTAATCGTCGCATTATCTTACTGTTTAATGGGTGTTTGGCATGATTTCGAGCATTAAACTCGAACAACGCCTCGTCCGGAAACCTTCTTGCGAAGCAGGTGTCCGGAAGTTGTCCGGGTAGCTTCTTGTCGCAGGTTACCGGGTATAGTGTCCGAAAAGGTTAAGTGTCCGGAATGTAGAGTTATCCGGAAAGTGGTGTTATCCGGAAAGTGGTGTTATCCGGAAAGTGGTGTTATCCGGAAAGCAGAGGTGTCCGGACATTGTGGTGTCCGGTAAGTAGAAATGTCCGGTAAAGTCTTGTATCCGGTAAGTTCGGTACCCGGAAAGGGGTATCGTCCGGAGAATAGAAGTTATCCGGAAAAGGGGTGTTGTCCGGATTAGTTGTCGTCCGGATTAGTGTGAGTGTCCGGATTCTTTGGGCGTCCGGAAAATCAGGGTTGTCCGGAGAGTTGTTATTATCCGGATACTTTTGCTGAGTAGTTTGTATTATGTCCTTTTATTCAGGAAAGTCGTTTGGAAGTTGGGAACCGATTAGAAACGAGAAGTAAGAGCATCAGGTGAGTTTTCTAAACTAAAATGTGTGGCTTTTAAAGTGTTTTCAAAATGTGTTATGAATGTTGAGAATTGCCATGCTTTATTATTATGCTTTAATTGCATGAAAGTTGTTTAAAGTTTTATGTAGAATGTATGCATACATCAAGGAGACGTAAACTGGCAAAGACGGGAGAGTAGTTCCGCCAGCTCTCGTGCGGGAAGGGAGGTCCCTATATGCCAGGAGCGAGGCTCCGCAAGGCAGCATGAGGCTGACTCGTTGTCACCTTCGGGTGGCTTCAGGGTGTCAGATTACGAGGAGGCGGACTTTAGTCCGTATATGATTTTGACGTGTTGAGTATGAGCGTTTTATGCTGAAAAGATAAACTGTTTTAAATGCTTGATAACTGTTAGGAGGGACTCACTAGACCTCATGGTCTAACCCTCGCATTTTCAAAATTAAAACCTTTTCAGGTAAGCAGGTTTCCAGGAGCTCGGGCAAATAGACTGAGCTTAGCGTGAAGAGTCAAGAAGTGTAGGAACACTCTAGCATTTAGTTTTTCTCAGTTGTGTAGGTTGTTTCTGCAAACCTTTTTAGTATTTGTAATGAAATTTTGAGACCGTGATTTTGGGATGTTATGAATTTGTCGTTTTGCATGATATTTTTGGTTGGGTCTTTACATGATGTTTATATCTATTAGTTCAAACAAGTAATGGTGCGGAAGCGTTTTTAGCGAACTAAAGAGATATTTAAGGTAGAAAAACACACAATCAAACACGTGAAATAGAAATAACACAGATGTTTAACTCAATGATTCACTGTATATTGATTAGCTAAGAACACCAAGAACACCGAAGGTATAATAAGAATTCTGCTCTAAAGGTGTGTGTGTTTGTGCAAAGTTAATAGAAGAGCTCAACATGAGCCTTCTATTTATACTAAACTACAGGGGACAAGCTTGAGATAAAAGGTACTAAGGGTACAAGACAACATCGTGAATCTGCAACAGGTACAACGTTAATGTAGTGCGCCGATTTCTGCTAAGGCTGTAACCCATCAGAGGTTGACACGTGGAATGTGAAGGGCACGCCTTGTACGAATGATCTTCAGGATCTTTGTACAGCAGAAAACGTGAGAAGCACGATCGTCTTTGTCTTGATCTTCAGGTTATCTTCTAAGTCTTCAGTCTTCATACCAGAGAGGCTCTGTCAAGTTTGGCAGAAGCTCTATGGCCTTGTCCTCTGTGGAAGTCTTCTGCAGAGTATTTACTTGGATCTTCTATCGGTGTCTTGGCAGAAGCTCTGTCGGTGTCTTCTATACATAGCCTATTTTTCAATACTTCTTTACATAGAAGTTGGAGCTAACACAAACTTAGCCTTTTGGTTCTCTCCGCATTCACTAGTTCGGAAGGCCTGCTCCATTTCTCTTATCTAGTTCATGCACACAACCGGATCATCTGTGCCTTTAAACTCGGGCGGTTGGCAACTAAGAAAGGTCTTGAAAGAGCACACCTTCCCTCCTTGCCTCACATCGTTGGTACCCAAACCGATAGTAGGGATCTCATTCCCGGTACCCCTGGAACCAGCCACCAGAATGTTTTCAGCAACCGCCTCGTGCCTACGGTTGCTCGCATCCCGATCCTCTATAAATTTCATAAACTGCTCTTGTTGTTGATTCATGGCCTTGTTCATGGCCGCCATCATCCTGTTCATGGCCTTGTTCATGGCCGCCATCATCCTGTCCATCATTCGGGTCTCAGCTGTTGCCTCCTCCAGAACGGGATCAGATGTCTTCAGATCACGTCGAGGGATATGTTCGGGTCCACCACCCAACAAATTAGTGTTAAGTGGAGGTCCCTCCGCCGCCGTCACTCTCGGTTGATCGGCCGTGGACATCGTAGCATCATGACCCTCCACTCTACTCCGAGTATTAACCATTAATTGTCTGCCACACATCCAAGATGGAGGTAAGTAACATAGTATAAGATTTATACAACTGAACATATCAACGCATTCATCAATTATCGCAACTATAGCAATCCAAGCATGCTTACGTAACAACAAATTCATAATAGCAGTAGCTAATTGAAATTATGGACAAGTCACACATAAGAATCCTCATTACCATAATCAAAATTCTCAATTAGTGCACTACCCTTAACTCTAAGACCGCCTTATCTTACGAGTTCTACCCATCTCACATCTCACCGCTTAAATCGATCCAGTTTAAGTCTAGGCATCTCACGTTAATACCTAGTTCGCTTAAACCATTGCTCTGATACCAACTTGTAACACCCTAAAATTCAAGGCAAATTTAAACCTGAATAATTGCGGAGATGAACTAAATGACATAGACAAATCACCCAAAAGGGAAAGTAATATTGTGGCGTTTACATTACAAATAATCAAACGAGATAAGCTCAACAACCTACTAATCTAGACTTAGCAAAGTTCAGATTATATACAGGTATTGCTATCTCGCTCTCAAAAGTATATCAATCTATACACCAAAAGTTCGCCTCTATGTCCATCCAAAAATGTTATCTCTCTTCACCACTCATCCCTCAACCCCGGGAAGTGCCACCGCTAGGAAGGCCTGCTAACATAATATACAAAAGAAGTGTTAGCCAAAAAGCCTAGCCAAATAGTAATTTCATAATAAAGATCATTCATACAATACATAAGGTATTATATCATCCGTTACCGGTTGACCGCATGTTACATCATTGCAACATAAGGCATCAACGCAAACTAGGTCTTTAGCCCATTAAGACATCAACCAAACTAGGTCTTTAGTCCGTTAAGACATCAACCATACTAGGTCTTTTGTCCATTAAGACATCAACCATACTAGGTCTTTAGTCCATTAAGACATCAACCATACTAGGTCTTTAGTCCATTAAGACATCAACCATACTAGGTCTTTAGTCCATAAGACATCAACCATACTAGGTCTTTAGTCCATTAAGACATCAACCATACTAGGTATTTAGTCCATTAAGACATCAACCATACTAGGTCTTTAGTCCATTAAGACATCAACCATACTAGGTCTTTAGTCCATTAAGACATACAAAATACGGTTTACCATTTCGGTACCATTTCAATATCATCACAAGTAACAAGTCCTCATACACTTAAATAACAAATGTTAGAAGTAACCATGATCATAAAAGCATCATTATACACATGTAATCTTCATATTGTTACCAATACCAAAGCCCTAATTTTTACCCTTTACATACTTGGAATCGTATGAATGAGGGGTGTGTATATACTCTAGAGCACACTTCTACACCACCCATCAATCTCCTTCCTCCTCCAAATAAAACCATCCTCAAAGTTAAACTCTAATCTTCCCAAAAAGGAAGGTTAGGTCACATATCATAAGAGTAAGAAAAGAACAAGTAAATAAGCAAGTTATTCAAAGAACTGTAAATATACAAACATTTATAAGCTTAGTGAGTCAAGAAACTCACCTTGAAGGTTTGTCAAGTGAAAACCTACACTTTTGAGGAAACCCTAAATTTGATGATCTTTAAAGAAGGAAAGCTTGACCACTCTAAGCTCTTACTTCTTGCATTAACTAGGGTTTTTAGTTGGTGAAGTGGTAGATGAAAACCCTAGGGACATTAAGTGAAAGGAGAGAGAGATTGGGAGAAAAATCGCCCCCAAGGAGAGAAAAATCGACTAGCTGCTGAAGTGAGGGAGAATGGTTTCAATTTATGCATAAAACGACATAAGAGGCAGTAGGCAGCCCCCCCATCGCGACCTTGCCCCGCAACTTTGCCCATGGGCATTGTCGCCCCTGCATGCCACTTACTGTCCGATTTCAGTTCTGTTTCGCGATTGTGACCCTTGCGACTATGCCCCGGGCATAGTCGCGGGTGCTGTTGCAGCTGCTGTTTTTTGACATCTGGTTTGAGCAAAGAGGTTCCAATCGACCCACGAAAGACATCCTAACAATTCGTAATCAAATACCCTCAAAATCCATGCATGGCCAATTAGTTAAGCCGAACCATGCATGTAACGACCCAAAACACTTAACATGGAATATAAGTCCAAAAAGCCCATAAGGGTCCCAATTTACATCACAATACTAGATAACATACTCAAAGCTTAAAGTTCCCAAACGATTACAACCGAGATGTTTAAACTAACAACAGCTGGATCATGACGGTCTCTATTCTCACACATCCGCCTTAAGCCTTCTCTTTCCCTTTGAACGAAGCACCTAAGCCTCCCTTTCCTGAAAATGGTTTTTAAGTTTTGAAAGCGAGGGTTAGACCATAAGGTCTAGTGAATTCCCTCCTAAAAACGCGACCACAAAACATTTTAAGAAAACACGTTTCCTTGCAAACAGCACGTAACAAGTTTAAGCTCAAACATGGGTGTACACAGTGGCATGGACCAATAACACCTTACAAAGCCAGGCACGGAAACTCAACACCTTACAAAGCCAGGCACGGCAACTCGACACCTTACAAAGCCAGGCACGGCAACTCGACACCTAACAAAGCCAGGCACGGCAACTCGGGGGTCCTCCACTGTGCAACCCGACTCTACCACATGCATAAACATTAAAACATGTTTTAAAACTTACTCGAGGATAATCCTCCTTCCACTTGTAAGATAACACTTTTCATGCATGAGAAGACATAAATTCATGATGATCAAGTAAACTCATTTTCAGTCATATCAATTCTTCGCAATTCATTTTAAAAGATAGAAATAATGCATAAGGGAACTCACCTGGTATTCGGCTATACGACACTCTAATCGGAGCTCACTTAAACACCAAACGATCACCTGAATTGGGGTTAACAAAGGAAGTATTAGACTCCCCAATTATACTCTAAAACATTCCCCATAGTGTCTTAAGACAAACCCCTAAACCACGCCTCGGATCCAAGCCCGAACGACCAACGAAGCAGAAACGAGAATTTCCCAACAGAGACTTACGCGGTTTGCTACGCGGTTTGCAAACCGCGTGAAAAGCCGCGTAACTCTCTGGTCGAGCATTCTCAGTTCTGCATCCCAGGGTCAGCTCGAAAACCCACTTAACTCCTCCAAAATTGATTCCAATCGATTGATAACTTCCCAAAACAAACTCTAAAACTATTTATACATTAAGGAAACAATCCTCATTACTTAAATCAATCAATTCCTCAATCAACCATCATGAACTACTCTTTTGAAAACACAAATCCTTTCTAAAATGAATCAACTTAAGAACCTCCATTGGAAAGGTGGAATAACACCAAGAGTTCACAAACTCCTCAAGGGAATCATCCAACACACCCTTCCAATTGGTTTTGTCTCAAAATACTTGAAGAAGAAGAGAAATCAATAAGAATCATACATCTAAACTCCATTTCCAAGACAAATCAAAGAGATGAAGATGAAGGTATACCTTGGTAGCAAATTCCTTCAATCCCTCACTGAACCACCTTCTCCAAACCTTCCATTGTGGATTTCTTGAGCTCCTTCTCCCTTCTTGAACTTTCCAGCCGACAAATGAGGACCAAATAGGGTTTTAGGAGAGTTTTAACTTAGCTAGCTTTTCTTTTTCACAACTCAGCCACAAAATTTTGAGTTTTTCTCAAAAGAGCCCCAGAATTTCTTATTTCTGCACTAATACCACAAGAGTTGAAATATGGGGTGTTACATCACATCCCCCTTAACAGGATTCCGTCCTCGGAATTCCATTGCCGGACATATGCTGCAATTTGGAGTTAACTTTTGACTTCCAATAATCACATTACCCACAGAATTTCTTAAGGAGTTGCAAATACATTTCTAGAAGATCAACTTCTTTGTCCCTCAAATTCTCGACCATCCGGTGCCAATATTTGTTTCTAACGGTACTACAAAATCCGACTCCTCAATCATTCGCATTACTTGCGAAGACGCACCAAAAGTTTCATACTTCCCCGAGTACCTTTAATTCATTCATTATCTCCCCCAATTCCTTCTATAACTACCATTACTTCATTACAATATAGCCCAATTCAATCTCCTGTTGAAACACACTTGCAATCCCTTCGTCCGAACATACTACTCATCCAAATTACTCTCTTTAATAGAAAACGACTCTACTCGAGTTAACACCGCAATAACCTGAATCTCTAAACGGAGACTAATCACTCCCTTCGTCGACATTACACACTATCACTCTCATATCATTACCGCATTCTCACCACCATATAACATTCATATCAAAGGATGAACGCCCTCCTACCAAAATAGCGTTCACCTGGCACAGTTGCGTTTCCTCCAAGTCACACTGATCACACGTGTCTCAACAGCTACAAATCAACGGTCCAAACTCACAACAATCGCTAAGCCATAATTATATTCTATACACAATTATGTCCTTCGCCCAAATCCACCGAATGGTTCCACTAACTAGGAACTGCCTCCAACGTTCACTTTCCCTCCCACACGGAGGAGTGACCAAGCTCATTCAAACTATTTCAATTAATTGAATGTTGAACGACACGCTCACGCGAAACATTCTCCCCGACAATACTGAATCTAATCCCAAGGTCTCTCGACCACGACACCACATTTGACCACTTGTTTCCATCCTAACTTGATACATTAAAGATCCCTCAAAAGAATGACTCACCCACAAGAACCAACTTTTAGACCGGTCGCATGAACTTAGCTTTCTCAACTCATTAACCATGACATAAACAACAATCCCTTATCTTATGCCTTAAAAGAACAGTTCTTCAACTATAGTCCGCCCATTCAATGTATCATGACATCTTCTTACCGCGAGTCTGTCTATACTTGATCTTTCATACCGTCATCATCTTCTCTCATGCTTACACAAACTTTCCACCGCACACCGCTACAGCCTAACAGAACAACTTCTCCATACTTATCAGTCAAGACCTTTAGCCAAGTTCTCATGAGGTACTTAACACCAAGAACTACCAAGAGTTCCTAACTCTCCAACACCGCCGACCCGCTCATTCTAATTCATTACATCCACGAAATACTCCAACGGTCTTGACTAAACTTCACGACGAAGCACTACAACTTAACGGGTACAATATCCTGCTCGACAATCAAGTGAAGCATGAAAACTCACCCAAAATCCAATGGGATCGAGAAGGACAAGGGTTCTCCTGTCATCCCGTTACCAACCGCAACTTAATCTCTTGATCTCAACCTAGTATTAACGTATACCGCCCGCAAAACCACACACTTCAACCAGGCATACTCATTACCTTTGACTACTCCATTATCACGGCAATTCACCATTACATCTGAGACTTACACGCTTCTTTGGTACCAAGTGCTACCACTTCCCCACGCCACTATCGCACCCCGCGACTACATTGCAACAAGTTAACGTGATGCCTTTACATACGCAGAAGATGTTACTTCCTTTATGCCGCCCATAACACAATTTCAAACGAAGCCAAAACGTTGCTCGACTTTGCCCTTCCCGGGTCTAAACGAACCACATGACAAAGTCAATTACTCAAGGTACACCCGTTTCGATTACCCTAACCTTTCGTTCTTATATGGATCATCATACTCCATAAGAAAATCACTTAAGCAATCACGATCTCTTACTTTTGTACACTCACACAAGGTGGTCAAACGTCACGTCGGATACCTACCTTTCTCCAAACAACTTCTTACCTCTTTGCAAGAAAACTCAACAAGATAGCCACACTATAGTTACTTCTCCAATACCAACCTCCCGACAACTATCCAACAAAACGGTCACTGATTCGACATCGACAATCGACATGCAATTGTCCAGTCGCCTCACGACGAACAAGGATTCTCGAAAGAATCTATTTCTCCTAACTCCCGAACCAGTTCTCGTTCCTCGTTAACTCCTCGCAATCTATCTCCGCTGTGCTAGACACCTTACACATAAGCTAATCATCCAAAACCTCAATGGACATTACATTCACATTGGTGGTCTTTCGTTCTCCCAATGCCCTCACAAGGTGTTCCTATACCATATCCTTAACACATTCTCGAACAACCTCACTCGTTCGCCCGCAACGGGTTCATTCTCACGTTTCAATCTCCTGACAAAACCTCCACATTAATGGACTACATGATGATTTCATTCTTTCCTGACAATCTAGGATTCCTAACATAACCCACTTTGTCCTACGCCTTATAACCAACTTATACCCCACCGTTCTCCCTCGAGAGAGACTAAACACAAGATCTTTCTTAGCAAGATCTAATTATCAAACCATCTCAGTACTCCAACTCGAAACCGAAAACATTACATTAGGTAACGTAACGCTACTGATTTCTATTCCACCAACAGAAACACTTTGGCCATTTCAACTTTACCGCGATTAAAACTATTCTCACATATCCCGACAATAGTTCAAACTACACTCATACCAACATTCCAGATTCACTGCCCAAGACTCCAGGTATTCACCCACTTACTCTAACGGAACACTATGGTCATAACTTGACCACATCTTATACAACTAGCAATTTAACTCCCAAAGCCCTTTCCTTGGCTTAAATCGTAACATCCTCCCCCGACCTAGCGAGTTCATAGCCTTCATGCACAATGACACACGATTGAAATCATTTTGCGCACTTTTAAGAAACACGATAGATGCAAAAGTATAAAGCGAGTTTGAGTATGCATGAAACAACATTACTCAAGATGAATAGTAAAACACAACGGTCGCAAAGATCACTCACAGGCACTCTTACGATAATTCGTAACCCTGTCCATCCAAATCGATGCCGACACTACGATTGTCTCCAATGAAACCCTTTCGCATATGACCGGAAAATTTTCGAACGAAATTACTTACCCAAAGTGGGTCTGTCAACTCCAATACTCGTTCTTATAATAATAACAAGTCAATACTCATTTTGTTTATAAACAAAACCTCTCAATAAAACGTTTTCAATATTTTCATAACGAAGATTCTCTCCCCAAATAAAAGTGTGAAGTAATTCGTAGATTTCTAAGTTCAAAGATTTATCGTATAGTGAAAACAAATTTATCCTTTACCTTTAAAAAAAACACACACTTGCGAGTGTCAACTCATTTCTCAAAACAAGGAAAGTTTGTTATGCACGTACATGCCTTTAACATGAAAGAACTTGTGTAATAAGTTTAATGACACAATGCATGAAATTTAATATGCAATTGAAGGCTATTCACTTTAACCAAGTCAACCGTTGCACTCACTTCAACTCTTCACGGATACCTCACTAAGACCAACAACCGCTTTCTTACTTATGCTACAACTTGTGGCACAAGTGCTCCACAATCCACTTGATCGACCGCTCAACATGGTTTACCAAACTAACCAGTTATCTCACCTCCTACTCTTATGCATACTTCAAAACAACACTGATCTCCTTCATTCAATAACCTTGCCACCCAACCGTTTGACTAAGGAATCCAGAACTAAATTCCCTCCCTCAATCTTGAATTGAAGGTTTTCAAGATGCCAACATAATTCTCGCTTCCTATCCCATAGAGTTTACCTCTAGACAGCTCATCAACATTCTAGACAACACTTCTTCTAGAAGTTACAAACACCACATCACAAGGGATCTCCCATGACACATCAACTATTTGCTATCAAACACAAGGTTAGAACCTTCTACATACTTCCACACTCACCACCCATCCTGACAATAGCGATTGATTACACCCATGCACCTGTAAGTCCATAATAGCATTGGCCATATGCTATTTGAATTTACCTTACATGAGGGTTCTCACTACCATTGTCAAGACATCCTACGATTAAGGTCTTTCCTAATGGCTTCCTATATCTCGGTTGTGTCCCTATTCTCAAGTTTAAGTTTAGGCCCGTTCGGTCACCTAAATCCCTTAAACTACGGCTCTGATACCATTTGTAACGACCCAAAACACTTAACATGGAATATAAGTCCAAAAATCCAATAAGGGTCCCAATTTACATCACAATACTAGATAACATACTCAAAGCTTAAAGTTCCCAAACGATTACAACCGATATGTTTAAACTAACAACAGCTGGATCATGACGGTCTCTATTCTCGCACATCCGCCTTAAGCCTTCTCTTTCCCTTTGAACGAAGCACCTAAGCCTCCCTTTCCTGAAAATGGTTTTTAAGTTTTGAAAGCGAGGGTTAGACCATAAGGTCTAGTGAATTCCCTCCTAAAAACGCGACCACAAAACATTTTAAGAAAACACGTTTCCTTGCAAACAACACGTAACAAGTTTGAGCTCAAACATGGGTGTACACAGTGGCATGGACCAATAACACCTTACAAAGCCAGGCACGGCAACTCGACACCTAACAAAGCCAGGCACGACAACTCGGGGGTCCTCCACTGTGCAACCCGACTCTACCACATGCATAAACATTAAAACATGTTTTAAAACTTACTCGAGGATAATCCTCCTTCCACTTGTAAGATAACACTTTTCATGCATGAGAAGACATAAATTCATGATGATCAAGTAAACTCATTTTCAGTCATATCAATTCTTCGCAATTCATTTTAAAAGATAGAAATAATGCATAAGGGAACTCACCTGGTATTCGGCTATACGACACTCTAATCGGAGCTCACTTAAACACCAAACGATCACCTGAATTGGGGTTAACAAAGGAAGTATTAGACTCCCCAATTATACTCTAAAACATTCCCCATAGTGTCTTAAGACAAACCCCTAAACCACGCCTCGGATCCAAGCCCGAACGACCAACGAAGCAGAAACGAGAATTTCCCAACAGAGACTTACGCGGTTTGCTACGCGGTTTGCAAACCGCGTGAAAAGCCGTGTAACTCTCTGGTCGAGCATTCTCAGTTCTGCATCCCAGGGTCAGCTCGAAAACCCACTTAGCTCCTCCAAAAATGATTCCAATCGATTGATAACTTCCCAAAACAAACTCTAAAACTATTTATACATTAAGGAAACAATCCTCATTACTTAAATCAATCAATTCCTCAATCAACCATCATGAACTACTCTTTTGAAAACACAAATCCTTTCTAAAATGAATCAACTTAAGAACCTCCATTGGAAAGGTGGAATAACACCAAGAGTTCACAAACTCCTCAAGGGAATCATCCAACACACCCTTCCAATTGGTTTTGTCTCAAAATACTTGAAGAAGAAGAGAAATCAATAAGAATCATATATCTAAACTCCATTTCCAAGACAAATCAAAGAGATGAAGATGAAGGTATACCTTGGTAGCAAATTCCTTCAATCCCTCACTGAACCACCTTCTCCAAACCTTCCATTGTGGATTTCTTGAGCTCCTTCTCCCTTCTTGAACTCTCCAGCCGACAAATGAGGACCAAATAGGGTTTTAGGAGAGTTTTAACTTAGCTAGCTTTTCTTTTTCACAACTCAGCCACAGAATTTTGAGTTTTTCTCAAAAGAGCCCCAGAATTTCTTATTTCTGCACTAATACCACAAGAGTTGAAATATGGGGTGTTACATCACCTCCCCCTTAACAGGATTTTAAGAGACATATGGTTGAACAAGAGTTGAAATATGGGGTGTTACAGGATTTTACTGTAAAATCATATATGATTTTGTTGGTTCTCGTAATTTTTTTTGAATAAATATTGTTCTCGTTTGATCATCCATATATATATATATATATATATATATATATAGAGAGAGAGAGAGAGAGAGAGAGAGAGAGTGTGAGTGAGTTAGGAACCTCAAATCCATTGAGAACTTGGGAACTAATATCTACCATTACCCTTGTTTTGATCGAACGTCTCTAATCAAATACCGGACATCTAAATATTTCGGTGTCCTATAAATTTGATTTTGTTGTAGAAAACGTATTATAGTTTATAGGTTTAATTAATTTATTTCATTTCTAAAAAAGGATTGTTATTCATATCTCTTTCACTCGTATTTCATATCCCATTTTCACTCGTATTTCCTATCCCTTGTCACTCACATACCATTTATATGAAGGGTGATTTGAATATAATTGGCGTTCAATGATCTATATATCCGCTTTAGTATCATTTTGGAGAAGCATAATTTAAACCAAACCATAATACTAGACTTCCAACACATAAATCCGTCGATTTTAAAGATTTTTGAGACAAATTAACGATTTTCTATGAAAAAATAAATAAACATATATATACGGAAAGCCAAAATTAGGAGATAAAACTCAACTCATAAGAAACACTTTCAATATTTGTATTGATTATTGAAGATATTACATGAAATTGCATCTTGCAATATTATTAAACAATAGCACAATTTATTAATGTGTTGCAATTTTATATACGTGGATGATGTACAAATTAATGAGTTAATAAAAAATTAAATGAATTGATTAATTAGTTTCATTTATATTATATATTATATGCAAATTAAATTGAATTGTATATTAATTTATGAATGGTTAATTGGTTTTGTGAAAATATATTTGCATTGATCAATTAAAATAGGCCGGCGATTAATTTTTTCCGTTCTTCTTCTCCTCTATCAGGTTCTCGATAATCGCTTCAGTGGCCCTCATCAAAAATTCCGGCCAATCCCTGCATAAATATATCAAACAGTAATGTTAATATATACATGCTTAGACAAAGGATAGTGTCATCTGGACCCTTATCACTTTTATAACATCTCATTAATTATAGTGTCGATCTTCAACCACTACTAAAAAAACCTTTTCCGGTGTATTTTTCCACCGAAAATTACCAACGGATTTTCGAGGATAACAAAAAATCAACTTTCGTCGGCTTCCGCCACTATTCTGTCTGAAATCTGCCACTGGCTTTTAAAGGAAATATAAAGAAATTAATCCGCCACTAATCCGCTGGATTTCCGACGAATTTTTCCTCCGAAAAAACTAAGTTGTTTTGTAGTGAATTAAGATGGATTCAAGGGTCCATATCTATTCTTACGCTTTTACCGTACCTTAACTTGGATATTAGTCAATAAATTGATATTATAATGGCTAGTTTAGCTTATGCCTCGGATATTAGTCAATCAATTGGGGGTTAGGTTAATAAGTTATCTGTGTTAGCTATAAAAACTAGCTCATAAACATATTGAAATTGTAAAATTACCTAAAATTGCTTTAGTACTTACCCTTTTGAGGAATTGAAAGTTAGGCCAACGGTGTACTTGGCCTCGTCAAGCGCCGATTGGAACCTATCTAACTCGTGTTTAGGTGACTTCCAGTGGTTCTTAACGATAAGCTCTGCGGGTTTAACGTCACAAAAAACCGGTATAACCTTCTTCTTAGCCTCCATAATACGAGCCAATTCATGCAAGCAAAAATATGATTGACAATACCGCGGAGAAAAAACCGCAACCCCAACTTTACATCCACCAATCGCAGTGTCGATTTTATCAAACAATTTATCCCCCGGTTTCATATTCTTGCTGTCCAAAAAAGGCCTTAAGTTTAACCTCATGAGATGATGATACAAAAGTCCGGCAACGTTTTTCTTTGTGTCGATCCCACGGTGGTTGATGAAAACATCACAAGGTGGCTGCCGCCGTGTGAGGGTGGCTGAAGTTGGTGGTTTGTGGTGGAGATTGCGGTAGACATTATTGGATGAGGAAATTGAACGTTGCATGGGAGAATTGAAGGAAAACTGAGTCAGAGTTTTTACTTTTTTGTGTTGTTTAAGATAGGGTGTTGAAGTAGTACTTGGTGGTATTTATAGATTAAAAGGCTTTGAATATTTGGACTCGTTTGTATTACTTAAATTATAACACATCTAAATATTTTAATGATATATAAATTTTATAGGACTTCAATTTATTAGAACAAACTTTAAATTTGCATATTAAAAAGTGTTGCAATATTAGATCTATAGAATGATTTAAGATATTTTCACAAATTTTTTAATATATTTTTAAAATGGAGTATCATATTAGTATATTTATAGTACAATTTTGAGAAAATGCTCTATAAACTCGTTTTTTTTTATAAAACATTTGTATTTATGACATAAACTTTTAAAATGTTCTATATATACTGTTATCGTTTCAAAATAAATGTCCACAATGAAGATAAAAAAACGGACAATTTTAGAAATATATAATTATTACAATTTTTAATTAACAAAAGAAAAATAATTACCCTTAGTTACAGAGAGAGAAACTTTTATCGATTTCATAATTAAGGGTGGCTATTTGCTTTTGAAGATCAATATTTATTTTATGACGAACTAAAATAACAATATAACGAAAAGTGTAAATAATATGTTTATTGTAAGAAATTTCTAAAAAATTTGTTGAAACGGTATTAATTTGCGCACCTGTATTATAAGAAGCATATTAGGTAAATATTATATTAACCCAATTTTTAATCTTGTCTTTACGTAAATCGTTAATATTTTTAACAATATTTTTTTAATCATTTTTATTATTTGTTCAATTCAACCATTGAATAAATTTTCTTTTTAATATGAACAAATATATTTTGGATATGAAAATGGTACATGACGAATATTTAATTTATAATTAATTAAAACAATTTGTTGGTTTAATTTTGATTTAACTAATCTTTCAATCCTTACTATTATTTTTCAATCTATTTTTTTCTTAAATGAAATAACATTGTCGAAGAAGCACATTAATCTTAGTGTCATCGTATAAAAAACTCGTAACACTATTTATATTACAAGAATGTACACAAAAAACGTAGAATGCATACTTCAAATATGTGATTACATAAGGACTTTAATCTTTTTATTATATATATATATATATATATATATATATATAATATTTTCTCTATTAACATACAATTTAACAAAAGTGATTAATTATTTTTCAAATATCTAAAATATATACATGACAATGTTAAATCATGCACACTTTTGATCACATGTGATTGCTTAAAAGTCTAAAAATAGTCCTGGTGTATTATATCACAGTTAAAATTTATCTATTGATTGAGGGCGTTTTTTATTATTAGCTATTTTCTTACTTTTGTTTTAAAAAATTACAAAACCATTATATATATATATGGTCTCCTTCTTTTGTTAACCAGTGCATATATGCACATCAGGCAATTGTAATATGTGCATATATGCAATGTCCGATGTACATATATGCAATACATGAAAAAGTTAACAAAAGAAGGAGACCCTATATATATATATATATATATATAATCATATTCATTTGTTAGCCCTAATCATATTAATCGAATTTCAACCAATCACAATCCATGTCCCATTTAGGTTGCTTTCCACGCTTGATGTATCAAATGGGGTATATTTTTGATATTTCATTTCAAGATTTTCCTCTCTTTATTTTTTCATTTTTTATTTTTACAACGGGTAACGGTTCCAAAAAACTGAGAACCAGAACCAATAATAAAGTGAAAAATGAAGAAACTTATTTTGGGAAGTAATTTTTTATTTGTTTATCATTCCGTTTTTTTTATTATATTATAAGTCTATTTACCAAAATGTCCCTTAAGTAACAACAATTAATCAAACGGAGTTGAGACAAATTACCATTCTCAAAGCAAAATGCATAGATAACTTTTTTCTATACCTATTAAAACACAAAGACGATTTCTAGGTATTTGGGGGACCAAAATTGAAGTTTACTCTATTAAAAATTTGAAAATAGAATTGACATGTTCAAAATTTTGTTTTGGCATACAAGTAAACCCAAAAATACTTTTAAGAGTCAAGAATATTGATCTTGTCTCGTTTTCCGTACGGTACTTTTTTTTTCCTCTCACTTGCATGCAGATTTGACACATTCTTCCTGGCTGCATCTATCACATGTATTCAAAGGAATTTGGTTGATGACACCAAAAATGATTTGTACCAAAAAGATGCTAATGGCACAAAAAATGATTGTATTGTTTTCATAAACAATTATTTTTTGATTTAAATATATATATATATATATATATTATTTATTTGTTTTATATATATATATATATATATTAGAATATATATATATATATATGAGTGTCAATTTTATACCGAGACAAACCAACCAATTCTCATACCAACCGTACCAATTTAATTGGTACCAATTTAGTTGGTACCGACCTAATTGGTTGGTATATCGTACCAACTATTTACAAGTGTCACAAGATGGGACACTTTGCCAGGGAATGCAGAGGAGAAACATCTTACAACAGCCATCAACAAACTCAGGCTGGAAGTTCCAATCAAAACAGAAGCTCTATTCAAGCTCTTGTTTCTCAACAAGGAATGGGATTTGACTGGAGTGACCAAGCAGAAGAAGCCATCCAAAATCAAGCACTTATGGCTGAAGTTTCAGATCTTCCCACTGAGGTAAAATCTAATCTCTGTACTCAAGCTTGTATAGATACTGTTAAAAGGTATAGAGATCACAACCAGGGTATGTGTGATGATCTTAAAAGGTTAGAAAAGGATAGAAGAGACTATGTGTTGATTGTTGAGATGTTTGAAGAACAGATTAGGGCCTTTCAAGCCAATGAACTTCAACACTCATATGATACTAACTACTGGAAGTGGGAAAAAGGTGGTCTGGAGTTCCAACTGAAAGAGTCTAGGGAAGAGTGTGAGAAATTAAAAGAAGAACTTGAGAAAGTTAAAGCTGATGTTGAAAAGTTTTCAAAAGCTTCTAAAGCCATGGACACAATAATAAATGCTCAAGTCCATGGTAAGATGAAAACAGGCCTAGGGTATAATGCCACTCCCCCACCCTATAACAACAACTACATCCCTCCTAAGTCAGACCTATTAGAAACCAAGGATAGGAAGGACTTACCTAAAGGAGCCACTGAAGTAGATCCATTAGATAAAGTAGTTGTTGAGGATGAGACTGACAAAGTAGGATCTGATGAGGAATGTGAAAGTCCATGTGTTAAGAACAATGAGATGAAAAGGACTGACAAGGGAAAGGGAGTTCATTATACACAGACCACTGTTGTGAACTCTAAAACTTGTGAACATTGTTCTTGCAGGAAATCTCAAGAGTATAAGCCCCAAAAACATGATAATAAGAGGGGAAATCAAAGGAACTGGAATAACCAGTGGGCACTAAGGCAAGGAGTTGATCTGCAAAAGATTAACAGACCAAAACCTTGCTTTATTTGTGGCAAACTGAATCATCTTGCCAAATACTGCTACTTCAATCCTATAAACCAAAAGAGAAGTTTTCAATCCTATCAAAAACCTTTTGGCTATAGGAAGCATACAAGAACAAATGTGGCTAAGAAACAAGCTGAACCAAAAAGCCACATGAAGAAAAAGCCTGAAAAGGAATGTGTTACAATGTGGGTTACAAAAGGCACTAAACATAATACTGCTGCTAGCAGTGTTAGTACTGCTAAAACTGTTAGTACTTCTTCAAGAGTTAATGCTGCTAGCAGTGTTAATACTGCTAGAAATTCTTCAAAAGTTAGTGATGTTAGCAGTATTAATACTGCTGCTAGCAGTGTTAACTCCGTTAATACTGCTTCTAGCAGTGTTAACTCTGTTAATACTGCTAACTCTGTTAGTACTGCTGATACTGCTGCTAGTACTGATAGTGCTGCTAACAATACTGCTGCTCCCAGTGTTAGTACTGCTAGCACTGTTAGTACTTCTAAGGTTAATACTGCTTCTAGTGTTTGTGCTGCTAGACCAATTATATTGACAAAGTACTCCAGTACTGCAGTACCTAAGTTTGAAAATCTCATCAAAACCAAGTGCAAGTACTTTGATGAGCAAGGGAGACCCAAGACCACTTCGGCTTGGGTTCCCAATAAAACTAACTGATTTATCTTAATGTGCAGGGCATCCAACAGCTCAAGGGGAAGAGCATTTGGCATGTTGATAGTGGTTGCTCCAGGCACATGACAGGTAACATGGCCTGCCTCAAAAATTTCAAAAAGATTGATGGAGGACATGTTGCATTTGGGAATAATCCTGCTGGTGGAAAGATAAGTGGTAAGGGTGATGTTTCAAAAGGTAAGATGACCTTTGAAGATGTGTACTATGTTGAGCAATTGAGATACAACCTGTTAAGTGTATCACGGGTTTGTGACAAGAAGCATAGCATATTGTTTACTGATTCTGAATGTATTATCCTTGCTCCTGGATACAAAGTGGTGAATTTTCTGTTACATTGTTCTTGATTGTGAGAATTAAAGTTCTTTTCCGCAGATTCTTTAATTCTGAATTCTAAGTGTTTGTTGTCTTGTTAAGATTCGATCCTGACAAGTGGTATCAGAGCTAGTGTTTCTTAGAATTCTACAGTCATTATGGAAAATTCTTTTGAATCAAACAGTACTCTTGTATCTAAGGTTCCCATGCTCAGACCCAATGAATTTGACATGTGGAAAATTAGAATCAAGCAGTACATTCTGCTTACTGATTATTCCATCTGGGATATCATTGAGAATGGTCCATGTGCTGAAGGAAGAACTGGACCAGATGGCAAAAGACCTCCTCCAAAGACTGATGCAGAGAGGAAAGTCAGACAGACAGAGATGAAGGCCTTAAGCACCCTGCTTTTGGCTATTCCCAATGAGTATCAGCATCAATTCCATCACTGCACTGATGCTCAGATTCTATGGAATGCTTTGGAGAAAAGATTTACTGGCACCAAAAGCACAAAGAGAAATCAAAAGGCAATTCTCAAGCAGCAGTATGAAAACTTTACTTCTACCAAGAATGAGTCCATGACTCAAACGTTTGATAGATTTAATAAGCTGATTGGAGAATTAGCCAATGTAGGAGTCAAGATGGAGGCTGATGATGTCAACAGGAAGTTCTTAAGATCATTGGGTGAAGAATGGACAATGTACACTGTGTCCTTCAGACAGAATGACCAACTGGAAGATAAGGAACTTGATGATCTGTACAATGATCTTAGAGTATTTGAATCAGAGGTTGAAGCCAAAAAGAAGCCCTCTGGATATGTTCATAATGCTGCACTTCTTTCATCATCACCTGATTGTACTGCTAACCATGATTCAGTTAATACTGCTGGTTCAGTTAGTGCTGCTGGTTCAGTCAATCAGGAAAAGTCCAAAGATACAGTACTAGAAGCTTTCTTTTCTAGTCATATAAATTCCTCTTTAATTAATGATGATTTAGAACAGGTTAATGCTGATGATCTTGAAGAGATGGATATAAAGTGGCAGATGGCTATGCTGTCTATGAGAGTGAAGAGATTCATTAAGAGGACAGGGAGAAACAATTTTTCCCAAAGAAGAGAGGATGGTGCTGGATTTGACAAATCCAAGGTTGAATGCTACAAGTGTCACAAGATGGGACACTTTGCCAGGGAATGCAGAGGAGAAACATCTTACAACAGCCATCAACAAACTCAGGCTGGAAGTTCCAATCAAAACAGAAGCTCCATTCAAGCTCTTGTTTCTCAACAAGGAATGGGATTTGACTGGAGTGACCAAGCAGAAGAAGCCATCCAAAATCAAGCACTTATGGCTGAAGTTTCAGATCTTCCCACTGAGGTAAAATCTAATCTCTGTACTCAAGCTTGTATAGATACTGTTAAAAGGTATAGAGATCACAACCAGGGTATGTGTGATGATCTTAAAAGGTTAGAAAAGGATAGAAGAGACTATGTGTTGATTGTTGAGATGTTTGAAGAACAGATTAGGGCCTTTCAAGCCAATGAACTTCAACACTCATATGATACTAACTACTGGAAGTGGGAAAAAGGTGGTCTGGAGTTCCAACTGAAAGAGTCTAGGGAAGAGTGTGAGAAATTAAAAGAAGAACTTGAGAAAGTTAAAGCTGATGTTGAAAAGTTTTCAAAAGCTTCTAAAGCCATGGACACAATAATAAATGCTCAAGTCCATGGTAAGATGAAAACAGGCCTAGGGTATAATGCCACTCCCCCACCCTATAACAACAACTACATCCCTCCTAAGTCAGACCTATTAGAAACCAAGGATAGGAAGGACTTACCTAAAGGAGCCACTGAAGTAGATCCATTAGATAAAGTAGTTGTTGAGGATGAGACTGACAAAGTAGGATCTGATGAGGAATGTGAAAGTCCATGTGTTAAGAACAATGAGATGAAAAGGACTGACAAGGGAAAGGGAGTTCATTATACACAGACCACTGTTGTGAACTCTAAAACTTGTGAACATTGTTCTTGCAGGAAATCTCAAGAGTATAAGCCCCAAAAACATGATAATAAGAGGGGAAATCAAAGGAACTGGAATAACCAGTGGGCACTAAGGCAAGGAGTTGATCTGCAAAAGATTAACAGACCAAAACCTTGCTTTATTTGTGGCAAACTGAATCATCTTGCCAAATACTGCTACTTCAATCCTATAAACCAAAAGAGAAGTTTTCAATCCTATCAAAAACCTTTTGGCTATAGGAAGCATACAAGAACAAATGTGGCTAAGAAACAAGCTGAACCAAAAAGCCACATGAAGAAAAAGCCTGAAAAGGAATGTGTTACAATGTGGGTTACAAAAGGCACTAAACATAATACTGCTGCTAGCAGTGTTAGTACTGCTAAAACTGTTAGTACTTCTTCAAGAGTTAATGCTGCTAGCAGTGTTAATACTGCTAGAAATTCTTCAAAAGTTAGTGATGTTAGCAGTATTAATACTGCTGCTAGCAGTGTTAACTCCGTTAATACTGCTTCTAGCAGTGTTAACTCTGTTAATACTGCTAACTCTGTTAGTACTGCTGATACTGCTGCTAGTACTGATAGTGCTGCTAACAATACTGCTGCTCCCAGTGTTAGTACTGCTAGCACTGTTAGTACTTCTAAGGTTAATACTGCTTCTAGTGTTTGTGCTGCTAGACCAATTATATTGACAAAGTACTCCAGTACTGCAGTACCTAAGTTTGAAAATCTCATCAAAACCAAGTGCAAGTACTTTGATGAGCAAGGGAGACCCAAGACCACTTCGGCTTGGGTTCCCAATAAAACT
The DNA here is from genome assembly GCA_033807775.1 of Saussurea involucrata. Classification (NCBI taxonomy): domain Eukaryota; kingdom Viridiplantae; phylum Streptophyta; class Magnoliopsida; order Asterales; family Asteraceae; genus Saussurea; species Saussurea involucrata. The sequence continues at coordinate 167,474,984 of CM066320.1, forward strand.
AACTGATTTATCTTAATGTGCAGGGCATCCAACAGCTCAAGGGGAAGAGCATTTGGCATGTTGATAGTGGTTGCTCCAGGCACATGACAGGTAACATGGCCTGCCTCAAAAATTTCAAAAAGATTGATGGAGGACATGTTGCATTTGGGAATAATCCTGCTGGTGGAAAGATAAGTGGTAAGGGTGATGTTTCAAAAGGTAAGATGACCTTTGAAGATGTGTACTATGTTGAGCAATTGAGATACAACCTGTTAAGTGTATCACGGGTTTGTGACAAGAAGCATAGCATATTGTTTACTGATTCTGAATGTATTATCCTTGCTCCTGGATACAAAGTGGTGAATTTTCTGTTACATTGTTCTTGATTGTGAGAATTAAAGTTCTTTTCCGCAGATTCTTTAATTCTGAATTCTAAGTGTTTGTTGTCTTGTTAAGATTCGATCCTGACAAGTGGTATCAGAGCTAGTGTTTCTTAGAATTCTACAGTCATTATGGAAAATTCTTTTGAATCAAACAGTACTCTTGTATCTAAGGTTCCCATGCTCAGACCCAATGAATTTGACATGTGGAAAATTAGAATCAAGCAGTACATTCTGCTTACTGATTATTCCATCTGGGATATCATTGAGAATGGTCCATGTGCTGAAGGAAGAACTGGACCAGATGGCAAAAGACCTCCTCCAAAGACTGATGCAGAGAGGAAAGTCAGACAGACAGAGATGAAGGCCTTAAGCACCCTGCTTTTGGCTATTCCCAATGAGTATCAGCATCAATTCCATCACTGCACTGATGCTCAGATTCTATGGAATGCTTTGGAGAAAAGATTTACTGGCACCAAAAGCACAAAGAGAAATCAAAAGGCAATTCTCAAGCAGCAGTATGAAAACTTTACTTCTACCAAGAATGAGTCCATGACTCAAACGTTTGATAGATTTAATAAGCTGATTGGAGAATTAGCCAATGTAGGAGTCAAGATGGAGGCTGATGATGTCAACAGGAAGTTCTTAAGATCATTGGGTGAAGAATGGACAATGTACACTGTGTCCTTCAGACAGAATGACCAACTGGAAGATAAGGAACTTGATGATCTGTACAATGATCTTAGAGTATTTGAATCAGAGGTTGAAGCCAAAAAGAAGCCCTCTGGATATGTTCATAATGCTGCACTTCTTTCATCATCACCTGATTGTACTGCTAACCTCTGAATGTATTATCCTTGCTCCTGGATACAAAGTGGTTGATGAAAACATGATACTTCTGAGAACTCCTAGGAAGGATAATGTATACTGTTTAGATTTGGAAAGTGTGTCATCTGATTCATCCCTAAATTGTTTAGTTTCAAAAGCTTCTTTGGATGAATCATCACTTTGGCACAGAAGGATGTGTCACATGAACTTTAAAACAATGAATAAACTTGTTAAGAATAACCTTGTAAGGGGTTTGCCATCCAAAGTCTATTCATGTGATGATCATTGTGTTGCTTGTCTCAAAGGCAAACAACACAAAACTTCTCATAAGACCAAAGAGATAAACACTATCTCAAATCCTCTTCAACTGTTACATATGGATCTGTTTGGTCCTACTAATGTGATGAGTATTGGCAAGAAATCATACTGCTTAGTTATTGTTGATGATTATTCTAGATTTACTTGGGTATATTTTCTGAGAACTAAAGATGAGACAAGTGGACTGATCAAATCTTTTATTCTCAAAATTGAAAACCAATCAAATCAAAGAGTGAAAGTCATTAGATCAGATAATGGAACTGAGTTTAAAAATTTTGATCTAAACACCTTTTGTGAAGAAAAAGGAATTGAGAGACAATACAGTGCTCCTAGGACTCCACAACAAAATGGTGTTGCTGAGAGAAGGAATAGGACACTGATTGAGGCTGCTAGATCTCTGTTAGCTGATTCAAAGTTACCAATTACTTTTTGGGCAGAAGCAGTTAATACTGCCTGCTATGTTCAAAACAGAGTTTTAGTTGTAAAGCCTAAAAACAAGACACCTTATGAGCTTTTCCATAAAAAGAAACCATATATTGGATTTTTCAAACCATTTGGATGTCCTTGTACTATTCTCAATACCAAATCTCACTTAGGTAAGTTTGATAGCAAAGCAGATGATGGTTTTCTTGTTGGGTATTCATCTCAGAGTAAGGCCTACAGAGTTTTCAATACCTCTTCTAGAATAATTGAAGAAAGTGACAATGTCAAATGCAATGAGAACACACCAAATCCTATTGGTTCAGGTCCTAATTGGCTATTTGACATTGATTCACTCACTAATTCCTTGGGTTTCAGTAGTGATGTATATGCAGGACAAAGGGATACACCAACATCAGAACACAGAATTCAATCTGTGATATTTCCACTCCCTTCCATTGATCCTGTTGAATTCTGTGAACAACAAGAGGAGGCTGAACCTATTCAGAATGAAGAAGAGAGGAGAGCAGAGGAAAATCAGTCTTCGGGTCCAAATTCCAGAGAATCTGAGGTGACTGAAGAAGCAGAAACAAATCCAGAATTAAATGAGTCAAATCTGGATGAGAACATACAAGAGGAAGCTGGTCATCCAACAAGAACTCAGAAAAATCATCCTCCTGAGTTGGTGATTGGAGATATTGCATCTCCCATGATGACTAGAAAGCAAAGCAGACTCCAAGAGTTGCAAGAGCAGCAAAATACAGTTAACACTGTTCTCACTTGCTTTCTGTCCCAGATTGAGCCCAAAAAGGCTTATGATGCTATGAAAGACCCAAGCTGGATAGAGGCAATGCAAGAGGAGCTGCTACAGTTCAAATTACAGGATGTTTGGGACTTGGTAGACCTTCCAAAAGGTCATAGAGCAATTGGCACCAAGTGGATTTTCAGGAACAAGAAGGATGACAGAGGGATTGTGATCAGAAACAAAGCTAGACTGGTTGCACAAGGGTACACTCAGGAAGAAGGAATAGATTATGAGGAAGTCTTTGCTCCTGTGGCAAGGATTGAAGCAATCAGGTTATTTCTAGCCTATGCCTCATACATGAAGTTCAAAGTGTACCAAATGGATGTCAAAAGTGCATTTCTGTATGGAAGTATTGAGGAAGAAGTATATGTCTGTCAACCCCCTGGATTTGAGAATCCATTGCACCCTGACAGAGTATACAAGTTGAAGAAGGCTCTTTATGGTTTGCATCAAGCCCCAAGAGCATGGTATGACACCCTGTCTACCTATCTCTTGAAAAATGACTTTGAAAGAGGAGTAATTGACAAGACTCTGTTTATCAAGAGGAGAAAGAAAGACACATTACTTGTTCAGATCTATGTGGATGACATCATCTTTGGATCCACCAATGATCAAATGTGTAAAGAGTTTGAGGAGTTAATGCACAAAAGCTTCAAGATGAGTTCCATGGGAGAACTTACTTTCTTTCTTGGGCTTCAGGTAAAACAAAGGAAAGATGGGATTTTTATTAGCCAATCCAAGTATGTGAAAGACATCCTGGACAAGTTTGGTTTATCAGACTCAAAGCCAGCAAGCACACCTATGGAGACACACAAACATCTCACTGCTGATCTTGAGGGGGAGGATATGGATGTCCATCATTACAGATCAATGATTGGATCTCTCATGTATCTCACAGCCTCTAGACCAGATATTATGTTTTCAGTTTGTGTTTGTGCCAGATTTCAAGTTACACCAAAGCAATCTCATCTTCATGCAGTCAAGAGAATTTTCAGATACCTAAGAGGGCAACCTAGACTAGGTCTCTGGTATCCTTATGAATCATCTTTTGACTTGCTTGCATACTCAGATAGTGACTTGGGTGGAGCTAACATGGATAGGAAGTCTACTTCAGGTGGATGTCAGTTTTTGGGTACAAGACTAGTATCTTGGCAGTGTAAGAAACAAACCACAGTGTCCTTATCTACCACAGAGGCTGAGTACATAGCTGCTGCAAGCTGCTGCTCTCAGGTTCTATGGATTCAGAATCAGATGTTGGACTATGGGGTAACATTTCTTCACACTCCAATCTTCATTGATAACAACAGTGCTATTAGCATTGTTAATAATCCAGTCAAACACTCAAAAACAAAGCATATAGAGATAAGGTATCACTTTATAAGAGATTGCAATGAAAAGAAATTAATTCAGGTTGCTAAAGTTCATACAAATGACCAGTTCGCTGATCTATTCACAAAAGCTTTTGATGTGGGTAGATTCACCTTTTTGGTAACAAGTGTGGGCATGATCAACCTAGAATAAATTCATGACTTTCTGTTTTTATACCTGTATTTCTTCATATATTTGGTGCTACTAACTCTCTTTCTCAGGATCCTCTGTTTTCCCTCAGATTACCAAGTGCAGAAAAGTGTAAGTGTAGTTACTACTGCCTGTGCAGAGTTACTACTGCCAGTGCAGAGTTACTACTGCTAGTGCAGAGTTACTACTGCCAGTGCAGAGTTTCTACTGCTAGTGCACGGTTAATACTGCTCAGTAGTTAATACTGCTCAGTAGTTAATACTGCTTTGCAGTTAATACTGCTCAGTAGTTAATACTGCTTTGCAGTTAATACTGCTCAGTAGTTAATACTGCTAGTGCACAGTTAATACTGCTCAGTAGTTAATACTGCTCAGTAGTTAATACTGCTTTGCAGTTAATACTGCTCAGTAGTTAATACTGCTTTGTAGTTAATACTGCTCAGTAGTTAATACTGCTAGTGCACAGTTACTACTGCTTAAGTAGTTAATACTGCTTCGTGGTTAATACTGCTTTTGAAAATCTAGGGCAAATACTGCTATAAATACCCCTGTTTGCCCGCCAAAGTTCATAACGACTCTTCGCATTAACTTCTTCTCTCTCGTTCTAACCTAGTCTCCCTAGAATCTCTGTGTTTTCTTTTCAAATCCTCAGGAAGCACAACGATTATGGAGTTTGTCGACGAGCATAATGAGATTGCAATGCTTCAGAAACCGAAGCAGGCCGACGGATTTCATGAAATTGTGGATTTTCTCAAGTCCACTCATATTTTTTATGCCCTAACGGTGAATCCGACTATCTACATCGAGCATCAGACGCAATTCTGGGCCAATGCCACCGTGGAATCCGAAGATGGGCAGAAAGTCATCCAAACAAGGGTATGTGACAAACCCTTGAAAGTTTCAGAAGAACTTCTTCGCATCACTCTTCGACTAGATGATGCCTCAGGTATATCTTCTATTCCCAATGAAGAACTCTTCTCAACTTTACAAAGAATGGGGTATGAAGGTCCCATTGGAGTCTTTAAATTCTACAAGTCAAAATTTTTTACTCAATGGAGATTCTTTGTTCATACCCTAATGCATTGTATTTCAAAGAAAACTACTGGATGGAGTGAGTTCAGCAGTACTATTGCTTATGCTCTAGTCTGCTTAGCCACTAACAGGAAGTTTAATTTTTCTCAAATGATTTTCAATGATCTTGTGGCAAACCTGGATTCCAACAAGCGTTTCTATATGTATCCAAGGTTTGTTCAGGAAGTAATTACCAAGGAATTGATGGATATGCCTCAATTTGATGAGGTATATGTGCCAAAATCCCCTAAAGGGAAGGTTTTTTCAAATATGAAAAGACTTCCTAGGGACTCGGAAGGAGTTGACACACCATTGTTCTCTACAATGATGGTTGTGTCCCACACACCTGAAGGTATGGCATCAGGGTCAAGGCCCTCATTAGACACACCCGCTGATGACCAATCCCAACCTTCCATCTCAAAAGACATCCCTCAGTCCATTCTTGAACGACCCACTCCCACAATAACCAAAAGGTTTGAAAGAAGAAAGGTACACAAGGTTCCTTCCCTTGATGTATCTCCTAAGAGCCCGAAGCCTTTAAGCCCTCTGTTGGAGCATTCTCCAATGGAGAATATCGACAGGGAAACCACAGGGGTGTCTCCCAACCCCAAGAAGGTGCTCACTAAGGAGAAGGTTGAGCATGTGAGTCGCAAGGCTGCCACTACTTCTGCTAGCAAAGAGAAGGCCAGTGGTAAAATAACTAAGCCCTTCCTCACGGCAACTCAGGGTGAGAAATCATCCAGAGGTCCCAGGTGCCAAGAAACCAAGGGGGTAGGTAGTGCTTTTGCTAGGCAAAAGACACCTGCTAAAACTTCCAATGATCCTTTAAGGGAGGTAAAAACTCCTAAACAGGGTGAGGATAGATATACGTACGAGGAATTGATGGAAACTATTGCAAATATCAACATTGAGGTCATGGATCAGAAAAAGGAAATTGATGAACTCAAGAAAGTGGTCCTCTATCAAAACTCACAGCTTGAGAAGCAAAAGAAGATGATCACTAAGTTGATGCACAGAAAGAAGAGAGCTCAGTTTGTCCTTAGGAGAAGAAACCCTACCAATGATGCTTCCAAAAAGGGGGAGTCAGACTCAGATCTAAACATGGAGGATGCAAACATTGAGGGGGAGTATAAGGTTGAGGGGGAGACTGAGGAGGCTGCTGATATTACAAAGGAAGCAGAAACAGAAACAGCAGCAGAAACCGTTACTGCTGCTGATATTACAAAGGAAGCAGAAACAGAACCAGCAGTAGAAACGGTTACTGCTGCTGAGGTTACAAAGGAAGCAGAAACAGAACCAGCAGCAGAAACGGTTACTGTTGCTGAGGTTGCAAAAGAAGTAGAAACAGATAATGCTGCTGAAAAACAAAAGGTAGCAGAAACTGTTAGTGCTGCTGAGAGCCACAAACCAGAAACAGCTGAAACCACTCCTGAAGCTGTTAAAACTTTTAAAAGAACAAAGATGGTGTCAACCAAAAGGGAACGAACAAAGTCCACAGCTTCAAACAAGAAAGATGTAAAGAAGCCAAGGGTGGATCCAACTGTAGAAAAAGCACAGGAGGAAGCAGTAAAAGAGAAATCTGATCCAAAAGTTGCTGGAGAAGAAGTGGCAACTTCATCAGGTCAACCAAGCAATGTACAATCACAATCAAATGATCAATGTGATGTGTATATTACTGTGGTTAATACTAAGCCAATCCAAGCTGAACCAATATCTTCTATGGCTCCTGAAATCATCTTCTGGGACACATTGAAAGATGGAAGAAAGGAGTTCATCAGAATCAAAAGGGCAGATGGAAAGTTTGAAGTTTGTCCTACTTGGGGAAAACTTATCAGAACATGCTCTAGATCTGACCTGGAAGAGATGTTCAAAGTTGGAATGAGGCTATATGGAAACATGCTGACAGAGCAAGGTATGTCTATCACAAAGATGGTTCTTGAATACTTGTGCTTAATGTTCAAACCAGAAGCAGTTCAGCATTTGATGGCAAGGAATTTTCAAGTCATTACCAACTGGATGCTCATTGAGAATTGTGGAGTGTATGTCATCTCTCTTGACAATGCATTTCATGAATATTATTTGGTGGATGTTGTATACAAGCACAACATGAAAAAGTTGAAAGGAATGCTGCAAGCTAAGTTGGTAAGTGACAAAGACTCTAAAATGGCAAGATACCTTGTAAAAAGGATTCTCAATCAAAGTCTGGGATTGGATCCAAATCTATGCGTTGATGACTAAGGTTTTGGAAGCATCATCTGAAGAACTTAACTTCTCATCCTGAAAAGTCAAGTTAGGGGGAGATTGTTGGGAACTGAAGATATGCCAAGTATGGTTAGTACTGCCAGAACAACGTTACTACTGCCAGTTCAAGGTTAGTACTGCTAGTTCAAAGTTAGTGCTGCCAGAACAAAGTTAATGCTGCTGAGATATTAATACTGCTGGAACATTATTAATGCTGCTTATGTGAGGTTAGTACTGCTTGTCTAAGTTACTACTGCAAGTCAAGGTTAGTACTGCTGGTATCGAATATCTGTTAGTACTGCTCGTGACTTAATACTGCTGGAGATTGTTACTACTGCTCATGAAGAATGAAGGTTAATACTGCTGAGTTCGTTAAGATTGGTATGCGATACTTTTGGAGACAAAGAAGGAATTGATCAAGATGTGTTTAACGAAGATTTAGAAGATCAAGTTACTTTTTGATAGTTATCATGTAATTATTCTTGTATAAATAGTATTGATAGATAGCTATTAGGATATACAGATAGAGATATAGATGATATACGTGTGAAAAAGAATTCGATATCGTTTTCAGAGAGATTTAACCTCAAGGTGTAAGAACCCTATTTCTAGAGAAGTAGAAGTCGTCTTGTTGAGCCTGTTCAACAAGATTGAGGTTTGGTTGTAATCTTGTGAGTCGATTTAGTGAATATACAAAGTGGTGAATTTTCTGTTACATTGTTCTTGATTGTGAGAATTAAAGTTCTTTTCCGCAGATTCTTTAATTCTGAATTCTAAGTGTTTGTTGTCTTGTTAAGATTCGATCCTGACATATATTTCTAATATATATATATATATAAAACAAATAAATAATATATATATATATATTATATATATATATATATATATATATATATATATATATTTAAATCAAAAAATGATTGTTTATGAAAACAATCCAATCATTTTTTGTTCCATTAGCCTTTTTTTGATGCCATTAACGTCCCCCTTTATGTATTTCGTGTATATTGTAGGCATGTCAGGGCCCACAAGAAGTAAGGGCTTAAAACTTTTAAGTATATAAATAGTGGTTTAAAAAAAGGGAGACAATTTTTTTTGGGAAATTAATTAAAATACCCAAAGTTTGACCAACTGTTATCAAAATACCAAAAAAAAATTTCATTTTGCAAAAATACCCAAAATACCCGCGATGGATCCCGCGATCGCGGGCTAGGGCTGACGTGGCACGTATTTTGGCCCCAAATGCCCCGCGAAGCCCCTCAACTTTGGCCCCTGAAAATTTACACTTTTGGTCCCTGAAAATTTACACTTTCAGCCCCTGTACTTAGACGAATCTTGCATGCTTTTACTGTTTTTTTCCACAATTATTGTACTTTGAAGACCGATTTGTGGTTGAAATTCATTTGCATGTTTGAGATTTCATCCATAAATATCAGTAGTATGCAATTCACAATTCACACTTCCTCTTGCTTTCTTTCTTGATTTCTCTCTTGCTTTCTTTCTTTGAATTGATTTCTCTCTTGATTTCTCTTCTCTCATTTCATCCACAAATGGCATCGTCATCAAACACTAAGTCTACTCCTGAAAAAATGCCACCTCAAATCGAGGTCGCCATAGCAAAAAAGGAAAAGGAGATAGATGAACTAACAGAAGAGTGGAAAAAAATGATGGACTATATATAGATTGTTTATAATAATTGTCGTGCGTCATTGTAATTAAGTAAATGGTATAAGTAAAGTACGGAACGAGCCTTGTCTATAAAGCAGAGCGGCCTCGTCTTGCTTGCTTCTGGCGAAGCTTCTAGCACTGGATAATAGGCATGGCAGGAATACGACTTTTTAGGTCGACCACTACACTACATAGAAGCAATAGCGAAGCCAAGCCGTATAAAGACGAGTAGCCCTTACAGTAATAGCAAATGAATATTTATCATAAATCGATAATAGAAAATCAGTACAATTACTTATTTAAAAATGAAAAATGAAATTTATATAATATAATATTATGTTGTATTAATAAAAAATAATCTTTAAAGTTAAATTTGACATAACCATTTTCCTGTTTCAGTTAAATTGAATTTATTTGTAATTGATTTTCAAGAGTCAAATATGTTCATCCATCAATTTGTTAACCAAATAATTTTCTTATTTTTAAAACAGAAATAACACGTAACTAAAAAGCACAAATAATGAATAAATTAAGCATGCCCACTTGTCCATAACATATTCAGCATGGTCTTCTCTTATTTATCGATAAGTTTTTGCATTACTTTATATAATTAACTATAGATATTGGTTCCTAATTAATTATTTTTAAATGATTTTATAATTTAATTAAATATATACCAATTCTTAGTTAAATCGAAGCTCAATACATCATCCATTATTAATAGGGAAATTAATTAAAATACCCAAAGTTTGACCAACTGTTACCAAAATACCCAAAAAAATATTCATTTTGCAAAAATACCCAAAATACCCGCGATCGCGGGCTAGGGCTGACGTGGCACGTATTTTGGCCCCAAATGCCCCCCGAAGCCCCTCAACTTTGGCCGCGGTGCACTTTTGGTCCCTGCCCGCGATCGCAGCCCGCGATGGACCAAAATTTTCACTTTTGGTCCCTGAAAATTTACACTTTTGGTCCCTGTACTTAGATGAATCTTGCATGCTTTTACTGTTTTTTTCCACAATTATTGTACTTTGAAGACCGATTTGTGGTTGAAATTCATTTGCATGTTTGAGATTTCATCCATAAATATCAGTAATATGCAATTCACAATTCACACTTGTTCTTGCTTTCTTTCTTGATTTCTCTCTTGCTTTCTTTCTTTGAATTGCTTTCTCTCTTCTCTCATTTCATCCACAAATGGCATCGTCATCAAACCCTAAGTCTACTCCTGAAAAAATGCCACCTCAAATCGAGGTCGCCATAGCAAAAAAGGAAAAGGAGATAGATGAACTAACAGAAGAGTGGAAAAAAATTATGGACAGGAAGGCAGTCCATTTGAGAAAGATCGAAGAGGAAGACAGGGAGATCAAAAGGATGAAAGGGGATATAAAAGCTCGGGAGGCTCGTGTTCGTCGAGAACAAGAAGCAATTCACCATATTCTGTAAGACTTCGCAATTATTCAAGCGAAGGTAAACGAGAAGCAAGCTTGGATTGATGAAACTAAATCAATTTTTAAGTAGGTGGTGGTTATATTTTTTTTTTGTTTTGTATTTTTTTTACTGTGTTGTTATTTGTATTTTTTTTACTGTGTTGTTGTTTTGTATTTTTTGTTGTTGTTAATTTCTCTGAAAAGTAGTTTTTAAGCCGCTGAACCACGGTTAGGTTGGATACATCATGCAAGGTCAAGTCAGAGGTTACCTCATTCGTGGGCCTACTCCTCTTGTAGAATATATGACAACCCTCAACTCATTTGCTAAAGTGTGTGCGGGTTGTGGTACACAATGGCCATACGTGGTTGCAAAAGCAGAAGCCGTTGAAGAAGGGTCAGAAAGATTGAAGATGAAGAGCTTGTTGGATGGAATACAAACTAGTTGTGTTATCAATGTTCATTTAGAAGCATATGTATGTGTGTGTATATATATAATATGAAATGGGGTTTTGACAAGTTGGTATCACTGGACTCATTTAAGAATTGTGAAAATGGGTATTTGACGAATGATGATTCATGTGTGTTTGGAGCTGAAGTGTTTTAAACACACATGAATCATCATTCGCCAAATACCCATTTTCACAATTCTTAAATGAGTCCAGTGATACCAACTTGTCAAAACCCCATTTATAAACAATTCTACCTTCTCCTATTGCCATTCACGATATCTATAAACACATTCAAATAATAATAATTTAAAACGATTTAATGAATTAGTTAATATATGATTATTATGTTAATGCGATAGGAGTGTAAAACAAAATTGAAAAAAATATGAGATGTACCATAAATTAAATAATTAACTATAATGGTGTAATTTGTTAAAATTAAAACGTATCTAATATGAATATATAAACAGACATGTGTACTCAGAGTTAACATTCACTGCCATGGATGCAAGAACAAGGTCAAGAAAATACTAAGAAAAATTGAAGGTCTCCTATTTTCTTTATGTGTGTAAATATATAATACGAATATATATATATATATATATATATATCATTTACAAACTAGATGTGTTATCAATGTTCATTTAGAAGCATATGTATGTGTGTATATATATCATTTACAAATCAGTGTTTAGATCAACAGTATCATATGGGTTTGTTCCATATGGTTCAAGCTGTGACGGGCCCGGGGTGTGACTGATAGAATGTCTCCTTGGCACGGTTGAAGGGGCGGGATTTGGACACTCTCCACGAGTGTGTCCTACGCATTGGCACCGAGTACATCTTCGTTGTATCGAACTTTCACCACGTGATGGACGTCGGTCGTTCTTTCTCGGTCTCCCGGCCCTGTTCTTATCCATTAAAGGTGGATAGCATGGTGGAAGCGGGTCGGGTGGATACACCCATGCTGCAGGGGGTCCAGCTGGGTTTATTACCTCCACGTATGTTTTCCGGTAATATTCGGACGTGAAGAAAGGTACAGCCAAGTCGCTGCAATCTGTACGACCCATATATGTTGCTGCAGCGATGGCATGGCCGCACGGTAACCCAGATTTATCCCATTCGCGACACGAACAAAGGTGGTCTTCCATATTCACAATCGCGTGAATATAGTCATCATGCACCTCGTACTTCCCATACCCGATTGCTCTTACCGACCATGTCGCCGCACGACGCGCCCTGTACTGAACGATATTCTCCGCCGTTGGTGCGAGTGCATTTTGTATCTTAGCTCCTTTTAGGCGTCGAATTTGGTACCACTCTTGTTGAAAGGCCCGAAAGTAGTCCATAAGATTAACAATCGGACATCTACGCGCAAAATGGGAGAGTGCATTCACAGACTCTGCACCATTCGAGGTCAGAATGTCATACCGTTGTCCAGGAAAATGGGCCGCGGACCACCTCTCCGGTCCAGCATCGTCAAAGACTTTGGCTGCTTCCTTGACACTGTATCGTAGCATATTCATGTACTTGTTAAACTCCCGATCCGTATATGCTCTGCATGCCGCCCAATAGACATCCTTGTAGGTGGTAATACGTTTGTCCTTGGATTTGGCGTTCATCTCCAAATGTCGACAGCATATGGCGTGAGGGGCGTTTGGGTACATGGCAGAGATTGCGGCGCTTATGGAAGGAGCCCTGTCAGACATAAACACCAACCCTTGCGGGTCTCCGATAGCTTGTCTCAACATGGACAGAAACCAAGTCCACTCGTCCCCGGTTTCGGACTTGCCTACGCCGAAAGCTACTGGAACGATGGAGTTATCCCCGTCCATGGCAACCGCCAGGAACATCATACCCAAGTAACGGCCCTTTAAATGGGCTGCGTCTATTATCAGGACACGACGTAGATTTTCCAGAAATGTGCGGATCTGCAAAAACATAGGTTAAAATTTTATAGTTTATAATGTGTAAATGTTATAGTTTATAATGTGTAAACATATGACATGTTAAAATACGTACCGCGGGTCCAAGGGCCACGAAGCACATCTCAAACCGTCCACGTGAATCGGTCCGTAGCTGCGTGACAGTACCAGGGTTCTGCATCTGCAAATTATATAAATATGTCGGGAGTCGTTCATACGACTCCTCGAACGTGTCTCTCACCATAAACAGTGCATGGCAGCGCGCACGCCACGCTTGGTGGTAATCAATCGTGACGCCGAACTGCCGGTGAACGTCGTGGACGATGTCCTTTGGACGCAATGACCTGCTAACATCAAGAAATTTGTTTTTCAGGATCGCACCCAAAGTCTTTTTGCCGGCTTGTTTGTGGTAGGGATTAAGTTGCGTCCTCGTACAAGTGTGTACGCCGTGCAACTTTCTAATCATTATCGCCCCTCCTTTGGGACCCGTGTGAATCGCGTACAACCTCCACTCACACTTTTCTCTAGCACATTCAACTACGTATTTGATTTTGTCAGATGCCCGCACACGACTTTGGAAACCCTCTTCCAAGAACTTGAGTCCGATCTGACTTGCTAAGAGATCCTTCGAATCGAATATCTGACCTGCTGTTAAACTTTCGCTACGAATATAAGGTGTAGGTTCGTAGCTTTGTGTCTGGTTATGGGAGTCTGGAAGAATAGGGGGGCATATCAAAAAAGTCATTTATCTGACTACATGATTTTCTACTAGGGGTATATTCTTCGTGATCATCATTATCGGTGTCTGATCTGTCTATTTCAGAATTACCCGTTCTGAAAACGTGGGTTTCGTCATCAGCAACTCCAGCAGTACGCCATTCGTGTGGTTGTGGTGATGGTGGTGGTGGTGGTGGTTGTTGTTGTTGAGAATCAGGCTGCTCTATTTGGAGGTCTTCGTCGTCGTCACCCTCCTCGTCACCGTCGTCGTCACCGTCGGATACGCCGGGATACACAAAGAGTAATGGGGGTCTTTCTGAATCGACTGCAAGGTGCAGAAAAGTAGAGATATCCCCATCGTTGGATAAATCCATAAATGACCCATCGCCATTTTTAAACACTAACTTGCAAATATCAGAAGAGTTGATTCCACATTTTTGCATGGCGTATGCAACAAACTTCTGATTAGTATAGTTTACTGACACTTTTACACCATGCTTAGATTTATAAGCAAAATTCCACTCATTGTTATCTTGCACCCATTCACCATCAAAACAGAAATATAGCTTAGCTTTTGCAACAGATGAACTCATTTTTTCAGTAGTATCTCAAACACAAAATATTACAGAAAGAAATATTGCAACAATGAAATCGTTGTGTGAGAATTATGGCTTGAATTTTACGTCTATTTATGTATGAAACAACCAACATATCAGAAAACCAATCTCTCATTTCATCCACAAACTGATATTCCAAAAACATTGATTTAACATTGATTGAAACATGCAATTGAATTTCAACCACAAATCGGTCTTTAAATTGCAATAATTGTGGAAAAAAAACAGTAAAAGCATCAAGATTCGTCTAAGTATAGGGGCTGAAAGTGTAAATTTTCAGGGACCAAAAGTTGAAAATTTCAGGGACCAAAACTGTAAATTTTGGCCCATCGCGGGCTGCGATCGCGGGCAGGGACCAAAAGTGCACCGCGGCCAAAGTTTAGGGGCTTCGCGGGGCATTTGTGCCCAAAATACGTGCCACGTCAGCGTATCCCGCGATCGCGGGACCCCATCGCGGGTATTTTGGGTATTTTTGCAAAATTGAAAAATTTTAGGGTATTTTGGTAACAGTTGGTTTGACTTTGGGTATTTTAATTAATTTCCCATTTTTTTATATTATATCAAGGACCTGTACATGTATTAATTAATTAAATTGGAGAACAAAACATATAAAAAGTTAATTGGTCGTTTATTTTATAATATTGCTTATTGTTTATCTAACTTTTTTAATCTAGTATCAAAGTTTAAAACTAGTTTCCTAGAAAACCTTAAACATATTATCTATCATTAATCTCATGCATGTCGACTCTTTTGATTATTTCATCCACATAAATTATATTTTATATTAGGATATAGTAAATTTCTTGTTATTAACTAACATAACTCCTACTTTTTGAAAAAAAAATTACCAACTATATTGAGTACATTAATCTTAAGTACTCTATATTACCTAATATTGAGTACGTACATTAATCTTAGGTACTCTTCTATTTGTAAAAAACAATTGTAAGATCTCAAGCTATAACTAACATGTGATTTTTATTCAAAGATTGATAGTGCCAAAAAAGTTTTTTTTAACCCTAAAACTTTAAAAAAGGTGTTTAAAAAATATACAAATGAGGCGAGATAAAAACTCAGTTGATATATATTGATTTACATAGTGTTACCTTGAGTAGTCAAGCTAGATTGTGACCCAAAATGATGTCAATGTATATATATTAAAGGTTTATTATAAGATGTTTTTTGACGGTAGAACGGATTAACGATGCTATGTAAATATGATATGGTAGATAATATTAATTTAAAAGCAATTATTTATTAATTTTGCTTCCGGTCATACCTGAGAAAACAGTTTTATATGAATTAATAGTATATCTTGAATTCAATGTCATTTCTGATGATAAAAATAATATATTAAAGATGTTTTCATACATGTCGAGGGCCATTTTTCACATATCGCTCAGGGCCTATAAAATGGCAGGAACGGACCTAATAGAAAGTCGTAAAGCTTTAGGCTTGAGCTTAGGCATAATTGGAGTTGTGTGAGTTGTATATATGTTTGACATATTTCTCAATAAAAAGTCAAGGAAAAATTGATTCCTCACATGGTATCAGAGCTACGATAAACCCTACGTTTTTTTTTCAACTAATGCATCATTCATACGCTTTATTATCAATGTTGGAGGATGGAAAGATCGATCCAACCTCGCCGTTCTATCTTGGTTCAGAGGCCAACCCGGAAATATGATTACTCACGTAATCTTGAAGGGCGATAATTACTTGGCGTGGACCACGAAAATCACTTTGTCCTTTAAGGCTCGTCGGAAATTTGTATTTGTTGATGGTAGCTATTAGCAAGCCGTCTGAGAAGAAAAACTTGATCAATTGGGAGACAGTTAATTCCATGTCTGAAAGGCGTGGTTTCAATTCCTTTCATGATAAAGCAGAGCGACTTTGGGATTATCTGGAGAAACGCTTTAGTGTGGCTAATGGCCCTCAGGGCCGTCCCCAGGGGAGGGCGGGGAGGGCGCACGCCCAAGACCCAAAAGAAATAGGGGCCGAAATTTTTTAAGTATACACTATATACTAGTTGTTAAAAAATTGTGTACAAAAAATAATTAGTATATAATAGGACTCAAAAAGAATTCAACATTATATTAAGGGCCGAAACATGTATTAATTAATTATATTGAACTACAAGTTTTATAAAAAATTAATTGGTCTTTCATTTTATAGTGTTGTTGATTATTTTTTTCTAAGTTTTTTTAATCTAGTACTAATATCTAAAAACTATTTTTGCCTATAAACCTTGATATATACTCTATTTGTAACACCCCGAATTTCTTGTAAGCCTAATCGTTCCAAGATCGTTACTTAACGTTTTAAGTTCTCTTTACTCATGTCATTGTACGTATATATAATGGTATATATATGGGTGTGTGCATGCGCCGTTTCCATGCACCGTTCATCTCTCGAATTAAAAGAATACTTTAGACGACAAAACGAGGTGTCGGGCAGCGGACAAGTGGTCAACCGCGACCATGACCGCGACAATGCCCTAAGGCAAAGTCGCGAGAGTCATAGTCGCACAGCAATAGCAGCTTATCGAAATCGAACAGTAAGCGGGGCAGGGGGCGCGACTATACCCGCGACAATGCCCGGGCAAAGTTGCGAGGGGCATAGTCGCGATCGGGCTTGTGTTCAGCAGCTACTTGAATCGATTTTGGGTTTAGGGCAGTAGCATTTTCTCTCTTTTCTGCAAAACCAATCGGCTCTCTCCCTCCTTGTACGATTTTATTATTCCATCCTCCCTTCTCTCTTCATTGATTTCTCCCAACCATAAACCTAGCTTGCATTAATGGTGGAACACCTACACTACAATCTCTTGGGTTCTTGTCTTTAAAGGATCTCAAGCTTTGCTAGTTGAAGTCTCAAGTAAACTAGAGTTTCTCAAAACTCTAGGGTTTCTCTTTCAAGTCTCTAGGTAAGCTAATCTAATCACATACTTCATCTTTAGAGGTAGTTTACTCTAAGTGTGTTGGTCTAACTATGGACTTTTGCTATAAATTAGGTTCTCTTCAAGATTTGGGGTTTTCTCTCTACAAACCCTAAAGGGTGAGGTTTCCTTACTTCTGTTTATCTTTTACTAACTACATTATATACTATGTAGAGGGACTAATATTGTAATTAGAAAGTTACATAGTATATAATGTTTGCTATGCCTAGATTTCCTAATTAGGTCATCAATTCCCTTTTCACACAAGTACACACACATAGTATTTCTCTCTACATTCTCTTTGTACTTAGGGTGATTTGATCTTCATTGAATATATATTGGTGGCCATATTATTGCTAAACATGGATTGATTACTTGTTCTGGGATCACAATTGGTATCAGAGCACAGTATTTCATATAGATCAGATTAGTATTTTGAGAGTTTTTGCAATTTTGAGTGTTCTTCATTTTTTCATCCATTTCTTATTGATTCTAGCCATTTGAGTGCTTCAAATGGATTAAAATTGATCTAGGAGTGTTTTATTATCTTCCCTGTGTGTTTTGATTCCACAATTACACCAGGATCTGTCTCAATTTGTGCAAAATTAGTTTTTCGGACTTTTAGAAGAAAACTCACTGTTTTGGTTTAGAAATCACTGTTCTATTAGTTTTTGGACAAAACTTGAAGAATTAAATTTGTCCAAAATAAAGTTGCGAACCTACGTTCCAAATTTCAAAGCAATTGGATCATTTTTGAATAATCGACTCACGATCCTCTGAATATTCAAAACTATCGCAACTTGGATATTCATAACTTTCGCAACATTCAGTGATTCATAACTATCGCAGTACATCAAAAGTGAACAGTATACTATCGCAACCCTTTGTTGCGACAAGCCGTTGTTATCGCAATTTTTCATCGTGAACAGTATACTATCGCAACTATCTGTTGCGACAAGTCACAACTATCGCAACCTACGTGAGTTTGAACAGTACTTATCGCAAGCCACAGTTGCGATAAGAATTTTTATTGGATAGTATCGCAACCTGTTAGCTGCGACAAGTTCTTTGGCTACTTTCGCAACGTGTTAATTGCGACAAGTTGTTGTGTTGCGACAAGTCCTTGGTTGCGACAAGGAGTGTATTGCGACAACTGTGGGTTGAGACAAGTCAGTGTGAAGTTAATTGTTACTAATCGAATCTAAGGAATACTTAACGATCATCAACAAGTAATCATTATGACAGCGAGAGACATATTAACTGTTGGGTCGAAGGACAAACCACCTGTTCTTTTTCCCAAGGAGTTTAAGATTTGGAAAGACAGATTCATCGATTATGTTGAGCGACAAGAGAACGGGGAATTTATTTATAATTCTCTTAAGAATGGTCCCATGGAGAAACAAACGAGAAGAGGACTTATTACTGATGGTGACCCAATTCCAGACGTGGTTGAGGTTCTACCATTACATTATAGTCCTGAACAAAAGAACAAAGCATATGGAGACAAAATGGCAAAGTCCCTAGTTATTCAAGCCTTAACCAACGATATTTATCGAATGGTGGATAGCAAAAATTATTCTGGGAAGGCCATGTTTGATGAACTGACAAAGCTGTATCAAGGATCTGAAATAGAGAACCAGATTAGGATCTCTAATGCTATCAACTTGTATGAAAATTTTAAATAGAAGGAAGGAGAGGCACTTGATTCTGCTTATGACCGTTTCACTACCATCCTGAATGAGCTGAATAGGTACAATATAAACAAGTCTATAATCGAGCATAATGTGAAATTCCTGAGTGTTCTTCAACCGGAATGGAAGAAGTATGCTCACCGAATGAAACATAATGCTAAGTTAGCTGATTTGCCTCTACAAGAGATGTACGAAACTGTTAGAATCTAAGGGCTTACCACTACGCCAAAAGCAATTGCTGGTGGAGAAGGCGCAACTTATTTCCATATAGCGTAGCAGCCAGCGCCACGTTTCGATTTAGGAAGATGCTGGTCAATGACCCAACAATCCCCCCCCCCAGCATCTGCCAGTACTAACGAGAGCTTCGCTAGAAGTCAATGGCTGCGCAGCATGACTTTGGCATTTTTAAATGCACTCCATGGGATTCGAACCCGTGACCTGCTCTGATACCAATTGTGGATCCCAGATACATAAGCAATCAACAATTAATCAACACAATCAGTAATAGCCAGCCATAAATCTCACTTGTATTGATAGATCGAATGAATAAGATTCAGTGGCAGACTGTAGCCGTACAAAGGTTTTGCAAACAATAATAATGAAGCAGGATGAAGATGATGCAGATGCAAAGAGAGCTAAGAAGAAGAAGAAGGAAAAGAAGGAAGAGAAAAGAGTGGTTAAGGAAGATGAGTTAGACCCACTTGCTTTATTGTCTAACAGGAATTACTCAAAGAATATGGGTAACCAGTCTGATGAGGAACAGAATGAAGTGGGTGTGATAGATGATGTTGAAAGCATGAAGCAAGCAATGATACTCCTTACCAGATCTTTTCAGAGACAGTTTGGGAAAAGCCCCAGTTCTAACAGTCAAAGGTATGCTTTTGGCTCAAAGAACTTAGAGCACAAAGCTCATGTTGAATCGAGCAAGAAAATTGAGGACAAGAGGGCTGAGTATAAAAGGCCAGATGAGTATAAGAGGCCAGATGAGAAGAAGGTATTTGAGAAGAAGGATGAAGCACCAAAGTGCTACAATTATGGGAAGAATGGTCATTTCTCAAAAGAGTGTTGGAAGCCGAAAGTGAGGGATTCCAGTTATTACAAGAACAAGTTGATGCTTGCTGAACAGAAAGAATCGGGGATTGCGTTGTTGGTTGAAGAAGAATACTGGCTTGATTAGACTGACAATGAAGCAGATGATGAGAAACCGGCTCAAAATAAGATGTGTCTCATGACCAGAAATGCCGATGATGAAGGGTCAGAGTCTACTTCAAATGAGGTACATCCCGATCTCTATAATCAATTCTTTCTTCAACAAGCATATTTAGAAAAGAGGTTAGAAGAACTAACAACTGACCAGAACATAGCAGATGAAATAATCTCCACTCTAAGAAAAAAACTAATTGAACAAGACAGTCAAATTCAAGAATTAGAAAAGAAAAAGACTGAGTTCGATATTGGTCATGCGTATTTTCAAGATAAAATAACTGAACTATCAGATAAATTAATGAGTTCGGAAACCAAGAGTAATGAGTTTGAAAGTCTTTTACATGCTTATAAGAATAGAAATGATGAGTTGTGTGAAAATGTCAAGGATCTGGAAAATAAACTGTACAAAGCAGGTCAAACTGAACAAACAATTCACATGCATAAGCCAAGTAAGTTCAGATATTTCAATTCAAAGTGGGGTATCGGGTATGACAATCCACAATACCTGAGCAATGATTTAATAAAATATCCCACTCTTTATAAATTTGAATGGATTGAACTTGCAATACATTCTAACTATCAGATTAAATGGCTTAAAATGGATGGTGAAGACTATGAGGCTGAGGAAGAAATAAAAAGAAAATCCACTGTTAAAATGCAACTTCCTTTTTGGTATGGTCCTGATAATGCAAAGGCATTAAATAATGAAAAAACCTTGCCAAATGATTACTTTGAGAGTTATGTTGTTAAAGAACCGGAGGAAACGGAAAATACACAAAAGGATAATACTGAAAAACCTATTTTGAAAGGTAAAAGGTATTTTCCACCAATGGTTCTTGAACAAAAACTCATGGACCTCGAAAGCAAGATCGAAAGTACAATTCAAGAAGTCAGAAATGACGAGAAGCTTGCTTTCGAGATTGAAAAGGAAGTTATGATCACAGTGTTTTCAGAAAGTTTAAAAGAAATGAAAACAAAACTTAAGGAAATGTCTGAAGAAAAAGTTTCAAAAGAAAAACATTCTTCAGATTCAGATGTTTCTTCATGCAAAGCTTTCGTGGGAAATACTGTGTTCAGGAGTTGGACAGTTGACGACAAAGATGATTTTGAATCTTGGGATTTGGAAAGTCAATTTGTTAAAAATTCTCCTGAAATGCATTTTTATACAGAAGAAGATAAAGCTATTGAAAAAGAAATAAATGAATTTCTTTATCCAAAGTCTTATGGTATTTTTCACACTTCATTGGACAGTCAATCTGATTGTGATATTGAGAATGTTGGTAAGGACAAAGGTAAAGCTGTATGTGAAGTGCCTGTTCAATTTGACTTTAGTGCCAAACTTCCAAATCACACTGACTTTCTAATAAAAGAAGAGGAACCTGAAAAGATTATCTTGAAAGGGGAATCTTCAACATCAACTGAGAAAATTTATGTTAATGATTATTATTCTAAATCTAAATCAAAACAATCATTATAGAAAAAGAAAACAAAGACAAAAAGAAAGAAGCATGTTAATTCTTTTCAAGCTCAGAATTCAAAAGCTTACGACTCCTATTTGTCTGATTTTTCAGATCGTAATTTGAGAAACAACACGCGCCTTGAGTGGAGAATAAAGGAGTCCACACAGGATGTGGCCCAGATCAAATCATCCCACGTTACTTTAAATGTTTTAAATTCCAAGAAAGACAATTTTGTTTCAAATGTTAATAATTATGATGTTGCCAATAGACGAAAACTTGTAGTTCCTTACAAGGTTTATTCAATGCGACAACTGATTAATTTGGCACGTGATCAAATTTGTTGTGCTTCTTGTGGTGTGTATGATTTTATCTGCAAATCTGACTATAACCGTTGGTTTTACTCAAATGATTATCTTAAAACCAGTTATAGAAAACTTAATGTCAAGTCTAAAGAAACTAATCAGAAAGGACCCATTTGGAAATGGGTACCTAACCCCGTATAATTTCCATTTTGCAGCCCAGTCATGTCTGGTATTTAGATTCAGGCTGCTCAAAACACATAACTGGAAGAAAGGAGCTGCTCGTTAATTTTGTGGAAAAGGACTGTGGCAGAGTTAAGTTTGGAAACGATCAATATTCTCCAATTTTGGGTTACGGAGATATTGTAAAAGATAATGTGAGGATTACAAAAGTCAATTACGTCGAGGGCTTAGGACACAATTTGTTTAGTATAGGTCAATTTTGTGATAAAGACCTAGAAGTCCATTTCAAGAAAACCCGTTGTGCAGTTCTTACTGACGGAGGAGATGAGATTCTTGTTGGTTCTAGGAAGTCCAATTTGTACATCATTGACCTATCAACTCTCAAGCCTAAGAATGACGTATGTCTTATGTCGAAAGCGTCTTTAGAGAAAAGCTGGTTATGGCATAGACGACTATCTTATCTCAACTTCCGTTACATTCAAAAGTTGACGTTGGGTGATTTAGTCATAGGTCTACCAGTTCTGAAGTTTGAGAAACACAACTTCTGTACCGCATGTGAGTAGGGGAAGATGAAGCGTGCTCCTCATCCACCGAAACCCGAGCCCACCACAAGCAAAGCTTTAGAAATCCTTCATATGGATCACTGTGGTCCGATGAAGACTCGGAGTATTAGTGCCAAACGTTATGTGTTAGTTGTCGTCGATGATTACTCGAGATACACATGGGTCAAGTTTCTACGCTCAAAAGATGAAACACCTGACTTGATCATCTCGTTAATCAAACAGCTTCAAGTGAATCATCAACAAATAGTTCAGACTGTCAGATCAGATAACGGGACAGAGTTTAAAAACAGAACTCTTGATGACTTCTTTAAGTCATTAGGAATTACTCATCAATATTCTGCGGCCAGAACACCTCAGCAGAACGGTGTAGTTGAAAGACGAAACCGTACACTCGTTGAAGCGGCCAGAACGATGCTGTCTTATGCTGATCTACCTCTGTTTCTGTGGGCTGAAGCTGTTGCAACGACATGCTATACACAAAACCATTCAATCATACATCGATGGTTTGGCAAGACTCCATATGAATTGGTTAATAATAGAAAACCTGTAATACACTATTTTCGTGTCTTTGGATGCAGGTGTATTGTGCTGAACGATAAGGACAACCTGAACAAATTCAGTCCTAAGGGTATTGAGGGCTTCTTCATTGGATACTCGCTCACATCTAAAGCATACAGAGTCTACCTCAAGTCATCCAGAACTGTGATGGAAAGCATTAATGTCAAATTTGACGAATCTGAAGAAATGGCTTCTGTGCAAAACAGTACAGAACCCGCGATCTCTGGAATTCTAGCATCTGGACAAATCCGTCCAATGATGACTAGATCTTCAAACAAGGATCAAGCTTCCACTTCTAATTCTAATCCTAATGACCTTGATGTATTGTTTGAACATTTTTATAATGACTATTTTGGTCCTGATAAATCTTCTGCATCTGTTACTAACAGGATTCAAGTTGAAACACCACCAGTACAAGCTAATGTGTCAGACCCTTCGCCGGTGCTGACCTCATCAAATACTGGTGCAACTACTCCTACAACTTCTCCAAGGAACACAACGATGGCATCTACACAAGCACGACAAAATGCATCTACAAGTGGTGCTTCTTCATCTGGAACATCTTTGAATGTCAGTGATCAGGGTAATCACAACAATCCTGAACAATCTACCGAATCAGTTCCTGAGGTTGTGCCAATTGTCAATTCTGACAAGCAACCCGTCTCACAACCGGAACTGACGCTGACGATCGAGTTGAACTTTGATAAGGATCCTACCCTTGTAGACCCCAATGAAGGTGCTATATCTCTCCATCCACACTCCACAAGGTGGACACGCAATCACCCAATTGATCAGGTGATTGGTGATGTTTTTGAACCAGTGAAGACAAGATCTGCATCCGCATCCGCAAACGAAGTTTTATATGCACTCTTCCTAAGTCAAGTTGAGCCCTCAACTGTTCAACAAGCCTTAGACGACCCTGATTGTTTGGTTGCGATGCAAGAAGAGCTGATACAGTTTGAAGCTTTGAAGGTGTGGAGACTAGTTCCGCGACCCAAAGGTAAGACAGTTATCGGTACCAAGTAGGTCCTAAAGAACAAGAAAGACGAAGACGGAATAATTGTGCGAAACAAAGCTCGTTGGTAGCGAAAGGGTATAGGCAACAAGAGGGGATAGATTATGACGAGACGTACGCGCCGGTTGCTCGACTTGAGGCAATTCGGATGTTCCTTTCGTATGCCGCATTCAAGAACTTCACCGTCTATCAAATGAACGTGAAGACCGCTTTCTTGAACGGTGTCCTTAAGGAAGAAGTGTATGTGTCTCAACCGGAACGCTTTGTGGATAAAGACTATCCAAATCACGTATACATTCTTGACAAAGCCCTCTACAGTCTCAAACAATCCCCTCGAGCCTGGTATGAAAGATTATCTACCTCTCTACTAAACGCTGGCTTTGCGAAAGATAAAATCGACACAACTTTATTTACTCTGCGCAAGGGAGGTGATATTCTTTTAGTTCAGATTTACGTTGACGATATTATTTTTGGTTCTACTATCCCTGGACTTCGTACTTGGTTTTCGGACATTATGATGACTCAGTTTAAAATGAGTATGATGGGAGAGATTAATTTCTTTCTCGGATTACAAGTAAAACAATTCTCTACGGGTATCTTCATCAACCAGTCGAAGTATGTGTTTGATATCTTGAAGACATTCAAGATGGAAAACTGTACGTCGATCGGTACGCCTATGGCTCCTGGATCTAAGATAGGTCCAGATCCAGACGGTATTGATGCTGATGTCAAACTTTATAGAGGAATGATCGGGTCTCTAATGTACTTAACCGCTAGTCGTCCAGATATAATATTTTCAACTTGTCTCTGTGCTAGATTTCAGGCTAATCCCAAAGAGTCACACCTCGGCGCCGTCAAAAGAATCTTTCGGTACTTGAAAGGCACTCGGTACCTCGAACTGTGGTATCCTAAGGGAACCGGCTTCAAACTCACTGCATATTCGGATGCTGATCACGGAGGAAGCATGATGGATAGAAAGAGCACCTCGGGGCACGTCCAGTTTTTGGGAGACAAGCTCGTGAGTTGGTCGTCGAAGAAGCATAATTGTGTTTCAACATCAACCGCGAAAGCAGAATATGTTGCCGCGGCAAGTTGTTGTTCACTAGTCCTTTGGATGAAGACTCAACTCATGGACTATGGGTTTAAATACGAGAAGATCCCCATTTACTGCGACAGTAAGAGTGCTATTGCTATATCTGCTAACCCTGTCCAGCACACCAAAACCAAAGACATTGACATAAGGTATCATTTCATAAAAGATCATGTTGAGAAAGGAACTGTTGAATTGTATTTTGTTACAACTGAGTATCAGCTTGCCGATCTCTTTACCAAAGCCTTGGATGAAAAACGTTTCAATTTTCTAGTATCCAAGCTCGTCATGCTGAATTGAAAGTTTAACTTCCATATATTGATCATATAATAGATGGAAATATTTGTATCTCAATCTAGAATTCGTATCTAGATTGATACACTCAAAATTTCATCATATTCTATTCTCAATATCTGTTATTTAAATATTCATATCTTAGTTGTATTATAATTATTTCTTCAACTTGTTCTTTGTTTCTCTTCTTGTAATTGTCTTATCTATGATTTGTTATGATACCTGTATCTGCACAAAGGTATGTTCTTGGTTTTTTAGGGGGAGTTATAGAACATATCATATGCATAAATCTAGGGGGAGTGTGCATAACTGCCAGATCATGTAAGTATAGATCCATTGTGACTGTTGCTTTCGAGAATTCAAGGTAAGTGTTCTGATTTGTTTTCAAACACTAACTCTTAAATGATGAAAACAATTTTTCAAATCTATGCATCATTTAAGGGGGAGTGAAAACCGTGTTTAAAACCTTGAGTGCTGAATCAATTGCAAGTTGGACATCTTCCAATGTGATAAAATCTTTTCAAATTTTATCTGAAAAATGTCCAAGTAACTTATCGCAACCCTCTGTTGTGATAAGCCCCAATGAACAGTAACTTATCGCAACCATCTGTTGCGATATGTGACAACCCAACATTTCTAAACAATACATTTCATATAAATTAAATATCCCAAAATCGCATCTCTAAAATTTCTTACATAATATCCAAAAATGGTTGGCGGAAACAACCTACACAACTGAGAAGTAAACTAAGAAAAGCTATAGTGTCTCTACACTATCCATCTTTCTCTTGCTAACGCCCTGCTTACTTGCTAGAGCCTTTCTGTACCTGTTTGCCTGAAAAGGGTTTTATTTGAAAATGCGAGGGTTAGACCATGAGGTCTAGTGAGTCCCTCCTAACAGTTATCAAAGCATTTAAATACAGTTCATCTTTTCAGCATAAAACATTTATACTCAACACATTTAAAAATCGTATACGGACTAAAGTCCGCCTCCTCGTAATCTGACACCCTGAAGCCACCCGAAGGTGACAACGAGTCAGCCTCATGCTGCCTTGCGGAGCCTCGCTCCTAGCATATAGGGACCTCCCTTCCCGCACGAGAGCTGGTGGAACGACTCTCCCGTCTTTGCCAGTTTACGTCTCCTTGATGTATGCATACATTCTACATAAAACTTTAAACAACTTTCATGCAATTAAAGCATAATAATAAAGCATGGCAATTCTCAACATTCATAACATTTTTTAAAACACTTTAAAAGCCACACATTTTAGTTTAGAAAACTCACCTGGCTTGCTTGCTCCAAAGCTCCTCACTTACACTTCCGATCTCTAGGTGGAACACCTATTATATTAATAACGTACGTCATAATTCGTTCATTTATTACCCGAGTTAAATCCCGAACTCAACCCAAACTTATCTAAGTTTGTAGATTCCACTTCTAGTCCGAAAATCATGATCAATGGTCTTTGCTTACCCATCCAAATGGAATACTATACCGGATCCATTAATTTACCCGACTCCAGGTTCCCAATGTAAAATTAATACGTTGGATCCTAAATGGTAATACTAGATCATGTCACTAATAATGTGACCCAAACTAAATGAATAATTAAACTACCAATTACGCATTAGGCCCTTATAATATAATTGTAGACTTTGACAATAAACCAAGCCCAATTTAATAACTAAGTCCAAAAGGATTTTAGAAATCTTTCGGCCCAACAACTAAATCGGCCCAACACTCGAATCGGCCCAACAACTAAAGTTGAACATTTCTTAACTTTGAAAATCCGTTAAACCCAAAAGAAAATACTGATTTGATCAATGTAACACCTTTATATACCTTTCATAATTATACCCATACCATTTTAAATCCTTAATTTTGCACACAACGACTCAATTTTATTGTTAACCAAAACAGTTTGACTTTTATAAAAGTCAACTGTTTTAAACATAGACTTTAATCTACCATCAAGGCAACCATTAAACCCAACCTCAAACCTTCCATTTCATGTCTAAAATTAATTAATCGAACTACTAATTAGACCATGCCAACATACTAAATTTTAGTGTTATAATCCATTACTACCCTTACCAAGAACCCACATAAACATTTGATTTACTTGACAATATGAATTAGAAAAACTCTATTAATACTTTTACTTGAGTCCCCAGTTTACGTAGCCGAGTGCAACTAGAAACCTAACAAATCTACATTACTTGCAATAAGAGAAAACACAAGGAAATGGTTTCTTACCCGAATAAGACCTCACGAAACGGGAACCGCTGCCAAAAACTCCGGCGACCAACTCCGGCGACCACCACCACCGCCGGCGACCACCAGCAGCAGCCACCACCAAACTGCCCAAATCGTTCTTCTTCCCTCGTTGTCTCTCTCTCTCTCCTCGCCGGCGGCCTCTCTCTCGTCGTCTCTCTCTCTCTCTCGCCGGCGGCCTCTCTCTCTCGCCAGCTGCACACACAAGACACACACACACAGCCCTCGCTATCTCTCTCACACTATTTCTTTCTCTCGCTTCTTCTCGGCGTACACGCACCAAGCACACACACACAGCTCTCATCCTTTAATTTCTTTTCATTTATTTTTCTCTCTTGCTTCTCGATATGCAGTAGGCTACACAACCCCACACAACCCTAAAAGATGATGTTTTCCTATTCTATTAGTAAAAAGCGGCACACCAAGAGAATTGGGAATTAATTTCCCAATTTTCATATCTTACCCTCATACTTTTTCGCCATAAACAATCATAACCCCTAACTTCTATTTAAATCAAAATACACATTTTGGGGTTATTACAATCTCCCCTCCTTAATGGAATTCCGTCCTGGAATTCACTCTAACACTAACCGGTGCCATTGGTTACCAAACTTGAATCTCAACACTCGAAATAAATCTTATACATCATAACGTGTGAACACAAGTTGTAAGTATCTCAGTACTTACCACTCCCTAATTATTCTTATCCCCATCACGACCACACCAACAGTTTCCGAACTCAACTGTCTCTCCTGGCTATTGCAATAAAACCACTGATCCTTACCGCACCCAACAGTACAATTCCTTCTCTTTATCACAAGCAACTATAACTCAACCCACTCTTTTCAACTGATAAACTCCAATTTAGATTTAATTCATTTCGTTCTAACACCCATAAGTTATCATATTTAATCACTTAATGTCGTAACTTAGCATCACATCTCGATATGCTGGCATTCGCCACATCCATCAACCTAAACCGACTTCTTAACTAACAACTCCACTGAACAACTCAACAATTCCAGGTTTTCAAAATAATTTGAGAATTACTCATCCCATCATACTATCACTCCGACACATAGTCAACATCATGTCATTCTTAAAACATAACCAAACTTCCAACTGTTTCCTTCTAGGATCATTCCCTCACACATAAGAACAAATCATGCTCTTTAGAGGTTTAGCATTTACCATAACACATTTTGACTAACACTCTCTTCATCCTCTTTAAACTTCCAATGGTCCCAACCTATCCCTACTTAGCGACTCTTACCACCAAAACACTTGGTTTCTCCTTTGAGTAAACTCCCACCACCGCTCCGTCCTTCTATCCCGAATCATAATCACACCATAAAGTCAACTTACACCCTATGTGCTCCAACCATTCGATTAAAAGATCGTACATCTCATCCGTAAACTCCAAAAGCTTCTAACTGATGCTTTCTTTTTCTCTAACTTCATTTCACTCCAAATACTAGCTGGTACATTTAACTTGGCAACTAATTCCATTACATAACTGTACACTCCTCACTCATAACATCACACTGCAGACCAAATCTCTCATGGTCCTTCATACACAAACCACACTTTCTATCTCGCTACGTAGTCCTTTCCCAACTTGTTGAACTATATTTCACGAGTTCTCCATTATCTCACACGCAAACATTTTAGCTAGCTCTTCACAATCTGTGCCCTTACAAAACAGGGCACAACCCCTCCCTGAACAATAAGATCTATACCCTCGCTTCCATCGTGTCACATATCTCATCATTCTACGAATTCCCCATACTTCAAAAACAGAACATTTAATCAAACAATAACTTCCTATCCTCTTAGCACCCCTACAAGGTGTTCTATCAACCTTTTACCTTCTCGCTCAAGTCTCCGGCCTCGGCCACCTTACACGACTAACGACTTCTACATCAATTGACAACCTGTAACTACTTTCTTAACTCATTCTTTAACAAGGATTTCTTACGGAATCAAATCCTTCCAACATATCCCTATCACTTTCATGATCGGTCCCCCTCTTTTCTAAATTTACTCATGTAACGACAACATTACAAATTTACCTCAAAACTCATATCCCCACGCCAAGTACATTTCACTCTTCCTTGCCACACTACTCATAACGAGTTGCTAAAATCATCACCTTGAAGGCTTCAAGCTCCTCCTCCGGACACAACCGTCCCTTGACAACCGTACTTCCAGTTACCGAACCAGGGTGCAACCCTCATACAACCGACACTATAATCCACTACTGACGGAACACCTATCCCAATACTACAATGTCCTCTTCAGATTTGACCAACAACTCCCCACTCTATGAGTTCTTTCTTAGCTTCAAAATGCAACATCCTACGACCTAGTGAGTTCATAGCCTTCATGCATGACAATGCAATAGGTAAATCATTTCGCACACTTTATCATTTTAATAAACCACCTCCGCAACTAGCTTGGGTACCCACGACCCCATCATCCTCATAATCTCAATGCCCTGCACAACGATTTCAAGAATCGTGCACATGCATCTATTCGTAAAACTCAATCTTACTCCGACCGAACGATGTTATTACGACAGTAATATGTTGCATGAAAATCTTTTCATTTGACACAATTCTGAAAGAATTACCGACACAAAGTAAATCATTCGGTTCTCACACTCATTTGTATGATATCAATAAATCAATAGGTATTTGATTGTAAAAGTTTTGGCTGGCAAACGTTTTCTCGACCTTTTTGTAACAATTTAACTTATCATATTTTTTTTTTGGAATACTTTGCAAATCGTTAGACTCAAAACTTCAATGTGCAACGTGGATGAAACCACCTTTTCTTTAAACATGCGCGTGTACATTTGACTCATTTTCGATCAAAATTTATATTTACACATTTAACTTAAATCGTGAAAATGTCATATTACACATAAGAACGCCATGCATGGGACTCTACATGAAAATGAAGGCTACTCACTCAAACAAGGTCAACTCCTTTCCTCACGCAACTTATCCTTGACACTGTACTTTCGACTAAAGGTCGTCCCTCTCGGTCCTGCAACAGCTTGCAGTACATACGTTCTACATCTCACTTATTCCACCATTTCCTACTATTTTCATTCTGATCAGCTATCTCATTTTCTACTTATACATGCTTTTTTTTTCTTTTTTTTCACCATAGGTATTTTATTTTTATTTTTTTTAATTTACCCTGCCAAAGAAAAGCTCGACTAAGAAGTCAGGGCTCTATTGGTACACTCAAGATTTCAACACTGTTAATCCTTACCAAACTAACTGACCTTATCCCACGAATTCTAGAACTGAGATTTTCCAGAAACCGGAGACTTACTCAAAATCAATCATTTTATCTTTTCGAATCCACGAAGGTCTACCTCTTAGACGACTCGTAACATTCTAAACAACATTTCTTCTCTACGATGTATACATACATCACCTCATGAACGCTCCCTCATGAAACTTCCCCAACAATGGGTCTCAATCTACCCCTCAGGGATCTTGCTAACATTCCAGAGTACTGGAACACGACACCTGACTAGCTTCAGACTACAACTTCGGAATAATAAGGCAGGTCGAGCACATACATGTACCTGTAAATTCACAATTACACTGGCCAGGTGTAATTCCAAACTTACCTTACATGACCGTCCTCGGTACCCTATTAGTCCTATTGTCACTATAGTGTCCTTCTAACGCATTTCTTATATCAAAATAGTGCCTTCCTAACGCATTCCCTGATTCTCAGTTGTGATTTCTACTCCCAAAGTTTAAGTTTAGGCCCGTCCGGTCACCTAAATCCCTTAAACTATGGCTCTGATACCAACTGTGACAACCCAACATTTCTAAACAATACATTTCATATAAATTAAATATCCCAAAATCGCATCTCTAAAATTTCTTACATAATATCCAAAAATGGTTGGCGGAAACAACCTACACAACTGAGAAGTAAACTAAGAAAAGCTATAGTGTCGCTACACTATCCATCTTTCTCTTGCTAACGCCCTGCTTACTTGCTAGAGCCTTTCTGTACCTGCTTGCCTGAAAAGGGTCTTATTTGAAAATGCGAGGGTTAGACCATGAGGTCTAGTGAGTCCCTCCTAACAGTTATCAAAGCATTTAAATACAGTTCATCTTTTCAGCATAAAACATTTATACTCAACACATTTTAAAATCGTATACGGACTAAAGTCCGCCTACTCGTAATCTGACACCCTGAAGCCACCCGAAGGTGACAACGAGTCAGCCTCATGCTGCCTTGCGGAGCCTCGCTCCTGGCATATAGGGACCTCCCTTCCCGCACGAGAGCTGGCAGAACGACTCTCCCGTCTTTGCCAGTTTACGTCTCCTTGATGTATGCATACATTCTACATAAAACTTTAAACAACTTTCATGCAATTAAACCCAACCTCAAGGCAACCATTAAACCCAACCTCAAACCTTCCATTTCATGTCTAAAATTAATTAATCGAACTACTAATTAGACCATGGCAACATACTAAATTTTAGTGTTATAATCCATTACTACCCTTACCAAGAACCCACATAAACATTTGATTTACTTGACAATATGAATTAGAAAAACTCTATTAATACTTTTACTTGAGTCCCCAGTTTACGTAGCCGAGTGCAACTAGAAACCTAACAAATCTACATTACTTGCAATAAGAGAAAACACAAGGAAATGGTTTCTTACCCGAATAAGACCTCACGAAACGGGAACCGCTGCAAAAAACTCCGGCGACCACCACCACCGCCGGCGACCACCACCAGCAGCCACCACCAAACTGCCCAAATCGTTCTTCTTCCCTCGTCGTCTCTCTCTCTCTCCTCGCCGGCGGCCTCTCTCTCGTCGTCTCTCTCTCTCTCTCTCGCCGGCGGCCTCTCTCTCTCGCCGGCTGCACACACAAGACACACACACACAGCCCTCGCTATCTCTCTCACACTATTTCTTTCTCTCGCTTCTTCTCGGCGTACACGCACCAAGCACACACACACAGCTCTCATCCTTTAATTTCTTTTCATTTATTTTTCTCTCTTTCTTCTCGATATGCAGTAGGCTACACAACCCCACACAACCCTAAAAGATGATGTTTTCCTATTCTATTAGTAAAAAGCGGCACACCAAGAGAATTGGGAATTAATTTCCCAATTTTCATATCTTACCCTCATACTTTTTCGCCATAAACAATCATAACCCCTAACTTCTATTTAAATCAAAATACACATTTTGGGGTTATTACACAATAAGGTTGAACTTCTATCGCAACCTGTTCATTGCGACAACAAGGAGGGTTATCGCAACCTCTTACTTGCGATAACCTGACACTGTGGGTCAAACTTTGGACCAATCGTATCGTGCCACGTGTCACCTTGTCTCAATCCTTTATATACGAGTTGTTTGAGTTTCTTGTCTCAACAGTCAAGTTTTTCAAAACTCTCTCAACTCTCTCTACGAACTGCAATCAGCTGTTGAACTCTTCAAGTTTTTTCTCGAGTTATTCGTTGATTCTACTCCACTCAGATTGTAATCGAGGTATGGATTCTTGTTTCTCAATCGATTCCATCCATTGAATCCATGCTTACAGTTTGTTTTTGGTTTGTTTAGATTTCGAACTTGTTAAAACCCTTCATATTCATATGCTTAAATCGATGAGTTTAGGATCTATTAGATAGAAATAAATGTTAGGGGTTTTACTTCTGTATTGTTTGCGAGCATTATCGTGTAGGTTTAAACACGATTTTGTGCGAAAATCGATTTCTAGGTTTAAAACACTTAGAAAAATATCTCTTGTTCATAACTATCGCAAGCCAAAGTTGTTCTTATGTTCATAACTATCGCAACCATCTTTCATTCATAACTATCGCAACCCATTAGTTGCGATAACATCTTGTCGCAACTAGTGTGTTGCGATGACATTTCCTCGCAAGTCCTTCATAGCGACAACGTCTTTGGTTGCGATAACCATTTTGTGTGTGTTGCGATAGTTCCCAGACTTAGAATTTTTTTTGGAAATTCTTTGAAGAAAACCAGTTTTTGGCACTGTTCTAAACTTTGACACTGTTCAGATGGCTCATAATGACGGCCATTCCTCTGATGAGAACACCATCATGCCGTCGCACCGATCGTTGCATCCACCGGTCAACGCCCGTGATCTAGATGTGGAGCTTCTACCGAGAAGTCTCTACCTTGCCCTTCACGACAACAATCACCATCTAGACCTCGATGTGGCGTTCGATCACCAAATCATCATCGAGATCATCCGCGGCCATCCTCTCCGAACAGTGCTCACAAGGGCACACACTACAATATCATCCACCTACACAGCGACGGGGTCCAAACTTTTCTGCCCGAGTCGATCATTTCGATGCTCGTATTACCCTCAAACGACTCCGTCTAGCCTTAGACCTACCATTTAACCCAAACTTTGAAGATATGGTACCCGAAGCCCAACTATACACAGATATCCAAAGCTTAGGCTACCAAGACCCAAATAACCCTGTACTAGTCGGCTCCTCCAAATTCTTACGAAAGCACCTACCACCAGTATGGTACACCCTTTGCTCCATATTCAACAAATGCATGACGTCAAAGCATACCGGGCTTGACAAATGCAACCTTCCGACCCTTCGCATGTTCCATGCATTCGCCTTCAACCGCAACATAGAATATGCCATACTACTCTGGAACGAGCTAGAAGAGCTGGTCGAAGACAAAAGACGACCGAAAAAGAACTGAAACTTTATGCCGTATCAACGATTCTTCCAGATTCTTATACACCAGATCTTGGAGGGCAACCAGGAAATTCCTAGACGCCCGAATGCGGTACTAGGACCAACGCAATACATGCATTATCTGAACATGCCAGCACATGCTGACTTTGTACACATCGCCGTGATTCCTGAGCCTGTACTTGCCTATGCCGACCAGCAGTCTGAGGTAGTTAGGAAGTATAGATTAGCTAACGCACTAGTGGTCCAGGTAGAACCGTCCGGACCTCCCCATGGTGCTATCCCATTAGGCGATGAGGGTCTACATGTTGAGCAGGTTCAGGAACTTGGGGTTCCTGAACGGGAAGTGGTGAGAAGAACATTAAGAAAGAGAGTGGGTGGGGTGGCGAGGACTGCTGGTCAGGCATCTTCTACCGGAGATATTCGTATTCCCATCCTCGATGACATAACGATGGAATCCGAGGATGATTCCGATTTTAACCCCGATGCTTCTTCATCTGAGGATGAAGCATCTGACCAACCAAGAGCTGATGATGATTCTGACTCCGATCCCGACCATGACCCTGAAGCGGATCTAATCCCAAGACACATTGGTCGGAGTCAACATATTGAGGGTTCCGATGTTGATTCCACCTGGAACGTCGGAACCTCCGGAGATTTTAGAGACATAAGGTGGAATGAGGGAGCTTTAGTAGAAAATATATTTGTGAGCAGTGATGTGGCGAGAAAAGAAATGGGAGAGAAAGAGATAAGGTCAGATAAAGTTTTAACTATTGACTCTCCCCAAACCGATCCAAGCCGGGTAGCCACATCTTCTACCAACGAGCGTACGTCGTCGTTGCGTATTGAACAAGCCTTGGTGCACCCAGCCATGCAAAGCACAGCCCCTCTAAGCCACTCATCGGCATCTCAATTTGCCGGTGTTTCATCTTCCACAGGGGATCAAGCACAACTGATATCGATGATACACTTGGTGTCTGCTGATATTGAAACAGGTAGGCTCCTGCCCCGGCCACCGACTTTTATTCCACGCACGTTGAGTCTAGAGCCATTTGGACATACTTATTTCCCTAGGCCACACGCGTCGGAATCCCAACAAGTTGTGAGCTTTCGTGCTCCAACCGAAACACCCCGAGTGCGGCCGCCATTTGTTGGTACCCCACGAGGACCGGGTGGAAGTCCTGTCATGGTCAACACTTTGCCAGCCATGAACACAGGCAGTACGGTTGCTACAACCGCTACTTTAACCGGTAACCTAAGTGGTCCGGATGTTAGATTTTTATTTCCCAATTTTCCTCCTGAACAGGTTGTACGCATGCTCGGCCCGCCTCCACATTATATTACACTTCCACTATTGGCGTCTGCTTTTGCTTCTATTGATTATGCCTATAAGCAACATCGGCGAGCCATGCAGAGTACCGTTGAGCAACTAGCAAGAGAAGTGAGCAGAGCCATCAAGGGCAAAGCAGTTGCTGAATCATCATCAACCCCTCAGATTCAACCATCCAGCACATAATCTGACCCACAAACACCACCACCAGTTCCGTTACACCAAATCCCAGAAGACCAGCTCAAATCCGAGTTGTTAGCCCGACTCCTAGCCAAAAGTGACACAAGTACAGCTGAAGAAGTTGACCTAATTGGATTACTCCGTTAACATACCCAACCTCAAGCCCAAACATCAAACCAACCACCTTCTAGCAACGACTTCCAACGTCTAACCAATTTTATGAAAGATATGACGGACGCTATGATGAACGGATTCACCTCCATATCTAACCGGCTTAAGGTAGTTGAAGAGAAGTGTGGGATACAAGCTCAAGCTCCACAGAAACGAAGGTATGATGATCCGGATGATCCTGATCTTCATGACGGGGAGAAGAGAGCACGGGTTGGTGAATCCAGTGCTACAGCTATTGCAGATGTTGGGGGTTCAGGTCAGTCAGCTGGTGAAAGGGAGACAGGGGCAGGTGGAACGGACACTGATATGGTCCAAGTGGATGAAACCCAAGTTCTAGCTGATGTCATAAGTGGGGTTGAAAAGCCTTCAGTTGTTGACAATAGAACAGATGATGAAAGGATGGCGGATGCTTTGATTGTCGACTATATTGACATTGATTCTGAGGAAGTACCTGAGAGAACAACAGTCCAGATCAAAGAGGAAATAGAAGATATTTTTGATATCACCGGAGTTATTATGGCTGCTTCGGATTCCGACAACGAAAATCCAGATGATACTACTCAACCACAACTATTGATTGATCAAAGTTCAAGTGCTTCCGCGCCTCCAGTAATTCCAGTAATACAAGAAGCTGCTCCAGTTATTCAAGTTCAAGCCAATGGCAGAATCAGGGATCCTATACTCGTAGCTGAATTGGAAATCTATCAGGAAGTGATAGACGCTGAGCCAAGGTATGTGGCTACAGGTGAACGAGTTCGGATTCTGATTCCCTTCCAAGAAAGTATAAGGAGAGACCTATTTGTTAGGGATGTCCAGAGGATCGACTTAGCAAAGGTATACGGGGTTGAAGACTGGCCATCATTGCGCAGGATTGAATTTCTACATGTCATGGGCAATGAATGTCTGAACACAAATGTGGTAAGGTCAGACAAATCCATCATGAAGGTGCTGAACATAGATTCCTGCAAGCTGTCTAAAGTCTGGTACCCGCAATTCACTGTACAAAGATCCGATGGCTCCATACACGTCTTTTCAGAAGCAGATTTTAAGAGTCTAAAGCTTGACGACTTCTGCAGCTTATATGACATCCTGGCACGAGCTCCTCAAAAGAAGATTGAATGGTCTTCTGCATATAAGAGTGTCAAGAGGTTCATGCGGAATATCCTGAAATTTTCTTATCTTACGGATTTCCAAATGGCCTTGGAATCTCACCAAGCCCGAGTAAACCTAAGACCACCGAACCGGCGCCTGTCAGATATTCAAGGTGTCCCAGCCTACACTGTATTGAAGAAACCGGATCTTGGAGTTGTTTACTTCGATAGAGACTCAAAGAAGATATTTATGAGAGTTATTGAAGCCAACAAGTTCAGTGATGGAACTTTCAAGATTATTGAGGTCCACCTTGAAAGTAGATTGCGTCTGGATGCAAGCGAGGAGGTAAAGCTGAAAGATACGGAGAAGGAGCTGACAAAGCAAGTACTGGATGCTATGACATACCGGAAGGAGTACCGGAATGCACTACGAAGGTTTGAGATCATCTTCGGGATTCGGAAGAAGTATGTGGCTCCGGTGGACGCTTAAACTCTTTGCCTCTACATTGTACTAAGGGGGAGAATGTTAGTGCCTAATATTCTAAGTTGTACTATGTAGAGGGAGTAATATTGTAATTAGAAAGTTACATAGTATATAATGTTTGCTATGCCTAGATTTCCTAATTAGGTCATCAATTCCCTTTTCACACAAGTACACACACATAGTATTTCTCTCAACATTCTCTTTGTACTTGGTGTGATTTGATCTTCATTGAATATATATTGGTGGCCATCTTATTGCTAAACATGGATTGATTACTTGTTCTGGGATCACACTACACTAGACTTATATAAGTCTTGCTCGTATAAAAGACTTGGCATTCTAAATCTAGGGGTTTTCCCTAATTTTACTAATTAAGACATCTTGTGTGTTTTTGGTATAAATAAATTTATATAGATATATATACATATATAAACGTATACTTTCATACGTATACACATATATATGCATACATATGAATACTTGCTTGTTATTTGATTTATGTTCCTATTTAAATGCACACATGTTGATATATATATATATATACGTGCTTATATGTATGTAGAAATATATATATATATATATATATATATATATATATATACGTATATATATACATATATATATACATATATATATACATGTAAATCTATAAATGTTCTAGTCATGTGTGTGAGACTTGGTTATACGTTAGTGTGAGCGTGTTTGTAATCATACCTCAATTATTAGACAATTTTATATAATGTTGTGATATCTTTGAGAAGGAGAACATGGAATGAAATTCGTATGCTATACATGTTTGATGGGAAATTTAACTACGATGATATGTGAAATTATCTAGCACGTTACAAGTCTTAATAAACCACGTTTGAATATTCATGATCATGTATTGGGAAATTGTATAGTCTAACTCCTTGTGCACGGGGATTTAGACCTTTGTGGAGTGTATGAATGTATCGATTTAAGCCATTGGTGGCTACTAGCGAATATGCAATAAGGGACATTCGTCCTTGAGGTGTAACTCGTCTAGGATGGGTATGCAATATGGTCCCCGTAAGTCCTTGAGGTGTAACTCGACGGAGTAGGCAATAAAGGCAATTTCTTTATATGGTTTGAGGTTGTGATGTCTATATGGCATGGGAACTAAGACTGGGACTTGAATTGTAATCCATCAACATCAAGGTGACTCCACTCACGTGTTCTCGTCACCTAGATGGTAACGGGTGTCCCCCGTTTTAGAGAATTATCTCTTTTATTTTGTGACAGGTGTGGATCACTATAACTTGTGGAAAATTGGTAATGTGGGAATTAAGTGGAGCCGGTATCTTTACTTTTGGCATTGTTATAATTCTTTAATATTGCTTCAAATTTTTATATCCTACTAGACTTTTGGTCTAACACTTGAGTGTATGTTGTGGATTACAGGTCCAACCTAGCGGCGTCTAGATCGTCGTGTTGCCAACCATGCTTAGGAGCTTGAGAAGGTCGGGCTTTTTGGGAATTGAGATGAGAGACACTTTTGGAGACATAGTGAGACCCAGATTAATCAAATTAATTATAGTCTAGATTAATAGGTTGTTGTATGTTATGTCTCAATACTCCTTTATTTGTACATTGTCCAAACTACCCCATTGCATTAAGGGTTTTTAGTTGGCTTATATTTTGAAGTTTAAATTTACCCATTTTCCGGAATTTTTCCCTAATTTTAATGTTTAAATTTTAGGGTGTTACAAGTTGGTATCAGAGCTCTAGTTTAAGTGAACTAGGTGTGCTAGTGTGATGCCTAGACTTAAGCTGAGACCATTAGGTGATGGAATGTGAGGAAATTGGGTAGAAACACTAAGATGGGACGTTTCGGAGTCAACGGAAATTACATTATTGTGAATTATGAAAGTGGTAATGAGAATTCTTATGTCTAGTATGTTCATAATTCCAATTAGATACTTCTATTATGAATATATTGTTACGTGAGCATGCTTGGTTGCTATGATTATGAGGATCAATAATTGTTCTAGTACGTTTCTTTACGTATATCTCGTTGTCTATGTTCTTATCTTTATCCTCGGATGTGACAAAAAGACAGAAATGGTAAATACTCGGGGCAGAACTCACGAAGATAATGCCGTGAACGAATCCACGGTCGATCAACCAAACAACGACACGTCAGCTTTACCTCCTCCACTCCCCGTTTTGTTGGGCGGGAGAGTGGAACAGATTCCAAGAATAAATATTGCCTCTACCAACCCGGTCATAATGGAAGTGACCCCTCAATCTAAGATGATAGACATGATGCGGGCCATGAACGATACTATGGCTAAGCAACAAGAGTTGTTCATGAAACTTTTGGAAGATAGAGATGCACAACCGCGCCGTCATGAGACAATTGAAAAAAATATGGGTGGAGGATCCGGGGGAACCGGTGATGAAAACCGGACTGATGGGTTGGTTACTTTGGAAACAAGGCCGACGGGAAGGGTATGCTCCTATAAAACCTTCCTATGTTGTAAACTGCCGGAGTTTGCCGCTTCTGATAATCCAGTTGCCTGCATGAACTGGAGTCGGGAGATTGAACAGGCCTTTCGGGCTTGTGACTGTGAAGAGAATCAGAAAGTGAAGTTTGGTTCTCAAATGCTTTGGAGTTCGGATTTGACCTGGTGGAATGTCTACACTTCCACCATAGAGACTTCTGTTCTGACCAAGATGACTTGGGCTACTTTTAAGAAAAAGATCTTAGAAGAGTACTGCAACGAGCAAGAGATGGATTTGATCGAGGAGGAGTTCCGGTCAATCAAGAAGGGAAATTTGTCAATCAAAGAATACACCCGACTCTTTATGGAGAAACTGAACCTTGTAGGGCATGTGGCCCCAACTGAGAAGGAAACGATGAAGGCGTATTTGAAGGGATTACCTACCGATATGATGGAGATGGTTCGGAACTCCAAAGCGACTAATCTCCGGGAGACTATTGAAGAGGCCAAGGTTATGGAAAGGGTCTATGCTAGAGACAAAAAGGAGAAAGCAAAGGTTGGGGAGAAGAGAAAGTGGGAGAGCCCACAAAATTCGTTCAAGAGGTCGAGGTTCCAACCAAGTGGTAGAGGAGGGGAAAACCGTCGCGAGGCAAGGTGGTGTCCTAAGTGCAAGAGAAAGCACTTCAGGTCTTGCAATCCGGGTCAAGTTACTTGTTTCAAGTGCGGGAAGACAGGGCACACTAGTCCGAAGTGCCACATTAAAAGGACGGTTTGTTTTGAGTGCAAGGAGGTCGGGCACGTGAAGCGGGATTGTCCCAAGCTGAGGGGAGACTCTAGAGGGACCCGTTCGGGAAGTCAACCGAGGCGGGAGGCCATTCCCAATCCGCAAGGGAGGGCCTTCCAAATGACGAAGGAAGAAGCGAATGAAACCACCGACGTGGTGTCGGATACGTTCTTACTCAACTCTTTACCCGCTAGAGTATTGTTTGATTCGGGTGCAAATTGTTCGTTTGTTTCAAATGTGTTTTGCAAGTATTTGAATGTGCCTAGTAGTACACTACAAGATGCTTTAGTCATTGAGGTAGCAAATGGGGAAAAGGTAGTCTTGTGTGAAATCTTGGAAAAGTGTCGTCTCGAGATTAGTGGCGAAATTTTTGAAGTGGACCTACTCCTTTTGTCTATTGGGAGTTTTGACGTGGTGATTGGGATGGATTGGTTGGCCAAGCACAAAGCGTGGATTTTGTGCTCAAAGAAGATTATAAGGATACCTCTCTTAAGTGGAGACTTTGTCCTTGTGTATGGAGAAAAGCGTAAGGGCGAGGTGGCCATCGTCTCTTCTATCAAGGCGAGGAAGTGCTTAATGAAGAAGTATCCAACGTTTTTCGCCTATGTGGTGGACACTAATCTGAAGAAAAATAAAGTGGAAGATGTAAAAGTTGTCAAAGATAATCCGGACGTATTCCTCGATGATTTTCCGGGTTTGCCACCCGACCGTCAAGTGGAATTCAAGATAGATTTGGTTCTGGGAGCGGCACCGATAGCACGCGCACCTTACTGTCTCGCTCCGACAGAAATGCAAGAAATGATGACACAACTGCAAGAACTCCTAGAGAAGAGTTTTGTAAGGCCAAGCTCATCACCTTAGGGAGCCCCGGTGTTGTTTGTCAAAAAGAAAGATGGGTCGATGCGGATGTGTATCGACTATCGGGAGTTAAACAAGGTGACCGTGAATAACAAGTATCCACTTCCCCGAATAGATGACCTCTTTGATCAACTTCAAGGAGCCAGATGCTTCTCCAAGACTGACCTCCGATCCGGTTACCATCAAGAAAAAGTTAAGGAGGAATACGTTTCAAAGACATCATTTAGGACTCGGTATGGGCACTACGAGGTCCTAGTCATGCCTTTCAAATTAACGAACGCGCCGACAATTTTTATGGACTTGATGAATCGGGTATGCCGACCGTTTTTTGATAAGTCGGTTATCGTGTTCATCGGCGATATTTTGGTGTACTCCAAAGATGAAGAAGAGCATGAGCAACATCTTCGGGAAGTTTTAGAAGTGTTAAGGAAGGAGAAGTTGTACGCTAAATTCTCTATGTGTGAGTTATGGTTGCAGGAAGCGCAATTCTCGGGCATGTGGTGACTCGAGAAGGTGTAAACGTAGATCCCTCAAAGATTGAGGCAATGATGAATTGGGAGCCTCCGAAAAGACCTACGGAAATTAGAAGCTTTTTGGGGCTAGCCGGGTACTACCGTAGATTCATACAAGACTTCTCCAAGATTGCTTCGTCACTCACGGCTTTGACTCGAAAGAACGTAAAATTTGTGTGGACTAATGTGCAAGAGGAAGCATTTCGGACTTTACTACGAAAACTTTGTGAAGCTCCAATTTTGTCCTTACTCGAAGGAACCGAAGACTTCGTCATGTATAGTGATG
Organism: Saussurea involucrata; assembly: GCA_033807775.1. Lineage (NCBI taxonomy): Eukaryota > Viridiplantae > Streptophyta > Magnoliopsida > Asterales > Asteraceae > Saussurea > Saussurea involucrata. Next base: position 167,517,825 of record CM066320.1, read on the forward strand.
CATCCAAGATGGGTTTGGGTTGTGTTTTGATGCAAACGGGAAGGTGATAGCGTACGCATCGAGACAGTTGAAAGAGCACGAAAAGAATTACCCAACTCACGATCTTGAGTTGGCAGCAGTTGTATTTGCATTGAAGTTATGGTGACACTACTTGTATGGCACGAAATGCACACTCTACACCGACCATAAAAGTATGAAGTATGTCTTTGATCAAAAAGAGTTGAACATGCGACAACGAAGATGGCTAGAGTTGCTTAAGGACTATGAATGTGAGCTATTGTACCATCCGGGCAAGGCGAATGTAGTAGCGGACACCTTGAGTCGGAAGGAGTATAGCGGGAAAATGCAAACTTCGTTGGCAAGAATTGAAATCATCTCGAGCTTAATGGATATGATCAAAACCGCTCAATCCGAAGCACTACTTGAAGCGAACCTCAAGAATGAGTCGATGGTGAAGCACCATCTTCTATTGACCGAAGATGGTAGAGGACTAAAACTTTTCCAAGGGCGGATTTGGGTGCCTAAGATTGGAGGGTACCGAGAGTTACTTATGGAGGAAGCCTACAAGTCAAAGTACTCTATACATCCCGGGAGTACCAAGATGTATAGAGATTTGAAGTTGAATTACTGGTGGCCGATCATGAAACTTGACGTGGCCGGTGTTGTGGAGAAGTGCACCACATGTTCGCTAGTTAAAGTCGGGCATCAACGACCTTATGGTAGTTTGCAATCGCTCGAAATACCTGAATGAAAGTGGGATCACATTACAATGGACTTTGTAACGAAACTACCAAAGACGTTGAAAGGTCACGACACTATTTGGGTAATTGTGGATAGGATGACCAAGAGCGCTCACTTTTTGGCTATGCGGGAAACGCTACCATTAGACAAATTGGCGAGATTGTACATCAACGAAGTGGTCTCGAGGCATGGGGTGCCATTGTCGATTGTATCCGACCGGGATAGCCGTTTCACTTCTCACTTTTGGAACGCCTTCCAAAGAGAATTGGGAACTAAGGTGAAGTTGAGCACGACTTACCACCCTCAAACTGACGGAAAAAGCGAGCGAACAATCCAGACTTTGGAAGATATGCTGAGGTCGTGTGTAATCGACTTCGGGGGAAATTGGGATTCTCATATTCCATTGGTGGAATTTGCTTACAATAACAGTTATCATTCGAGTCTCGGTGTGGCGCCATTTGAGGTTTTGTACGGGCGGAAATGTAGAACACCCGTTTGTTGGCTTGAGGCGGGTGAAAAGCAGTTTGTCAGGCCCGAGCTTGTGCAAGAAAGGACCGACAATTTAAAGGGCATCCGAGAGCGGTTAAAAGCCGCTCAAGACCGTCAAAAGAGTTACGCCGATAAAAAGAGGCGACCAATGGAGTTCCAAGTGGGGGATCGTGTATTCTTGAAAGTTTCACCATGGAAAAGGATTATTAGGTTTGGAAAGCGTGGGAAGCTTAGTCCCCGTTTCCTTGGACCTTTTCCAATCGTCGAGCGTGTGGGACTTCAAGCCTACAAGTTGGAACTACCGCCTGAGATGAGTGAGATTCACCCTACGTTCCATGTTTTCTATTTACGGAAGTGTTTATCGGAAGAAAAAGACGTTATTCCTTTATCGGAAATCCGTGTTGACAATAACCGGTGTATAGAAGAGCCGAAATCTATTTTGGAAAGGGAAACGAGGAAACTTCGTCACAAAGAGGTAGCGAGGGTAAAAGTGCAATGGAAGCACCATCGAGGAGCAAATGTCACGTAGGAATCGGAAGAGGATATGAAGAGGCGGTACCCTCATCTTTTCATTTAGCGCCAAATTTCGAGGACGAAATTTTCTTCTAGGAGGGGAGGATTGTAACACCCCGAATTTCTTGTAAGCGTAATTGTTCCAAGATCGTTACTTAACGTTTTAAGTTCTCTTTACTCATGTCATTGTACGTATATATAATGGTATATTTATATGGGTGTGTGCATGTGCCGTTTCCATGCACACGTACTTTTCCGCATGCAAGGACCACACCGTTCATCTCTAATTAAAAGAATACTTTAGACGACAAAACGAGGTGTCGGGCAGCGGACAGGTGGTCAACCATGACCATGACCGCGACAATGCCCTAAGGCAAAGTCGCGAGAGTCATAGTCGAATAGCAGCAGCAGCTTATCGAAATCGAACAGTAAGCGGGGCAGGGGTCGCGACTATACCCGCGACAATGCCCGGGCAAAGTCGTGAGGGGCATAGTCGCGATCGGGCTTGTGTTCAGCAGCTACTTGAATCGATTTTGGGTTTAGGGCAGTAGCATTTTCTCTCTTTTTTGCAAAACCAATCGGCTCTCTCCCTCCTTGGACGATTTTCTTATCCTCTCCTCCCTTCTCTCTTCATTGATTTCTCCCAACCATAAACCTAGCTTGCATTAATGGTGGAACACCTACGCTATAATCTCTTGGGTTCTTGTCTTTAAAGGATCTCAAGCTTTGCTAGTTGAAGTCTCAAGTAAACTAGGGTTTCTCAAAACTCTAGGGTTTCTCTTTCAAGCCTCTAGGTAAGCTAATATAATCACATACTTCATCTTTAGAGGTAGTTTACTCTAAGTGTGTTGGTCTAACTATGGACTTTTGCTATAAATTAGGTTCTCTTCAAGATTTGGGGTTTTCTCTCTACAAACCCTAAAGGGTGAGGTTTCCTTACTTATGTTTATCTTTTACTTACTACACTAGACTTATATAAGTCTTGCTCGTATAAAAGACTTGGCATTCTAAATCTAGGGTTTTTCCCTAATTTTACTAATTAAGACATCTTGTGTGTTTTTGGTATAAATAAATTTATATAGATATATATATACATATATAAACGTATACTTTCATACGTATACACATATATATGCATACATATGAATACTTGCTTGTTATTTGATTTATGTTCCGATTTAAATGCACACATGTTGATATATATATATATATGCTTATATGTATGTAGAATTATATATATATATACATACATGTATATATATACATATATATATACATGTATATCTATAAATGTTCTAGTCATGTGTGTGAGACTCGGTTGTACGTTAGTGTGAGCGTGTTTGTAATCATACCTCAATTATTAGACAATTTTATATAATGTTGTGATATCTTTGAAAAGGAGAACATGGAATGAAATTCGTATGCTATACATGTTTGATGGAAAATTTAACTACGATGATATGTGAAATTATCTAGCACGTTACAAGTCTTAATAAACCACGTTTGAATATTCATGATCATGTATTGGGAAATTGTATAGTCTAACTCCTTGTGCATGGGGATTTAGACCTTTGTGGAGTGTATGAATGTATCGATTTAAGCCATTGGTGGCTACTAGCGAGTATGCAATAAGGGACATTCGTCCTTGAGGTGTAACTCGTCTAGGATGGGTATGCAATATGGTCCCCGTAAGTCCTTGAGGTGTAACTCGACGGAGTAGGCAATAAAGGCAATTTCTTTATATGGTTTGAGGTTGTGATGTCTATATGGCATGGGAACTAAGACCGGGACTTGAGTTGTAATCCATCAAAATCAAGGTGACTCCACTCACGTGTTCTCGTCACCTAGATGGTAACGGGTCTCCCCCGTTTTAGAGAATTATCTCTTTTATTTTGTGACAGGTGTGGATCACTATAACTTGTGGAAAATTGGTAATGTGGGAATTAAGTGGAGTCGATATCTTTACTTTTGGCATTGTTATAATTCTTTAATATTGCTTCAAATTTTTATATCCTACTAGACTTTTGGTCTAACACTTGAGTGTATGTTGTGGATTACAGGTCCCACCTAGCGGCGTCTAGATCGTCGTGTTGCCGATCATGCTTAAGAGCTTGGGAAGGTCGGGCTTTTTGGGAATTGAGATGAGAGACACTTTTGGAGACATAGTGACACCCGGATTAATCTAATTAATTATAGTATAGATTAATAGGTTGTTGTATGTTATGTCTCAATACTCCTTTATTTGTACATTGTCCAAACTACCCCATTTCATTAAGGGTTTTTAGTTGGCTTATATTTTGAAGTTTAAATTTACCCATTTTCCGGAATTTTTTCCTAAATTTAATGTTTAAATTTTAGGGTGTTACACTATTACTCATTTTCACATACTCATTTGATTAATGATTATTCCATCCGCGTGAATATTATTATTTTTGTTAGAATATTGTAGATTTCTTTTTGATTTTAAGATTGATAGTTTTTAAAAAGTTTTTGTTTCAAATATAAAAGTTCAAAATGGAGATGAAAACCATTAACATCAGGTTACATGCATGAATGTGAAAGTTTGCAAGAGTTGACCATTTGTACAATCTTAAGGGTATTGGATGAGGATTCACACTTGGACTCACCATGTGTTTGATAGGAACCTCATTTCATCTCCTTAACCCTTGAATATAGTATCACTCTATCGTTTACCTCATAGTGGCATCGTTCGAAACCTCATACGAGCGACCGAAATCGGACCAAACAGCCCCTGCTCCCTCTTCAACGAGAATGTCCGGCGACCTTGTCGTGGCACTCTCGCATGTGGCAATATCGCGGGAGGGTGATGGGCCACGGTACAGCCAGGGAGACTATGCCTCACGACTGTGTCGGGGCATTGTCTGGTGGCACAATCGTTGCTCGGGCGAGACGCGTGGTACGTGCAGGGCGAGAATGCCCGACGAGTTTTCCGTAGCATTCTCGCAGTGGCATTGTCGCCGACGGGTCGCGTGTTGCTGCTGAGTTTTACCCTTTTAGCAGCTTGCAACCCTCATTTCTCTCCAAAATCTCTTGAGTTCGGTTCTCTCTCTAAAGTGGCGATTTTTACACCCTCTCTTCCATCTTCTCACCTCATTCAATGTAAGAGATCCACAATAAATATTAGTTGTTGCAACTTTGTGAACTTTCCATCAATTCTTGGGAGCTACCATCTTCTCTCAAGACTTCAAGTCAAGCAGACACCAAAGTTAGGGGTTTTCACACTTTTAGAGTTCTCTCATACAAACCCTCAAAGTAAGTCTCATTTACCTTGTTAATCTCACCTCCTTTTTTATTTTAAGAACATCTTCTTGAGGAGTTTTGCTACTTGAATCTAGGGTTTCTCATTTCCAAGGGAAATCACCATCTCCTCTTCAAGATCCAAGTATTCCTTCTTTTCTAGGGTTTCCTTGCAAAATCCACAAGGTTTGTCCTCTTACAACCTTAACCCCATTTAAATGTGTTAACTACTTGTTTACCTAAATAATGAGAAGTTGGGTTTGACCTAAAATAGAGAAGTATGAGTCTTAATCAATTTTTGATGATCATAAATGCAACTTGTATTTTATGAGTTAGGTTGGTTAATGCTTGTGTATTTTTTTGACTAAATAAAAGGTGGAAGAATCCATATTATATGAGGAGGAAATTAACATAATAAACGACGTGTACTTGTTGTTTTCTTGCGTATTATTTTGGGTGTGTGATGAAGTAATGTCATGGTACTACTTATATTCCTTTCTAAAGTTACATATGTGCATAATTGGAAATATTTGTGTTTATCTCCTTGCGTACGAGCATTTAGACCGTATGGTTTATGTGTTCGTAATTGTTGATCATCATGGGCTACTAGCGAGTAGGGAATAAAGGACATTGACGTCCTTGAGATGTAACTCGTCTAGATTGGGTAGGCAATATGGTCCCGTAAGTTCGTGAGGTGTAACTCGACGGAGTAGGCAATAAATGCATGTAATGGTTTGAGGTTGTGATGTCTTGATGACATGTGAACTAAAACCGGGACTTGAGGTGTAACCCAATAACATCATGGTGACCCCACTCACATGTTCTCGTCACCCCCGATGGAAGCGGGTCTCCCTCGTATTTCAAAGAGATACCTCTTATGTATTATGTTCAGGTGTGGACTAATCATGGAAAATGTTGAGACCTGGTAAATTGGTATCAATCGGAGACGGTAACCTATGTTCTTACGATATTGTTACTATAATAGTAAATTGTGATTTTCATGAGATCTCACTAGACTCTCAGTCTAACACTTTTTGTCGTATGTATGTGGATTTCAGGTCCACTAGCGGTGCGTCTAAGACGCGTTGATTTGGCCGACCGTGCGTTTAGGAGCACACGTGGAGTCGAGCTTTTGGGGATTTTTGTGAAGATAGTCTTTTGGAGATGTAGCAACACCTATGTTAATCTAGCTTAAATCATTTCTAGATTAAGTAGGTTGTTGTGTTTTTATATCTCATAATTTGATACTTTGGAATTTTACAAACTATCCCAAACTTTATGGGTTTTAGTTGGCATACTTTAGAAGCTTTATTTTACTCATTTTTCGGAATTTCTCCTATTATTTTTGTCTAAATTTTAGGGTCTTACATGAAATTAGTCAAAGTCATGAAGATAGACATGGGCGAATTAGAATGAAGATTGTGAGATGGATTCTTGACAAATTTTGGTTGTATAATGAAGATATGATTACCTTTCTATCTTTCAGTTCTTCATCATATCCACCATCCTAGTATGTTCAATCCTTCCAAATCCCCACTTCAAAACTTGTTAAATGATTTTGAATCATTTTCTAATTTCTATGTTACCTTTTGATCTTGTTTTAGGTTAACAATACTTGCTATTCGATTAAAAATCTTTATGATCAAACTTATTGACGAAATCCACGATGTAAGAAAATCTACCTTAAATATTATCTGAATTCACGACCCCCTCCACCGCCGACCGCCCTCAGACCACCCACCACCGTGGCTTTTGACTTCTTCTCTCTTTGAGACTATTTCAAGTTTTTTTTTTCAAACCCTAACTTTGCCATGCTACCCTAAATTTGCTATTAGTTGATTACCCTAAATTTGATATTGGCCTACATGTTTATTGAATAGTGATTGGTCTTCATATTTGCCATTTTCCCTAAATCTACTATTAGTTTATTTCATTATTTGTCATTTTGTCCTATTTTCCAATAAGTTTATTTTGCCCTAATTTATTTCATTGTTGCCCTAAATTACTTGATTAGTTGGTTTATTTGTTTAATTGATCATTGTTTGCTCTAGATTATTAGTTGATTACCCTAAATTTGATTTTAGTTTTTGCCCTAAATTTGACAATATTCCTTAGCCCTAAATTTGATTTTATTGATTTGTTTCCATGATTTATTTCTTTGTTTTGAGTTTTTATATTAGTCTTTACCAAAAAAAAAAAACCAAAATTTACTTTTGAAATCCCCCAAAAAATCGAATAAATCTCTTTAAATCAATTATAAAAAAAAACCCTAAAAAATCTCTGAAATCAACACAAAGAAACCAAAAAAAACCTATCGAATCAACACAAAAACATAAAAAAATCCCTTGAAATCAATCAAAAAACTAAAAAAAAAACTACCGAAATTAACCCAAAACTTAAAAAGCCCCCCAAAGAGGGAATTCGGCTAAAAAAACATCGACAACATATTTCTTAAGCTTTTCGTTTGTACAACCGTTCACCTAAAATCTTGGATCCACCACTGCCTGTGATATAAGGTATAGCTTGATATATATACAGACATCATAACTTATCAAATAGTCTCTGGTGGTGTAGAGGTAGACAACGTCAACAGTGGTGAAGTGGTTGTGGGTGTCTCACTTAGAAGGGTCACCACTAGAACGAAAAGGGGAGGGAAGGGTCACCAGGACTCAAAGGAGTCACTTCTAAACGAAAAACTTTTACCTACAAACTTTTACCTGAAAAATTTGTCGCTAACGAGTGATTCGTCACAAAACCGTCACAAAAGTTGTTGGGTAAATTTTTGGTGGGCAATGAAAATCAGTGACAGATTACCCAGGGATTCTCAGGTATTTTCTAAAAAAACTTCGGATTCTACTGAACCATTGATATTTTCTGGATGATCCTTAGGTAATAACCGACGTAAATTTTGTTCGGTGAACTTTGTGGGTAAAAGTCATTTATTTTGTAGTGAGTGGGGGGATATAATATATATTTAACTTATAACTAAATATAAACTAAATAATTATACGTTAACTAAAAGCATTAGAGCAAGAGACCATTTATAAAGCAAAATACAAACCATAATAACCAAAAAATTATACTTGTTTAAGTTTAGGAAAATTGTTTGTAGTTACGTGTAAACTACAAAGACCAAAGTTGTAGTTTACTCATTATTTTATGTCTTGTAAGTATTGACATTGAAATGATACGTTGACATAACAAGTCAAATGATATATATTTTAATTAAAGTCAATAGAAGTCAACTTCATGATATTTCTATGGTTCTAAGGTCCAAAAAATAAAATTCAACCATAATTTCAATATAACTTCATTCCACATTTCAACATTCACATTAATTTGAATTAGTCAACAAACCAAAACTACTTTTCAACTTTCTCAATTACGCATTTAAATACATTCATCGAGATTTTATTTGCTAGAATTATATTAATTGTAATGTTTTTATATAATTTGAATTAAAGTAACTAACATAAATCATGAATTTATAACACAAATGGGAAAAAAAACAAATTGTCAATGGAAATTCTTTTCATTTTTCATTGAAATATATTTTGGCTATGTTTGACAAACTAGCTGATAAGCTAGCTGTTGACTGATAAACTAGCTGTTGACTAATAAGTTAGCTGATGAAGAAGTCACTTTTGACAAAACTAGCTTATAAACATGTAAAATGACCAAAAAGGGCATCTGCAATAAATTATCAATTACACTATTTAATTATATAGTTAAAACAAATTTATAGCAATATAATACAACCAATTTAGTAAAAAAATTAAATAACAAAACATGTTAATTAAAAGAATTTAAAATTTATTACTCTATATATACTATAAATTTTGAATTTGTTAAAAAAAGTTTTAGAAAAAAATATATTTATGGAAAAAATAATCAAATAATACTTGGAAAGATAAATAGTAATTGATAATTAAAATATATTGATTGATATTAAAAAATAAATAAAAATATTAATATGATTAACAATAACTCTAAATAAATAAAAATTAATATTAATGTATAATTAAAATTTAATTTAATAATTTTTAGTTCATATTAATTAATATTTATTAATTAATAATAATTAAATTTAGAAAATTATTATTTATTTTTAATAATAGTTAATAAATAATAATTGATATTAATAAGGGTAATATTGGAATATTCACAAAAAGCTACTGAAAAGCTAGTCTAAGTAGTGTTTTGAAAAGCTAGCTCATTGTCATCCAAATATGTACTTAAGAAAAGAGTAAATTACACTTTTGGTCCCTGTGGTTGTCACACACTATCAAGTATAGTCCCTATTTTAAACTAATTACAACATTGGTCATTGTAGTTGCTGTTCTTTTTCAATGTTGGTCCTTATTAAAGTATACCCCATTATTCCTCATTAAATAATAACTCCATCCAAGGACAAAATTGTCCAATCCCTTTTATTTTTTTAAAACCCTTCCACCCCAATTGATAACTCATTGTCAGATTACCTTTTCACCCAATTAATTAATACAAGTATACCCCATTATTCCTCATTAAATGATAATTCTTTCTTCTTTCTTCTCTCTCATGGATCACCGTCTCCAATTCCCCATCCCTTATACAAATCCCTCTTCCTCTCCAGTGAACTCTTCAATCGTCTTCGACAAATCTGAACCAAGCAAAATTGTAAAACAAATCAACAACTAATATCAAAAACCCAAATCCCTAATTTCCAAATCAAAAACCCTAAATCCAAAATTAAATTCATATCCAAGTTTGAACCCTTCCCAAAAAATAACTCATATCCAAGAGTAAAAACTCAATTCGAAAATCTAAACTTGAAAAAGGGGAGTGTATGATTACGGTGGTTGCAGGTCTACACATATGGAGGTGTTCTAAGGAGATGGATCTCAGAACTATTTGTGGCTCGAGAAAAAGAGTTACGACTGGCTTTCTTCCACATTGGACTCCACCGGCACAATGCAACCCTTCACAGTGGTCTCTCATTGTAACCATCATCAACCCAGATGTGACGCCCCACCTTCAAACCCAAACCCAAATTTGCAGTTGGAGTGCATTTCTCATGTGCATCCTCTAAACACTACTTCCATATATCAAATGCAATCCTTGAACTGTTGGAATATGCTCAAGTCATAATAGATAATTATATGGCTAGATACACGTGGGCCTATAGGGTCACACACAATACACTGAGATACCATTTGATATAATGTAAATATTGTATTTACATTATATAAATAACCTAAGTAACGTGGGGTAATTAGATGGGCACAAATCATTAAGTTTGGCTTAATGGGTTTGTATTGGATTTAAGTTAATAGCAAGCCTATTACGTTTAATTAAATCTTAGGCCCATAAAGATTTAGAAGGGAGAACCTTTAAGAAGCCCAAGGAAGCTTTAGGGTTCATTAATATATAGAGATGTTAATGACCTAATTAAGTTAAAACTTAATACTCCTTCTTCTCTCCCAAAAATCGGCGCCCCTCCCCTAGGCCTCTCTAGGGTTTTTCCGCTTTGATCTTCTAGCTTGTTTCTTGTCTAATCGAAGCTATAAGATCCGTTACTAAGGAGGACTAGCATCCGGTGGTGATCAATGAGGTGTAGTGTGGACTACTCTAGAGGTATTCTCCATTGAATACTTGGTTTCAAAAGAGCACACAAGTGGATCCGGATTAGTGTACAAATCACGCTACAAAGGTATATCGTTATTTGTATTCTTCGTTTAACCATATTGGCAATACGTTGATCCTGTTTGGTGATTGTTCCGCTGCGTTCTTATATATGTTTATATTTGTGTTTCTTTACTTAATCACCAACAGTGGTATCAGAGCCATCGTATGTGCCATATGATTAACATGTATATGTAAAAGTGGCTAAAACTAAAGTTTTTTTTTCTGAAAATTTCAACCATCGTTGGGGTCTTGAATAATGTATTTTAAGATCCTATAGCCACAAGTTACATATACTTATCGTAGATTAATTATTGTAGTTTTTCTTCGTTTTCGTTGGCTTGTTTTATTTCTTATTGTAAGAGTTTTAGATCCATGGTAAAACATGCATTTTTACCATGGACCAAGCCAACACTCTTAATGATATTGTATTATTATGTTGATGTGCAAAACCGATGAAAACCTTGACCGTTTGTGTGCCTTGTTTCATTATTTGTCTGAGTTTTTTGGTTGTAATAGTTTAGGCAATTATTTTTACTTTGTTTAGTAGTAGATAAATGTATTTTATCAAAAATTGTAACCATTGCTCGGAATCGAATGACGACAAAGTTAAAGACGAGAAGACATTTTCCGAGCTGCTTGACAGCCGGCACGAAAAATGGATTTCCCGGAGTTTGGCACATCGGATTGTGCTGATTCTTCTTGATGAAGTTCCATAAGACGTAGGGGCACAACTTTGCAGAAGGATGTTTCGATTGGGGAAGACTCCTTCCATGACGTTTCGGGCCCCGAAGCTGCTGCGTTTTTTCGGACAGATTTGTGTTCGAATGTTCTTGTGGGTTCTACTTGCTCTTGATGGTCTTGGAGCAAGTAGGAGCCCATAAAGGGTTTATGTTGGCCCGTCCTTAGTTGCCCTCTTGGTCCGTGTGATGGCTCACGGGATCAAGCATAGGTTTTTCATCGGTTGAGGTTTTGCACATTTTGGTTATGTGTTTTAATTTTTCTTGTATGTTGCATTGTTATAACTTGCAAATGGGTCTTTCAAACCAAAATTAAACACATACCACTTTTGAAACTAAATCCTTAGATTTAGTTAATATAAGTTTAAATTGGATTTGAAACTTAAAACTATTGTTTTATATAAATAACGCTTAAAAGGGTTTTATCGGTTATTTAATTTATGTAATGTCCAAGCTAATTGATATCTCATGTAGGTAATATATTAGTCTCTAAATGGACATCTCGACACACATGAAATAAAACAAATTAGACTATAAGTTAAGAAATGTTTTAACTTATGTTACGAATGAAGAATGCATGCTTCTTTCGTACTTTTTTTTTGACACGCTTTATCAAAATACTATACTCGTCACAATTTTAAGTCATGCCGTCCAATCGGCTTGAAATCCCTCGCCATTATTTTTTGCCTATGCGTGAGACCTAGGTTGAATTGTAATCCCGAGGTGATTATTGTCTATGCGTGAGACCTAGATCTATTTTCACATGATTTCAAATTGGATGACTTAATCGAGTTAAGCAGGTAAGACCTTAACCCGAGGCAAGGATGGGACTAAACATGCCAGCTTGACACTAGTTGCTCGGCCACTAGATGCCATGGGTCCCATAAGGATCTAAGAATTGCACTTGTAATGCAATTGGTAATCGTCACCTACCTATTGAATCTATCATTGCTAGCAGATCAACTGATGTGATGATAGAACCTCAATGAGGATCTTAGCCTTTTTCGTACAAAATTAATTGTTTTAAAAGTAAAACTTGGGTAGTTAATTTAAAAAGGATTAATTATTGAAATTACTAATCTTGAACTTTGTATGTTTGTAGATGTCAACAACAAATCAAACCCTAGCCAACTCAACTATCAGGTCAGTTCTTGAAAAAGAGAAACTGACAGGAATCAACTTTATCGACTGGTATCGAAATCTGAGGATCGTCCTCAGAGCTGAAAATAAGTTGATCCATCTGGAAGAGGCCTTACCTGAGGCACCTCCTGCCACTGCTTCTGCTGCAGTTCGCGCAGCCTACACCCGTAGGTTTAACGAACAACAAGAAGTAGCTGCTCTCATGCTGGTGAGCATGACCCCCGAGATCCAAAAGAACTTGGAGGAACTCACAGCTTTTGAGATGCTACGAGAGTTGAAAACTATGTTTCAACAACAGGCAGAACAGGAACTGTTTGAAACAGTCAAAGCATTCCACGCTTGTAAACAGGAGGATGGCCAGTCGGTTAGCTCTTACGTCTTGAAGATGAAAGGCTATCTTGACCGTATGGAGCGTCTTGGTTACCCCATGCCACAAGTTCTTGGAGTGAGCTTGATTCTTACCTCACTATCCAAGGACTATGACCAGTTTGTTATGAACTATAACATGCATAGCATGGGGAAGACTATCTCTGAACTACATGTTATGCTAAAGCTTGCAGAGCAGGGGATGCCCAAGAAAGCTCCTGCTGTTCTAGCAATCAGGGAAGGAAAATCCAGAAATCCAAACCGCAAGCACTGGGCAAGGGTCGTGGCAAGGGTAAACATGTTTATAAACCCAAACCTAAGATCCCCCCACCTGCTAAGAAGAAGCACCCTGCAAAGGACGCCACCTGCCATCACTGTGGAGTGATAGGCCACTGGAAGAGGAATTGTCCTGCTTACCTGGCCGAGTTGAAGAAGAACAAAGCTACCCCGGCTAGCATATCAGGTATCTTCACTATAGAACTCTATGCTTTTCCTAGTAAATCCTGGGTCTATGACACCGGTTGTGGAACTCACATTTGTAATAATGTGCAAGGACTAAGGGCAAGTAGAAAGCTAAACGACGGAGCTTTGGACCTGTACGTAGGCAATGGAATGCGTGCAGCTGTTAAAGCTATAGGGAGCTTTGATCTTATCCTCCCTAATGGATTGATTATTGTTTTAGACAATTGTCATTATGCACCTACTATTACTAGGGGTATTGTTTCGCTTTCTCGTTTGAAGAAAAATGGTTTTATCCATGTTTTTACGGATTATGGTATTTCGGTTTCTAAGGATAATATATTTTATTTTAATGCTATTCCTCGAGATGATATTTTTGAAATTGACATGCATAATCTTGTTTCAAACGATAGTTCTATATACACATGTAGCACTAAGAAATCCAAACGGAATTTGGATTCAACTTACCTATGGCACTGCCGTCTTTGCCACATAAGCAAGAAGCGCATTATGAAGCTGCAACACGATGGGCTTCTAAAGTCAACCGACGATGAGTCGTTTGATAAATGCCTCTCTTGCATATCTGGGAAAATGACAAGAAAACCTTTCTCCTATATAGGTGAAAGAGCCAAAGATCTACTTGGACTCATACATACTGATGTATGTGGTCCATTTAGAACTGTGTCTAGGGAAGGTGCTAACTACTTCATCACTTTCATTGATGATTTCAGTCGCTATGGTTATGTGTACTTGATTAAACATAAACATGAAGCCTTTGAAACGTTCAAAGCCTTTCAAAGTGAAGTAGAAAATCAACTCGGCAACACTATTAAAGCTCTCCGATCTGATCGAGGAGGAGAGTACATGAGTCAAGAGTTTTTAGACCATCTGACTAAGTGTGGGATTATCTCACATTTCACTCCTCCACACACTCCACAACATAATGGTGTATCTGAAAGGAGAAATCGAACTTTGCTAGACATGGTTTGATCCATGATGAGTTTAACTACTTTGCCAGTGTCCTTTTGGGGTTGTGCTCTAGAGTCTGCTGCTCGCATACTCAATATGGTTCCGACCAAGAAGGTTGATAAGACACTATATGAAATATGGCACGGGAAAGTCCCTAATCTGTCTTACTTGAAGGTCTGGGGTTGTGAGGCTCTCGTGAAACGAGACACACCGAACAAACTTGAGCCTAGATCTATCAAGTGTATCTTCGTAGGGTACCCAAAGAAAACGATGGGTTACTATTTCTACTACCCACCCGAAAACAAAATATTTGTTGCTCGGTATGCTGAGTTTCTTGAGAACAGTCTCATTTTACAAGAAGTAAGTGGGAGCACAGTAAAACTTGACGAGATTCAAAGCGAAGATGCGCAACCTCCTGGTGACACTAGCGAACATCACGCTGAGGCTGAACATGCAGATGTTGAACCACAGAATGATGTAATTCCCATTCGTAGATCCGCAAGGACACCTCAAGCACCTAAACGATATAGTTATTATATCGATGCTGAGGAGCAGAATTTGGGGGATCATGGTGAACCCTTTAACTATCAAGCTGCATTGTTGGATCTAGAATCCGATAAATGGCTTGAAGCTATGAATGCTGAAATGCAATCCATGAAAGACAATCAAGTCTGGAACTTGGTTGATCTTCCTCCGAACAGCAAGACTGTCGGAAGCAAGTGGATCTTCAAGAAGAAGACCGACATGGATGGCAATGTACACACCTATAAAGCTCGTCTAATAGAAAAAGGTTACACTCAAACCTACGGGGTTGACTATGAAGAAACCTTCTCGCATGTTGCTGACATTAAAGCTATTAGGATTCTTATAGCCATAGCAGCGTACCATGACTATGAGATTTGGCAAATGGATGTCAAAACTGCTTTCTTGAACGGTCACCTTGATGAAGATGTTTACATGGTGCAACCTAAGGGTTTTGTGAATCCGAAACATCCCGAGAAAGTATGCAAGCTTCAAAGATCCATTTATGGACTGAAGCAAGCATCCAGCAGTTGGAATAAAAGGTTCGATGAGGAAATCAAAACGTATGGTTTCACTCAAAACCTTGATGAGCCATGTGTGTATATGAGAGCTAGTGGGAGCATCGTCGTTTTTCTAATCTTATATGTTGATGACATATTGCTCATGGGGAACAACATTCCAATGCTACAAGATGTCAAATCCTGGCTTGGAAAGTGTTTTGCCATGAAAGATTTAGGTGAAGCGGCGTACATCCTAGGAATCAAGATCTATCGGGATAGATCGAAGCGGATAATTGGTTTAAGTCAAAGTGCGTACATTGACAAAATTCTAAAATGGTTTAGAATGGATGCTTCCAAACGTGGAAGTCTTCCAATGCAACACAATGTAAACTTGAGTAAGACTCAGGGACCCTCCACACCTGATGAGGTGAAGCGGATGAAGGGAATCCCCTATGCTTCGGCTGTGGGATCCATCACGTATGCAGTGAGGTGTACTAGACCTGATGTAGAGTTCTCTCAGAACCTTACGAGTAGATACCAACAGAATCTAGGAGAGACTCACTGGACTGCTGTTAAGAACATACTGAAGTATCTTCGAAATACTAGAGATATGTTCCTTGTTTATGGTGGTGATGTAGAAAGAGAGCTCAGTGTTACTTGCTACACTGATGCTGGTTTCGAAACAGATCAAGATGACACTCGATCTCAGACTAGATACGTTTTCGTCATGAACGGAGGCGCTGTTGACTGGAAGAGTGCTAAGCAAAGCACTATTGCGATGTCTTCTACAGAAGCTGAATACATAGCTGCTTCTGAAGCTGCAATGGAGGCTGTTTGGATACGGAAATTCATTTCTGGGCTTGGAGTTGTCCCCAGTAATGAAAGACCCATGGATATGTACTGCGATAATTCTGGTGCCATTATCATAGCCAACGAACCTGGAGTTCAAAAGGGTGCCAGACACTTCCGCAGGAAGACTCACTACATTCGAGAGGCTATCGAGATGAGTGATATTCGTCTTCACAAAGTTCACACAGATGACAACTTAGCTGATCCCTTTACGAAACCAATGTCTTGTACCAAAGATATCAAGCATGCTAGGAACATTGGACTTCGACCAGCTAGTAGTCTCATGTAGATCTTTTTTAGTAATTGAATAATTGGAACGTTGAACAGTTTTTATTTTCACAATGAATTGATGTACTTGGTATGATCGTTTTCGTTTATATCAATTGTGTTCTATATTTGCATGTTTAATCCATGAATGAATTATTTGTTCTAAATTGTCCATTGTCAGTTGATGATACGGGAGTATCATCGAGTTAAGGCAAATGTGAGCGTTTTGGTGATATTCATTGGTGAATGAATATTAATGATGATGCCACCAAACTCACATGTTGTTCATTGGTGATGAACATTGGACTGACCCAACCTAAGAGAGTTCACTGCATGGATCGGCGTCACCAGTGAATCTCGCAAATGGTTATGTCACTCGTCCTTAGACTTGAGATGCAAGCAGGTTTTGTATGGGTGGAATGTCGGTCTTTGATATGGTTAAACGATGTCCTGAATAAGGCTGTTATAAAAATCATCTTCAGGAGTGATGTGAAGCACATGACAGGCACGTGCAGTCAAAAATAGGAATTGTTCCTCTACAGGTAATGGAGTTGGATACTACTGGGCCCCTCGATGAATTGAATAGATGTTTGTACGGCCGTACCCAAATGTAATTAAGATGATGCTTGATTAATTTGGTAATCTAATTCAACAAACAGATCGAGAAACAGAATCTTTGAACAATTAGAATGACATACGATCCATGTCTAGTATTCAACAAGGTATCTGTAACAAAGGGATGACTGATTTAATAAACCATTTAAAATGAGACGTTTAAGAAACTAGCCTCATGTGTCTCTAGGGGCATTGGCGTGTTGCTAGACGCTAACCTTTGCTTGTATGATTACTTGTCATTATGACGTGCACAAGTGGGAGCTGTTGGAATATGCTCATGTCATAATAGATAATTATATGGCTAGATACACGTGGGCCTATAGGGTCACACACAATACACTGAGATACCATTTGATATAATGTAAATATTGTATTTACATTATATAAATAACCTAAGTAACGTGGGGTAATTAGATGGGCACAAATCATTAAGTTTGGCTTAATGGGTTTGTATTGGATTTAAGTTAATAGCAAGCCTATTACGTTTAATTAAATCTTAGGCCCATAAAGATTTAGAAGGGAGAACCTTTAAGAAGCCCAAGGAAGCTTTAGGGTTCATTAATATATAGAGATGTTAATGACCTAATTAAGTTAAAACTTAATACTCCTTCTTCTCTCCCAAAAATCGGCGCCCCTCCCCTAGGCCTCTCTAGGGTTTTTCCGCTTTGATCTTCTAGCTTGTTTCTTGTCTAATCGAAGCTATAAGATCCGTTACTAAGGAGGACTAGCATCTGGTGGTGATCAATGAGGTGTAGTGTGGACTACTCTAGAGGTATTCTCCATTGAATACTTGGTTTCAAAAGAGCACACAAGTGGATCCGGATTAGTGTACAAATCACGCTACAAAGGTATATCGTTATTTGTATTCTTCGTTTAACCATATGGGCAATACGTTGATCCTGTTTGGTGATTATTCCGCTGCGTTCTTATATATGTTTATATTTGTGTTTCTTTACTTAATCATTGTGGTTGCTGTTCTTTTTCAATGTTGTTCCTTATTAAAGTATACCCCATTATTCCTCATTAAATAATAACTCCATCCAAGGACAAAATTGTCCAATCCCTTTTATTTTTTAAAAACCCTTCCACCCCAATTGATAACCCATTGTCATATTACCTTTTCACCCAATTAATTAATACAAGTATACCCCATTATTCCTCATTAAATGATAATTCTTTCTTCTTTCTTCTCTCTCATGGATCACCGTCTCCAACTCCCCATCCCTTATACAAATCCCTCTTCCTCTCCAGTGAACTCTTCGATCGTCTTCGACAAATCTGAACCAAGCAAAATTCTAAAACAAATCAACAACTAATATCAAAAACCCAAATCCCAAATTTCCAAATCAAAAACCCTAAATCCAAAATTAAACTCATATCCAAGTTTGAACCCTTCCCAAAAAATAACTCATATCCAAGATTAAAAACTCAATTCGAAAATCTAAACTTGAAAAAGGGGAGTGTATGATTACGGTGGTTGCAGGTCTACACATATGGAGGTGTTCTAAGGAGATGGATCTCAGAACTATTTGTGGCTCGAGAAAAAGAGTTACGACTGGCTTTCTTCCACATTGGACTCCACCGGCACAATGCAATCCTTCACAGTGGTCTCTCATTGTAACCATCATTAACCCAGATGTGACGCCCCACCTTCAAACCCAAACCCAAATTTGCAGTTGGAGTGCATCCTCTAAACACCACTTCCATATATCAAATGCAATCCTTGAACACTAAAAGAAAATCAGGGTTGTAGAAGATGGAGAAAGGGGAGAGACGAAGAGGAATGTAGGAGTAGGATAAGGGGGATAGTTGAGCTGTGGAGAGAGATATATATGATAGAAGAAGGTCGAGATCCCCGGTGAAGGATGTTACCGGTGAGGGTAGGGGGAGTTTTGACCCTGTGTGTTTTTATATACATTCTTTAATTTTTTTAAAGGAAATTGAAATACAAATCAAAAGGACAAAAATACACTTGAATAAACAAACCTATTTAACAGACGTTAGTGTGAGGGACCAACATTGAAAAAGAATAGCAACCACAATGACCAATATTGTAATTAGTTTGAACTAGGGACTACACTTGATAGTGAGTGACAACCACAGGGACCAAAAGTGTAATTTACTCTAGAAAAAAATCTAGCTTATAAGCTAATTTTTTTTTGCCAAACAATGCCTTTATATAACTTGAATCTTAAATATTTTGTATATCACATCTCTCACATTTGGTGAGCTGGGGATCCTTAACCTGTAGGAAGGTTGGGTTCCACCGATAATCAAGATACTGTTGACTAAGCTTATGCCTCGTGTAAAATAAATGTCTAAAAGATAACATTCTAATGGCATCTTCGATATTTAAATCATGAACCTATATTTCATTGTCACACAATAGGGGTGTACGCAGGTTAGGTTGGGTTGGGTGGTTTTTGGCATTTTTACAACCCAACCCAATTATGACGGTTTAAAAAATCTCAACCGAACCCAACCTAAAAGTATAACCCAACCCAACCCAACCCTTGCGGGTTAGAGCGGGTTGAGTTGGGTTGACGGGTTAGAAATATACACAAAGTTCACGATTAAAATACGACAAATAAAACTAAAATTATACCCAACAAAGTAATTGGTAGTAAAAAAGATAAACAATTCTTTTACTATGATAATCATAGTCTTTTCCACAATAATTACAAACACATCTAGAGTCATTTTTTAAAATGATCCCAAGAGTAATCGAATTAAATTGGGAATGGGGAGTTGGGGATGACGGACGAGGGAGCAAATGAGCAACAAGTGTGTAAAATTTCCTTGACCTACGTTGATTGAGTTTGAGCTTTGGGCTTAAAAGTTAAATTGAACTAATAATACATGCGGTTAATTTTTGGACTGTAAAATGTATATTAGCGTAAAACTGTATATATATATACATGTAGAGAGAGAGAGAGAGAGATGTGAGTTCAAATGAGAACGCTAACTATTTAAGAAAACACGAGAACGGCCGCCCATTTACAAAATCATACATGATTCACGTACAAAATCATATATGATTCACGCTACTTGCCCCGCGACTTTTAAGTCGCGGCCAAAGTCGTCCGCGTCCAGTTTTTTGCTGTTAGTGTAAAATCACATATGAGTTTATACATGGGCGGTCGTTCTCGTGTTTCTTAAATAGTTAGCGTACTCGTTTGAACCTTCATATATATATATATGCACTTAATTTTTGGGATATAATTTATAATGATGCAAATACAATATATATACATAATTTTATTAAAATAATAAATATTAGCGGCGGGTTGGCGGTTTGGGTTGTGTTAAGTTTTCTAACCCAATTTCAACCCTTATAATTTGCGGTTTGGCAGTTTGACGGTTTGACGGTTCGACGGGTTGGGTTTAATTGGGTTGTTAGCGGGTTGGGTTGGTCGGGTTTCGTGGGTTGACGGTTTTTTGTACACCCCTACGCACATAAGCATTTCTCGTTGTAAGTTGTGCATTCTCACTTCGCATGAATATGATCATGACTGAATATTGTTTCACGATTGTCAAAGAAAGAAATCGCTACTCGGCATGTAAACGAGGCGGGTATGGGCGGGTTTTACAACCCTCGACTTCGATCCCCGGTGGGTACGTGATTTAATATCCCATCCACGGTAAAATTTATGGTCAAACCCATGTTCCGTGTTCGCGGTGAAACCCGGTCCCTCCTATTATTGTATCGCCAATTCAATATGCACCATACTCATATCCGTTTATGGTTTAAATGACCAATGTGAACTGCCAAAGCACCAAATGCAAGGATTCAAAAAGCTTTAGCCTAACACATCACGATTCGGAGGGTGAATCTTAGGTTTAAATGACCCAAATTATCTTAGGTTTGAGCATGACATTTTTAAGTTTAAAGTTTTCTGACACATATGTTCATGAATTGAACTTATCTCAACTGAGAGGATGAATCAACACATCAATATATACTAATGCATATAAACAACTATAAAAAAATATTAGACCCAAACACAACATGAACGGACCAACTTAAACCAATATATAAATAAAATATGCTTCCTTGGTAGTCATAACAGTGTTGCAAATCAACCAACTGGGAGCAACACTGATCTGTCTGCTGGGAGTCAGGGTGTTGTAAGGAACTCTGAGATCATTCATGATGATCGTATTACAGGATCCCCTCATGAGGGTCAACTTTCTGAAAACCAAACTCCTGACTCTAATTCTTTTTCTACAAGAAAGTCCACCAAAAATCCCACTTTACCCCATAGGTTTGATGACTTTGTGATCGAAGGAAAAGTTAAATATGACTTAGAAAGAGTTGTAAATTATTGTTCTCTTAGAAAGGAAAATTATTGTTTTGTCTCAAATTTAAAATAAATCAATTGAACCTACCTGTTATACTCATGCTAGTAAGGACCCTAACTGGGTTACTGCTATGAACAATGAGACGGAGGCTTTATATAGGAATGGTACCTGGATTGTGACTGATCTTCCACCAGGTGAAAATCCATAGGGTGCAAGTGGATATACAAAATCAAGTATAAATCATCAGGAGAGATTGAGAGATACAGGGCTCGTTTAGTTGCTAAGGGGTATAGTCAGAGAGAAGGTTTAGACTATGAATAAACCTTCTCTCCTGTTATTAAAATGTTTACTGTTAGTTATTGCTCTTTCAGTTCAAAACAATTGGCCTTTATATCAACTTGATGTTAATAATGTTTTTCTATATGGTGATCTTAATGAAGATGTCTATATGAAATTACGTAAAGGATATTTTTCTAGTACTGATAATCGAGTCTGTAAACTTGTCAAATAGTTATACGGGTTGAAACAGGCTCCAAGACAGTGGTATGAAAAATTGTCTAAGTATTTGTTTGATTTTGGTTTTCTACAATATAGTAATGATTATTCTTTGTTCACTTTATCCTCTAGTAGCATATTTCTTGTTTTGCTTGTTTGTGTAGATGATATAGTGTTGACAGAAAATAATAAAAGTGAAATTCATAGGGTTAAACAACATTTGAAAACAAATTTTATGATCAAAGATCTTGGTAGTCTTCAGTTTTTATTAGGCATTGAAATCTTGAAATCTGAAAGTGGTTTGTGTATGAGTCAGCGCAAATATTGCTTAGAGTTGTTAAATGACTTTTCTTACTCAGGGTGTAAACCTATAAACACTCCCATGGATATGAACCTTATTGTTACTGATTCTATCAGAAATTCTTCTGATCCTCCTTTGGAATTGTGATCCTAGAACAAGTAATCAATCCAATATAACATCAAAGGAAGTCATCTCTATATTCAATAATCACCAAAATAGCTCACAATGCAATGAAGAACAATTCTAGTGTGTGTGGATGACCTAATTTCCAAAAGAGGAAATTAGCAAACTATATATACCAAGGGCTAACTATGACCCTATTACAAATATGGTCCCTCTACTTGGTACAATCAATATTAAGCACTAACAATCTCCCCTTTGTACCAATGTAGAGGAAAAAGATTTAGACGTCTACCGGGGTCACGAACTTCTTTCGAATGCCAAGGATGATCTCGAACCTTCGTAAGAAGTGTCGGTAATCCTTCCGGTAGTTGATGGCTTCAATCACTTGGTTGATCAGATCCTTTTCTTTGTCAGTGAGCTTTACCTTTCCATTTGTATCCAGACGTAGCTTACTCTCCAGGTGAACCAAGATTATCTTCAGAGTACCCTCACAGAACTTGTTGATTTCAGTTACTCTCATGAATCTCTTCTTTGAGTCAGTATCAAGGTAGACAACCCCAAGCTCAGGCTTTTTCAGTACGGTGTAGGCGGGGATACCTTGAATATCAAGCAAGCGTCTGTTTGGTCTTCTTTTGTTCACATGAGCTTAATGAGATTCCAAAGCCATCTGGAAATCTGTAAGGTATGAGAACTTCAGAATATTTCTCATAAACTTCTTCACACTCTGGTAAGCAGCGTCGTATTCAATCTTCTTTTCTGGACGGGTGGCTAGGAGGTTGTAAAGGCTCATAAGATCATCTAGTTTCAGACTCTTGAAGTCAGCCTCAGAGAAAACGCATTCGGAACCATCAGATCAAAGACGGTGAACTCTGGATAAAAGACATCAAACATCTTTAGAGATTCAACCTTCAGCAACTTCATAATCATGTTGTCCGATCTGACAGCACCTGATTCTCTGTCTTTATTTTTCATGACGTACAGAAACTCGATCTTCCTCAGTGACGGTCAGTCTTCAATACCATAAACTTTCTCCAAGTTGATTCGCTAAACTTCCCGTACATATAATTCTTTCCTTAGAGTCTCTAGATACGGAGTCAGGAGTGCCACTCTTTCTCCCGTAGCCACGTACCTCGGTTCAGCATCAATAACAACTTGAAAGATTCTGAGTTTTGCCTCAAGTATTGGATCCCTGATCTTTCCATCATGAAATACCGGAGCTTGTGGAGCTGAAGTACCAACACCCTGATTTGCTATTTCAGGTTGTAGAGGAGCATCATCTTCAGATTTAACTTCCATAACCTGATCCCCAGTAGAGTCAATAACATCATCTAAAGCATCCACCATTTCTTCTTTGATTTTGTAGTTCAACCGCTCTGGCTCTTCCTCTGAATCAATATAGATGAGGTCAACAAGCATATCATCGGCCATCCGCTCGTCTACCATTCTATTGTCAACGGTCGAAGGCTTTTCAACCCCGGTTATGACATCAGCTAGAACTTCCATTTATGTATCAACTGTTTGTACCACATCGGTCGTCGTTCCAGCTTCAGTTTGTACATGTTCACTGACTGAACCCCCTTCATTTCATGTACTTGTACCCGTTGTTTCTCTGACCCGTGCTCTCTTCTCCCCCTCATGAAGATCAGGATCATCCGGATCATCATGTCTTCGTTTTTGTGGAGCTTGAGCCTGAATCTCACACTTCTCTTCGACAGCCTTAAGCCTGTTATTGATTGAGGTGAATCCGTTCAACATAGCATTCGTGATATCTGTCATAGACTCGGTTAGACGCTGGAAGTCGAGGCTAAAAGGTGGTTGGTTTGAGGTTTGGGCTTGAGGTTGGGTATGCTGACGGAGTAATACAATAAGATCAACTTCTTCAGCAGTACTCGAGTCGCTTTTGGCAAGAAGACGGGCTAACAGATCTGATTTGAGCTGGTCTTCTGGGATTTGGTGTAACAGTACTGATGGTGGTGTTTGTGGTTCGGATTCAGCGCGGAATGGTTGATTCGGAGGAGTTGACGACGATTCAGCAATGCCTTTTCCTTTAATAGCTCTGCTCACTTCTTGTGGTATCCGTTCAATTGTGCATTGCAAAGCATTTTTGTGTTGATTTAGGGCAGTGTTGATTGAACCTAAGGCGGACGCAAACACGGTAAAAGTGATATAATGTGGAGGCGGTCCAAGCATGCGTATAATCTGATCCTGTGGAATATTTGGGAACATGTGGGCAAGATCCGGACCACTTAGGTTTCCGGTTATAGTAGCGGTTGTAGCAACCGTACTGCCTGTATTCATGGCTGGCATAGTGTTGACCATGACAGAACTTCCACCCTGTCCTCGCGAGGCACCAACGAATGGCGGCCTAACTCTGGGTGTTTCGGTTGGAGCACGAAAGCTCTCAACTTGGTGTTGTACCATCATATGTGTCCTAGGAAAAGATGTTCTTCCGAATGGTCCTAGACTCGATGTGCGTTGAAGGAAGGTCGGTGGCCGAGGCGGGAGCCTACCTGTTTCAATACCAGCAAACACCGAACGTGTTGCCGATTGGCTTTGTGCTAAATCCCGTGTGGCAAATGAAACATCGGCCTGTTGAGAGACCGATGAGTGGCTTGGTGGGGCTGTGCTATGCATGGCTAGGTCCACCATGTCTATTTCAATGCGCAACGGCGACAAACGCTCGTTGGCAGAAGATGTGGCTACCTGGCTTAGATCGGTTTGGTGAGAGTCGGTAGTTAAAACTTTGTCCGATTCTATCACAGCAGCACTCATTTCTTTTCTCCCTCGTACCTCACCACTAACTACGGTTTCCACTTCTTCTTCTACTCCTTCGTTCACATTAGAAGGCCCCGCGACATCAGTAGCAGTGTCGGAGTGTCCGATGTTCCGTGCGGAATCAGCATCGGAACTCACGACTCGTGGTCTTCAACCCATATGCCTTGGAATTAGATGGGCCCACGGGTCATGATCGGAGTCATCGTCGTTGAAATCATCATCAAAAGGTGGAAATACTGGTGCTTCCTCATCATCAGAAGATGAGGCAGCAGCATCGGCTTCGTCCCATGAGACATCATCGTCAAAGATCTTGACAGGAGGACGTCGAGGTGGAGGTTGAGTTGGTCTGGAAGAGGATGCATGGCCAACAGTCCGTAATCTTCTCCCGACTCTCTTTCTTTTACGTCTCCTCACCTCTCGTTGTTCAGGAACTCCTTATTCCTGAACCCCCTCAACATTCTGACCCTCACCTCCTAGTGGGTTGGCATCGTGGGGAGGTCCCTCCGGTGGTGGCTGGACCATCAATGGATTTTCTAACCTATACTGCTGAACTACCCAAGACTGTTGGTCAGCAAATGCAAGTAAGTCTTCTCGGATAACAGCGATGTGAGCAAAATTTATTTGCTTAGGCATCCGTAGGTAATGCATGTATTGGCTCGGGCCTCGTGGATGATCCGCACGTCGTGGAATTTGGTCGTTGTCTTCCATGGCTTGATAAATCAAGATCTGGAAGAATCTCTGATAGGGCACGAAGTTGCGTTTCTTTTTCGGGCGAGCCTGATCTGCGACTAGCTCAATCATTTCATTCCAAAGAAGGACAGCGTAGGCGATGTTCCGGTAAAAATTAAAGGCATGGAACATTCGTAGGATAGGAAGATTTAGTGCACGTCTGATTCCTCGTAGGGTGATTCTGACATCGAAGTGGTCAACTTTGGCCAAGAAGTGTGGTGTACGAGCAGTTGGATGAAACTGAAGTGTACCCTAGAATTTTTGAAGGTAGATGGTCGGTACAAGTTCAACTCTAGTAAGTGCAATTCGTAGAGGATGGTCGCGGATGATTTCTATGATTATTTAATAATCGAAGGGAACCGCTAGATTGAGATGATGGTTGTTATCAAAGAAACTCAGAAAGTTCGCCCTCGGGAAAATCTCTTCATCCCGGTCACGAGCATTGACTGACGGGTGGGATGAACGATGTGAACGGATGATGGTGTTGTCATCCGAAGCATTGCCATCATGATCAGCCATCTGAACCACTTAACAGTTTAGTATAGTGCCAAAGTTGAATTTTGCCTTTAATTTTTTTTTCCCAAAAATCCCTAAGTCTTGGGCATATCGCAACCCACACCATAAGGAATCGCAATAAATGGAGTTATCGCAGTGAGGTATGTGACAAGAGGTTGTCACAACTCAAGGTTGCGATATGATCTTGTCGTAACTCAAGGTTGCGATAATGAAGAACAGATGACCGTTGCAATATTTTTGAAGGTTTGAAGACATGTTGGTTGCGATATTGATGAACACCGAATAAAACCCTAAGTGTTCAGGCCCAGATTATCTAATTTTTGCACAAAACATGTTAAAATCTATATCACTCGACTCGCAATCATACCGACAGTGAAACCCTATGACTTCGACTAACACAAATACACATACACATGATTTAAGCAGATATTTCAAAGAAGTCGAACCCTAAACTCTAAAAAAATGGCTGTAACATGCGATTAATCGGTCGAAATCGAGTAAAAGTTTGGAATCCATACCTTTGTGATGATCTGAGACTAATGTGTGAAACGGAATCACGAAAAAATCCCTCGAAAGTCGAGATACTCAGAAGCAGATGTAGGAGAGAAAGGGGTTTTGGTTGAGATAAGTTTGAAAAGTCAAAACCCTTATTTAAACGAATTTGAATCCAGGGACACGTGGCAACACAAGATTGGTCCAATGTTTTGACCTGCCACGTGTCATCTTATCGCAAAGAACAAGTTGCGACAGTCGTTCATTCGTATCGCAACAGAAGGTTGCGACACGATACTGTTCACAAGCCCATATCGTAATGCACGGTTGCGATGAGGAATCCACTTGGTTTTATCGCAACTGAAGGTTGCGATGAAGCACTGTTCGTTGAGATATCGCAAGTGAAGATTGCGATAGAACACTGTTCACTATGAAATCGCAAGTGAAGGTTGCGATAACACTGAAACTTGGACATTTTTCAGATAAAATTTTGAAAGATTTTATCACATTGGAAGATGTCCAACTTCCAATTGATTGAGCACTCAAGGTATTTGAAATATTTTCACTCCCCCTTAAATGATGCAAGAATGTTTTGAAAAATTGATTTTTATCATTTAAGAGTTTGTGTCTAAAACAAGTTAGAGAACATACCTTGTGATCGTCAAATAAGGAGCACATGAAATCAACACTTACAAGCTTTGTCGGATATGCACACTCCCCCTATACTTGTGCATACATCTTATATTGTACTTCCCCTGAGACTATGAACACACCTTATGCAGACATAGATATCATAACAAAAATGTAAAGTGACAAAAAGAATAAACAATGAAAAAACAACAAAGACATGAAAATGAAATATCTTAGATTGAGAATAGAATGTGATGAAAATTTGAATGTATCAATCTAGATAGAAATAACTAGATTGAAATACACATATTTCCATCCATTATATGATCAATATAGAATATTAAACTTTCATGTTCAACATGCCGAGCTTGGATACTAAGAAATTAAATCGATTTTCATCCAAGGCTTTGGTAAAAAGATCGGCAAGTTGAAACTCAGTTGTGACAAAGTATAATTCAATTGTACCTTTTTCCACATGATCTTTAATAAAGTGATACCTGATGTCAATGTGTTTGGTCTTTGTATGTTGGACCGGGTTAGCTGATATGGCAATTGCACTCTTGCTGTCACAGTAAATGGGGATCTTCTCATATTTGAAGTCGTAATCCACCAGTTGAGTCTTCATCCACAGAACCTGTGAACAACAACTGGCAGCGGCCATATATTCTGCCTCCGCAGTTGATGTTGAAACACAGTTCTGTTTCCTCGAGGACCAACTTACTAGTTTATCACCTAAAAACTGGACATGACCAGATGTGCTCTTCCGGTCTAGCATACTACCTCCATGATCCGCATCAGAATATGCAGTGAGTTCGAATGCCGTTCCCTTCGGGTACCACAGACCAAGATACGGTGTCCCTTCAGATATCGAAAGATCCTTTTAACAGCACCATAATGTGATTCCTTTGGTTGTGCCTGAAATCTTGCACAGAGACATGTCGAAAACATTATATCTGGACGACTTTCCGTAAGGTACATTAATGAGCCTATCATCCCTCTGTAATTCTTAACATCTGCATCTACACCATGTGGATCCGGACCAATTTTAGATCCATGAGCCATATATGTACCAATTGAGGTACAGTTTTCCATCTTGAATTTCTTCAAATGTCAAACACATACTTTGATTGGTTGATGAAGATAGCGGTTGAGAATTGCTTGACAAGTAGTCCAAGAAAGAAATTAATCTCTCCCATCATACTCATCTGGAATCTAGTCATCATAATGCCCGAAAACCAAGTACACAATCGAAGGTCAGTTAAACCAAATATAATATCATCAACGTAAATTTGTACCAGAAGGATCTCACCATTTTTATGCAGAGTGAAGAGAGTTGTGTCGATTTTACCTTTCCGAAAGCCAACACCAAGTAGGTAGGTTGATAAGATTTCATACCAGGCGTGAGGGGCTTGCTTTAGACCGTAGAGAGCTTTGTCAAGAATGTAGACGTGATCTGGTTTATCTTTGTCCACAAAACCCTCCGGTTGAGAAACATATACTTCTTCTTTCAAGACATCGTTCAAGAAAGCAGTCTTCACGTCCATTTGATAGACAGTGAAGTTTCTAAAAGCGGCAAATACAAGAAACATCCGGATTGCCTCTAAGCGAGCTACCGATGCATACGTCTCATCGTAGTCGATTCCCTCTTGTTGTATATACCCTTTTGCTACAAGGAGTGCTTTGTTTCTCACAACAATCCCATCTTTATCTTTCTTATTCTTCAAGACCCACTTGGTACCAATTACCGTTTTATCCTTGGGTCTAGGAACTAGTCTCCACACGTTCAATGCTTCAAAAGAATTCAGCTCATCTTGCATGGCAATGATCCAATCCGGATCTTCTAAGGCTTATCGAATTGTTGTGGGCTCAACTTGACTTAGAAAGAGTGCGTAAAGGACTTCGTTAGCCATTGCAGATCTTGTCTTTACATGTTCGGAAACGTCACCAATGACTTGTTCAATGGGGTGACTCCTAGTCCATCTTAAAGCATGAGGATGGACAATTATAGCACCGTAATTTGGGTCTACAGGGGCGGGTTCTCTGTCAAAGTTCAACTCTATTGTCAAGGTTGGTTCTGGTGGTGGGGCAGGTTCATTGACAGAAGTGTCAACGGGAACTGCCTCCGGATCTGCTTCAGAAGATGACTCAGGTTGAGTTGCAGAGCTCTCACCATTGGCATTAGAAGTTGTACCTGATGAAGAAGCACCATTCGTGGATACACATTGTGTTGCTTGTGGAGATGCCATATGCGTGTTACTTGAAGACGAAGCAGGAGTTGTTGCACCAGTTGTAGGAGTAGTCAGTTCCGGTGAAGGCCCTGACAATGTAGCATTAGCTGGTGGTGTGGCAACATTGCTCCTGTTATTGACAGATGAAGAAGGTTTATCATTACCAAAATAATCATCATAAAAATATTCAAACAATAAATCAAGATCATTAGGTTTAGAGTTAGAAGTGGATGCTTGATCCTTGTTTGAAGATCTAGTCATCATTGGACGGAATTGTCCAGATGCTAGAATTTCTGATATTGCGGGTTCTGCACTATTTTGCACAGAAGCCATATCTTCAGTTTCATCGAATCTAACATTTACGCTTTCCTTCACAGTTCTGGACGATTTAAGATAGACTCTGTATGCTTTTGACGTGAGCGAGTATCCGATAAAAACGCCCTCAATACCCTTTGGACTGAATTTGTTCAAGTTGTTCTTGTCGTTCAGCACAACACACCTGCATCCAAACACACGAAAGTAGTGTATTACAGGTTTTCTATTATTAATCAGTTCATATGGAGTTTTACCAAACCGACGATGGATAATAGAACGGTTTTGTGTATAGCATGCCGTAGAAACAGCTTCAGCCCACAAGAACAGAGGTAGATCAGCATAGGACAGCATCGTTCTGGCGGCTTCAACAAGTGTGTGGTTCCGTCTTTCAACGACTCCGTTCTGCTGAGGCGTTCTAGCCGCAGAAAACTGATGAGATATTCCTAATGATTTAAAGAAATCATCAAGAGTCTTGTTTTTGAACTCTGTCCCGTTATCTGACCTAACAGTCTGAACTGTTTATTGACGGTTCACTTGAAGTTGTTTGATTAACGAGATGATCAAGTCAGGTGTTTCGTCTTTTGATCGAAGAAACTTGACCCAAGTGTATCTCGAATAATCATCGACAATAACTAACACGTATCGTTTGGCACTGACGCTCCGAGTCTTCATCGGACCACAGAGATCCATATAAAGGATTTCCAAAGGTTTGTGTGTGTTGGGTTCGGGTTTCGGTGGATGAGGAGCTCGCTTTATCTTCCCCTTCTCACAAGCAGTACATAAGTTGTCTTTCTTAAACTGCAGAACTGGTAGACCAATAACTAAATCACCCAACGTTAGCTTTTGAATGTAACGAAAGTTGAGATGAGATATTCTTCTATGCCATAACCAACTCTTTTCCATTGTTGACTTAGTCATCAGACACACGTCATTCTTCGGGTTAATCTTTGATAGGTCAATAGTGTAAATATTTGACTTTCGCGAACCAACTAGAAGTTCATTTCCTCCGTCGGTTAGAATTGCACACCGAGTCTTCTTGAAATGGACTTCTAGGTCTTTATCACAAAACTGACCTATGCTAAACAAGTTATGTCCTAAGCCTTCAACATAATTAACTTTGGTTATCCTGACGTTGTCTGTTACTATATCTCCATAACCCAAGATTGGAGAGTACTGATCATTGCCAAACTTAACTTTCCCTCCATATTTTTCTACAAAGTTGCTCAACAGCTCCTTTCTACTTGTCATGTGTTTTGAGCAACCAGAATCCAAAAACCAGACATGACAGAGCTGTAAAATGGAGTTTAAACAGTTTTAGGTACCCACTGCCAATTGGGTCCTTTCGGGTTAGGAGAATTAACTGATTTTGGGTTAACCTTTTTCTTTGAATTATTGTGGTTATAATATCTATTTGAGTAAAAATGATTTGAACCATAGAAATTATAACCAAACCACGAAGAATAATCAGACTTGCAGATAAAATCATCTACACCACATGAAGAACAACAAATTTGATCATGTGCTAAATTAATCAGTTGTTGCATTGAAGAAATCTTGTACGGAATAACAAGTTTTTGTTTGTTTGAAGCAACACGATTACTAACATTAGAAACAAAAGTGTTTTTCTTGGAATTAAAAGCGACAGTAGATGATTTTCTCTGGGCCACATCCTGTGTGGACTCCTTTATTCTCCACTCTAACCGCGAGTTGTTTCTTAAATAACGATCTGAAACGGAATCAAAATAAGAATCGTAAACGTAGGAATTTTGAACTTGAGAAGATTTAGATTTTCGCTTATTTTTTTTCTTTTTCTTTTTCTTTTTCTCAACGGAGTTAGAAGATTCCCCTTCGAAGAAATTCTTCTTAGGTTCCTCTTCCTTGATCAAAAAATCAGAATGATCCTGAAGCTTAGCACCAAAGTCAAATTTAACATCTTTTTGTTGTACCTTCTTGCCCTTCCCTTCACAAGGAATGTCAATAACACAATCAACCTTAATGTCATCGGAAGAAGAGTTATGGAAGATATCACAAGTGTTTTCATCTACAGGTTGTTCCTCTATATCAATAGGACCAAAATCATCAAAGTCATCCACAGTCATGCTTCTGAAAAGAGTATTGCCCATGAAGGCTTTGCATGAGGAAGCATCTGAATCAAAGGAAACTTTGCTCGCAAACTCTGTCATAGCTTCAGTGGATAAATTTTCAATTTTTCCATAAGTCTTGAGATTTCATTTTGAAAGTATACTCTATTGGACTCAAGATCTTTTCTCTCTTTGATCAAAATGTTTTCTAAATCAGATATTTTCTTTGAAAGAATAACATTTTCAGTTTCAAAAGATTTTCTTTCGAACTTAAACCTCTCTCTTTCTTTCTCAATATTTTCTTTTTCAAGAAATAACATTTTCTGAAAATCAGAGACTTGTTTTGAGAGATGCAAACATCTAAGTTCAAGAGATTTCTTTTCTTCACAGATTTTTGTTGACAATTCAGAAACAACCTTTTCGGACTTATCTCTCTTGCTATTTATCAAAACAGTTAGCATAGCTTCCTTTTCAATATCAAAAGTGAGTCGATCGTCATTTCTGACTTCTTCAATTTTGCTTTTAATACTCAACTCAAGATCGACAAGCTTTTGTTCGAGTACCAAAGGAGGGTAATATGTTTTTCCTTCAAAAGATGGTTTTGATACGGTTCCCTTTGGTGGCTCAACAATATAGCTTTGAAAATAGTCATTAGGCAAGGTTTGTTTCCCTTGCAGTGCCTTCCTATTTGCCGAATCATAATAATAAGGATGTTGCATGGTTACAGTTGTCTTTCTTTTAACATCTTCCTCAACCCCTTGTTCTTCCTCGTTAAGCCAGTTGATTTTGTATTTAGGATCTATGTTTGGAAGCTTAAGCCATTGAAACTTGTATAAACAAGGTGCCTTTTTCAAAGCATTTTCCAAATAATGAGGATTGTCATATCCCACACCCCATTTCGAGTTGTAAAATCTGAAATTCTTTGGAGTGTTTAGAAAAATGGTTTGTTCAGATTGACCAAGTTTGTACAGCTTCGCTTCTAGATCACTTGCTTTTTCAGACAATTCGTTGTTAATATCTTTATAAGATCGCAATATTTGTTCAAGCTCATTCTTCCTATTTTCAGAAATTTTTACCTTTTCTCCCATTTCATCCATATTGTTCGATCTCAACTCGTTCCTTTTTCAAATCATCATTTAACTTGTTATGGTCAATGATTGCCTTTCTTTGAGATTCAATTATTTTATGTGCATTTTTTAGATTCTCACTTTGTTCATCAAGTTTTAATTGGAAGACTTTAAACTGATTATCATAGTGATTAATAGTGCATAGATCTACCTCATTTGCCTCAGGCGCAACATCAGCCTCTGAATCCTCACCTTCTCTGCTCATCAGGCACATCTTTGCAAAAGCAGCTGTGTCATCCTCTCCTTCGTCATCAGTTTGGTCCAACCAGTACTCTTCCTCCACCGGAAGTTCAATTCCTGACTCCTTCTTTTCTGCTAACAGTGCCTTCTGCTTGTAGTAGTCGGAATTCCTTACCTTTGGTTTCCAGCACTCTTTGGAGAAATGACCGGTCTTCCCACAATTGTAGCACTTTTGCTCTTCATCCTTTCTATCACCAAACTTCTTCACCTCCGACCTTTTACCATCTTCCTTGTGATCATCAAACTGTTTCTTTGACTCAATCCGATTCTTGTGCTCAAAGTTTTTTGAACCAGATGAGTAACGTTGGTTGTTTGATCCAGGAGTTTTTACAAATCTGTGTTGAAAGGCTTTGGAGAGAAGTATCATAGCCTGACTTAAGCTTTCCGCCTCATCCAAGTCATCTTGGTATATCCCATAATCTTCTCTCTGAACACTCTTACCCTTAGCAGTATTCTTTCTTGACATCAACGCTAACGGTTCACTATCAAGCTCATCCTCCTCTTCTTTCTTCTCAGACCCCGCTGTCTTCTTTTCCTTCTTATCCTTCTTCTCCTTTTTCATCAACTTCTTCTTTTTCAGATCAGCATCATCTTCATCTTGCTTTAAGGTTTCAAACATCTGTTGTAACGGAAGAGAATGTAGCCGAGAATTCTGTTTCATTCGATGAGCATACTTCTTCCACTCGGGCTGAAGCACGCTCAAGAACTTCACATTAGTCTCGATGATGGATTTTGATATCTTGTAACTGTTGAGATCATTTAAGATAGTTGTGAAACGATCATATGCATTATCTAGACTCTCACCATCCTTCTGCTTGAAATTCTCATATGTGTTGATGACGTTTGAGACTCTCATCTGATTTTCCACTTCTGAACCTTTATACAACTTGATCAGCTCATCAAACATTCCTTTCCCTGTGTCACTCAAACTGTCAACTTTCCGATATATGTCATTGGTTAAGGCTTGCATAACCAATGACCTAGCCGCTTTATCGGCTTTGTGTCTCAACAAATGTTCACCGATGTAGTCCTTTGGTTGAAGAACTCTTTCGATACCATCTGGGTCTGCTTCACGAACTTCTCCTTGTACCCCATTTATCAAGGAATCATGGATTAGAGCCCCATTTTCTTGTCATTCCACATAGTCAAGAAATCTGTCTTTCCATATTTTAAAGTCTTTAGGGAATAGAACAGGCGGTTTATCTTTTGAACCTATGGTCAAAAGATCTCTGGCAGTCATGTTTAGATTACTTGTCGTTGATCTTTTAATATCTTTTTAATCTGATTAGGAATTACTTATTACACAATCTTTTGTCTCAACACACTGTCTTGTCGCAGCCCAAACCTTGTCGCGGCCCAGCCCTTGTCGCAATAATCTGATGTCGCAATACACAACTTGTCGCAATAAGAAATCTTGTCGCAATAGGAAAATCTTGTCACAATAAGAGAATCTTGTCGCAATAAGGAAAAGCTTGTCGCAATAAGAAAGTATATCGCAATAAGGAATTCTTGTCGCAAAGGTAAAAAGAGGTCTTATCGCAACTGAAGGTTGCGATAGTTTACTGTTCAATCTCTGAGGGTTGCGATATGAATCTAGTCGCAAGTGACTCTTGCGATATGGAACTGTTCACACTTGCGATATGGATGAAACTATGATGGTTGCGATAGTTATGAAGATTCAAGGTGTTCCTGAGTCGAATCTTAAAACAGATCGGAACAGGCTGAAATTTGGTACGTAGGTTCGTGACACTATTCTGGGCAACTTTAATGCTTCGTGTTTTGTCCAAAAACCAACAGAAAGTGGGTTTTCGATCCAAAACAGAGTGTAGAAAACAAAACTTCGAAAAATGGGAAAAAGCACAATCTGAGCTACAATCCTAGTGATTTCGTGGAATAAAACACTCAGGACTAGAATACTAACAACCCTTGATCGATTCGAATCCATTAGAAGAACTCTAATAGCTAAAATCAACCAAAAGATGAAGAAAAATGAAGAACACTCACATTTAGCAAAAACCCTCACAATCCTAATCAAATCAATGTGATATACGAGCTCTGATACCAATTGTGATCCCAGAACAAGTAATCAATCCAATATAACATCAAAGGAAGTCATCTCTATATTCAATAATCACCAAAATAGCTCACAATGCAATGAAGAACAATTCTAGTGTGTGTGGATGACCTAATTTCCAAAGAGGAAATTAGCAAACTATATATACCAAGGGCTAACTATGACCCTATTACAAATATGGTCCCTCTACTTGGTACAATCAATATTAAGCACTAACAGGAAGACATTTCTGGGTTTCAACGGTTAATTGGTAGACCTGATATTGCCTTCGCAGTGCACTGCTTAAGTCAGTTTATGCACGCACATCGACGCTCTCATCTTAATCTCTCTCTTCGAATACTTCGATATTTGAAGAAGTCTCCAGGTAAGGGTATTTCGTTTTCATGTTCGGAGTCTTTCAAGTTGGATGCATATGTGGACGCCGACTGGGGAAAATGTTTGTCGTCTCGAAGGTCAGTTACTGGATACTGTCTATTTTTAGGGAACAATTTAATTTCATGGAAAAGTAAGAAACAAACTACAACTTCCCGTTCTTCAGCTGAGTCAGAATATAGGGTCATGGTCGCTGTACTTTGTGAGATTATTTGGATTTTGAGTATTTTACAGTTCTTAAATCTTGGTGATCTTCTTACTGTTAGTATATTTTGTGATAACAAGGCTGTTATACAGATAGCAATCAATCATGTTCATGAAAAAATAGACACATTGAAATCGATGTTCACCAAGTTCGAGATAAGATTTCTTTAGGAGTTATTAAAACAGTAAAATTTGATACTTTGGAGCAAACTGTTGATATTTTTACGAAGTCTGTAGTGCATATCAACATGATTATTGTGCTCAAATATGAAAATGATTGATTTGTTAAGATGTCAAGATTGAGGGAGGGTATTAAAATTCAGTTGTGTTAGTTCAATCTTGACATTTATGTAATAATCTTACTAATTATGGGTGTTGTATTAAGTTGTAGGTTCTTCAGGGTTCAAATTGTAATTTCTCTAAACACTCAAGGGGTTGTTTGGATATTTGTATAATATGGTGGGTGGCGCCTCACTTCTAACTAGGGCTGTAAACGAACCGAACGAACACGAACGGAGACTTGTTCATGTTCGTTCGTTTAACTTAACCGAACAAACGAACGAACACGAACGGTAAACTAAAGAGATTTTTTGTGTTCATGTTCGTTCGTTAAGAATTTTTGTTTGTTCGTGTTCGTTTATGTTCGTTCATTAAGAGTTAAACGAACGTAAACGAATGAACGTAAA
Organism: Saussurea involucrata; assembly: GCA_033807775.1. Lineage (NCBI taxonomy): Eukaryota > Viridiplantae > Streptophyta > Magnoliopsida > Asterales > Asteraceae > Saussurea > Saussurea involucrata. The sequence continues at coordinate 167,554,607 of CM066320.1, forward strand.
CGAACGTAAACGAACGTAAACGAACGAACTTAAATGAACATAAACGAACGAACCCAAATGAACAAAAAAACAACCACCATACTCATCATTTCGTTCGTAAAAAATACCTTAACTAAATGAAAAACCGGTTAACTTAGAAGGTATCAAAAATATATTCTAAAAAATCAATTTACTTTATGATTATACATATTAATTTCATATTATATAAATATATTTATATATATAAACAGACATAAAGGAACATAAATGAACATAAACGAACGTAAATGAATGAACATTAACGAACATAAATGAACGAACGAGACCATTGTTCATGTTTGTTCATTTAACTAAACAAACAAAAAAACGTGTTCATGTTCGTTCATTTATTAAATAAACGAACTTCCCGCCGAACGGTTCGCTGAACGTTTGGTTCGTTTACAGCCCTACTTCTAACAGATCTAAGAGAGTAGCAGAGCAATTATCAAATACTTGAGGGACTGAAGCTGTAACTTTGGTAGAGATATATAAAGGAGGCGTGTTATTCTTTTCACCATCAGATTCAATTTTACACATTTCAGTCATCCTTTCTTCTTTTTAATTCTCTCTCTACTTTTCTCTCTAGTTTTAGATCTAATATTCTTCTTTCATAACTAGAGGTATTACTTGTAGTTTGTAGAGAAAATTTGTAATGTTCTTTAGAAGTTCATAACTAAAATCGATTTACATTTTTGTCACTCTTACATCAAACTTCCAACAAGAACAAATGACTTGCATGGGCATATTTATCAAATATCTAAAATATTTTTAATCTTGACAAAATTTGTATTAAACCGACTTTTTTCTTCAAAGGTGTGTTTTTCTTGTAACGTAGAGTATCCAAACACATAATTTATGACAGAATTCGCAAGGGAATTTATTTACAAGGCTCGTGACGAAGTTGAAAGCGAATGTTGTCCCTAATTTCCTATCATTTTCTGATTCTTGGTCGAAAAATGACATTTTTGCTCCATATAGTTGATTTTTACCTAACTTTCTATAGTTAAGGGACCACATAATACACTATATGTAGTTGTTAGTTTCTCATCATGACAAGTATTAATCTGCCAACATTTGCCGTCACTTTTGATGAGGACGACAAATTCCATCAAAACAGTAACCACTGGAGTTGTGAACATTTTTTTCGTCGTTTATGATTGATTATTCACGACGGATACATTCCATTCCCAAATTAAACTGAAAGAATAATAAATTTCAGAATTAATAGATACAAGAATCTTTCAATAATCTTTTGATTACTCAAAGGTATTACATGAAAGGAAAAAAAAAAAACTGGATTTTGTAGCCTTATTAAAGAATATCACAAATTTGAATCAAAGAATAGAATTTAATTTAAAGTTAATTAATTATTAAACGAATTAAATAATCAACTTATTTACGATATCTGCAAATTAATTAAATTGTGAGTACTATTTGTGTTGATCAATTAAGTTGGACGATTAACTTTTGTTGCTCTTCTTCTTCCACCTCTATCAAGTTCTCGATAATGGCTTCGGTGGCGGTCATCAAAAATTCCGGCCAATTCCTGCACATATCCAGTAACAACGTTAGTATGTAGATAATAGATTATAGATGTCATAACATATATTGTAAGATTAATTTTACTACGAATGTGATAACATGACGGGTCTAAGGTGCATTCTGACTTGTGGCATACGTACAAGTCTTTTTGCATTCAAGTCCATCATGTGTATATGTATGTATATATTTTCGTGCATGTAATATTCATGAATTCGAAGTGATCATACAAGTGTATTGTATATATGCATCTGTGATTGCAAAATTGCATTATGAATGCAAATCTTAATGCATCAGGACAGATAATTTGTGTATATATATATATATAGTTAATGCAGCATTAACTATAACTTGTAAACATCCAACTCTTGTGACAATTTTGCAAATTTTGTGGAGCTTACAATATTATTTTATAACTATAAACACTAATTTGGTTTAAAATATTAATTGATTTGGTTGATTTAATTATATTGTTTTACGACACTATTTTATTAAATAAAAGTTTATTTTCGTTATTTAAAAACTATTTATAATTATTAAATTAGAAATAAAACTGAAATTTTAATAAATGTAGATTTATCTAACTTTTTAAAGTTACTAAACATTGTTTAGTTTTCGTATTTTCATATATTCTACAACATATAATAACAATAGTAATAGTAATAGTAAAAGCAATATAGTCAAATAAAAAATTGTATTAACAAAATATTTTAAAATAATTTTAATAAATGAAAATCCAAATTACATGGATATTTATAAATTTATTAAAATACCAATTACATAAATATAGGTTTTACTTTACTATCAGTTAAAGAAACAATTTGTATTAAATCGAAAAACCATATTTTAATTTCTATTAAACTATAAGTTATTCGATCAAGTAAATATTTTAAATTATAAAGTAGTTTTTAATATAATATAGTTTGTATTTGAAAAATATAATTATAAATTAAGACCGGTATATAAAACAGTTAAAAGTGTTTGTTTTTTTAAGCATATAATATTTATATACGACAAATGTAACAAATAAACTCACACACTCTCCTTATCTATGATGAAGTTTGAATATATAGATAAATTGCAATGTGTGTTTTGTACTTACCCGTTTGACGAATCGAAAGTTAGGCCAACTGTGTACTTAGCCTCGTCAAGAGCCGATTGAAACCTATCTAACTCAGTTTTTGGAGACCTCCAGTGGTCCTTAACGAAAAGCTCTGAAGGTTTAACGTCACAGAAAACCGGTATAACCTTTTTCTTAGCCTCCATGATACGAGCCAATTCATGCAAGCAAAAATACGATTTACAATATTGGGGTGAAAAAACCGCAACCCCGACTTTACAACCACTGATCGCAGTATCAATTTTATCGAACAATTTATCCCCCGGTTTCATATTCTTGTTGTCCAAAAAAGGCCTTAACTGTAGCCTCTTGAGATGACTGTACAAAAGTCCGGCGACGTTCTTCTTTGTGTCGATCCCACGGTGGTTGATGAAAACATCGCAAGGTGGCGGCTGCTGCCATGTAACGGTGGCGGCAGTCGGTGGTTTCTGGTAGTGGAGGAGATTGCGGTACACATTCTTGGATGAGGAAATAGAACGTTGCATGGGGGAATGAATTGAAACCGAGAGTTTGGAGAGTTAATTGTGTAGGTAATTTGTGCGTTTATTGTGAGGTTTGCAAGTAGATTTTGATATGGGGACCGATTGGTATTTATAGATTGAAGTGTTTACATGTTTAATTACACAATCTTGAATCTTGAAATTTCAACGACGAAGTCTGTTGAAAATTATAGCTTCAAGAGTATGAGAGTTTGAATGTTTTGACTCCTTTTGGTGTTTAAATTATGGGTTGTAAAAACCTTCAAATACGCTTCATAAAATAATTTATAAATACTCTAAAAAATAACATGAAATAATAAAAATAATTTTATTATTAATATTTTATTTTTTTTAAAACAAGACTTTTTAATTTAAGCTGTTTTAGAAAATGGGATATATCATTAAGTTCTAGCAATGGTTTAATTTAAGTTTAGCTATTTGCTAGTTAACAATCATCATAATAATTTTGGAGATGCTAAAATAGGTTCCGTAAAACATTAATGTTTAAGTATTTTAATAAATCGTCTTTTAAAAGTTTATTGTATAAAACCAATGTTAGTCATTGAAGAGTTGAATACAATATTCAAAAAATTTATTTAATTTAATTTTTTTTATTGATTATAAAATCAAGAGTTACAAACATAAACCTTACTATTGTTGTTGAAAATAACATATAAAATCTATCCTACAATCTTTCCCTAAGAAAAAAGACAAAACTAAACACAACTTAAAAACAAATAGTAACAAAGCTATGGAGTTCTTGAGGGCTTTGAACACTTGGAAAATTCTCTTGAAAAAGCGTAACCTTGCATGTGAGGAGTCTTCAACCTTAAATACCACCATGCTTATTAAATGCATGAGACACTTGTTACGACGAGATTGAAGATCAGAGTTGTCATTGATTAGGACAAAATGTCCTTTTTGACTTATCATGGACAAAGGTGATTTGTAGTCCTCGTTGTAGAAAAGCGGAAAAGAAAAATATAATTTCTTCAGACAACAGGGAATGTCTCTATCAGGTACAAAGTTGGTGCAAATTTCCTCGGCAAAAAGACAAGGGAAAGATCCTTCGATTTTGAGGATCCCCCCGATTTATCATATGAAATCGGTAGAAAGAGCTTAGTTGTTTGAGAAGTTCTTCTCTGATCCGCATCAGTAGATTCACTTCTTGTTGATTTCGGTTAGTCTTCAATTTTCCCGAACAGTTTAAGTATGACTAAGCTATTACAAGAACTAACTTTTATCTAAGTATAAAAGATGTATTATATATAATTCATAAAAGAGATTGGGATGTCATCTTCAAATCATCGGTGACCTAACAACCAACCAATAATATGTTTTATTAAAAATATTGTAATAAGTCATAGCATGTTTTAATGGTGCTTTTACATTTTTTTTAAATACTTTTAAAATAAAATGTGTTGTTACTTTTTTACAAGATACTTTTGGTAAGTATTCTATTAATAAAAAGTTTATAGGACATTTGTTTTCATAAGAAACTTTTACAAATAATGTCGTATAAAAACTTTTATATATTAAAATGTCCTAATAACTTGCTAAGACTTGTAAAAACATTATATAAATTTATTGCGACACTTTTAAATATAATTTACAATTATTTGGTTATATAAAGCAATATATTAAAATATTTATATGTTTTTAACGTCTTATAAACTTGATTTTATTATGAAGTCTAAAGTTTTTTTATTAAAATAAAATTTAAAATAGTTTGAGTTTTTAAAAGGAGAAATGTACATATTATATGAATTTTGTAATTTTTGCCATCAATCAAATTAAATACCGGGTTTGTTTTGTTATGTTTCAAAGGATATATACAAGAGTTCAATAAATAACTAATTGAGATTCATTATTCATTTTGATCTATTTTTTGTGATTAATTTTGCATGATAATATATACACTATTTTGAAAGCAAGTTAAGTATATAATACAATCATCAAAGGACCAACTATTATAGTGTTTTAATTACATATAAATACACATTGTCGACCAGTAGTGTCTAATAACTACTAGTTAAAAATATATAAAAAATGGAGTATATATAATTAAATAAATACTTTTAAATATGTTTATTATATTATAAACTATTTATTTTATATTCTTACAATGTTATAAGTTAAAAAAAGTCAAGTTCACAACTTCATACTTTGCAAGTACAATCTTTTGCATATGTAAACATGATGACACATTTAAATACATACTAATACAACAAAATATTCTATTAAATTTCAGACATTCTCCTTTTTAATAAATAATTTGATTAATTTGTCATTTTCGATTTGCAATATAATTTATATCAGTTAGCCACATATTACTAAACAACGTAGCTCTCTCCAAGTTGTGGCGAAGCATCAACGATTGATGGTCGGTCATTTTCAGTCCTCCATGCAATGTGACTGAGGTGTTGAAGTGGGACGACAACATTTCCCAACAAGCCTTCACCAAGCGGGCATTTAATATAGTGGTCCGCACATCCATGTGGTGTATTTGGAAGCATAGAAATAACAAGGTGTTCATGGACTACAATTTCTCTGCTGGCAAGCTGTTGGATGAAGTACAAGCTTTGTCGTTTCTATGGATTTATAATCGACGCTCCTTTAAAAAGCTAAATTAGTTTGGGTGGTGTAACAACCCTCTCTTGGAATGTAACCGGCTTCCTCATCCTTTCCCCTTCCGTTGTACTTCGTTTGGCTCTTATCGTGTTGCTAAGAGTGTTTGCAATAAAATATTGTTGTTCAAAAAAAAAACATTCATCTACCTTCGATTAAATTTATTGACTAATTTAATTTTTACCGTCATGCATGATAGAAACTCTAAATAGACAATTGAAAGTACATAAGATTAAAGCTTAAATTAGAAGGTGAGTGAAAAACTAAAAATATAGATAAAAGTGAAAAATAAGGTTGATGAAGATAGTTAAAGGTTCGTGTTTTGATGAATAGTCTATTCAAGGAATTGAAGGTCCACGAATCTTGTAGTCATAAGAACAGAAAATTAACTTATCCAACGGTTTAGAAATTTCTATCCATAAGTCTTATTATTATCGAAACCCAACCCCATATATATATATATATATATATATATATTTGTACATCTATACTGTATTATAAAGAATTAGAGAAAAACTCTTAAAAACAAAATTTTATGCATTATGTATTGTTTATTGATGCATATTACTTAGAATTCATAATTGCAAGTAAATGATGCATAAGTACAACTTCTTAAGGCTACCTATTTGAATTGATAACTAACTAGAGAAACATAATCAAATATAAGATAACATATCATTTTAAATATAAATTATCTAAAATATAATTAAGATAATCATTGAATTCTAACAAAATATCTAATTATTATTATTTTCATAAAAAACAAAATCAATTACATCAGTTAAACCTAAATTATTAATTTTAATTAAACAAATTTGTAAGAAAACATTATCGCTTTCTCAAAAGCACACAAAACAGTTGACAAAGACAAAATATAAAACGAAACATTAATATCGAGATGTATCACGGTGCATTGCGCGAGTACGTTTCTAGTATATATATATATATTTGTATATATCTAATTCATAAGAAAAACAAAAAAAAAAATTAAAGTAATATTGACTTGTTCAAAATTTAGTATGGAGAAAGAAGCAAACGGAACATAAACCCAAAAATACTTTTAAAATCCACATGTTTAGAAAATATTGAATTTGGTCTTGTTTCTCTTTCACACTTTAACTTTAATTTGACACATTGTTATCATATTTGATCCCCTTGTATGTGATATGTTTTGAAAGAGATTATATATATCGGAAATTAAAAGAATGGTTTTGGGATTTATTCATGCTTTAAAATAAATATAAGCTGATTAAACAAATAAAAATAATTATGACTATTAAATATTTTTAAATTTTGAACATTTTAGTTATGGAAACTTTTGGTCCTTGACAATGGTAGCCACCTCTCCTAGAAACAGAATGATTATCCTTGAAAGTCGTTGAATATTGTCCACCATTTTTGTCCCTTTCAAAGTTTTATGAATTTTAACCGAGTATTATGTTCAAATACATTTTTGATACATTGGATATTGAAAGAAAAGAAAATAAATCAGTAAATTACATTTTTAGTCCCTGTGGTTTGTTGAAAAATTCTATTTTCGTTCTTATGATTTTGAAATTGCGATTTTCATTCCCATAGTTTTTAATTCATCGCCTCATTTATTCTTATAATTTAAATTTTATTACTATTTTCATCCCTATGGTTTACAATTCATTTTTATTTTAGTTCTTCATACTTAAAAGTAGTGTTTTAGCCTCAGTGACGAAAATAGAAATGAATTGCAAACCACAGGGACGAAAATCGAAATTTCAAAAGCACAGGGATAAAATCCGCAATTTTTAACAAACCACAAGGACAAAAAAGGTAATTTACTCAAAATAAATATTGTTAATTTCTTTTTGGGCAAAAAGAAAAGGACAGAAGTGTATGCACACACAGGTACATATATATATATAGAGAGAGAGATAAGCGGGTTCAAACGAGGAGCGTAACAATTTAAGAAAACGCGAGAAGCACCGCCCATGTACTGAATCACATGTGATTCACGTACAAAATCACATGTGATTCACACCTGATCAGGGGGCTTCCGCCCATGTAGTGGATCACATGTGATTCACGCCTAAAATCACATGTGATCCGGGCGACTTCCACGCAACTCGCGAACCAGGTCGCCCGCTATCCGATTTTTTCGGGAGTAGTAGATCACATGTGATCCAGTACATGGAAGGCGCTCCTCGCGTTTCTCGTAAATAGGTATGCATGAAATTTCATTATCATAATAATATTGGATTTTTGTATTCTTATATTTTGTTGATAATACTTCATCAATATTTCAATTTGCAACGAGAAATCACTCAATCTATTGGATTTCCAGGTAGCAGGGGAATCACATGGATTACTTGAATCCCTACAAACCTTAGGGCTATTTACACCCGTTTGACAAAATCCAAATCGATATCTTGCGATTTAATTAATTTGAATATAACATTGTTAATTATAAAGCTTTTGGCAGGAGGCCGAAAAGAATAAGGGTTTGGCATATGAAGCCAATTTCAATGTTTTAATATCTTAATAGTATTTTTAGAGATTTTTGCCATTAGACAAATCAATATTAGTTTTGACATAAAGTCAAATTCAAACTTATAACATCTTATTGGTATTTATGGATCTTTTGGTAAAATACCAAATATAAGGGGGGTGGAAGTGTAACTTCCAAAAATTATTTATAAGATTTGAATTAATGAGTAGGAACTCATAATCAAGATAAATATTTGAATAATATTTTAACATTTTCATGCTATTTTTAAAGCTTTTAGCAAGATATCAAAAGTTATGGGAGTTGGAAGTGTAACTTCCAAAATTTAATTATTAAAGTCATGAATTATAATTAAGATAAACATCTAAGAAAAGATAATCATTTAAATAATAAATAAATAAACGCTATTGTAAATGGATAAACATTTAAACAAATAGCATGTTTGAAGTAGATACATATTTAAATTAATCATTTAAATATACGTACGAATATTGTAGTCTAATTAGATAAACATTAATAAATAATAATGATAATAATAACTTAAAATGATACATAAACTCAATATGATAAATAAACTAATTGTACATAAATAAATAATAATAATAAGCAAAGGTATAAAAATACGATTACAATTAAAGGAGACTCAACCAAAACTAAATCAGTTTAATATCTTATTTTGCCAATATAATCAATATTTAATTAATTAAAAGACTAATAAATAAACTAAGTTTTTTTTCTTTATAAGTTGGAAACAAAATAATAAACTTATGGTTCTATCAAGAAATAGTTATATCCTTAAATCCTAAATCATGATATATTTTTTTAATTATTATTATATCACATAACAATATAATTAATCTAATTTAAATGGATCAAATTAAATTAGTCAGCCAAAAAAAATGAAAATATTTGACATGGTTAAATTTATAAGATAACAAATCAAATGAAAATATTTGACATGGTTAAAGACTTGATACTAGATTTATAGCAAACAAATGTAGATATGAAATAACAATCAATATTAATAACTAAATATTTAACTAAAATAAGATAATTTGTTAAATAATAAAAACTCAAAAATTTATTAAGGCCATATAACATAATTAAACTAATCAAATAAATAAACACCTAAGCACATTCAAGTTCTAACTAGATAATAGTAAGTCAAATATATAATAAATAAATAAATAAATAAAAAGGGCCGATCCCCTAAGGCCTAAACAAAATCAGAACCCTAAAAGTTTCTTCTTATTCTCAACCATAAAAAAAACAAGCCAAAACTTTCTTGATTTTACGGGTATTCAAATAATTACTTGAAAGGAAAAATAATGGAGAAGGTAAATACATAAATCTTTCAACTTCGTTACTCGTACTTCTTTTATTGTTAGATTTCAAAAAAACCAACATGATGAATGTTAACATAAAAGTTAAATATATTCACAGTGAGAATGACATAGTATTCATACAGTTAGCATACATAAGACGTTCATTTGTAGAGAGATAAGAATATAAAGATGTGTACTTGTATTGAAGTAGCAAGATCCAAGTCGTTTGAGCTTTCGTGCTGATAACGTGTTGAAGAGAATCGAAACAGAACAACAAAAGAAAAGAGAAAATGAATCGTAATTCTCATTAATCATAAGCCCTTTAAATATGGATGGTTTACAAAGAGATAATCATGAGATACCAAGTTTTAATCTAACTATAATGCCTCTATCTCTAACTTTATCATTATCGTCTTATACTTTGACGATGACACATTTATCCTACAACACTTCTCAGTTTTTTGGCAATATTTTTATTTTTAATTATGACCTACAAGTTCTCTCATTCGTATTATTAAAGCATACAATAAAATTGGTCTTCTAGCCATTTTTCTCTTACTTTTATACAAATGTCACTACTTCCGCAATATATACATCTGTAATTTCGGACCTAGCTCATAAACTTGAAAAAAATACGAATTTGGTCAATTCCCTTAATATATATATATATACTAGTAGTAGTAATGTAAAATTTTTAACAGAAAATGTACTATAATACATCTTAGTTTTTATTGGAAAAGAAATCCGATTTAATGAAGTATTATGATTTATTAGTCGTTCAATGTTTATCATATTTTTTATCGTGTTTATGAGTTAGTTATGGTTGATTTTTATGAAGTGTAAGCTTTAAAAAGTTGTATATATATATACACTAACAAATGTGGCTTTGTGAGCAGAATTTTTAATCAGATTTTCGATGGATTTGTGGCAGATCACCAACGGATTACTAATGGATGTTTCCGCTGGTGACGGTCGATCAGCCGGTGATACGCCCGATCACGATAACCAACTACCTTTTCTGTGATTGTGAGATCCGTCGATAATTCGTCGGTGATCGCTTTTCCAACAAATTACCAACGGTGAATCCCCTTTGTTTTGTAATGATATATATATATATATATATATGTATATGTATATATATGCGTCGGGGGTCAACCGAGAAGTGCAAAAACAGCGAAACCATATGGGATTTACAACACGTCTGGAGGGTTGTGTTGACATGTCATTGCATGGTCGTGTTGACTATTCTCTCAAATCCTTTTGGATGTATAGTAAATTAAACGTGATTTAGACATAAATGTGATATGATATTTCTTGAATAGATCGATTTGCTCAACAGACTTACTTGCTTCAATAGATCAATCTACTTCAATAAATCGCCTCCCCTCTTTGTAGAACTCGTCAGCAACATCAAACTCGGTTGTTTTGCTTTAATAGATCGATTAGCTTCAATAAACAAAAGTTTTTGACTTGGTTCACATAATCAATCTTCTTCAATCAACAAAAGTTTCTGATTTGGTTCATCCAATCAGTCTACTTAGACAACATCAAACTCTACTTCACATTGGCGAGGATATCGATTTGATCACCGGAGTCTGTAAATGGTTCACCGAATTAAAGGGTTGAAGAGAACCCATGAACGTCACCATGGTTTATTTGTTTACAAACATCAACAATGCAAAGGAACTTACATCAATATAATGAAAATATTCATTCTCATTCTTTGCTATATTCATTTTCACTTTCAATCTCTTTCACATTTCTTAAAATGAACCAAAAACCTCTTAAGTTTAAGGTACGAATTATACATTAAAACTAAGTTTTTATTGTATGCTTAGTAGTGGTAAATTGTGTAAAATTGTTTGCCACAAGTTTAAGCCAATTAGGAGGCCAATAGACAATTGATTTCAACTGAAAGTGTACTAAATATTTTTGTGGGCCTGTGATATATTTATGTAAATATTGTTTATGTAAGCTTAAAGATAGATAAGCATGTTTGGATTATTGTGTTAGCATGTAATTAACGTACATAAATTTTGTTCTAATAAAGTTATGTGATTTTTAAAAATGTTGAGATTTATATTACAAGGAGGTGAAGACACTACAACAAAAAGGGGTTTATAGGACAATTTTTTGGGACACTTTTCGGGACGGGTCTTTTAAAATGGCTAATACGACACATTAGTTTATGAATCCTATTTGATTTAATCTACCAGGACTCTTAATTTTTATGTCTTATTAACATACCTTAATAGGACACTTTTGATTGTCGTATTAGAGTTTAAAACCAATAGGACACTTTTGATTTCTCGTATTTGAGTTTAAAAGCTAATAAGACACTTTTAAGTGTCCTATTAGAGTTTATATAGCTTATAAAAATAATTGGACTTTAACATCAAATGTAACCTTTAGCCCAATTAAAAAAAACTCTTTAATACACTAGTACAAAAATGACTTTTTGTGACGGTTTTAAAAAACAGGTTTATAACAGTTTGATAAAAAAACGTTACAAAAAGTCACAGAGAATTGTTTTAGTAACAGTTTTTATAAAGAAGCGTTACTATTACAAAAACAATTGAATCATAAAGCAACGTTTTAGATAAATGTGTCAATAAAAGGTACCCTAAGGTAACAGTTTTGTTGCTTTAGATAAAGGTGTCAATAAAAGGTACCCTAAGGTAACAGTTTTGCAAAACCGTTGTCTTATGTTGTGACGGTTTTTAAAAACCGTTGCTATATAAGACTTTTTAGTAACGATTTTTGTGAAAATCGTTGCTTTATGTCGTAACGGTTTTAAAAATCCGTTACCGAAAACTAAAAATATGTATAGCAACGCTTATTTGAAAACCGTTTCCAAAAATCACCAAGTTCTTTGGCAACGATTTTGCAAAATTTGCGTCACCAAAAGTAAGTGTATGGCAAGGGTTTTTGAAAAATTTACGTCACCATATGTCATGCTTTGGTAACGGTATTAAAACATTTACATCACAATAGCTCAAGCCACTTTGACGGTTTGGAATAATTTATGTCACCATATGTCATGTTATGGTGACGGTTTTGAGTACGTTATCATATGTCATTCTACGGTAACGATTTTGAAAAATAGATGTCATTATATGTTATGTTATGGTGACAGTTTTTAAATAATTTATGTCACAATGGTGACGGTTTTGTATGATAAATGTCATCATATATCATGTTGTGGTGACGGTTAGAATAATAAACGTCCACGTAAGTCATGTTACGATGACGATTTTGTATAATAAACGTGACCATATATAATGTTATGGTGATGATTTTAAATAATAAACGTCAGTGTACGTCATGCTACAGTGACGGTTTTGAACAATAAACGTTATCGTACGTCGTGTTACCGTACGTCATGCTATGGTGACGGTATTGAAAAATAAACGTCACCGCATGTCATGCTATAGTGACAGTTTAAAAAAAACACGTCACCTTATGTCATGCTACGGTGACGGTTTAGAAAAAAATTGTCACCTTAGGTCATGCTATGGTGAGGGTTTCGAAAATAAACGTTATCGTACGTTATGCAACGGTGACGGTTTTGACCAAAAAAATGACACTCTATGTCATGCTATTGTGACGTTTTCAAATAATCAATGTTGATGTATGTCATGTTAAAATGATGATTTTAAATAATGACCGTCATCGTATGTCATCCTATGGTGATGGTTTTGAAAAATAAACGTCTCCCTATGTTATGTTACAGTGACGTTTTTAAATCTAAGGGGGTGTTTGGTTGGAGGTATTACACAGTAATTAATGGGAATGATAATAATTGTATTAGTTTGGTTCAAAAAGGGAATGGAAATGAAATGATTGATGATGTTTGGTTGCAACTAATGTAATCAATCTTTATAATAGAAAGACCCAAAATCCATTCCAGTCCAAATTGGGTGGAATGAACCAAATGAACGCATCGTGGCCTCTAACCTCCATAGCAGATTGCATCTCTCAACATGTTCAAGAAATCGATCCTCTCTCCATCTTCAGTTCAATACATTGAAGAAATCGATTGTGTTCCTCATCATGTGGGTTTCTTTTTCATCTTCAATTTTGTTCGATATCTTCTCTGTGAAACCCTAGATAGACGCTAAACAAATCTATCGATTTCTTTGTTTCTCATTTTCGATATTCAGTTCAATCGAGATTTGGGTTTGTTCAATCTGATGTTTCTTTCATAGTAATCGATTTTCAGATTGGTTTTGTCCCTCGTCTTCGATTTCGTTCTCTATCTTGTGAGAACAGATAGACGCTCCCTAAAAGCCTTTCGAAGAAGGGCTTCTTTCTGCAAATTTCAGAGAACATATATATGCAAAAATGGCGGATGTTAAAAGGTCTCACGATTTTTCTTCCTTCTTTTGGGATGAAGAAGACGCCGAATCTTTGAAACATGTTTGAATTTAGTTTGTTTATGTTTCTATATGTTGTCTGTATCCAGTATGATTTCAAATGAAATGAGGGATGTATACGAGACTGAACGAATCAAGATTTGGGTTTGTTCGATTTGTTCAATCTGATGTTGCTTTCAAAGTAATCGATTCTCATATTGGCTTTGACACTCATCTTCAATTATGTTCCCTTATCTTGTGAGATCGATTTTGTTCCTTATCTTCTTTCTCACAAGTACTAACCCTAGAAATCCCATCTCATGGTCTTGGGAGGAGACGAGAAGATAGTGATGGAGATGATAGGGGATATCATTACAGGATGCATTTTCTTCAAACCAAACATCAACAATGGAAAGTAATATAAAGCAATATAATATAATATAATGGATATGTTGATTCCTATTCCTTACCATATTCATTCCTATTTTCATTCTCATTCCTTGAAACGAACCAAACGCCCCCTAAATGTTACCGTATGTCATGTTACAGTGACGGTGTTTAATAAAATGTAACAATATGTAATGTTATTGTGACAATTTTCAATGATGAACGTCTATGTATGTAATTTTACCATGACAATTTTGATAAATTTATGTCACCAAATGTCATTCTTTGGTAACGGTATTAAAACATTTATGTCACCATATCTAAAGCTACATTGATGGTTTTGAACAATTTACGTCACCATATGTCATGCTATGGTGACGGCTTCGAGCATGTTACCATATTTCATTTTACGTCATCGTTTGACATAATTCGGTGACGGTTGAAGAGTTTATGTCGCCGTATGTCATGATACGGTAATGGTTTTCAGATATTTACGTCATCATATGTCATATGTAGTAACAGTGGGCACAAATCGCTCTAAAAAAACTCAATTAGTCCAAGCCTCGAGTTGACATGTCAATTTGGATACGTTTTTTTTTCTAAAAAAAACAATGTTGATTGCTTATTTTTTAGTACATGAATTTAAAGCTTATAACATATTTTTGGTCAGCAAAATAATCCAAAAAAAACCCAGCCAAGAACGGGCCCAATTAGGCTTGGCCCGCCAAAAACCCAGTATGGTTTTCTCCCGTACAGATAAATCTCGCCCTTAGACCGGTCTGGATCAAATATTTTGGTCCCGTCTAAATCAAAAAAGCCCGATCTAGGTTCATCTGGGCCGGTTTGTGCATTATGTCGCTCTTTGTCCCACTTTAATAAAATTACAATATTTATATAATTCATGAAAAAGGGATAGTCATATTTGCTAAAGATTAAAAACTACAAATTTATGTTTTTAGATACCAAAAATTTTTCTAATCACATAAAAAAAATCCTAATTTACATGGAAAGAAAAATAATAATAAAGTATAAAGACAATAGAGTATAAGAATATACAAAGTACAGTGGTCAATTTATAGAATGAAAATAGTCCAAATCATATTTTACAAAGAACAAATGTGGTTTAAATAACACATCTAGAACTCTTAGGTTGATTACTACTAAGTTTTCTTTAACTTGACAATGGTTTTTAGTATTTCGTATCACAAATAATGCATGATAAACAAGGTACCAAGTAGTTTTTGAAAATTTCGCGAGCATAACTAGAGTAAATTAAACATTTCCAAAACATGTATAATGGCACAAAATGCTAACCAACGAAACAAAAAAAAGATAAACTATGACACAAAGTGAACCAAACAAAAACATATGAAACAAACATGCTAGATAAAGTTATTTTTCGGAAAGTTGTCAAATTTTTTTATCTTTCGAACAAAGTTTAAAATGACAAACTAATAACTTGAAACCCAAGGTAATCTTCTTTTTGCGTGACTTATGACTAATAGAATTATAAAACTATTCAACTCACAAATATGAAATATACCAACATATCCTAATAAAACTACAAAAAGGGAGAAGCATTCAACGTTCAACTATCATTTATCAATATGTCAACGTCAAATATCCTAACAATGTTTGAAAATGTCATATTAATTAAATGAAGACTCGATATCATTAGCTTAAACGAATAATTTCAACAAACACCATAGAAAAGAACAATTATAGAGTATGAGGCCAATAATTCAGTACATAAGATCAAATTCAACTCAAAACGAAGAGTAAATTCGACAAAGAACGAAAAACAGGTAGCAATACCTGAACCAGATCCGAAACGATCAAATCGTCGTTCATCTCCAAAATACTAATATGACTTCTTTGTAACACAATAGCTTTGAAATCTACATATTAAACTTAGAGAGAAATAGAGAAAGGGGGGAACAATGAAAAATTTTGTGATCGAGGAAAAGAAAAAAAGGGGGAAAAGAAAAGTATGAGAGGATAAAGGCGGGAATTAATTTGTTGTCTTTGAATTTTAAACAAATAGTTATTAGTTTAAATGAGTTTTCGTTTTTACTAATAATTAATGTATACGATCAATATAAGTTTGAAATATAAACAAAGGGTTTTAATGTAAATTCAATTAGTTTTAATATTTTAATTTTTTTGAATTTATGGAGTTGGTTATATTTTTTGATATGTTTGGTTATATTTTAAAAGTTGATTATCGCCAATCCTAATCGGCTCCGTACGAAACCCACCTTTAAGGGCACCAATGCAAGGGACTATTTTTGGCTCATTTACACTACAAAAAAAATTCAAATTTCCGACGGCCAAATCCGTCGGTAAACCGTCGGTAATCGTCGTCGGAAATAACCTGGTCGGTAATTAATTTACCGACGGATTACCGACGGTCCTCTTTACCGACGGATTAACGACGGATTTGGCCGTCGGTAAATTTATTTAAATTAAATTAAATCTAAATAAATTAAAATATTAAATTATATTATATAAAAATTACCGACGAAAAATCCGTCGGTAATGTTTATTTTAATTAAAAATACAGAATAAACTGTACAAAAAACCTATATTTAAATCCTGGGCAAAAACTATTACAAAATACTATTGTATTTAATAAATATCATATCCGTAGACAAATTACAATTTTATCTCAAATACAAAACAAACTAAACTGAGGGGGGAGCAGGGGAACTTCCAAACTGCATCATAAAGGCTTCAAACTTTTTCACTTTCTCCTCCAATGCTTTCCTTGCTTCTCGGTCTTGTTTCGCTTCCTCCTCCATTTTGAGTCTCGCTTCTTTTTCTTGTCGTACCTCCTCTCTAAGTGCATCCCACTAAAATTCAACATTTGATAAACATAAAACAAATTTAGACGACATTTGACAAACGTATAACTATTACACATTTGACAAGCATACATACCTCCTCGTCGTGATGAGAGCTCCCACTCGTAGCGGCACCTGAATTACCGGACATAACATATTCGGGATCCTGAGTCCCGAATCCAAAATAGCGGCCCTTACGTCGTCCCCCGACACTACGCTTCCACAAGTCTGAGTCATTGGGTGGAACGGCGTCGGGAGGTAAATCGGGGTACTCCTCCGCTCTAATATGTCCGTAGGTATCCTATGGTTTTACAAAAACAATGTGTTAACATATATAGAAAATTCGGCAGCATTTCGACTGTAATTTGAACATATCCATTATATGTGTAGTATCAAAACAATCCTATCGTCCACCCAACAATGGCAGCCCAAACTAAATGAATCAAATTACACAACTCTATAACAAAGTTTGCTATCTCTTCTATCTATCTTGTAAAACAAAAACAAATATATATACATAAGCAATACATGTACAGACATACAAACATTCATACGTATATACACATGTACGCATACACATACTCTTATAGGCAATTGCCGATACATATGCCACTTATATACACGTATACATATATAGAAAAACAATCTACCACTATAATGGAACTTACCGCAACGTCAACTGCTTTTGGGTATGAGTAGATCGGAGGATCCGTGGACGGACCGGTCGCACCCGGTATAAGCTTCCGGTTAGTGCAGTGCAACCTCTCATAGACCTCCCCACCAGTAAGCTCACGGCCCCAAGCCTCTCTCTACAATAGACAACTTCAAATGTCAGTAGATAACAAAGTCATGTATATATACATATATAGGTTTATATTCATCAACTATATACATTTAGTGTAGTGGATAATAAATTACCATGCGGTCCCGATGCATAGCAGTAGTAATGGATCCGCCACAATGACTCGATGTCTTCCCTCAATATTTGGTATTACGATTGGACGTATTAGCCTTAGATGAACGCCTGAACTCGTCCTTGTTCCATGCCTGTTAAAAATTAGACATAAATCAAATTGTACAACCAGATTAAAATATTCAACAACGCTAATATTCAACAACGCTTACCCGGTCAATCATTTGGACCCAATACTCGTTCATTATCCACCCAGTGGGGTATGGGATAAGCATCCGATAGTCATAATTATCGAACTCTATACCCTCGATAGCTAGTAGTTGATCGGCAGCATACTGACGGGCATCACGCATCGTATCTGAATACCGGCTCCTCACGTGGCGCCGTATGACAAGTAGAATGTCGGCGTCCATATGAGGCGGCCAACTATAAAGCAACTGCATACACATTGTTTCGATTAAGTAAAATAAATTAAAACAAGTAGTTTAATGGAATAAAATACAAACCCGGACACGATCCAACATCATCGTGAAGTGTGAATCAGGGACATCCTTATAGTGAGCCCATGGACCGGCGAACGTGGTCCGAAAGATTTTCAAGACCCCCCGACGAACCTCCGTTTTCTTAAACCTTCACAATTGAAAAATATACAATACAAAAAACATTAGAACCGGTTTATTATGTACTAGGATTAAACATATACCAAATCTACTTACAAGCCGGCTGTAGTCAACTCGATCAGCGGTCTCGTACCCTGAGACCGAGGAGTCTCGGATGAAATACTGATGCCTCTAACCCTCGAATGAGATCCAGGTGACGGCGTCGCAACCACGTCATCCGCAACCTGGTCTAGTCCGTCAGAATCGTCTATCGACATGTCACCACGCCCTGCGGAGTTGGTACTCCCCACTCTACTTCTACCCCCTTTACCTCGAGTAGGGCGTGCCGACATCTAAATATATAAGAATGGTTCGAACACACTAGTTGTCAATGTTTGAATTTGGAGACACGAAGATGTAATACATAAATCATAAAACACACTAGTCATCGAACGAATTTGCAAACACAAAGGATACAAGCGTACAACTTATAAAGATATAATTATTATGAAATAATGTCTAAATAACTAAGACATGCTAGTCATCAGACGAGTGATCAGATAACATAGGTTCGTTTTCGCTATCTGAATCGTCGTTCACATCTTCAAATTCTTCTTCGTCGTCGCTAGCTTCATGCCCGGGTGCATCTTCGTCGTCGCTAGATTCGTGATCGGGTGCATCTTCGTTATGTGTGGCGACTACGGTGACCTCCCCTATGACAAGACGGACATAATCGAGGTCCTCATTTACCTTTGTGTTTGTATTATGAGTTACCCATTCGTTGATTTGAAAGAATGGTTCTTCGTCCGCGTTATCATCATCCAAGACATCAATAGCCCTTTCTGCAACTTCATATATTGCACGAGCTTTGGTCTTCACAACAGCCCACCAGTCCTTTAAATCCTTAGTGTCTGAAGGATACGGTGTGTAGTACACTTGTTCCGCCTGTGATGCTAGAACGTAATAGTCGTCACCTCCGAGTCTGGACTTGTATTTGATATCAATCAACCCATGTTTAGGATCGACTCTAACCCCCCTTGGGCTATCAAACCAGGTACACTTGAACATAACTACAACGCAATGGTCTACACCGTAATATTCCACCTCTAACACTTCGTCCAACAATCCGTAATAGTCGGTCTCAGAGTCGTCATAACAAGATCCTCTAACACATACACCACTATTATGTGTCACACGCCCAGCAGCATGTGTTACCATATGGAACTTGTATCCATTGACGAAGTATCCCTTATGCGACAAAGCATATCGGCCCGGTCCACGTGCTAGGGATTTCAAATGATCGGTGAAGTCGGTTGATCCGAACATGACCTATAAATAACAAATAAGATATTAAAAACACATGTATAACATTACATGTGTAAATTTCATATTTGTATACTCACGTGTTGTTCAAACCATGTAGAAAACCTTTCATCTCGAGCTTAATCTCGTGCAGCCTCATCAAGATGAGGTTCTGTTTGTCGTATCCATGCATCAAAGGTCCACTGGAAAGGCTCAACTTCTTTGCAATTCAACAGCACATACGTGTGGATCTTGTGAATTTCGGCGGGAGTCAAAACGACCTTTTTTCCGCCCTGAATATGCTCAATCGGACCGACCCACCATTTATGGCCTCTCGTGTCAGATGTATCACTAAATGTTCCATGGAATCAAAGAATCCGGGCGGGAAGACTTTTTCCAACTTACAAATTGTTTGAACGATACTCGTTTGCAATGGAATCAAGTCTTCTAAGTGAAACACCCTTGAGCATATTGCACGAAAGAATGTGCACAACTCCGTTATCGCATCCCATATCGGAGTCGGTATCATCCACCGTGTCAAAATGTTTCCAAGCCGCACCATCACTGGGATGTACCATCACATTTGGTTTTGTCTGATGATCCTTGTGCCAAGTCATCTCTTTAGACGTCTTCTTTGACATGTACAATCTTTGAAGTCTAGGAACAATAGACAAGTACGTCAACACCAAGTTTGGGACCTTGCTTCGTCCACTAATCTTGTAACGGCTTTCATTGCAATACAGACAATGGGTCAACTCAGAATCAAGCTTGTAAAATAGCATGCAATGGTTTTTGCAAGCGTCGATCTTTACTTTTGGTAGAGCAAGCTTTTTCAAACTCTTCTTCGTCTCGTAGAAGTTACCGGGTAGTTTGTCACCCTCGGGTAGCATCTCTTTAATTACGGGAACAATTCAGTTATAAGTCGTCTCGGGTACATTACATTCTGCCTTCCAATTCAACAATCTCGTCGCAGCTCCTAATTTCGAGTAATTTGGACACCCATCCCATAAAGGTTCGTCAGCAGCTTGTAACATGTTAAAAAACCCTTGTGCAGACGGATTAGGGGATTCTTCTTCCCATGTCATGCCATCATTTATCATGTGATCGTTCACCATTTCAACATAACCTTCATTGTGATCTACCACCAGAGCAGTAGAAGATTGACCCACGTCTTGATCAGGTGCATAGTAAAAGGTTTCACCATGTCCCCACCATATGGTATAATCAGGCATGAAACCGTGCTTCATCAAATGCAACCTCACCTCATCTCTTTCTTTAAAGCGTGAGTTTTCACACTTCCTACAAGGGCATCTGATACGAAGCACTATCCCATTACGCGTAGGTTTCTTGTCAACCGTCCCTACATTGGCGTAGGCATAGTCCAAAAAACTGTCCATCGCAACAATATAATCGACCCTAAGAAACCCCTGACGGTCATTCTTTTTATACATCCATCGTCTATCTGTCAACATATTCAATAACTACAACAAGGAAAGAAGTAGTTAGTCGACATAATCAGTACAAGTGGTGTAGAGGAGTTTTGGATGACTTTAAAACCCTACGTGTAATGATTTGACTATTGGAAAGTCAAACCGTAGGTGTCAATGAAGTTATAAGTCTATTGAATGACTTGAAAGCACGACATGTAATAGTTTGCCTACTTGAAAGTCAACCCGTAGGTCTAGAAGAGTTTTGGATGACTTTAAAACCCTACGTGTAATGATTTGACTATTGGAAAGTCAAACCGTAGGTGTCAATGAAGTTATAAGTCTATTGAATGACTTGAAAGCACGACATGTAATAGTTTGCCTACTTGAAAGTCAAACCGTAGGTCTAGAAGAGTTTTGGATGACTTTAAAACCCTACGTGTAATGGTTTGACTATTGGAAAGTCAAACCATAGGTGTCAATGAAGTTAGAAGTCTATTGAATGACTTGAAAGCACTAATGTAATTGTTTGACTATTTGGAAGTCAAACTGTAGGTCTAAAAGAGTTTTGGATGACACGTCTATTGAATATATATACACATCTAAAATTGCCCAAACTATATATACATATATGCATACCTACATTACATACATACCTATATACATACCCACATTACATACATACATACATACCCACATTGCATACATATATATACCCACATTACATACATACATATATATATATATATATATATATATACATATAAAAACATCTTATTGCTTTTGCTACAAAAACAAAAGAATATAACCTTAAGCAAACTATATATATTTTTAGCTGGGAACCGGTTCCGGTTCCGGGTACCCGCTGACAATTAATTTCTAGATCTTCAAATCATCCATCAAGTACCAAAAATGGAGACTCTTGTCTCAGATTGAATCATTTATCATCAAGTAACAACAAACCCAGAACAAAAGAACGATTCACTAAGATAGATGCACACAAATTACAATTAGTTATGATGATCCTATTGCTTACTCAATCAACTTTTAGAAAACTTCATTGATATGTGCAACAACAACTTTTCTAAAACAAACATCATACAATCTGATAAAGACTCTATGCAAAAGGCAACAAACAGGTTATATGTAATCCTTAGTGAATCAAGAAACTAGGTATGTATTCCTTCAATCTCTCAAACCGCAATTATATACTTTTATACGTCCCTTGGAAACCTAAAATTGTGCAATCTCAATGCCATTGCTAAACAAACCTGATGCAAGACCCAAAATAATTTATATTTATGAAACCTGATGCAAGACCCAAAATAATTTATGCATTTGTGCTCTAATAAGCATATATGGTGAAGGTGAACCACGATGACCAAATAAGAAATCTTTAAATGTCATTGTGTTTTACTAAAAGGAATCATGTTTTACTAAAAGATAAGAAAAGAATGCACATGGCATACCTGAGAGAGGAGGGAGAAGGAGGCCGAAGGGGAGTGTGCAGGGGCGATGTGCAGCGGCGGCCGGAGGGGTGTGCAGGGGCGAACTGCAGCGGCAGGGTGAGACCGTGAGATACTGAGAGTGAGAGTGAAGCGATGAATGACTGAATGTGAACGTGAATGGAAATCTAAACCCTAATAGGTTATTTTTAGTTTATTAATGTTTTTTCTTTTAGATTAAATATATAATGTAATAAATAATAAATATTAGATATTTTCTATTAAAATATACCGGGTACACAGCGGTTCCGGTTCTGGGTACCCGGCGGTTCCGGGTACCCGGTCCCGGCGGGTACCCAGCGGGTAGCGGTTCTAAAAAAATGAGAACCGGAACCGGACCCAGTCCCATCGGTTTCGTTATTTTAGGAACCGGAACAAGAACCAGTCACATCGGTTCTGGTTCCGGAACCGGCAGTTCCAGAGCGGTTCCGGTTCCAAAGGCGGGTACCCAGTTCCGCTGCTCACCCCTACATATATATACACATATATAAATATACATACACATATAGACATGTATACACATATAGACATACATATGACATATATACAAACTTACATACACATATAGCTAGACATGTATGAGATATACAAACATATGTATGTATAGTATGTACTGTATACATATAAGCAACTACATGTGTATATACACATACATACATTCATGTATATACATACAAACACTCATACATATACTATCATATATACATGTACATATACATCCACATATACATGTATATACATACAAACATTCATACATATATACACATATACAAACATACAAAAACATATAGATAGTACACATGACACACAAACATACATGTACTGTATATACATATGTACACATATACTATCATCCACCTGTACATACACACATACATGTATATACATACAAACATTCATACATATCTACACATATACAGACATACATAAACATATAGATAGTACACAATGACACACAAACATATATGTACTATATATACATGCATACGTGTACATATACTATCATACACATATACATATATGTACCGTATATACAAACATACCGATAGTACACCATGACACACAAACATATATGTACTGTATATGCATACGTGTATATATACTATCATACACATATACTACTATCAAACGTAAACTATCATCCACATGTACATACACACATACATGTATATACATACAAACATTCATACATATATACACATATACAAACATACATAAATATATAGATAATACACATGACACACAAACATATATGTATTGTATATACATACGTGTACATATACTATCATACACATATACATACACACATACAAACATTCATACATATATACACATATACAAACATACATATTTGACTTAGTGGTTGTTAATGCAGTGTATAGACCTTTATAGACTTCAGTGACACTTAATGAACATGATCGGGCCTTGACAAATCATATTTTAACATATGTTTGTGTTTAAGTCGTGAAAAAATATATATTTTAAGATATTTAAAAATATATAAAAAATATTTCTTTAATTTTTGAATTTTTTAAAAATAAAAAATAAAAAATAAATAATCCGTCGGTAATTACCGACGGATTATTTAATTTTTAATTCTTATTTTTTAAATTAAATAATCCGTCGGTAATCCGTCGGTAATTACCGACGGATTATTTAATTTTTAATTCTTATTTTTTAAATTAAATAATCTGTCGGTAATTACCGACGGATTTAAAACCGTCGGTAATTACCGACGGATATTTATTTATCTATTTTTTTAATTTTTTTAAATGAAATCCGTCGGTAATCCGTCGGTAATTATCGACGGTTTGTATCCGTCGGTAATTTTCGTCGGAAATTTGAGTTTTTCTAGTAGTGTTAGCGGCTGAAGCTACTGGGGTGCCCTTGCTATCGTTAATTGTCAAGTATGGTGTGGGGTACTCGACATAACAAGTACAAAGTAGGTGTAGGTTTAAGGAGATAGGAGTGACCTTGTTATCGCTCTATCTTGACAACGTAGTTGAACTTTTTTAGGAGTCATAAAGATGCATCCCGCTTTTTAATTTGACGTCTGTTTTTCTAAGTTAACAAAAAGTTGTTGTATCCTACTTGTAATATCACGACATGTGGCATTACAACAATACTGGTTAATGGCGAAGAGAGGGGAGATGAGTGTCGAGAGGTGCAAGGGTAGCGATGAGGTGGGGCAAATGATACAGGGTTAGGTGTTTTGGGGGACAATGATGTTTGTTGATGAGGAGTGTCAGAAGTGGTGTCAGTGGAGAAGGGCGTTGGATTTGGGAGACGATCAATTTGGGTAATATTGTTTCACGTATGTTCGTGTTCACCTTGGGAAAAGATTACATGTGGAATTGTTTTTTTGATTCACCTAGTGAAATGAAAAATACATGTAAAAAATATTTACATGGTGAAACAAATCCATGAGAAACAATCATATTATGAAACAAATATATGTGAAGCAAAATATGTTAAATCCTATATATATATATATATATATATATATATTTATATATATGCGTGTGTGTGTGTGTGTATGTATGGAAAAATTTAATTGTAAACCAGGTTTTCAATTGTGGATCGGGTGACAAAGGAGAGTGTGGCGTGTGTCTCGAGGTGTCCACATTCAGTATAAATAACAAAAGTGAACGTTAATACACTATTAATGATGATTAACACAACATTCAAAATGAATAATAAAACATTAAAGATAAATAATACGTAAATATGAGTCATGTATTATTCATCATGAATTGTGTATTATTAATCGTAAAGGATACATGATGAATAATACATGAACGATCTATAAAAGGTGTAGACACATGACGAGTTCTCTTTTGTCCCCCAGCTCACAATTGAAACTCGGTTCTCATTTGAAACTATCCCTATACATATATATACACACATATATTACTCATAAATATTTTGATACTTACATAACATACATACCCACATATACATATGTATATATTATGATTAAATGTTAATAAAAATTAAACGATAAGTAATATCTTAATAAAATCATCTTATGATTATATTATTTTAAAAGAATTATTTTTATTTAAAAGTTAAAGTAAACTAAAAGTTCCGTTCATGTGTTTATACGTTTTTAATAGTTATTGTCTTTTAAAAAAAATCAAATTCAACATATCGTGTCCGTATGATTGTATAAGACAAAAATTGAAAGAGACTTAGGGCTTGTTTGTTTTTTGTTTTTTTCCTCTTAATTACTACTTATATCTTAATCGGTGAGACACTTTAAAATACAGACTGTTTGTTTTTCTTTTAATTTCAGAGCCACTTTTCACTTAAATACATCTAACTCGGTTAGAGGTAAACTAATATCTGATTCACCTCTAATTCGCTTAGAGCTTCCACGCCTACACATAGCTGGTTCTACTTCTCACTCCATCATCGCCTCCATCACCTTCAAAGATACGTTCAATCTCCCTTTTTCGGGGGTTTCCTCTTGAATTTATGGCTTTCGTCCATGAATTTGGGATTTTCATCCTTGAATCTGGGATCTTCATCCCAAAATCTGTGGCTTTAGACATACGCCTCTATCAACATCATCGGCTCCAATCGCTTACCCTAAGCCCTAATTTGGCCGGATCATCAAGGGAGAAGAAGATGGCACCTTTAAGACTCCAATCGCTAGGAGTTTTTGAGTTTCCAATGGTCAGAAGTTGTTACGGAGGAAGAATACGGCGGCGACGGTGGTGATCAGGATGGCAACTGTGACGAGCTTTTAGAGATTTTTGGAAGCCCAGGTGGAGAAATCGAGTGAGTTAGATGGGGAAAACTGATTTGGATGAATGGTTCTTGGCAGTGATGATGATATAGAATTGGGGGTTAAATTATCTTGTTGGACCACCATCGAATCAATCCCACACACACTCATTGACTTTGTTCCTTGAACTCCAATGTAAATTTAAACACAAACTCTGCAGTGAATCTTCTTTGTTTCCAATCTCTTCAATCACTCTCTTCAATGTCTTGTTTGGTTTGTTTCTTGATATTGAACTCCACTTTCTGATGCTAAATCAATGTGGTGAGTAACAGTGGGCTTATGGAGTATTATTTAATTAGATACAACCAAAATAGTTGTAACATCCTAAATTTTCAATATTATTATTTTAATGAGAATTGGGATGTATTTGTATTTTGTGTAAACCTTGAAGTATTTGGAAGTTTTATAATTCATTAGGGTTAAAATACAAGAGATTTAAGTAAGGTGTTACTTTTGGAAATAATGAAACTTGAGGGTGCTTTTGGGCATTTTGGAAAGTTGTTTGGATAAAATATCTAAAAATCAGATGTTATCTGATTTTTATGGTGGAGTCGGCTGAGAAAAGAAAGAAAGGAAGATTAGAGAGAAATAAGAGAAAGGAGAAAAGAAAGAAAAAAAACAAGGGTTTGTACATCAAATTGGTAAGGAATCGAACTCAACTTCTGATAATTCTTGTTGTGAATGAATAATAATAAACGAATCTATGTATTGGGTTGATTTACAAAATCAATTACAACAGATTGAGGGAATCAGATTGTGCAGAAATTGGGTTTTGTAAACTTAAGGTGAGTCCATTCGTTCCTTGCTTAAATTAGTGTTTTCATGTTAAATTAAACCTTGAAATAGCTGTATAAATTGGTTATGAACTGTATGGTATGGTTTGGTATGAGCTGAATCGAACAGACATGAAAATGGATCGAGTTATAAGCTGATGAGCCGAGTTTTCCGGATAAATCGTCATATCCGGATACCTCTGACGATGAATGTTTCCGGACGCAGAAAGTATCCGGGTAAGTTTTATTTTATTGTAAGAGTCCGGATGAATATAGTATCCGGATGGTTTTAGTATCCGGATGGTTTTAGTATCCGGGTGTCGTCCGGATTAGTACAGCATCCGGAAAAGTAGGATTTACCCGGAAAAGTAGTAGTATCCGGAAAAGTAGTAGTATCCGGAAAAGTTCAGTTGTCCGGAAATCCCTGTTGTCCGGAAAACCCATGTTGTCCGGACACTTTTAAGAAACTGAAAAAGTCTAGGTTCTTATTGCTGGATGCAGTTCTGGATGTTTTGTCTGGTTTAGTTTTCTAAAAAGTTTCTAGGGGGGCTGCCCCCAGACCCCGCAAGGGCGTTGCCCCTTGACCCCATCCGCTAACCAAGTAGCGGAACCCCCGTGCTAAGTTGCCGAAGGGGGAGTATGGGAGGATGAAGATACGATAAGTTATCTAGTATTCTTAGATTTGAGAATATGATATGAGCTGTAATATGTTGTTATACTTATACGTTAGTAAAGTGTAATGGATCCATAGGCACTAGTGGTTATGTACACGTAGAATAGATGAACATTAATCATTATTCTGATGTGTGTGAGAAATTGTGGAATAAACGTAATTCCTGATTCCTAAGGAAAAGAAGAGATTGGCATGTGTATATTGTAATCACTATTTCCTTCTCTAAGAAATAGGCATGTGTATATTGTTATTTCTTAGATGTGTGCAGAAATGGGCATGTGTATATTGCGGTTTCTGGAATAGATGTGTACGGAACTGGGCATGTGTATATTGCGATTTCCGGAATAGAAACATTACTCTAGAATTATTACAGATTCGTAGGGTAACTCTGAGACATGATATGATGATGGAATGAGTGTGAGTCATACTCATGGTATTAGATGGAAGTAGTGTTAACGGAATAGAGTTACACGTTTGGTAAGAAAAAGGGTAACCAGGTTTGTTATAACTTGCTTACATTGATTTTGTAAATGTTATTATGAAAACGAATGTTCTCACTAGGCGTTGGCCTAATCGTTTCATATGATGTTTTCTTACCAGGTACCAGCTCAGGAAAGTAAAGGGTTGTGGGACGAGCGGTTTTGGAATAGCAGAAGTGTCAATTGACCAGAAGAGATTTTGTTGGATTGCTTAGATAACTTAGTTAATCTGATTATAGTGATGTGATTAGATTAATAGGTTATTTGAAGAATCCTGTATTGTAAATACACCCTGATGGTTAATTACCTTGCTATATAATTCTAAGTTGAAGTTTCTTGTATCATAACTTGTGAAATTTGAGGTTCAAATTAGCCCTGATTTTAGGGTGTTACAATATGGTATCAGAGCCACTCCTGTGCCGTTCGAGATGTGGGGCAAACCTCATCGAGGACGATGAGTCCCTGAGGGGGGGTGTGTGTAACACCTTAGGCATATCCCACATCGGTCGTGGACAAGAGAGATGCTGGGTATATTAGTAAACCTTGGCCTTACCAGACACAACGCGTTTTGGGGCCACAAGCATGCGGGTTCCTTGGGAACTCTGTGGTTAAGCGTGCTTGGGTGGGAGTAGTACCAGGATGGGTGACCTCCTGGGAAGTCCTTGCGAAGTCCTTGCCAGGTCGCCAAGAACAAAGCCGTGAGCCAGTGGGGCAAAGCGGACAATATTGTGTCGTGGTAAGCGGGGTGTTACAATATGGTATCAGAGCCTTAGTTTAAGCGAACTAAGTATGCTGAGGAGGTACTTAGACTTAAGCTGTGATGAATTAAGTTATGATTCGTGAGAATGGGTAGAAGTATTAAGACGGGATGGTCTTAGAGTCGGCGTAAATACGTGAAATTGGTACTGTAATAATGGTAACGAGGATTCTCCTGTATGATATATTCACAATTTCAATTAGCTACTGTTATTTATGAATATATTGTTACATAAGCATGCTTGTTTCTAAATGGTTACAGTGACTAATGATCGATATAGTACGTTTCGTGTGTCGGTAATTGTGTAGCCATTTCTTATGGTTATCCTCTTGTGTTTATCAGAACGATGGTGAATACGCCGCCACTATCTCCTATATCTGCAATGGATAGGTCCATGATTGATGGGACAGGAGAAAGGCCAGTGGAAGTAGGCGAAATTCATGAGACTCCGCCAGGGTTTCTTTCTCTTGGGGGAGCATCCAGTCAAGTACATAGAACGGGTACCAGTACTGCCAACCCAAGAACACCAGAAGCAAGTATGGAAGCCCGAATGATGGAAAACATGACGAGAATGATGACAAACGCAATGGCTCAACAAACCGAGATGTTTATGAAAGCATTGAACGATCGAAGTTCAGAGTTGCAGCGAACGGGAACTGATACTGGAGTAATAAATCCAATTCATACTCCAGTAACAGAAACAGAAAGGAGAGTGGAAAGAGTTTGCTCGTACAAGACGTTCCTAAGTTGTAAGCCACCGGAGTTTAAAGGAACAGATAGTCCAGTGACTTGTATGAACTGGATTAGGGAAATGGAACAAGCATTCAGGGCTTGCGAGTGTAATGAAAAGTCCAAAGTTAGATTTGCTTCTCAAATGTTAAAAGGGAATGCATTGACATGGTGGAATATAGTGACAGCATCAATATCGGCTTCAGTATTGAATGCTATGACCTGGGAATCATTTAAGAAGAAGGTTTTGGAGGAGTACTGTAATGAGAACGAGATGGATAGAATAGAAGAAGAATTTCGGACTCTCAAGAAAGGTAACATGTCGGTGAGAAAGTATACTGAAACGTTTTTGGAGAAGCTGAATTTGGTGGGGCACGTAGCTCCAAATGAAAAAGAAAAGATTAAAGCTTACTTAAAGGGGCTACCCGCAGATATGATGTCTCGTGTAAGAAATGCCAAGGCTTCAACTCTGAGGGAAACTATTGAAGAAGCTAAGGTAATGGAAGAAGTTTATGCGAAGGATAAAGAAGAAAAGACCCAAGTTGGGGAGAAACGAAAATGGGAGGGCCGGTCAGAGTCTTTTCAGAGACCTAAAGCAACTGGTAAAGGTGTTCATTATGATTCGCGTCGTGAACCAAATTGGTGTTCAAAGTGCAAGAGTAAACATTTTGGGCCATGTCGGGTGACATCGTTGGAGTGTTTCAAATGTGGGAAACGTGGGCATAATATGAGCAATTGTCCAGTTCAAGGATTTACGTGTCATGAATGCAAGCAACCTGGTCACTTCCGTCGGGATTGTCCAAAGTTGAAAAAAGGCGGGGATCAAAGTATGAAACCAAATGTTCCAAAACCAGCGGGTCGGGCCTTCCATATGACAGCTGACGAAGCTAAGGAATCGAAAGATGTCGTCTCGGGTACTTTCCTTGTTAATTCTTGTCCAGCACGCATTCTATTTGACTGTGGTGCAAATTTGTCATTTGTGTCCAAGTCGTTCTTTCACAAATTAGCTATGCCTGTTACTACTTTGGTTGATGCCTTAGTAGTTGAGGTAGCTAATGGGGGTCAAGTCGTGGTTCGCGAAAGACTCGATGGTTGCTTTATTTCGATAGAAGAGACAAAATTTCCGATCGACTTGTTGTTGATGGAAATTGGAGGATTTGATGTGGTTGTCGGTATGGACTGGCTGACAGTCAACCAGGCATAAATTTTTTGTGCAAAGAAATTAATCAGGATTCCGATGGCTGATAGGGATGATGTATTCATCTTTGGGGAAAAGCGAAAAGGGGAAGTTCCGTTAATTTCTGTTGCGAAAGCACGTAAATGTTTAATGAAGGGATGTTTATCCTATCTAGCTTATGTTTTAGATGTAAAGTCAGAAAAGAAGCAAGTGGAAGATATCAGAGTGGTATGTGATTTTCTAGACGTATTTCCCGATGATCTTCCTGGTCTACTAGCTGAGCGGCAGGTAGAGTTCCGTATTGATCTCATTCCTGGATCGGCACCAATTGCGCGAGCGCCTTATCGTCTAGCGCCGGCCGAAATGAAAGAGATGATGACTCAACTTCAAGAGTTGTTAGATAAAGGTTTTGTTAGACCGAGTTCTTCTCCGTGGGGAGCTCCGGTGTTGTTTGTTAAGAAGAAAGATGGTACTATGAGAATGTGTATAGATTATCGTGAGTTGAATAAGGTGACTATTAAGAACAAGTATCCGCTTCCAAGGATTGATGACTTGTTCGATCAACTCCAAGGTGCGGGATGTTTTTCTAAGATTGATTTGAGGTCGGGATATCATCAGGTACATGTAAGAAATGAAGATATTCATAAGACAGCTTTTAGAACAAGGTATGGGCATTACGAATTTCTTGTGATGCCATTCGGGTTGACCAATGCTCCGGCAATATTCATGGATCTGATGAATAGAGTATGTCGACCATTTTTGGACAAGTTTGTCATTGTATTCATTGATGACATACTAGTCTATTCTAAGACTGAAGAAGATCACGAACATCATCTACGTGAAGTTTTAGAAGTATTAAGAAAAGAGAAGTTGTACGCGAAGTTCTCAAAATGTGAATTCTGGTTAAAAGAGGTACAGTTCCTAGGTCATGTGATCACTTCGGAAGGAGTTAAGGTAGACCCAACAAAGATAGAAGCTATGATGAATTGGGAGACACCGAGAAGTGCGTCTGAAATAAGAAGTTTCTTAGGTCTTGCGGGTTATTATCGGAGATTTATTAAAGACTTCTCGAAGATTGCTTCTACTTTGACTTTATTGACAAGAAAGAACGTGAGGTTTGTCTGGACGGAGAAACAAGAATTAGCTTTCAGAACTTTACGTCAAAAGTTGTGTGAAGCCCCTATTCTTGCCTTACCAGAAGGAACAGATGATTTTGTTGTTTATAGTGATGCTTCCAAGATGGGCCTGGGATGTGTATTAATGCAACGAGGCAAAGTAATTGCTTATGCGTCAAGACAACTTAAGGAGCACGAGAAGAATTATCCTACGCACGATTTAGAATTAGCAGCGGTTGTTTTTGCTTTGAAGCTGTGGAGGCACTATTTGTATGGGACGAAGTGTACTCTTTATACTGATCATAAGAGCTTAAAACATGTCTTTGATCAGAAAGAGTTGAACATGAGACAACGACGTTGGTTAGAGTTACTTAAGGATTACGATTGTGAATTGCATTACCATCCTGGTAAAGCCAATGTCGTAGCCGATGCTTTAAGTAGAAAAGAGTATAGTGGGTGTTTGAAGACGACCAATGCTAGGATTGATGTAACGTCCAGTCTGATTGAAAGGATAAAAGAGGCACAAGCAGAGGCATTGCAAGAAGAAAATCTGAAAGAAGAAGTGATGAGCAAGCAACATCTTCAGCTAACTGAAGATAGTCGTGGGATTAAGTTATTCCAAGGTCGTGTTTGGGTGCCTAAAGTTGGAGATAATCGAGAGTTGATTCTAGAAGATGCTCATAGATCTAAGTATTCTATACATCCTGGTAGTACTAAGATGTATAGGGATTTGAAGTTACACTATTGGTGGCCAGCTATGAAAGTGGATGTGGCACGAATAGTGGAAAAGTGTACAACCTGTTCTTTAGTGAAAGCGGAACATCAGAAACCTTACGGAAGTTTCCAATCTTTGGAGATTCCGGAATGGAAGTGGGAGAAGATCACTATGGATTTTGTGACTAAGTTACCAAAGACTCAGAAAGGTAACGACACTATTTGGGTGATTGTAGATCGTTTGACTAAGAGTGCTCATTTTCTAGCTATGAAAGAAGCGTCACCAATTGAGAAATTAGCAAAACTGTATATTGATGAAGTGGTGTCAAGGCATGGTATACCGGTGTCAATAGTGTCAGATCGTGATAGTCGGTTTACCTCGAGATTTTGGCAGTCACTTCAAGAAGAATTAGGTACAAAGGTAAATCTGAGCACTGCATATCATCCTCAAACTGATGGGCAAAGTGAAAGAACCATTCAAACTTTGGAAGATATGCTCAGGTGTTGTGTATTAGATTTTGGAGGTAATTGGGATACGCATTTACCTTTAGTGGAATTTGCGTATAACAATAGTTACCATTCTAGTATTGGAAGAGCACCTTTCGAAGCCTTGTATGGCCGGAAATGTAGAACTCCGGTATGTTGGTTAGAAGCCGGAGAGAAACAGTTTGCTGGTCCAGAATTGGTACAACAAACAGCAGATAAGGTGAAAGAAATTCGGCAGCATATGAAAGCAGCTCAGGATCGACAAAAGAGTTATGCTGATCCGAAAAGAAGACCAAAAGAATTCCAAGTTGGGGAGCGTGTGATGCTTAAAGTATCCCCATGGAAAGGTGTGATAAGGTTTGGTAAACGTGGGAAGTTAAGTCCTCGTTTTCTAGGACCTTTCGCTATTACAAAAAGGATAGGATTGCAGGCTTATCAGTTGGATCTTCCACCGGAGTTGGAAGGGATCCATAACACGTTTCATGTGTGTTATCTTCGGAAGTGTCTAGCCGAAGAGGAAGATGTGATCCCGCTTACTGATGTAAGAGTGGATGAGAAGAGCCGCTGTGTAGAAGAACCAGAGGCAATTTTGGAAAGATCGGTTAGAAAACTACGAAATGGAAAGGAGGTAGCTATGTTGAAAGTACAGTGGAAGCACCATCGAGGTGCTAATGTGACTTTAGAAACGGAAGAGAGTATGAAAGTTAGGTATCCCCATTTGTTTACCTGATCTTGATTTCGAGGACGAAATCATTTTCAAGTTGGGGAGTATTGTAACATCCTAAATTTTCAATATTATTATTTTAATGAGAATTGGGATGTATTTGTATTTTGTGTAAACCTTGAAGTATTTGGAAGTTTTATAATTCATTAGGGTTAAAATACAAGAGATTTAAGTAAGGTGTTACTTTTGGAAATAATGAAACTTGAGGGTGCTTTTGGGCATTTTGGAAAGTTGTTTGGATAAAATATCTAAAAATCAGATGTTATCTGATTTTTATGGTGGAGTCGGCTGAGAAAAGAAAGAAAGGAAGATTAGAGAGAAAGAAGAGAAAGGAGAAAAGAAAGAAAAAAAACAAGGGTTTGTACATCAAATTGGTAAGGAATCGAACTCAACTTCTGATAATTCTTGTTGTGAATGAATAATAATAAACAAATCTATGTATTGGGTTGATTTACAGAATCAATTACAACAGATTGAGGGAATCAGATTGTGCAGAAATTGGGTTTTGTAAACTTAAGGTGAGTCCATTCGTTCCTTGCTTAAATTAGTGTTTTCATGTTAAATTAAACCTTGAAATAGCTGTATAAATTGGTTATGAACTGTATGGTATGGTTTGGTATGAGCTGAATCGAAAAGACATGAAAATGGATCGAATTATAAGCTGTTGAGCCGAGTTTTCCGGATAAATCGTCATATCTGGATACCTCTGACGATGAATGTTTCCGGACGCAGAAAGTATCCGGGTAAGTTTTATTTTATTGTAAGAATCCGGATGAATATAGTATCCGGATGGTTTTAGTATCCGGGTGTCGTCCGGATTAGTACAGCATCCGGAAAAGTAGGATTTACCCGGAAAAGTAGTAGTATCCGGAAAAGTAGTAGTATCCGGAAAAGTAGTAGTATCCGGAAAAGTTCAGTTGTCCGGAAATCCCTGTTGTCCGGAAAACCCATGTTGTCCGGACAACATAACAGTTTCCCTGAGGGGGGGTGTGTGTAACACCTTAGGCATATCCCACATCGGTCGTGGACATGAGAGATGCTGGGTATATTAGTAAACCTTGGCCTTACCAGACACAACGCGTTTTGGGGCAACAAGTATGCGGGTTCCTTGGGAACTCTGTGGTTAAGCGTGCTTGGGTGGGAGTAGTACCAGGATGGGTGACCTCCTGGGAAGTCCTTGCGAAGTCCTTGCCAGGTCGCCTAGAACAAAACCGTGAGCCAGTGGGGCAAAGCGGACAATATTGTGTCGTGGTAAGCGGGGTGTTACAATATGGTATCAGAGCCTTAGTTTAAGCGAACTAAGTATCAAGTGGAGGCTTATCAGGATGAACATCTGAAATCAGAACGGTTAGCGGGGATGTCAGCATTGCTAGTAAAAGATGATCGGGGGTTATTGTGTCTGGGAAACAGAGTGTGGGTACCTCGTTTGGGTGGGTTACGTGATCGTGTTTTACAAGAAGCTCATCAATCCCGTTTCTCTATTCACCCAGGTACAAACAAGATGTATAAAGACCTAAAGCAATTCTATTGGTGGCCGGGGATAAAAAGAGGGATTGCTCAGTATGTAGAACGGTGTGATACTTGTAAGAAGGTAAAAATCGAACATCAAAAGCCATTTGGTCAACTACAACGACTAGAAATACCTATGTGGAAGTGGGAGCAGATTACCACGGACTTTATCACAAAGCTACCAAGAACTCCGAAGGGATTCGATTCTATTTGGGTGATCGTCGACAGGTTGTCAAAGTCTGCACACTTCCTACCAATAAAGGAAACCGATTCATTGGAGCGATTAGCTAAGTTATACATTAATGAAATAGTAACTCGACATGGAGTTCCAATCTCGATCATTTCCGATCGTGATAGTCGTTTTACTTCAAGATTTTGGAGAAGCTTTCAAAGGGAAATGGGGACTCAGATAAAGTTAAGTACGGCGTATCATCCTCAAACAGATGGACAGAGTGAACGAACAATTCAGACCTTAGAAGATATGCTCCGGGCTTGTATTGTTGATTTTGGGGGATCGTGGGATAAGCATTTGCCGTTAATCGAATTCGCTTACAACAACAGTTATCATTCCAGCATACAAGCGGCACCGTTTGAAGTACTGTATGGTAGGAAATGTCGAACGCCTCTGTGTTGGAACGAAGTGGGAGAGAAACAGTTAGCGGGGCCGGAAATAGTTCAGTTAACCGCCGATAAGGTTACACAGATCCGAGAAAGATTGAAAGTGGCTCAAGATAGACAGAAGAGTTACGCTGATCGCCGTCGAAAGCCGTTGGAATTTCAAGTTGGGGATTACGTAATGTTAAAGGTTTCGCCGTGGAAAGGAGTCATCAGATTCGGTCGACAGGGTAAGCTTAGCCCAAGGTATATTGGACCATTTGCAATCACTGAAAGGATCGGGGAGGTAGCTTACAGATTAGATCTTCCACCAGAGTTGAGCAGAATTCATAATGCATTTCACGTATCAAACTTCCGAAAGTGTTTAGTTACTCAAGATCAGGCAGTCTCCCTACCAGAGATACAAGTCGACGAAAGACTGAATTATGTGGAAGAACCGGAAGCAATAGTTGATCATAAAGTCAAAGTGCTGCGGAATAAGGAGATCAGGCAAGTGAAGGTTCAGTGGAGGCATCATAGAGGTCAGGATGCCACGTGGGAATCCGAATCGGAAATTAGAACCAAATACCCTCACCTTTTTGCCTAACCGAATTCCGGGACGGAATTCTCTTAAGGGGGAGATGATGTAATACCCCGGGTAAGTTTGTTAGTTAAATCCTCTTGTCGTTAAATTATTTATCTCTATATTTGATGTTTAGGGTAAAATGAGAGGAATTTATAAGTTTAGGGGTATTTAGTTTAACAATGAAAAGTGTAGGGGCTGAAGTAGTAAAATTGGTTATTAATATCTGAATTAGGTGTTTAGATATTTCATAAAATATCAAAACTCAGATTTAGGTGTGTGTGTGTGTTGGGAGCAAAAAGAAGAAGAAAGAAAGGAGAAAGAAGGGTAAAGGCTCAAATTGGAGTTATTGGAACTGATTAAGGTATGTTTCTAGTACTATTTATGTTTATAATGGTTAGTAGGAAGTATCTATCGGATTAGAATCATCACATCTGGTCTAGGGTTGATTTCAGTCGGATTTCTGGGTGATTTTTGGGTAAACCGACAGTGGTGTCCGGATACGTTGAAGGTGTCCGGATAGCACTGTTGGTAGTGTCCGGGTAGTTTTGTTGATGGTGTCCGGGTACTGTTTGAAGGTGTCCGGACGAGTCTTTTATCCGGAAAAATCTCTCTTTTCTATTGTTGTCCGGAAAAGTCAAGTTGTCCGGAAAAGTCAAGTTGTCCGGAAAAGTCATGTTGTCCGGGTAACTTGTGGTATCCGGATACTTTTGCTGTTTGGCCATTTTGAGAGTTTTAGATGCTGTCGAGTATCCAGTAACCTGTATTTTGTTAACCACTAGATAGGGAGTGAATGAGGACTGACTATCCTGTAGTCTTGACTTGAGTACGAGTTTGGGGGCAACATTTGAGGGTTTGAGTTCTTTAGAGTTTTTAGCCTTAGTAAGACTTATGTGTTTTATGTGGTAAAGAGATGTCCGTATCTATGTGTTACAGATCTTGTGAATTCTGGGTAAAAGGCTGAACCGGTTAAGAAGACTTGGAAACGTGTTGATAAGCAATAAGGTGAGTTTTACTTTAAAAACGTTTTTAACTGGAATACGTATATGTGTGGATTGGGAATGAAATAGTTGATGACTATGTGTTTATATGTGAATTATAATATAGTGAGGTATTATATTTACATGTGTATTATAAATGTGTTATAATACGTTGACCGGGTTTAAGACCGGTGTGATTGGCTATAGAACCTGTATAGCGTTGTTTGGCTGTAGATGTTGTACAGCGTTGTATTTTATTAGTTGGCTTGCTACCACTAATATGGCCAGGAAGAAATGAGAAGGAAAGGTATATGATGTGTGAGTTTAAATTGGATATATGTAACTATGTGGCGTGATTTATATGATTGAAGGTTGTATAAATGGTTTTTAAACTAACAGAGGTTTCTCACTTAGACCTACAGGTCTAACCCTCATTTTGTTTTAAAAATATGTATTCCAGGTGGCGGATCAAGTAAGGGCAAGTAAGTAGAGTATGAGAGGGATGGCTAGTAAGGAAGACTATAAGACGAAGCTTTTGACTTATTTAGTAGTTGTAATGGAATGTTAAATGTTATGGATGCAAATAGCTCAAGGATTGTATTTCAAGTGTTGTTCTTTCTAATTGTAAAAGACTACTGGATCGTACATGTAAAGTGAAGTTTGTTTGTTATATCTATTTGTGTTATTTGGGTGATATGTCGTGTATATGGGTTAAGGGTTGTTACAAATGGTATCAGAGCATTTGTAACAACCCTTAACCCATATACACGACATATCACCCAAATAACACAAATAGATATAACAAACAAACTTCACTTTACATGTACGATCCAGTAGTCTTTTACAATTAGAAAGAACAACACTTGAAATACAATCCTTGAGCTATTTGCATCCATAACATTTAACATTCCATTACAACTACTAAATAAGTCAAAAGCTTCGTCTTATAGTCTTCCTTACTAGCCATCCCTCTCATACTCTACTTACTTGCCCTTACTTGATCCGCCACCTGGAATACATATTTTTAAAACATCCCAATTCCCATAACATACAACATATAACATAACATGCATATATATCATTGATTTACAACGAAAGTTAAATAACAAACCAAGTACGGTCCCTTCGGTCTCCTAAATTACAAAATATAAATATATAAGCTTCCTTCACTTTATCCTCTCCTTTGCCGATCCTTAACCTGGAAAACATATTTTTGAAAACAAAATGAGGGTTAGACCAAACGGGTCTAGTGAGTTAATCCCGGTCCTTTCCAAAATCGTTATAAAACCTTTTAAGTAAATCCTTTGTATCAAAATAGTTTACATAAACCTTTGGTAATTCTTTCGTAAATATAAACATGCCATACGTATTTAAATACCACATCAAGACTCGTGCTCAACTCCTCCTCATTCCTCGTTACCATGGCCATATTAGTTGGTAGCAAGCCAACTAATAAATCAACGTCGTACAACAACTACGACACATCAACGCCGTACAACAACTACGACACATCAACGCCGTACAACAACTACGACACATCTCCGGTCCGCACACCGGAACCCGGCAATACACCGGTCCGCACACCAGAACCCGGCAAAAAGTGCACTCGTGTAGTGCAAAGCTTATATAAATACAATATATATCTCATTACATCATATCATCATTTATATACACATAATCATATTCCTACCACATAATCATCTCATATATATATATACACATATATATGTATTCCAGTTCAAAAACGTTTTAAAGCAAAACTCACCTGATTTGCCTATTACAACTCTTCCAAGCTTTTCTCCACGCTATCCAATCCTTTACCCAAAATTCTCAGAATCTGAAACGGAGTAAGCACAAATACCCTCTTACTAATCAAATACATAAGACTTACTAGGAGGCTACGAGCTCTAGATAAATCTTTCTGACTTTTATCCTCGAAATGACCAAACAGCTAAAGTATCCGGATACCACAAGTTATCCGGACAACACTACATTTCCGGACAACATGACTTTTCCGGACAACCTATACAATCCGGATAACACAACCATCCGGACGACATCCGGATACCAAAGTAACCCGGACACTATCCGGTATCTTATTTCATCCGGAAAACATAAGAAAAGAGACTTACCCGGATAAAGGACTCGTCCGGACACCACTATAAAATCATCCGAACACTATAATCAAAATACCCGGACACCACCAACAGGACTATCCGGACACATTCATACTGTGTCCGGACACCTCTGTCGGTTTGCCCATTTTCGACCCATAAATGCCAGAAATCAATACCAGACATGAAATCGCTCATTCTACTCCGATAGAAACAGTCTATAAGCAATTACACATATAAATTACAAAGGAAACATACCTTAATCACTTCCAACAACTCCAATTTTGAGCCTTAACCCTCTTGCTTTTCTTCTTCTCCTTTTTCTCTCAAAACACACACTTACACACACTGATTTTTGATTATGAAAATATCTGAAGTCTAAAAGGGACATTATCTAACCATAATTACTATTTAAACCTTGAACTTCTCATTAATAATCCAAAATACCTTTAACCTATAAATTTATTCAAACTTACCCTTAAACCTAAATTTTAGAGTTAAATAATATTAACGGAACTAGAATTTCACTAACGAACTTTTCCGGGGTATTACATCATCTCCCCCTTAAAAGAATTCCGTCCCGGAATTCGGTTAGACAAAAAGGTATTAATACTTATCACTACTACTTCGAACTCAATCAAAACCATAGAAACTAACTGAATAGCCGTCCCACACCCACCTATATCTCTAACACAAATGAGCAACAAAAGCCCGTAAATACCAATAACCATTTTGCACCGAAGTCAGATAACACCTTAGCACGTACAGAGTTTATAGAAATATACCTGTAACCTCATCCGGAATTTCCTCCTCTTCTTGTGTTGTCATTTGGAAGACTCGGCCCTTTGTTTTCGGCTCCTCAGACCCTTGTATCTCTCCCGTCTTAACACTCGTTGGTCTCCTCGTCGTACCACCCTGTTGTACTTTCCACTGTGGACAGTCTGACTGAATATGATCAGGGGAATTGCAAACGAAGCAGAGCCGAGTTATGTAACATTCTTTAGCAATGTGACCCGTCTTCCCACACTTGTAACATCTTCGGGGGTCCACATAACAGTTTCCTTGATGCACACGGTTGCATTTTGGGCATGGTCTTTCAGCTGGTCTGAAAGATGAATGACTATCAGGATGATCGGGTATGTAAGTCGTATCTCGCTAAATTTGTAATTGTTTTTAGCTATGCCTGTTACTACTTTGGTTGATGCCTTAGTAGTTGAGGTAGCTAATGGGGGTCAAGTCGTGGTTCGCGAAAGACTCGATGGTTGCTTTATTTCGATAGAAGAGACAAAATTTCCGATCGACTTGTTGTTGATGGAAATTGGAGGATTTGATGTGGTTGTCGGTATGGACTGGCTGACAGTCAACCAGGCAGAAATTTTTTGTGCAAAGAAATTAATCAGGATTCCGATGGCTGATAGGGATGATGTATTCATCTTTGGGGAAAAGCGAAAAGGAGAAGTTCCGTTAATTTCTGTTGCGAAAGCGCGTAAATGTTTAATGAAGGGATGTTTATCCTATCTAGCTTATGTTTTAGATGTAAAGTCAGAAAAGAAGCAAGTGGAAGATATCAGAGTGGTACGTGATTTTCTAGACGTATTTCCCGATGATCTTCCTGGTCTACCAGCTGAGCGGCAGGTAGAGTTCCGTATTGATCTCATTCCTGGATCGGCACCAATTGCGCGAGCGCCTTATCGTCTAGCGCCGGCCGAAATGAAAGAGATGATGACTCAACTTCAAGAGTTGTTAGATAAAGGTTTTGTTAGACCGAGTTCTTCGCCGTGGGGAGCTCCGGTGTTGTTTGTTAAGAAGAAAGATGGTACTATGAGAATGTGTATAGATTATCGTGAGTTGAATAAGGTGACTATTAAGAACAAGTATCCGCTTCCAAGGATTGATGACCTGTTCGATCAACTCCAAGGTGCGGGATGTTTTTCTAAGATTGATTTGAGGCCGGGATATCATCAGGTACAGGTAAGAAATGAAGATATTCCTAAGACAGCTTTTAGAACAAGGTATGGGCATTACGAATTTCTTGTGATGCCATTCGGGTTGACCAATGCTCCGGCAATATTCATGGATCTGATGAATAGAGTATGTCGACCATTTTTGGACAAGTTTGTCATTGTATTCATTGATGACGTACTAGTCTATTCTAAGACTGAAGAAGATCACGAACATCATCTACGTGAAGTTTTAGAAGTATTAAGAAAAGAGAAGTTGTACGCGAAGTTCTCAAAATGTGAATTCTGGTTAAAAGAGGTACAGTTCCAAGGTCATGTGATCACTTCGGAAGGAGTTAAGGTAGACCCAGCAAAGATAGAAGCTATGATGAATTGGGAGACACCAAGAAGTGCGTCTGAAATAAGAAGTTTCTTAGGTCTTGCGGGTTATTATCGGAGATTTATTAAAGACTTCTCGAAGATTGCTTCTACTTTGACTTTATTGACTAGAAAGAACGTGAGGTTTGTCTGGATGGAGAAACAAGAATTAGCTTTCAGAACTTTACGTCAAAAGTTGTGTGAAGCCCCTATTCTTGCCTTACCAGAAGGAACAGATGATTTTGTTGTTTATAGTGATGCTTCCAAGATGGGCTTGGGATGTGTATTAATGCAACGAGGCAAAGTAATTGCTTATGCGTCAAGACAACTTAAGGAGCACGAGAAGAATTATCAGCGGTTGTTTTTGCTTTGAAGCTGTGGAGGCACTATTTGTATGGGACGAAGTGTACTCTTTATACTGATCATAAGAGCTTAAAACATGTCTTTGATCAGAAAGAGTTGAACATGAGACAACGACGCTGGTTAGAGTTAATTAAGGATTACGATTGTGAATTGCATTACCATCCTGGTAAAGCCAATGTCGTAGCCGATGCTTTAAGTAGAAAAGAGTATAGTGGGTGTTTGAAGACGACCAATGCTAAAGGATAAAAGAGGCACAAGCAGAGGCATTGCAAGAAGAAAATCTGAAAGAAGAAGTGATGAGCAAGCAACATCTTCAGCTAACTGAAGATAGTCGTGGGATTAAGTTATTCCAAGGTCGTGTTTGGGTGCCTAAAGTTGGAGATAATCGAGAGTTGATTCTAGAAGATGCTCATAGATCTAAGTATTCTATACATCCTGGTAGTACTAAGATGTATAGGGATTTGAAGTTACACTATTGGTGGCCAGCTATGAAAGTGGATGTGGCACGAATAGTGGAAAAGTGTACAACCTGTTCTTTAGTGAAAGCGGAACATCAGAAACCTTACGGAAGTTTCCAATCTTTGGAGATTCCGGAATGGAAGTGGGAGAAGATCACTATGGATTTTGTGACTAAGTTACCAAAGACTCAGAAAGGTAACGACACTATTTGGGTGATTGTAGATCGTTTGACTAAGAGTGCTCATTTTCTAGCTATGAAAGAAGCGTCACCAATTGAGAAATTAGCAAAACTGTATATTGATGAAGTGGTGTCAAGGCATGGTATACCGGTGTCAATAGTGTCAGATCGTGATAGTCGGTTTACCTCGAGATTTTGGCAGTCACTTCAAGAAGAATTAGGTACAAAGGTAAATCTGAGCACTGCATATCATCCTCAAACTGATGGGCAAAGTGAAAGAACCATTCAAACTTTGGAAGATATGCTCAGGTGTTGTGTATTAGATTTTGGAGGTAATTGGGATACACATTTACCTTTAGTGGAATTTGCGTATAACAATAGTTACCATTCTAGTATTGGAAGAGCACCTTTCGAAGCCTTGTATGGCCGGAAATGTAGAACTCCGGTATGTTGGTTAGAAGCCGGAGAGAAACAGTTTGTTGGTCCAGAATTGGTACAACAAACAGCAGATAAGGTGAAAGAAATTCGGCAGCATATGAAAGCAGCTCAGGATCGACAAAAGAGTTACGCTGATCCG
This sequence comes from Saussurea involucrata, assembly GCA_033807775.1. Classification (NCBI taxonomy): domain Eukaryota; kingdom Viridiplantae; phylum Streptophyta; class Magnoliopsida; order Asterales; family Asteraceae; genus Saussurea; species Saussurea involucrata. Next base: position 167,598,615 of record CM066320.1, read on the forward strand.
AAAAGAAGACCAAAAGAATTCCAAGTTGGGGAGCGTGTGATGCTTAAAGTATCCCCATGGAAAGGTGTGATAAGGTTTGGTAAACGTGGGAAGTTAAGTCCTCATTTTCTAGGACCTTTCGCTATTACAAAAAGGATAGGATTGCAGGCTTATCAGTTGGATCTTCCACCGGAGTTGGAAGGGATCCATAACACGTTTCATGTGTGTTATCTTCGGAAGTGTCTAGCCGAAGAGGAAGATGTGATCCCGCTTACTGATGTAAGAGTGGATGAGAAGAGCCGCTGTGTAGAAGAACCAGAGGCAATTTTGGAAAGATCGGTTAGAAAACTACGAAATGGAAAGGAGGTAGCTATGTTGAAAGTACAGTGGAAGCACCATCGAGGTGCTAATGTGACTTTAGAAACGGAAGAGAGTATGAAAGTTAGGTATCCCCATTTGTTTACCTGATCTTGATTTCGAGGACGAAATCATTTTCAAGTTGGGGAGTATTGTAACATCCTAAATTTTCAATATTATTATTTTAATGAGAATTGGGATGTATTTGTATTTTGTGTAAACCTTGAAGTATTTGGAAGTTTTATAATTCATTAGGGTTAAAATACAAGAGATTTAAGTAAGGTGTTACTTTTGGAAATAATGAAACTTGAGGGTGCTTTTGGGCATTTTGGAAAGTTGTTTGGATAAAATATCTAAAAATCAGATGTTATCTGATTTTTATGGTGGAGTCGGCTGAGAAAAGAAAGAAAGGAAGATTAGAGAGAAAGAAGAGAAAGGAGAAAAGAAAGAAAAAAAACAAGGGTTTGTACATCAAATTGGTAAGGAATCGAACTCAACTTCTGATAATTCTTGTTGTGAATGAATAATAATAAACGAATCTATGTATTGGGTTGATTTACAGAATCAATTACAACAGATTGAGGGAATCAGATTGTGCAGAAATTGGGTTTTGTAAACTTAAGGTGAGTCCATTCGTTCCTTGCTTAAATTAGTGTTTTCATGTTAAATTAAACCTTGAAATAGCTGTATAAATTGGTTATGAACTGTATGGTATGGTTTGGTATGAGCTGAATCGAACAGACATGAAAATGGATCGAATTATAAGCTGCTGAGCTGAGTTTTCCGGATAAATCGTCATATCCGGATACCTCTGACGATGAATGTTTCCGGACGCAGAAAGTATCCGGGTAAGTTTTATTTTATTGTAAGAGTCCGGATGAATATAGTATCCGGATGGTTTTAGTATCCGAATGGTTTTAGTATCCGGGTGTCGTCCGGATTAGTACAGCATCCGGAAAAGTAGGATTTACCCGGAAAAGTAGTAGTATCCGGAAAAGTAGTAGTATCCGGAAAAGTAGTAGTATCCGGAAAAGTTCAGTTGTCCGGAAATCCCTGTTGTCCGGAAAACCCATGTTGTCCGGACACTTTTAAGAAACTGAAAAAGTCTAGGTTCTGATTGCTGGATGCAGTTCTGGATGTTTTGTCTGGTTTAGTTTTCTAAAAAGTTTCTAGGGGCGCTGCCCCCAGACCCCGCAAGGGCGTTGCCCCTTGACCCCATCCGCTAACCAAGTAGCGGAACCCCCGTGCTAAGTTGCCGAAGGGGGAGTATGGGAGGATGAAGATACGATAAGTTATCTAGTATTCTTAGATTTGAGAATATGATATGAGCTGTAATATGTTGTTATGCTTATACGTTAGTAAAGTGTAATGGATCCATAGGCACTAGTGGTTATGTACACGTAGAATAGATGAACATTAATCATTATTCTGATGTGTGTGAGAAATTGTGGAATAAACGTAATTCCTGATTCCTAAGGAAAAGAAGAGATTGGCATGTGTATATTGTAATCACTATTTCCTTCTCTAAGAAATAGGCATGTGTATATTGTTATTTCTTAGATGTGTGCAGAAATGAGCATGTGTATATTGCGGTTTCTGGAATAGATGTGTACGGAACTGGGCATGTGTATATTGCGATTTCCGGAATAGAAACATTACTCTAGAATCATTACAGATTCGTAGGGTAACTCTAAGACATGATATGATGATGGAATGAGTGTCAGTCATACTCATGGTATTAGATGGAAGTAGTGTTAACGGAATAGAGTTACACGTTTGGTAAGAAAAAGGGTAACCAGGTTTGTTATAACTTGCTTACATTGATTTTGTAAATGTTATTATGAAAAGGAATGTTCTCACTAGGCGTTGGCCTAATCGTTTCATATGATGTTTTCTTACCAGGTACCAGCTCAGGAAAGTAAAGGGTTGTGGGACGAGCGTTTTTGGAATAGCAGAGGTGTCAATTGACCAGAAGAGATTTTGTTGGATTGCTTAGATAACTTAGTTAATCTGATTATAGTGATGTGATTAGATTAATAGGTTATTTGAAGAATCCTGTATTGTAAATACACCCTGATGGTTAATTACCTTGCTATATAATTCTAAGTTGAAGTTTCTTGTATCATAACTTGTGAAATTTGAGGTTCAAATTAGCCCTGATTTTAGGGTGTTACAATAGTGGACTTAGAATTTTTGAATATGTTTGAAAAGGATGGTATAATAACTTGATTAAAATGAATGTATGTTTTTTTTAAATTCAATAGAGTATACATATGTATATATATATATATATATATATATATATTCAGACATTTGTGAGCGGACTAAAACAAACAGTGTAATTGATTCAAATTTCAGACTTCAGCACCAACTTTTAAAAATCAGAATTGAAATCAGACTTCAGACTTCAGCATCTATTAAAAAACAAACGCTACCTTAAAATGTTAATGATTTTTGTAACGGAAGTTAGTGTAAATAATTCAATTTGCTGTAAATATACAAAGGACACGATTCGTTGAATCTAAAAAATGGACAAAGACCATTGAGAACATGTAAGCATATGAATGAAACATGTATTTTAAAATTAAAATTTATTATTAAAAAGTTAAACTTTTAATATTAAATTAATATTTAAATTAATATTTTTTATTTAAAAAATATTATTTTAAATCAAATGTTTATATTTAAAAACTATATAAACAATAAAATTAAACATAACTTTTAGAGTAAATTACAGTTTTGGTCCCTCAGGTATGTCTAAAATGGTTTCATCCTTTAACTTCAAAAATTACCGTTTTGGTACCTTAGGTATGCATTTCGTTATGAAATTGGTTCCTCGAGCTGACGGCCGTCTATTTCTTCCGTTAAGCTCGAGGGTAAAATGGTCTTTTTATATATTTTTATTTCATTTAACATTTTTTAATTAATTATACCATTTTTCTTTTATTTTTATTTTTTTCTTGAATATTCATCTTCTCCAAGAACATGAAGAACACCATGATCAAGAACACATAGCACCAAGAACAATTCAGATTTAAATACCTAATTCAAACCATATTGAATCCTAAAGATCTAAATCAAACACATATATAATAACCTAATAAAAATCAAGAACCATAACTAAAAATATCATCACAGCCTCGATAATTTTGCGATAACAGTAGTTGACAACCTCCGGTATACCTCCAGATCGGAAAATAAAACCAATCTCGGATGAATCGGAGGCAGAATAACTGTGTATTTAGCATCCTTCGCTAAGACAACACAAGAAACAGAATGGTCCTTCAAATTCAAAACTTTTTTGGGGTTAAGAATCTCGATTTGTTTGTTATGGAATATGACAAAGTTGAATCTCTTTTTCATACACAAAGTAATTCATCTTGTATGTCCTTTGTCTGTTTCTCTGCAGCCTAGGATCTATGTGGGGAGGGGAATGCATGAAAGTCAGTTTGCCCTTATAAAGTATGTACCTTTTGATTTGTTTACACCATGCTACTTCTTAGTTATCTGAATTTTATTAATAACTTGACTGTTATAACAGGTATACTCTCTTTTGGGTGGTTCTTCTATGTTCAAAATTTGCTTTTAGCTTTTTTATTCAGGTATTGCACTCTGTCCAAAGTTGTAATTCTGTACATAAAAATGGAACAACAATGTAGCAATAATCTTTGTGTTCGTCCTTTAGATAAAACCACTAGTTTGTAACTAAAACAAGTATTCAGATCTTTACTAGTTCTAGTAAAGCTACCAGAATACTTTATACAATTCCAGTATGCTTGTTAAGGACATTAAGTAGAGCAAACCAGAGGAATATTTACATAGTATTGGTTGATCATTTATCACTTTTAAAATGCATGAACAACAGTGGTTGCTATGTGCATGTGCCCATTTTACTTTAGTTTCTAGCACAAGTGGTGGAACAGAAATTAGTGAAATGGACATGGATACATCACTTAATGTGAAATGGACATGGATACATAACTTAATGTGATATACACATGCTCACCATAAATTAGTGAAATGGACATGGATAAATCTCTGGTCTGCTTCTGCTAACCTGCTCTCACCTCCTTTTTTGTGCCTCTAAGGTGTTTTAGCTAATCTCCATTTTTGCTTTTTCCAATGGAATGGTCAATGTATTAGTCTTGTATTATTGGATGTTAATATCAAAACTGCAATAACTATAACACCAAAGCTGCTGTTATTTACCCACAAAACAGCCCCCTTTAGCTGTTGAACATTACCCATAAAACAGCCCCATTTAGCTGCTGAACTTCAAGCTCTAAAGGTACATGTCACATTTTCGTTTGAACTTTGTTTAGCGATTGAATTATGACTCAAAATGGCTAGAATTTGCTATTTTCACTTGCATTTAAATACTCCATGTGAGCTTTACATTTGACTTTTGTTGGTTGGGGATGTTGTTCATCTCAAGAGTATTATAAATTCGATGGAGATTGTGGCAAGAGGGCGGGTTAGAAGCTTAGATCCAAATGAATTAGTTGGTGGGGAGGAGATTGGTCCAGACTGGTGTGAAGTACATGTGCTGGTAGCTATTAAAAAGCGGGAACGTTTGTTCAGACCAATGGATTGTTTATTACAATTGAAGATGCTATTGGAGCAACCATCGCATGGCCATGTCCTTTCACTTTGGTATGTTGATCTTTTAAAACTTGTGAGCTTTAGTAAGTATAGAATTTTTGATCATATAACTTTAAGCTCATTTATGTGTTCTTTAATTGTAGGTGGTGCATGATGAAGATTGATATCTCTATTTCATAAGGGATAATAAGATTTTTGTATTTTTGTACTTAGTTTGTCATGATACGACTTTGTGGTAGTGGATACTCAATAAGTACATGTACAAAGTAGGAGAGTCCGGATAGCTTGGAGTGTCCGGATAACAGAAGGTTACCGGAAGACAGAACTGTCCGGATATGGCAAATAGACGTATTACTTACCGGATGATGATATGTCCGGATAGAATTATCAAACACAAAACTTACCGGATTACAGAGATTCCGGATGAAAATGATTACCGGAAACCTTGGCTTGTCCGGAAAAATTACTTTACCGGAAAGATCAGGGTTTCCGGAACAAATTACCCGGAATGATTGAGAAAATAAAGACTTACACGGAATGTTGACTTACCCGGACTGAATGGTTTACCCAGAAAGAAAGGTGAATCCGGATGGAATAACACAATTACCCAGAAAGTAGAGCTTGTCCGGAAACTGCGACAGGGTTGTCCGGACTCTGCGGCTGCCTTCTCAAATTCGATTGGAACTCGATTAGGGTTGCTCAATAATGTTCCTGACAGATTAGAAACGATTCCAAACACAAAAACAACACTAACCCAATCGATTTTAGAGCAAAAACAACACGTTTTTATAGCTAAAAATCCGATTTTGATAAAGAACACTACTAAAACTTTTGATCTTAAATTGCTTAATAAACCACTCAAACGATCGAATTAAGATGTGAAAATTTGCAGATTCACTAATAGTAATGATGCTAACAATACCCAATAAGCGAAATCGATCAATTTAATCAGAATCAAAATTTTGAACATTCAAGTAAGACACATACGAGAAAAGTCAAAAAATTACCAAAAGTCAACTTGAAGGCTTTGAATCAATCGTGTCCGTCTGATCTGATACCAGATGATAGTTCCAGATCCGAGCAACAATTATGAAATCGAATAGATAAACAATATGAGTAATGATTTCAACTGGTCATCCCTGTATTATGCTTTCAATATGAGAGAATTACAATACGAATGAATGAAAGCAAATGAGACAACTAGCTTATTTTCTAAGGCTAAGCTATCTATTTATATGGCGGGCCCGTGGTTAACAAGCCCATGGCCCGTTCACTAATAGAGCTCAAAATAAAGAATTACAATTTAAACCCTGAACTTTAAATCAACATAAAACGACCCTAACAGAGGTGCTGCTATAGTCGAAGTCCAAATGATCAGGGAGAACGGCGTTGCAAGAACCTGCTACCTTTCAGCTTTGGAAGCTCTTGGCCTTATAGAATGGTTGGAAATCAGGGTTGCAAGTTAGCGATCACGCTCAAGCTACAAACCTTGTGTCGAAAGTGCTATCAATAAGCTAATCGACCAAGTGTCCTCAGCAGTTGATTTGCCGCTTCCTCCACCTATCCAACAAAAACGAAGTGCTTCGAGAAAGAAAGCCCAGTCCTCATCAGGCCCTGTTATAAGAAACGATACTGGTGTTGACTTCTCTCGAGAAGCTGTTCTTGGCCCTAATGCTGATCTTTCAGGGCTCGACGTCTCTCTGCCTCCAGTTGAAGAATTTGTAGCTGGAAAGGTAATCAGCGAACCTCTTGGCATCTTCTTTCTCGAATACACCGGTCGCCCATGTTTTCAACGCTGGTCAGAGTTACACAAGGCTCCCATCGAACAACTCAGAGACCTACTCTACTGGTGCGACTATAACCGTAATATTCATGGAACATTCCTGAAGCCCCACATCTATCGCGAAGCGAAACTCAGAAGGGATCAGGGAACAAAAGTCCCTGATTGGATGATTCCTGAAACTGACACTCTTGACGAACTTCTTGTCAAGAAAGAGCCTGAATAACTGATAGGATCTCCTTGTAATCTTCTATTTTGTCAGCTTGTAACTTTTTGTACTTGTAATTATTTTCATTGTACTTATAATTTTTCCACTTCCCTTGTAATCTTGTTTACGAAGTTAATGAAAAATTTCAATGAAGTACTTTACTCCATCAGTACTAGAAAAGATCCCTAAAAACAGTAAATGGGACACGTATTTATAAGTCCTTTTTATCCTTATGTTTTTAACTTAGCAATTTTTCTTTATTGCTATGTCATCATCAAATAGGGGGAGATTGCTGATCCAAACCCTTTAGTGATTTGATAATGACTCTGAGAATTACTTAGTGAAAATTATAAGTAAACAATATGTATTAGAGTTTCACCATCTAAGAAAATATACTAAGTCTGTTTAGTATCATTGATGGGAAACTACTGTTTTTAAATGTATACTTCAGCGATACATGTACATCAGTGAGCCCTGAGCCTGTTCAGCCTCACTGATGATCGCTGAAAGTAATTGTTTGCTTATGATCCATGAAGACAAGACTCGCGACAACTGAGTTCAAAACTGAAATCGAAGACCCAGCTGACGAACGAGTGACTAAGTCTACTAGTGACCTGATGCGGATATCAGCGAAGACAAGACTTGTCCATTTCACACGAAGTTTCAAGTAGAAGACTTCAGCGAGAGCTGGACTTTATCATTCGCTGATAAAGATACATTCAGCATTCGCTGATCATGAAGCATGTTCTACAAGCAACTTTTGTCTTATCCCCTTGCACACTTTTGTATGATTTGTCAGAAGGACATCCCTTGTCTAGAATCGTACAAACCACTATGCTAACTACACTGTTCATCATGCGGCCAAAAGGATGTTTGCTAAAGTCAAATCCATGCAACCAACCAGACGCCGCCACGTGTAAAGTTATACTGACTTGCATTTAATGCATGCAGTATAAATAGGAAACCCTACTTCATTTGTGAAGTGCTCGGCTCTTCCTCGCTGAACTACTTAGTGCAAGAAAACTCTCCTTAGTTTTTTATCCTCTTTCTTTCTATTCTAGTGCAAGAAATCTGTGTGATTCTCATAGTTTGTTTAGATTAGGTTTTTAACTTGATCGTATTCCGCAACAAACTGTAAATTGTTTGATATATATCAATAAAAAATTTAGAAAGATAAAAATCTGTGTTTGTATTCAATCCCCCTTCTATAAACTTGTATAACCCTTCGGGACCAACAAATTTGTATATGTATTATTGGGTACATTACAACAAAATTGAGTTTAAGTATCCTAATAGAGTTCGTTATAAGACTTAATCTTATAGGACCAAAAAACAAAGTGTTCTATCTAAAAGTGTTACAATAGGTTTATAAGACGTTTTTGTGCGTCCTATAAAATAGCTAATATGACACTTTATATCAAAAGGGTCCTAAAAACTTGTTATGACGTCTAAACACGTCCTATAAACTTATTGTAACATTTTTAGATAGAACGCTTTTTTTTGTTTCTATAAAATTAAGCCTTATAAGACACTTTATTAGGATATTTGAACATTTTAGGTGTCCTATTAAACCAATTTTGTTGTAGTGGTAAAACTAGATTCATAAACTTAATTGTTGTATATTTCACGTTGAAGAGATGAGGATGTGTGATGAGTTATAGATTGAAGCATTATAAACCTAAGTTGAAGAGTTGATGATGTGTGACGAGGCTTGTGTAATGACCTGGGTAAGTCTCGTTATTTATGTTACGCCTTAAATTAAGATAAGGGCATTTTATAATTTTTAAGTTAGAATCTAGGGGTAAGTTTTAAATTATGTTTTAAAGATACGGGGGTTTAAAATAATTTTGGCAAAATGGGGGCTTTCCACTTGCAATTATGAAAGGTTATAAAAGGTGGTTCACCACCTTTGGAAGCCTCATTTGAATATTTGAATAAGGAGGTGGAGAGTGGTGTTTGTGTAAGTGCTTGACAAAAAAATCAAAAGAAGAAGAAGTAGATCAAGAATTTGAGTGTAGGGTCGATTTCTCTCAAGTTTTTAAGGTATGTTCTTCATTAAATATATTTATTTTCAGTTTCTAAAGCTACCTATCGGTTTAGTTTTTTCGGGTTTATAGTATTTTCGAAAGAGTTGGAAAATTGAGTTTGGAAATCTTATCTTTTAGTGATCTTAAGCATTTCTGGAGTTTGGTAGAATCGAAAATAGATTAGAAGTGTCGTTTTTGGATCAAAATCGATTTCGGTAGGTTAAGAGAAGTGAAATTGTCGCAAACCGTTGGTTGCGACAAGTGGAGTTGGTTAAGAGAAATGAGTTTGTCCCAAGCAGTTGGTTAAGAGAAGTTCACTTGTCTCAAGCAGTTGGTTAAGAGAAGTTCACTTGTCGCAAGCAGTGGTTGCGACAAGTGATCTTGCCGCAAGCAGTGGTTGCGACAAGTGATCTTGCCGCAAGCAATGGGTTGCGACAAGTGGGTTTGTTGATCCTTTGAGTTGAGACAAGTAGGTCTGTTGATCCTTTAGGTTGATACAAGTGGGTCTGTTTGTAACGCCCCAAGTCCTTGAAATTTTAACCTTTTGGAAATTGTTGATCCAAACCCTCAATGATTTGATAATGACTCTTTAAGAAACACTTAGTGAAAATTGTAAGTAGACAATATGTATTAGAGTTTCACTATCGCTGATAAGTAATATGTATCTACAGTACCGCTGATAGGAAAACTCATGTTCTTTAAATTATACATTCAGCGATACTGTTCATCAATAAAGCTCTGAGCCTGTTTAGTTTTGTTGATGATCGCTGACAATCTTAATTGTTTACTTATGATCCCTGAAGACAAGTTTCACGTCAACTATGTTCTACGCTGAAGTCGAAGATCAAGCCCAAGAACCAGCGACAAGTCTACTAATGAACTGATGCGGATATCAGCGAAACCAAGATTTGTCCACTCAACGTGAAGTTACAAGCAGAAGACTTCAGCGAACGCTGGACTTTATCACTCGCTGATAAAGATCTATTCAGCGAACGCTGATCATGAAGTCTTCCTCTACAAGTTACTTTTGTCTTACCCCTTGCACGCCTCCGTACGATAATGTCAGAAAGGACATCCCTTTTGTCCAAGATCGTACAACCAACTCTGATTCTACACTGTACATCATGCGGCTACTAAGGTTGTCTACAAAGGTCAAACCATGCAACCAATCAGATGCTGCCACGTGTAAAGTTATACTGTTGTGCATTAAATGCATGCAGTATATAAGAAGAACCCTACTTCAGAAATGAAGTGCTCGGCCATCTTCTTCTCTCTACTACTTTGTGTTAGAATATTATTAGTAATATTCTTATCTACTTTCTTTCTTATTTCTATGTGCAAGAAATCTTAGTGTTCTCTTAACTTGTTTAGATTAGGTTTAATCCTTAATCTTGTTCCGCAACAAGTTGTAAATTGTTTGATAAATATCAATAATCATTTTAGAAAAGTAAAATCTGTGTGTTTGTATTCAATCCCCCCCCCCTTCTACAAACTTGTATAACCCTTTCGGGACCAACAAGTGGTATCAGAGCGGATTGTTTAAACTCATAAACAAGATCTTGCTTATACTAATCTTTTCTCTTCCTTGCTATTTCTCATTATGGCTACCAACACAAACACAAACTATATTGACAATGGTTCTCTTGCAAAACCCCGTGGATTTTCTAGAGATAACTTTAGTCTGTGGAAAAATAGGATGATACTCTTCTTAGAAGGTGTAGACCCTACTATGCCTTACTATCTCAAAAATGGCCCATATATTCCTGTTAGAATTGACCCTGAAGTTCCAGGCACTGCTACTAGAGCTACCATTCCTGAAAGAGTTGTGCCTAAGGAACCTCACAATTGGTCTGAAGAAGATATGAAGAAAGTGGCTATCGACACCAAAGCCAGATCCATTCTTTCTATGGCTCTTCCTGACGAAGTCTACCATTCCGTCACAAACCTGAAAACCTCCAAAGCCATGTGGGACACAATCTGTGTTCAATATGAAGGTACGTCTGAAGTCCAGGACTCCAGAAAGATCTACCTGGTAAGACAATATGAAAGCTTCATTTGTGGTAAGAATGAATCTCTCTCTGAAGTACATCAACGCTTTAAATGTTTAATTATTGATCTAAAAACCGTTGGTAAGGAATATTCTAACTTTGAAGTTCTGACAAAGTTCCTAGAATGTTTACCTAAAAGCTGGGACAGTTATTCAATGTGTCTTAAGCTATCTAAGGATCTAAATTCTATGACTCTCTCTACCTTATATGGCACTATGCTAAATCATGAGCAGTTGTGTCATCTTAAGAAGAATCTTGTAAAAGATTCCAAAAGCACACCTGTTGCTTTACTCTTAGAGTCACCTTCCACTCAGCGATCTACTATCACTATCACTGAGTTGGAGAATAACTCTGAAAGCTCATCAGATGCTGACTCTTCAGATCTTGATGAATCTCTGGCACTCTTGGCTAATAAGTTCAAGAGATTCGCTAGAAAGAGTAGCTTCAGAAGGAACAAACCTCTCGCACTTACTGACAAGCCAAGATCATCAACCCCTGTTGATAAGGCTACTGCTACTTGCTATAACTGTGAAAAGATAGGACATTTTGCTAGCGAGTGCAGGTCAAAGAAAGTTTCTAGACCCTCAGCTTTTCCCAAGAAATCCTCTAACCCCAGGGCTAGAGATAAACAAGTATCAAAAGCTGAAAGAAAAATATGCAAAGCTGAAAAGCTTTAAGAAGAAAGGCAAAGGCCTAATGGCTGACTTTGATTGGGCTGCCTCTGATGAAGAAGAACCATCTGACTCAGAAGATGATGATGAGGCCAATCTCTGCCTCATGGAAAAAATCGAAGAAGAGGAAGAAAATTCTGACATTCCCTCTACTTCAACCTCTACCTCCAAGGTATCACCTTCTTTCTTTACCAATATTTCAGATATTGATGAAGCTGATAGTCTTCGTAAAATCGATCTCCTGACTATGAGTTTATATGATGCCATGAATGGCAAAACTGTTGTTAAAAATCAAAACCTTGATCTCGCTGAACAGCTTAAAAACTGTCACCTTCAAATAGAAAAACTTTCTAAAATTGAAGAAGATTTAAAAGATCAGGTTCATATAAATCAAATCGTCAAAATCGAACGAGAAGAAGCTATCGCTGCATTAAAAGCTGAAAAAGCTATTGTTGAAGGATGGTGTAAATCCTCAACAACGATCACTGAGATAATCAAGTCTCAGATTCCCCTGAGTGACAAACGTGGTCTTGGTTCCAAAGCTGACGCTGAAGAACCAACCACTGATCATTCCATGCTTAAGTTTGGAATGTTCGTGTCCTCTATCCCTGACACGTCCTCATCTCATTGTTCCTCTTCTAAAACTCCCATCCCTGAGGAAATCTCTACCTTAACTTCTAAAGGTAAAGAGAAAATTGTTTATCCAAAACCTCATAAGGGTACCAAAATACCAAATATGAAGAATGGTAAACCTTCAGTTAATCATTCCTCATCCTCTAAGGATAAGGTTTATGAAAATGTTCAGCGATCCACTCCTAGGATCAAGCTGAACTTTCTAGGTAAGAATCTTGATGAACCTCAGGTTCCCCCAAGATCTGACGCTAAAGGTATTCTTGGTGCTGGCCCTGCTCATTTAAAATTAACGGCTAAGCATGCAAATGGTCCTAGAGCTACTTTTAGCTATAGGAAATGTTATCACTGTGGACTTACCGATCACATTGCTAGTAAGTGCCCCACAGCCACCAAAGCTGAAAAGCTAGCTAAGGTGAAAATCAATGCCCCCAAGGCAAAGAAGACCACTGAGGTTAAGAAATTAACCAAAGTGAAGAATAATTCTGTAGCTGAATCTTCAAATGCTGCGAAGACTGCTGAACCTTCCACTTCCACTACCACCACTGACAAATATGGGCCCATGGTTAAATGGGTGCCCAAGTCGAACTAATCTTCCTTTGTTTGCAGGTTCGGAAGGGTATCTGGTATCTTGATAGTGGATGCTCTAGACATATGACTGGAAAGAAAAACCTGCTCACTGAATACAAGGAAGAGAAGGGTCCCTCTGTGACTTTCGGTGGAAATGGAAAAGGCTATACCGAGGGTTTGGTGTACTCTCTAATGGTACAACGACCTTTGGAAGAGTTGCATATGTTGAAGGACTGAAGCATAATCTTCTAAGCATCAGTCAGCTTTGCGACAAGGATAACAAAGTAATCTTTACCAAGGAATCCTGCTTTGTCACTGACAAAAAGGAGAAGATAGCTCTCAGCGGTTATCGTATGGAAAATGTTTATGTTATAAACATGGACTCTACAACCACTGAGAACTCCTGTTTCTTCTCAAAAGCCTCATCTGATGTCAACTGGCTATGGCATAAGAGGCTCTCCCATCTCAACTTCAAGACACTGAATACTCTTTCTTCTAAAGAGTTGGTTACTGGTCTACCTCAACACTCATACGCTAAGGAGTCCTTATGTTCAGCGTGTGAGAAAGGGAAACAAACTAAAGCAAGTTTCAAATCTAAGCAAGTTTCCTCAGTGTCATCTCCTCTACAACTTCTCAATATGGATCTGTTTGGCCCTGTTAACAAACAATCCATCGATGGAAAGAAATATACACTGGTCATAGTTGATGAATTCTCTCGCTATACCTGGGTAATGTTTCTCCGTTCTAAGAGTGACACCCCTGAAGAACTCATCACCTTTGTCAGGAAAATGGAAGTCCTGAACAACATGACCGTTCGCTCAATAAGGTAGTGATCATGGGATTGAATTCAAAATCAGTTCCCTTGATTCCTTCTTTGAAAGTAAGGGTATTTCTCACAACTTTTCCTCAGTGAGAACACCGCAACAAAACGGAGTCGCTGAAAGAAGAAATCGAACTATCATCGAAGCTGCACGTTCAATGCTCAACGATTCTCATCTACCTACTCAATTTTGGGCAGAAGCTGTCAACACTGCTTGTTTTACTCAAAATAGGTCGCTGATTGTCAAAAAGATTCAAGAAAACTGCATATGAACTCTTCCATGGGAGAAAGCCTTCAATTAGCTTTCTTCACATCTTAGGATGTCAGTGTTTCATACTGAACAACAGAGATGCCCTTGGAAAGTTTGATCCTAAGGCTGATGATGGAATTTTTCTTGGATACTCCTCAGTCTCCAAAGCCTTCAGAGTCTTCAATCGAAGAAGACAAACTGTTGAAGAAACTATCCACGTCACTTTTGACGAATCCCGTTCAGCGAACTCTAGACCTTCTGTTGATACTGAAGAACTGAATCAATGGATGTTTTCTCATCTTGGTGATTCAGAAGATGTTCCCACTCCTCCATCTCATACTCATCCTGCTGAAGATGATGATCCTACCATCATCCCAAGCATGCAGACTAGTGAAGCTGAAACATCATGGGTCTTAGCTGTTCCTATTAACACTATGTCTGCTTCTGAACCTTCTATCTCAGATATACCATCTACTTCTCAGCAATCAGTGAATGAAATGACATCTGCACCTCTTCCTCTCTTGGCTGATATACCAGAAGTTGATGAAGCCTCATTTTCTGCTCCTCCAGAAGTTCAGATTGAGTCAGCAAATAATGCTCCGGCTCAGCGATGGACTATCAATCACCCTATTGAATAAATTCTTAGTGATCCAAACGCTGGTGTTCAGACTCGACGAAGTGCAGGTAATATTTGTTTATTTGTTAACTTTATTTCTCTGATTGAACCAAAGAAAACAGACGATGCCCTCTAAGATCCAAACTGGATCAGCGCTATGCAAGAAGAGCTGACAGAATTTGAAAGAAACAAAGTTTGGAAGCTTGTTCCAAAACCATCTGACAAGTCAGTGATAGGCACTAAATGGGTCTATCGAAACAAGTTGGATGAACATGGAACTGTAACCTGCAACAAGGCTCATCTTGTTGCTCAGGGATACAGACAAGAGGAAGGTATAGATTACGACGAAACATTTGCTCCAGTGGCAAGACTAGAAGCCATTCGTCTATTCTTAGCTTACGCAGTACACAGAGACTTCAAAGTTTATCAGATGGATGTTAAGTCAACGCTCCTTAATGGAAAGCTGAATGAAGAAGTCTACGTGGAACAACCTCCAGGATTCTCAGATCCTAAGCATCCAGATTATGTTTATAAACTGGATAAGGCACTTTATGGCGTAAAGCAAGCTCCTCGTGCATGGTATGACACTCTCTCCTCTTATCTCTAAATCGAAAATTTGAGCGAGGTAAAATCGATAAAACTCTATTTTTCAGGAAAGTAAAAGGTCATATTATTCTTGTTCAAATATATGTCGATGATATTATATTTGGTTCCACTAAACCTAACCTTTGTACTCGTTTCTCTGAAAGGATGAAAGCCGAGTATAAAATGAGTTTGATGGGTGAGCTAACATATTTCCTAGGTCTTCAAATCAAACAGAATGAAAAAGGAACTTTCATTCAGCAGGGAAAGTATGTTAAAGATATGCTGAAGAAATTTGATTTAACTCAGAGTTCAGTTATGAAAACCCCTATGGCTCCACCGCTGACACTAAATAAGGATCCTTCTGGAAAACCTGCTAATGTCACGACATACCATGGGATGATCGGCTCTCTTCTGTATCTTACAGCTAGCCGACCTGATATTATGTATGTAACTTGTTTGTGTGCACGATATCAAGCTGAACCTAAGGAATCTCATTTGATCGCTGTAAAGCGAATCTTTCGTTACCTTAAGGGTACTCCTAACCTAGGTCTTTGGTATCCCAAAGACTCAAGGTTTGATCTAATCGCCTATTCAGATAGTGATTTTTCAGGTTGCAAATTGGATAGGAAAAGCACCACAGGAGGCTGTCAGCTCCTGGGTGGAAAGCTGGTGAGTTGGACAAGTAAAAAAGCAAAACTCAATGTCCACCTCAACCTCTGAAGCTGAGTATGTAGCCATTGGAAGCTGTTGTTCTCAGGTCTTGTGGATGAGAAATCAACTACTGGACTATGACCTTCAGCTATCGAAGATTCCAATGTATTGCGACAACACAAGTGCCATCGTTATTGCCAACAATCCAGTGCTACACTCAAAGACCAAACACATCGAAATCAGGTATCATTTTATCAGAGATCATGTGATGAATGGTGATATAGAACTTCATTTTATCCCAACTGACTTTCAGTTAGTTGATCTGTTCACCAAACCTCTTGATGAGACAAGATTCAACTTTCTCATCAGCGAGCTTGGAATGCTAAACTTAGAAGAGTAAAATCTTCAGCGGTTCACATTTGATCAGTGATAACAATGAACTTATATAACCCATACTTATCACCTACTCTCTGAACAAAATTGATTCGTTGATATCAAGGTATGTTCTCTCTTACTCGCTGACGTTCTCCTATGAATGCAAGATTTCAAAACAAATTGCATCGCTGAATATCTCTTCCTTTCAGTGATAAGTTTGAAATTTCTAAATCTCACTGATATTTCTATTCAGTGCTTCTTATTTTCAAAATGTCCCTGAGTCTTCAAAATCCTCAGAAACATCCTAAAATATGAAAAGACGTTTGTGACGTCATCACAACAGATAACCATGGCTTGTTTTCTCTGACACGTTCGCCCGTTTCGACTCCCTTGTCAAATCAAATTCAATGGACGTGTCTGTGTTATCATGAAAAACTTTCCAATCAAATTCAACTAAAACAAATGCTGCTGCTGCTACAACCGATAAACCTCAGGGAGATAAAAACCCTGAGGGAACCGAGAAACCTCCCTCTTAATTTGAGGGGGAGCAACTCGATGAGCAACCCGAAGCTGAAGCTGATGTCACCGAACCTTATGATAATGAGGTCGAATCTGAAGAAGAAGCTGAAGACGATGAAGACGTCGACATCGCTGATGATGAACCATCATCATCTCCTAAAATTGATGATGATGATGACGATGATGATGATGTTGATTTCTTCGTCCAGCCTAAGAAAGCCCCAGCTCAAAAAGGGGTTATGATAAATGAACCATCAGGGGAGGGGACAAAGAAAAAGCCTGCATCGACTGAAGCACACAAAGGCAAAAACAAAGGCCTCGCTGCAGAAGGCAATCTGATTATCTTGCTTCAAAAGCCAGTATGTCAATTACAATATATTTTCTTCCGTTACACTGCATCCCTCCTCTATCTCTTCTCAACCTCAGTTCTCCTCTCCATAAAACCTCTATACACTTAACCTCATTCTTTCCCTATCTCTTTTCTCCCAAATGATCTTACTCAAATAATCGTTGTGTTTCAGCTAGTCCTCTCCCCTGTTTGAGGATCCAGCTGAAGTTCCTCCTACTGCATCAACAATAATCCCAACCCTAGTGCTGAAGAAATAATCCCAGTCTTAGACTTCGCTGAGACTGATGACATTTTTGAAGAAGAACAGGAAGAAGAACCGTTCTCTCACAAGAATAGACCTTCCTTGGTTCCTCAAATACCAAGTGAAGAAGAAACGAAAAAGAGAGCTGCTATGGTTCAGAAACATGAAGCCAAGCGCCTTGTTCCTCATCACTTAAGGCATTTCACAAAAAAGGAAATCACTGAAGCTCTCAAGGCTGAACAAGTCTTCGCTGAACGAAAGAAAGCTGAAGAAAAAGACAGGGAATATGCCCTAGAGCTAGCCCAACGTTCTTTCGAAGACCCTGACTTGAGAAGATTTCCTGTTGCTATCCAAGAGAAACTACTGATAGACGCACAAAAGACTCACCAGAAAAGACCAAAGTCAGCGACACCACTCTTGAATGGTGTAAGAAGATGTGCCACTACAGACAACATCCCTCAAGGATAAAAGCTGTAAATATCAAAGGAAGATATGCTCTGAAAAATAACATAAAGGTACCGATCGTCAATGTCTAAATAGTCAGAAAAATGGCTACAACAGAACTGTCTACATGTCAGCCATAAACACTTTTGGTCTCGCTGAATGGTTGGAGATGAGAATAGCAATTCAAAGATCCCGCTTAACTTTCAGGACCTATGTCGTACAAGAAATAAACAAACAGATCGACTTGGTTTCCTCAGCGGTTGATATTCCTCGTCCTCCACCAATTCAAAAGAAGCGAGCTGCTCCAAAGAAGAAGACCCCTTCTTCTCCAGGCCCGACATTAAGAAACGAGACAGGGAGTGAATTCTCTCGTGAAGCAGTTCTTGGCCCCAACCCTGACCTCTCTGGACTTGACATATCCCTACCTCCTGCTGAAAGATTCTTCCCTGGCAAAGTACTCAACAATCTTTATGGCATCTTCTTCTATGACTTCAAAGGTCGTAAATGCTTTCAACGCATCTTTGAGCTATACAAAACACCAATCGAACAACTCAGAGATTTACTATACTGGTGTGAGTACAAACAGAATCTCCTCGGACAACTCCTGAAGCCCCACATCTACCGTAAAGCAAAGAAAAGAAGAGAACATGGAGTTACAGTCCCTGATTGGATGATTTCAGAGACTGATACTCTTGATGAACTTGTCAAGAAAGAACCTGGCTAGCTGATAGGATTTCCTTGTAATTCCTCTATCTTTATCAGCTTGTATCTTTTGTACTTGTAAATTTTATTTGTTGTACTTGTAATTTTTCTACTTCCCTCTGTAATCTTTACGAAGTTTAAAGAAAAATTTCAGCGAATGTACTTTACTCCATCAGTACTCAAAAGATCCCAAAAAACAGTAAAAGGGACAAATATTTTATGAGTTCTTTTTATCCTTATGTTTTCATACTTAGCAATTTTCTTTTGTTGCTATGTCATAATCAAATAGGGGGAGATTGTTGATCCGAACCCTCAATGATTTGATAATGACTCTTTAAGAAACACTTAGTGAAAATTGTAAGTAGACAATATGTATTAGAGTTTCACTATCGCTGATAAGTACTATGTGTTGGAACCCAGATACACTTAATCAAGATTAACAGTCTATTAGTTGAGTTTAGAGTTTGATGCGGAAGCGTATTAAACTAACAGATATGTTTGATAGATATTAGAACGCACATATATAAAGAAAACAGTAAGGAATAAAAAGGATTTCTTGAACAGTTACTGTTATTCAATATATAATAAGAACACGAAGAACAGATTAAGAACTGTTGGTGTGTGTGAGAATATAACACTCAGATATTTGACAATAACGTTTGAGAGTATTAGTGATTCCTTTTGTATTCGTTCTTAGGAAGATCTCAACATGAGACTTCCTTTTATACTACTCTTAGAAGACTATGAAGTAGGTCACTATTCCTTTTACGGCATGAATAGTGAACTGGATGGTGTGAGCAGTGGACTGGATGGTGTGAGCAGTTGTTTGAGCTATGCGCATTTAATGGAGCAGATGTACTTTTGGTAAATGCATTAAATGGCGCAGACGTCTATTTTGTACCATGCCCTATTGAGTCCACTCAGAGCTTGACACGTGTTTTGACAGTACTTTTCCATGCAAGTTGATGAACGTATCCAGTAATATCTTCCAAGTCTTCATAGCAGACCACAGAGGCTCTGTAAGGCATTACAGAGGTTCTATGGTCTGACCTTCTGTGGAGCAGTCCACTTGTTTCCGAGTTGATCTTCTTCTTGCGCACTACAGAGGTTCTGTGATTACCTCTGTAGCTTCTGTGGCTTTCTGGACTTGATCTTCTGGAAGAAGTGGCAGAGCCTCTGTGAGAGGCTTTTCTATACTTAGCCTATTTTTCACTACTTCTAAGTATTTCTATGATTAGGAAGATTGAAGCTAACAATCTCCCTCTAAGTAGTGAAAAATAAAAATTTGACTTTGAGTTTAGTTAGGCTTAGTTAGATAAGACAGAGGTTAAACAATACCTCGAAATTTCTTTCATTTAGAAATATGCCAGAGGCATTTTACATTTGAGTACAATGAAAGATAAAACTTTGTTTGCAGAGATTGGAGGTCTGAGAATCAGATTTTGGCATCTTTGAAATCGTTGTAGCTTCTGTTGTCTCTGCCGACTTTTCTGATCTCTTTGTAGAATCTGATGCAGAGTTCTCTTAGGCGGATTGTTGAGTCTATTTCTCTGATGAAAGTATCTGCATCATCTCTATCCATTTTCTCTGTACCTCTGTATTTTACAAGGCTTGCTCTGAATTTTCTCAGAGTACTGGTTGCGTACTTCTGACAATCCATGAGTACAAAAAGTTTAACCTGGTGTTGTGGGTTTTGAAATACTAACCCAAATCTTCGTTCTCTGATGATTGAGTTGGGCACAGCGTCTGGTGGGCAGCGATCTTCTGGTGGTCGTAGATCTAGATGTTTGAGACCAAGATCTTTTCCCAGCTGAAAATCTATCATGCTGTATAGCAGAAGCTTTTCCCTCATTGCTTTTCTCAATACTTGATAGGCTCTGGTGTTTGCCTCTGTGTTGTAGTTGTCCTTTGTCCATTGCAAAAGGTCAGGTAGATCGTATGGATTGATGTTTCTTAAGTCAGCATCAGCGAAGGTAGATTCTGAATTGTTCTCTCTTCTGACTCTGTAAAGATTGTACCTGACCCTTGGATAGGTTCTTGTGAAGGAGAATCTGCAGAAGATCACCTTTTTGATTTTATGAATTGAGAAGACATCTGCTTTGGCTCTTGGCTTTGTTCTTGTGAAGATGTTCTCAAATTCTTCTCTGATCCTTGGATCTGTCACATGATCTATTGGATAGTTTGTCTGAAAGGATTGTTTGTAGAGGTATTTGTATACCACTTCTTCCATTTCTTCATGTGTTGGACCAGGTCGTGGAATTTGTCTTCTGAGACTCTCCATCTGTTGAACAACTTCTGCAGCTCTACCAGTTAAAGGAGTTTCTGACAGAGGCTTCAATCCATGTGCCCAGTCAACTTCTTCGGGTTTTGGGGTTTGAAAGGCGTCAAACGCACTCTTCATCAGTTTCTCTGTTGGCTTTGACAATGTTTTCTTCTTCTTAGGCTCTTCTGTCAGTATCCCTTTGCCTTTATCTTTTGTTGTCGTGGCAGAACCTGTTGCTTCTGTGGGTTTTGAGGTTTGCATTTCTGTAGGTTTGATGGAGGTTGCCTCTGTGGATTTTGACGATTGTGACTTAGAGGACTTTTGTGGCGATGGTTCTGTTGGCTTGACTTGCTCTGTAACCTCTGTTGGAGGTTGTTTGGTGACTTCTTATGTGAGCTCAGTTTCTGTTGATGAAGTGTTGTCATTAAATCTTCTTGCCATTCTGAAGGCTAAAGTGAACCAGTGCCTTTCTTCTTCTCTCTTCACCATACGATCACTCATTGTTGTGTGCATCCTTTTCAGAATGTCAGAAGCAGAGGTCGTTGCTCTTTTTGGTTTGGTGGCAATCGACTTTCTTCTGGGTATGGTTTGGGGTGTTTCCACAGAGGTGGGTGTTTTCTCTGTGGTTGGTTCATCTGTTTCTTCCAAAATGATTACCTCAGGGGCGGTTGTTGCCTCTGAGGTTTGTTTATCTGCTTCTGTAGTGTTGGGTTCTTCAGAGGTTGAATCCACAGAGATGGGTGTATTTTCTGTGGTTTGTTGAGTTTGTTGTTGTCGGGTCTGTTCTGGAGGTGCTTGACTCAAAGGTTCTGCGGCTATTGGTGGACCTGTAAGTCCTCTGCTTGCAGTTTTCTCTGTAGTTTTCTCCCCCTCAGGATGATCTGATGGACCAGGATGGTCATTATCATCAGAGTCATCCTGACCCTTGTCTGATGTACCTTCTGCTCTGCAGGAAGCATCGGGTTTCTTTGGCATTGTGGCTCCAACAGCGATCAGTTTCGCGCAGACATCATCACAGAGGCCAAGAAGAGTTGCTAGCTCTGCCTCTGTTTTGAATCTCATCCTTCCTACACTTTCTCTGAAATCTTTGACGAAGTTAGCATTGGCAGTGGTGAAGGAAAGGATGACTTCTGTCACTTGATTAATCACGTTCTGCCCAAGCTCTGTCAGCTGTGCTCTTGTCATGTAGTCTTTGGGTTGCATCAGCATGGTATTTCGCATGGCTTCTTCTTGAACTTTTTGTAGGGCCTTCTGTAGATCTGCAGGAGTGATGCCCGTTGACACTGAAGTCTGTTTGTTCAATTGATCAAGGAACTTGTTGATGGAGTTCTCAATCGAAGAAGGAGTAGTTGTTGCGGCAGAAGTGGTGGATGCGGTAGCAGCAGACTTCATCTGTGAGATGGCAGTTTTCACCTCTGTGGACAGGTTGTCCATTTTGGTGTTCAGGTTTAGCAGAGCCAGTGATGTTGTCTCTGCAAAAGATTTGAAAGAGCTTTGCAACTCTTTCAAGGTTTGGTTCACAGAGGTCTCAAGGGTTTGGAACTCATCCCTTGTGACTTGTGTTCCTGTGGTAACCTCTGGAGGAACACATTCGTCTCCAGAGTGAATCCCTGTTCCTGGGATACCTTCGTTCACCCTTGTTTGTACGATGGGGGTGGAAGGATTTCCTTCTGATCATTGAGAAGAAACATGAGTTTCAATCCCTACAGAAGTTCTGAGAAGAACATTGTCCAAATCCACTCCAGAGGTGGGTATTGGAATATCCTTCTGTTGACTAGGAGACTTGTCTAGAGTCTCTTTGTCTTTGTGCTCTGTACTTCTCTCTAAAAGAAGTGTGGGTCTTAATAAGTGCGTGGCAGAGGAAACAAATTCCTCTGTTGGGCGTTCTTCTGTGATCTGGGGCAATTGATCACGAACTATAGGTGAGTCTCTTTGAGGAGACTCCCTAGGAATGGTTTCCCCGGTTTTTGTGGGCACAGAGGTTGAAAGAATAACCTCTGGCTGGATGGTTTGGGTGAGGTTCGAGCTGTGCTGCTCTTTTTCAATGACACCTTCTGCAGCTAGACCTGCGGTGTCAGAAATGTGGGTTGCACTGGGAGGGGGTGATTGATGTGTGCCTTCTTCAACTTCGGCATCTTTTCTTGTTTCTTCTTCTGGTTCTGTGGAAGTTCCTTTCTCTGTGCGCAAGGAGTCATACATGTGATGAGATCCGTATAATCTCATGACATGAGGATGATAGAGACCTTTTCGTATCCAGATAGCCTCTTCTTCATCTGAATCTACCTCTGAGATTTCTATCCCTGTTTCTGTGGTTTCTTCTACAGCCGTTGCCTCTGTAACTTCAGTTGTATTCCACTCAGCTTCGGTTTGTTCTGTATCTTCTGAAGCTTGGTTTGGACTTCTTCTGTGGACGTCCAATCCTTGAATGAAAGGGTTTTGTAAAATCACAGGGGTTTCGGCTGGTTGATTTCTGGGTGTTGTGTCATCTTCTTGTAGATGAGTGTCAATACCAGAAATGAAGAAATCATGTTCTTCTGGAGAGTGGTGGTCGAGAGGTTGTGCCATCCACCATGCTGTATTAAGGGTGTTTGCAATTTCGGGGTTCTGTAGGAAATCATTCAGGTCTCCCTGGTGAGCAAATCTATCTGGAGATTGATAGGGTGATTGATATCCTTCTTCTGTCATTCCTATTTCTGGATCTTCTTCTTCTGCAGTTTCACCCTCTATGATTGCCTCTTCTGCAATGGTAACCAATTTTTTAAATGATTTACCATGCTTCTTTTTGGTTTTCCTCCTTTTTGGTTTTGGTGCCCCTTCCTCTGTTGATTTGGATCTTTTCTTTTTCCGTTTTGTGAAAAGGGGAGGAGCAGAGGAGCCAATCTCTGTGGCATGGGGAGGTGAAGGTCTATCTTCTGCAGTGCTAGTTGATGTGTCTTCTGCAGTTTTTCTCTTCTTAGCTTTTGGAGTAGAAGCAGAGATCTTTGCTGAAGATTTCTTTCCCATTATTTCTGCGCGTTTGGCTATGAAGCTGAGCTGAATAGCCATGTGTTTTGCTAACTTTTGATCCTTTTCTGCTTGAGTGGAAAGAGGTTTTGCTATCATTGTTCCTAGGGGGACACCTAAACGCGGGGGTGTCATAGGACTCGGTTTTGGAGTTCTATGATCGCGTATATACTCTTTCTTAAGGGATATGTTCGATGCGTAGCGCAGAAGTTTCTTTGACAGAGGTCTGCAGTGTGAGTAGCCATCAGCATGATCAGTGGGGGTATTTTTGTTCATCGGGAACTGTTTGGGAGTTGGCCCTTCCATTGGCCAATTTTGGATTAGCAGCAGAGGTTCGAACAGTACTCCCAATATTCTTTGGAATTGCAGAGGTGGTAGAAAGTTGGGATCGTTCTCTTTGACCCTTTTCGAGTTGTTCTTTCTGTCGATGGTGTTTATGATCTCTTGCATCATTATGGTCGCATAATCTAGTGGAAGATCATAGTAAACCCCATACATGATGCTCAAGATTTGATGTGAGCTCTGGTCAATACTCCCTATCTTTCCTGTCAGACATCTGTTAAGAATAGAGAACAAAGTGTTCCACAGAGGTGGCAATCGGCCTCTGCGGAAGTCATTTCTCTTCCGTAGTTTGGTGTTGTACACAAGCATTTCCACGAATCGACAGAGCTCTTCGTCTGTTGGTTGCTCTGCATAACTTTTCAATCCCAGAAGACCCCTTGTTGGTAGGTTGAATTCAAGTGAGAACATTGTTCTGTTGAACTTGATTTCAAGATGCTCAGATTTATCAGGTCTTGAAATGTACCCTTTGATAAGAGAATCGTCTTTATCAAATCGGCAGCTTTGCCAAAATTGGTTCAAATAACGGACTGGAATTCTGTTAGGGGTTCTTGATAGTAGAGGGAAGAGGATATGGTTTTCCATGATGTTCAGAAGTATGGCATAGGCTTCGCCGAAAGTAGTGGGTGAGGGGACCAAATAGCAGTTGTTGGATTTGATAGGAAGAGTGGCTTCGAAATGATCCTTAGCTATGAAGTTTTGCAAGTGTGTCGTCGGAGCAAAGTCTGCGGAGTCCCCGGAATCTTGTTGTTCAATATCTCTTGCAAGGCTGGGGTTTTCAGAATGTTCTGAATGAGCAGGGGAGTTTTCCGTTGAGTTCGCCGGAGAGAGTTCAGAGGATGTAGCTCGAGAAGATGAAGCCATTTGCAAGTGTTTTGCAGGGTATCGCCGGAGAAGAAGATGAGAGTTTGTAAAAGGTTTTATGAGAGGGTAAGGTTTGTTTTTATAGGATGGTAAAACGGTAGACTTCGAAAGGGTAAAATATATGGCAATGGATTAAAGTTTGGAATCCGCACTCGAGTTTGAGCGGCGGGTTCAACTTACCAAAAAAAACGTTCCATGTTTGCCCAATGAAAATGGGACACGTAGGCCATGTCAGAAGATGACAGGACGTCGTGCGCGGCCCATTAATGCTAGGCGCGTGGAGTTGTTCTTAGCCATATGAATTTCACTCGCAGTAAAAGTAACCGTTATTACTATAGAGATGCCCAAGTAATCAGATTGACAGAGCTTCTGTAGTTTACAGAGGCTCTGTGATCTTGATAATCTTTGATGTTTATCCCTTTTTCATATATCTCATTGTTATCATGACTTCTGTGGGGTTCTTCTTTAACCAAAACATTGGAGAGGATAAAATCGGATTTTTGTGAAGAAATTTGCTTCGCAGAGGTTTTGTGGCTCTGTTGGAACTTGCAGAAGTTCTGTGAGGGCTAGCAGAAGCTCTATGAGAGAAAAAATCTCATAACAAAAATTTTATTAGTATTTTTGATCATCCAATTTTTGATTTGGTTTAAGAGATGTTTTTCGGACATATTTGAAAGTTTGTGTCCGAGAAAACTGTTAAAAAAAAACGGTTTGTTCGAGAAGGTCATGGTCTGCGTTTTCGGTTTTCGAGATAACATTCCAAAAGATCGACAGAAGGTTAATTTGTGATCACAGAGCATATTTCCTGCAGAAGCTCTGTTGAGCTCAGCAGAAGCTCTATGACCTTAAATTTCTCCTAATTCGAATTTTGTGAAACTTTTTGAGCTTTTGATTTTTGAAATGTTATTCACAGTATATTTAGGACATATTTGACAATTCTTGTCCTAGAAAATTGTTTTCCAAAAACCTTTTGTGCGAGAGACATACCTTTTGGTTCTTCTTTTCTCGGCAGTGATATTTGACTTCTGTCGATATGGAGATCGACATTTTTCTTTGGCTTTCCCTTGAAAGTTTTATCTCTTTAGATCATTTCAGGGTTCCCTTCTGCTCCCCCTTGATCTAATCACCTCTGTAGATCAAGTAATTTCCTTTTGCTCCCCCTTGACCTAATCACCTCTGTAGATCAAGTAATTTCCTTTTGCTCCCCCTTGACCTATGCTTGGATCAAAGAATGATAAGTTTTGCATAGAACATAGGTCATGGTCTTTCAGAGGTTCTGGAGGGGTCGTCAGAGGTTCTGAGTTGACTTACAGAAGCTCTGTAGTTTCAAGAACTATTGAAGGTGTTAAGAATTTACATATCGAAGTAGAATCTTTCAAAACAATAATTTAAGCAATGTATTTACTTATTATTTACAGAAGATAAAACTATACTTACTGAGGATTTTCACACCATGTTAATCATTCCTATCTTACCCACCAAGAAGTTGAATCTTTTCTCGTCTAGTGCTTTGGTGAATAAGTCAGCGAGTTGATATTCTGTGGGCACAAAATGCATTTCGATTGTACCGTATTCAACATGATGTTTCAAGAAGTGATACCTTATATCGATATGCTTGGTTTTTGAGTGTTGCACAGGGTTGGCAGAGATAGCAATAGCACTTTTGGAATCGCATAAGATGGGTATTTTGAACAGGATGTGGCCGTAGTCTTTTAGCTGAGTCTTCATCCATAGAACCTGAGAACAACAGCTAGCGGCAGCAACGTATTCAGCTTCTGCAGTGGATGTGGAAACACAATTCTGCTTCTTGGAGGTCCAACTGACTAGTTTACCACCTAGGAATTGACAACTCCCAGAGGTACTTTTTCTGTCGAGCATGCATCCTCCATAGTCTGAATCTGTATAAGCTTTAAGACCAAAACCAGAGTTCTGTGGATACCAGAGACCAAGATTTTTGGTCCCTTTTAGGTATCTAAAGATTCTCTTTACGGCATCATAATGTGATTTCTTTGGATTAGCTTGATAGCGTGCACAGAGACATGTGGCATGCATAATGTCAGGTCTGCTTGCTGTTAAGTATAACAGAGATCCAATCATGCCTCTGTAGAGAGTGCATTCTACAGAGATGCCATCTGAATCTAAGAATAACTTGTTTCCAGTGGCCATTGGAGTTTTCATTGCAGAGGCATCAGAGAAGCTATACTTGGAAAGAATGTCAGAGGCATATTTAGCTTGATTTATAAAAATTCCCTCTGATGATTGTTTGACTTGGAGTCCGAGGAAGAAAGTTAATTCTCCCATCATACTCATTTCAAACTCACTCTGCATGAGTTTTTCAAATCTTTTACACTCTTCTGAATTAGTAGACCCAAAAATTATGTCATCTACGTATATTTGTACAAGCATTATCTCACTACTTTTGCGTTTATAGAATAAGGTAGTATCTGTTGTACCTCTGTTGTAACCATTGACTAGAAGAAAGGTAGAAAGTCGTTCATACCATGCTCGTGGAGCCTGTTTCAGTCCATATAGAGCTTTTTCAAGGTAGTATACATGCCTTGGAAACTTTGAGCTTTCAAATCCTGGTGGCTGATTAACGTAGACCTCTTCTTGGATTTCACCGTTGAGAAAAGCTGATTTTACGTCCATCTGATAGACTTTAAAACCTCTGTGGGCTGCGAAGGCTAAGAATATTCTTATTGCTTCGAGCCGTGCGACAGGGGCAAAAGTTTCATCGTAGTCTATGCCTTCTTCTTGTCTATATCCCTTTGCTACTAATCTTGCTTTGTTTCTGATGACCACTCTGTTGGTGCAAGTGTACCACATCTCTATATATTTATATATATTTATTTTGATGATTACAAACACACCGTATTTTTGTTTGTCTAACAATTTAATCCAAGTGTGCAGTTGTTGAAGAACACGAAGTTTTTATCTGAAGGGTTCAAGACGGAAGTGTTTACGTCGTCATCATTGTTTATAACTAATAATGATAAACACCCTAAAATAATATACCACTTGGATATTTCTAAAAACCTTTTAAATAATATTTTAAAAGAAATTTTGGTTCTAGAAGTATCTGCCATGCGTACTGTTTCTGCAACCACTTTCTGACGCAGGTATACCGCGAAGGTAGAGCCGGTATACCGCGGGTACATATTGGCCGGTATACCGCGGGTGTTCAGCCGGTATACCGCGGCAGGCTCCGTGTGCATCTCTGATTGGTTGCAAGTACTTTTTCTGACGGCGGTATACCGCGAGTCCTAGCCGGTATACCGCGGGTACGTTTTCCAGAAGTCAACTTTGCATGAGAGCCGTTGTGTGTCAGTGTCCTTTGTACTGCACGGTATACCGCGTGCATTTGGCGGTATACCGCGCCTCTTATTTCCGTTGGAGATGCTGATATATAAAGAAGCATGCTGGTGATGAAGAAGGTAGACCATACCAACAGCAACATCAACAATCCAAACTCTCAGCTCTCTCACTCTCACTTATTTTATATATATATATTTTATAAAACATTTTTTATAAAATATCCAAGTGTGAGATATTATACAAGAGTGATTACCCATTGTGAGTTATACTCCTCTTGTAAGTATTTGAATAACGGGTGTGTGATCCTGTACATCTCAATAAGCTGAGGCTTAGAGAACCGTTTACTTTGCTCTGTATTTGGTTTGTATTCTACCGTAAAGAATACATTTATTGGATCGTGTCGGGAAGTGTCTCGGCTGCTGGTTTATCACAGTTGGTGGTAAATCAGTAAATCTCTGTGTCAAGTATCTCTATCCCTTATCTCTTTATTTATTCCGCTGTGCATTTAAATTATATATGTTTATATAATTGTTGTTTATTTATTATTTCTATACTCTGATTTATTTATACTGTTTCTATACTGTATTTATTTATAAAAGATTTTTTGAAAGTAAAAGATTTTAAATACAACCTTACCCCCCCTAGGTTGTCCAACAATTGGTATCAGAGCGGGGCTTTCAAAAATCGTCTATTTTATTTTTTTTAAATCCTTTTTTTTTGTTATGGCTCAACAAAATGCTTGGTTTTCTAAATCTCTACTTATTGATTTCGAAAATTTTGATCTTTGGGCAAATTCTTTTGAACGTTATGTTCGTGGGATAAATCAAAATATTTGGGATATTATTATTAAAGGAAATTTCAAACCCACAAAATTTCAAAACAACAAAGTTGTTGAAAAACCTAGCTCGGAATGGTCCGACGAAGATAAGGATAATTGTTGTTTAAATTATGAAGCCAAAAATTTTCTCTTTTCGGTTCTTACTAACGATGATATTGAGCGTGTTTATCTCTTTGAAACTGCTCGTGATATTTGGGAGAACTTGAACATCACCTATGGTGGAAACTCAAAAGAAAAGAGAGACGAAACCCGAGATCAAAGAAATGAAGAAACGTGTCTCATCGTCGACTGCGAGAAAGAGGTATGTACTTCATACTCAAGTTATTCTAGTTGTAGTGATAATAATGATGATATTGATATGTTAAATATCTCTTTTCAAAAATTGATTGTTCTCGTAAATAGTTATAAAAATGAGAATGCTAAATTAAAAGAAGAATTATTATTATGTCAGAATGAGTTGAATAATTGTAAACAAACCATTGCATGTGATAATAAAATCAAAAATGAGTTAAATGATAAAGTTATCACTTTAGAAAAGAAAGCATGCGAAAATATTGTTTGCAAATCTTGCATTGTCTTAAATGATAAAATTGCATGTTTAGAGAAAATAACATGTGAAAAAGTTGTATGTGGTAAATGCAATATTCTTGAAGATGAAATTGCTTGTTTAAAAGCAAAATGTAAATCGCATGAAAAAGATAATTTATTAGCAAATGCTTTTCAAAATAGTAATGAAAAAATTCTTAACATGCTAAATATGTCTAATCGCATTAATTGTCGAAAAGGCATTGGTTCTGATACATGTGTTGAAAAATGCTCGTGTAAACCCATTAAAAGATTTTTTGCATCTCCTAAAGTTGATACAAGAAAACCCCCATATATGTCAAAAATGAAAAATGTGAATTATGGGAGGAAATCGTATGCTCGCATGTATAACGATAATTTTTCTAGACCTAATGCGAATATAAATGCTTCATTTTATGTGTATGATAAATACAATCGCAAAATTAGAATGGTTAGAAAATGGATTCCGAAAGGAATGTTTAATGTTGACAATCCCGGTGGGATGCGTTTGTGGTTTTAAACATTTTTGTGGATTGTATGTTGTCATGTTTTATTTTATGTCGACAACATATTTTAATTTTTTTATTTGCAGTTTATGTTTTATACTAACTGTTAAAAGGACCCATAAGAAAAGGGTACCACGAAATATTTTCTTTGCCTTTTGTACGTGGTTACCTGCCGAGGTTATAATACGTGGTTACCTGCCGAGGTTATAATACGTGGTTACCTGCCGAGGTTATAATACGTGGTTACCTGCCGAGGTTATAATACGTGGTTACCTGACGAGGTCATAATACGTGGTGATTTTTTTTATCACATAAAATTAACCGAAAATTGAAGCCTTAAGATCCGTTTTGGTGCAAGTGTTTCGTATTGGTTTGTATATCTTTGTCTCTATTGCTTTTTGCATTTTATTTTATCCCTCAAATTTTATAAAATCAAATTGATATCGTTATTAATTTGAGGGGGAGCGTTTTAGCTCTTTTACCCATGAGTTTATGCTCTCTCAATTATATGCATATTTTGAGGGGGAGCATCTCTCGAGGGGAAGCATACCGTCTTTCTTGACCCTTTTTGTTTCGACAAACGGGGGAGAGAAACCGCATATGCTCATGCTTAGCGGTTGTGTTTGTCATCATCAAAAAGGGGGAGATTGTTGGTGCAAGTGTACCACATCTCTATATATTTATATATATTTATTTTGATGATTACAAACACACCGTATTTTTGTTTGTCTAACAATTTAATCCAAGTGTGCAGTTGTTGAAGAACACGAAGTTTTTATCTGAAGGGTTCAAGACGGAAGTGTTTACGTCGTCATCATTGTTTATAACTAATAATGATAAACACCCTAAAATAATATACCACTTGGATATTTCTAAAAACCTTTTAAATAATATTTTAAAAGAAATTTTGGTTCTAGAAGTATCTGCCATGCGTACTGTTTCTGCAACCACTTTCTGACGCAGGTATACCGCGAAGGTAGAGCCGGTATACCGCGGGTACATATTGGCCGGTATACCGCGGGTGTTCAGCCGGTATACCGCGGCAGGCTCCGTGTGCATCTCTGATTGGTTGCAAGTACTTTTTCTGACGGCGGTATACCGCGAGTCCTAGCCGGTATACCGCGGGTACGTTTTCCAGAAGTCAACTTTGCATGAGAGCCGTTGTGTGTCAGTGTCCTTTGTACTGCACGGTATACCGCGTGCATTTGGCGGTATACCGCGCCTCTTATTTCCGTTGGAGATGCTGATATATAAAGAAGCATGCTGGTGATGAAGAAGGTAGACCATACCAACAGCAACATCAACAATCCAAACTCTCAGCTCTCTCACTCTCACTTATTTTATATATATATATTTTATAAAACATTTTTTATAAAATATCCAAGTGTGAGATATTATACAAGAGTGATTACCCATTGTGAGTTATACTCCTCTTGTAAGTATTTGAATAACGGGTGTGTGATCCTGTACATCTCAATAAGCTGAGGCTTAGAGAACCGTTTACTTTGCTCTGTATTTGGTTTGTATTCTACCGTAAAGAATACATTTATTGGATCGTGTCGGGAAGTGTCTCGGCTGCTGGTTTATCACAGTTGGTGGTAAATCAGTAAATCTCTGTGTCAAGTATCTCTATCCCTTATCTCTTTATTTATTCCGCTGTGCATTTAAATTATATCTGTTTATATAATTGTTGTTTATTTATTATTTCTATACTCTGATTTATTTATACTGTTTCTATACTGTATTTATTTATAAAAGATTTTTTGAAAGTAAAAGATTTTAAATACAACCTTACCCCCCTAGGTTGTCCAACACACTCCATCTTCATCCTTCTTGTTTCTGTAGACCCATTTAGTCCCAATGGCATGTTTTCCTCTTGGCAGAGGTACTAGAGTCCATACTCTGTTACGCTCAAATTGCA
This sequence comes from Saussurea involucrata, assembly GCA_033807775.1. Classification (NCBI taxonomy): domain Eukaryota; kingdom Viridiplantae; phylum Streptophyta; class Magnoliopsida; order Asterales; family Asteraceae; genus Saussurea; species Saussurea involucrata. The sequence continues at coordinate 167,630,652 of CM066320.1, forward strand.
AAAGTTCTTCTTGCATGGCGTCTACCCAGTTTGGGTCATCTAGGGCTTCAGAAATCTTCTTTGGTTCTATCACACTAATAAAATTTGTAAAGAAACAAAAGTTAGCAGTGGCAGACCTTGTTTTTACTGCGTCAGAAGGTTCTCCGATTATTTGGCTTGGAGGATGGCTTTTTGTCCATTGAGTTGTGCGTGGAAGATGATCATCAATGTCATTCAGACTTTCTTTAGAGACTTCTTGTGTTTCTTCTTGTGTAGCCTCTGTTGTTCTTCGTGCCTTGGTAGTTGATTCTACCGTTTGTGGAATGATTGGTATGAGTGGTGGTGGAGTTTGTTCCTCTGAGGACGTATAGTCTTGGTCCTCGATTTCCTCTGTAATTGGTTCTTCTGTGGTTTGTGCAGCTTCTGTGGTCGTTTTCCTTGATGTTTCATCTTCTGCACTTTCTTCTGCTTCGGCAATTGCATCTGTAGTATTTACAGAAGAAGATGAAGCATTGTTAGGACCAGTTAGAGACAAACCTGTAGGATTTTGTCCGACAGAGGATGGTTCTTCAGAAACCCTGATTGTTCCAACAGAAGGATCAATGTTTTCGTGGAGCATCTCTAAAAATAGAAGATCCAAGTCTTCTTTTGCTTGTGAGATGACAGAGGATTTCCCTTTAATTCCGAGTTCTGAACTGATTTGTTCAGAAGTCATTTGGAATGAATCATCAAAAGAAACATTGATGCTTTCTACAATCTTGTGAGACTTTGTAAGGAATGTTCTGTAGGCTTTGGAAGTGGCAGAGTATCCAATGAATTTGCCTTCATCTGCTTTTACATCAAACTTTCCTCTTGAATCTCTGTCGTTTAAGACGAAGCATTTGCATCCGAATACATGGAAAAATTTGATGTTTGGCCGCCGTTTGTTAAGCAATTCGTAAGGCGTCTTGAGGTGTCTTTTCACAATGGTTGATCGATTTTGAGTATAACACGCAGTAGAAATTGCTTCTGCCCAAAAGTTCATTGATAATCCGCATGCTGACATCATAGTTCTTGCGGCTTCCACAAGTGTTCGATTTTTTCTTTCGACAACACCGTTCTGTTGTGGAGTGCGAGTTGCAGAGAAGTTCTGTGATATTCCTTCTGTTGAAAGATAGGCTTCAATGACAGAGTTTTTAAATTCTGTGCCATTGTCACTTCTTAACTTCTGTATTCTGCAATTATAAAGAACTTGGATTCTTTTCATTAGATTTATCAATATATTTGGAACATCTGATTTCTTTCTAACGAATTCAACCCATGTGAAACGCGAATACTCATCAATTAGGACAAGTATGTATTTCTTGCCACCTAGGCTCTGTATGGCAATGGGACCGCAGAGGTCGACATGAAGCATGTACAGAGGTCTAGTGTAAGATACATCTGTTTTGCCTTTGTGGGAAGCTCTTTTGAGTTTTCCCATCTCACAGGCAGAACATAAATGATCCTTATTGAATTTAACATTTGGCAAACCTTTAACTAGATCAAGTTTGACCAGGTTTTCCAATGTGTGAAAATTCAAGTGACAGAACCTGTTGTGCCATAACCAGGCTTCTTCACTTTTGCAGGCAACAAGGCAAACTTTGTCTTTGTTCTTTGAGTTAAAGTTCATTAGATATAGATCACCTATTCTTTCAGCTCGCAGAAGTTCCATACTTGTTTCTTCACTTTGTAGAGAGCAGAAAGTTCTTTTGAACAACACATTGAATCCTGTATCACAAAGTTGACTTACACTGAGTAGGTTGTGCTTAAGGCCATCCACATATGCAACTTTGTATACAGAAACGTCTTCTTTCCTTATGACTCCGTAGCCTTTTATGTGTCCTTTCTTGTTGTCTCCAAAAGTCACAGATCCACCATCTTGTGTTTCTTTGTACGTGGATAGTGCACTTCTGTCACCAGTCATGTGCCTTGAGCATCCGGAGTCTAGATACCAGATTGGCACATACTTCTTCTGCAGGACAATCACAGAGATTTAGGTACCCATATCCATATGGGTCCAATATTGTTAGAGTTTTTCAAGTTTGCCTTGGCATTCTTGAAATACATTTTGTTCTCTGCAGAAGAGTCAGATTGTTTCTTTGTGGGATTTGACTTTTGAATTGTCGTAGAGAGTAAACAGACTTGACTTGAAAAATGATTATTAAGTTTAGACATAAGATCAAAGCAATGACAGTATTGAATATGAGATGTAATTTGCTTGAACTTTTCATTGAACTTTTTAAACTCAGCCACAGAGGCATTACATTAGATTTCCTATTACTAGAAGATCTATGAATACTCGAATGTTGTTTGCAAAAGCTCTGTTTAGGACCTGCCTTCTGTGGGTTGCTTCTGTGGTGAACTTCTTTCATCACTGTCACAGAAGAAAAAGATTTATTAACCTTGGGTTTTGAAAATCTAGAATTTATAGGATCAATAGAGGTCTTCTGTAACATTTTAAGCTCAACAGAGGTTTTGATATGTAGATTCAATTTTAGAAAATCTTGGCAGATTGGAATCTCTGTGAGTTTCTCTTTTGGAGAAATAGTTCTGTGAGGAACTTCAGAGGAGAATTTGACATCCTCTGTGTCACAGTGAATTATCCCTGATTTGAAATCAGTCTCTGAGTTGTCAGAGGATGAATCGTCCTCGTATACAGAGATTGAGTCAATTCTTTCAATAGAGGCTGGATTTTCTGAGCATGTATCGTACGAGCTTTCTTCCTCTGTAGAATAGTTTTCATAGATTGCAGAGGTTTCTAATAAGATTTCTTCAGTGAGAGTTTTATCTATAGAAGATGTACAGAAATTTTCTAAAACGCTTGATTTCCATATTTCCAAAATTTCTTTTTCAATTAAATTTTTAAAGTTTTCTTCTGAAAAAATGGGTTTAAACTCAGGAGCTTCTGCTGATAATTTCTTTTCAATGTTTATCAAACAGACAAAAGCAACCTGTGTTTGGGTCTCTGGTTTACCAAACTTGAAGATACCAATCTGATCTTGTGTTTTCAGATATTTCTTTGGTTTGATACCTCTATTGACAGAGGTTGAAGATGATGAGTCTGTGTTTTCAAACCACACGTTAATCATCTTCTTATGTTTCTTCAAGTAAGGATCCACAGAGATTTTCGCCCTTTTGCTTACAGAGATAAGATTTGGAAAATCTGGTTTGTTCGTTTTTCCAATCACAAATAAAGAGGACAGAGGTTTGTTTCTTTTGCCTTCAACACCTAGGGTGATATCATCATACCCTATACCTCGTCTTCCTATTTGTGAGTTTACTTTTTCATAAACTTTCTGTGCATCTTTATAGTTTTTAATCAAAACTTCTCTTCTGAGTAAATCTTGCCATAATACCTCTCTTTCTCTTTGAAAGTATTCTTTAAGAGCTCTTATGTCAGTAGTTTCGCTCCTTGAAACTGAAAGTTCTTTTGCTTTATCTTTTAACGTATTGGTTAATTCAGAAATTTGTTTTTTTAAAGGATCTAGAGTTTTGTTCCAATTCTTTTCTATTCTCTCTTTTTCCTCAAAAATCTTTGCTTTTTCTTGAGTGAGAAGCCGTACTTCTCTCTCATTGAAGGTGAGTCTTTTCTGAATACTTTGATTTATCTCTTTCAGTTCAATTAATTCAATGTTAATTCTAAGTGTATTATCATCTACAGAGGTAATACAAGAGTTGGAATTTGAAGTAGATACCTCAGAGTCAGTGCAGGAGTCGACTTCTGCCATGCCACAGAAGAGGGCATTGGCGGTATGTTCATCGTCAGAAGTAGAGTCTGACTGGAAGTCTTCTGTGTTCTCCTCAGAATGTCCTTTTGCCATTAAGGATTTTTGAGCATAATACTCGGCTTTCGTTTTGTAGAAAGCAGAGTCCCTCTGTGGGCGATTTGATCTGCTTCTGCATTCATTCGCAAAATGGCCGGGTTTGCCGCAGTTAAAACACCCTTGAGGAGTGTTTCCTGTTCGATCATTGGACTTCTGTAGGTCTCCGCCTTTCTCTGATCTACATTCATTTGCATAGTGACCAGGTTTGCCGCATTTGTAGCATTCTTGCTGTATGTGGCTTACCGAGTCATCTGACCTCTGTCGGTCATTTCCTCTGTAATGTCTTTCGCTTGACCTCTGTCGGCCACTCGATTCTTCTTCTCTTCTGTCATCTCTTCTGTTTTCTCTATCATATCTTTCATTTCCGGAACCTCGTCTGTTTCCTCTGAACTCTTTTGTCAATAGAGCTAAAGATTTAGCTAGTGACGCAAGAGTTATTTCTTTTTCTGCTTGCTCTTCTTCTTCACTGTCTATTCTCACCATCTTCTTCTTCTCCTTCTTCTTCTCCTCTGTGGCTTTTTCATTTCTTGGTCTCTGTGCATCTTCTTTAGTTTTACTAACCAATGCATATGGTACAATGGTTAGTGTTTTAGCCTGTGCTATCTGAGGTTCTTGTGCGGCTAATGTTCCGTAAAGATCAGAGAGAGTCCAGGTGTCTAGATCCTGATTTGTCTGTAGGGACATAGACAGCTGGAGCCATTCTTCATTTAGACTTTTTAAAAACATGACATTGTTTTCTTCAGAAGTTCTGTCAATGCCTGATTTTCTGCACTTGTTGATTAGAGAGTTGAATCTGTCGTATGTTGTTTGCAGAGATTCTGTTGAAGAGGCTCTGAATGCATGATATTCATTGATGTACTGTGCTCTTCGGTTTTTTTGTGTTTTAGCACCTCCTTCCAACTGTCTTTCCAGTTCTTTCCACAGATCATGCGCTGTTTCACATGAATCCAAGGATTGAAAGAGTTCGTTGGGTATTGCCATAATCAATGTCCTCTTGGTTTTCTGAGCAACTTCATCTTCTGCTTTATCTTCGGTTGACCACTCCCCTTTTGGCTTTGGTTTTTGATGTTCGGGGATTTCGGCAGATTCAGCAGTAGCAGGTATACGAGGTACTACTGTCATGGGAATAGGAGGAGGATTGTACAGATATTGTACTTGATTTTTTTCAGTGCCCTCGAAAAAATGGACCATTCTTATTTTCCACTGAGGATACTCATCTCGAAGGAGACTAGGAGGTTTAGTGAGAGAACCAGTAGTAAAGAAATTATTTGTATTTGTCATTTTTGAAGATTTTAGAAAGAAGGTATGACTAAAGAGTTACTTCGATGAACTTGAAGATTTTCTGAGTTTAAGCAGTTTCCAGACACAATAATATCTATCACGAATCTTGATATTGAAAATCAAGAGTGGCTCTGATACCAATTGTTGGAACCCAGATACACTTAATCAAGATTAACAGTCTATTAGTTGAGTTTAGAGTTTGATGCGGAAGCGTATTAAACTAACAGATATGTTTGATAGATATTAGAACGCACATATATAAAGAAAACAGTAAGGAATAAAAAGGATTTCTTGAACAGTTACTGTTATTCAATATATAATAAGAACACGAAGAACAGATTAAGAACTGTTGGTGTGTGTGAGAATATAACACTCAGATATTTGACAATAACGTTTGAGAGTATTAGTGATTCCTTTTGTATTCGTTCTTAGGAAGATCTCAACATGAGACTTCCTTTTATACTACTCTTAGAAGACTATGAAGTAGGTCACTATTCCTTTTACGGCATGAATAGTGAACTGGATGGTGTGAGCAGTGGACTGGATGGTGTGAGCAGTTGTTTGAGCTATGCGCATTTAATGGAGCAGATGTACTTTTGGTAAATGCATTAAATGGCGCAGACGTCTATTTTGTACCATGCCCTATTGAGTCCACTCAGAGCTTGACACGTGTTTTGACAGTACTTTTCCATGCAAGTTGATGAACGTATCCAGTAATATCTTCCAAGTCTTCATAGCAGACCACAGAGGCTCTGTAAGGCATTACAGAGGTTCTATGGTCTGGCCTTCTGTGGAGCAGTCCACTTGTTTCCGAGTTGATCTTCTTCTTGCGCACTACAGAGGTTCTGTGATTACCTCTGTAGCTTCTGTGGCTTTCTGGACTTGATCTTCTGGAAGAAGTGGCAGAGCCTCTGTGAGAGGCTTTTCTATACTTAGCCTATTTTTCACTACTTCTAAGTATTTCTATGATTAGGAAGATTGAAGCTAACACTATGTCTCTACAGTACCGCTAATAGGAAAACTCATGTTCTTTAAATTATACATTCAGCGATACTGTTCATCAATAAAGCTCCGAGCCTGTTCAGTTTTGTTGATGATCGCTGACAATCTTAGTTGTTTACTTATGATCCCTGAAGACAAGTTTCACGTCAACTATGTTATACGCTGAAGTCGAAGATCAAGCCCAAGAACAGCGACAAGTCTACTAATGAACTGATGTGGATATCAGCGAAGCCAAGATTTGTCCACTCAATGTGAAGTTACAAGCAGAAGACTTCAGCGAACGCTGAACTTTATCACTCGCTGATAAAGATCTATTCAGCGACGTTGATCATGAAGTCTTCCTCTACAAGTTACTTTTGTCTTACCCCCTTGCACGCCTCCGTACGATAATGTCAGAAAGGACATCCCTTTTGTCCAGGATCGTACAACCAACTCTGATTCTACACTGTACATCATGCGGCTACTACGGTTGTCTACAAAGGTCAAACCATGCAACCAATCAGATGCTGCCACGTGTAAAGTTATACTTTTGTGCATTAAATGCATGCAGTATATAAGAAGAACCCTACTTCAGAAATGAAGTGCTCGGCCATCTTCTTTTCTCTACTACTTTGTGTTAGAATATTATTAGTAATATTTCTATCTCCTCTTTTTTTTATTTCTAAGTGCAAGAAATCTTAGTGTTCTCTTAACTTGTTTAGATTAGGTTTAATCCTTAATCTTGTTCTGCAACAAATTGTAAATTGTTTGATAAATATCAATAAACAATTTAGAAAAGTAAAATCTGTGTGTTTGTATTCAACCCCCCCTTCTAGAAACTTGTATAACCCTTTCGGGACCAATAGAAATCTTGGGGCTAAAGTGTGAAGTGTGTAACTTTAAGGAGCTAGTGGCAAATCTGGATATATATATATATATATATATATATATATATATATATATGTGTGTGTGTGTGTGTGTGTGTGTGTGTGTGTGTGTGTAAAATGGGGTAAAACCCCTATTTTATTTTCATTCTTCTTCAATGGTGGCTGAGAAACGAGAAGAGGAGAAGAGGAGAAGAGAAATAATTCAATCACTGTGGGGGATGAGGAAGAAGGAAATGCATCAAGGAATCTAAATATTCATCATCTTCAAGGTATGACTTCTATACCTTCTTCCTCATGCTTGGTTGGAGTAATCCTGTAATTGGGGTTTTATTTAATAATCCATCTTGATAGATTGATTCATGCTTAATATGAAAAAGAGTTGGTATCATCATTCCCTCATGGGTCTTGATAAATGATTGAGAATTTCATCCTTTTTGCTTAGAAATCTTTGATAATGCATTAATGGGGTTTTTGAGTTTTTGGGTTTGAAATTATGAACTAATGGATGGTTTTGAAGGGATTTCATTGATTTAATTGATGTGTTAAAGTTTGGAAATTGACGGGAAAGGTTTAGAACTTCAATTATCTCATTTTGGGAGGCTTAAAATCAACATGGGTTGAGTTGGAAGTGAGAAAGAGCCATTTTCGGCTGAAAAATCGGGTGCAGGCGCTCCGCGCAAGTTGTGGCGCTAATTAGCTAGCACGGGAAGCGGCGCCAAAGGCTTTCCAGTGCCCCACGCCCTTTGTGGCGCGAGTTGACTAGCGCGGGCAGTAGCGCGAGGCTCTGTTTCGCGTTTTCGGCTTTTGTTTCGCATACTGTTGGAGGATATGTTTGTGGTATCATCTAAGGGTTGTTTTGGGGTTTATTAATGATGTTTTGGGATGTAATTAGATGGGTTAACACCACTATTATGACGTCCATTTCAGGTGTTCGGTTTGAGCTAAAGTGTGTCTCAGAGCGTGTGTCGATTTGCTAAAGCTCAGGTGAGTTCCCTTAACTCTTTTGGGCAAATGAAATGTTTTGCTAAAGTTTTTTTATAACTGAATGTGGTTTTGAGCATGATGGCATGATTAAACATTTTGAAAGGTTTTATTATTACTTGATGTGGAAATGTTTATTAATGCATGCAAGTTGTTTATACGTTTATTTCTACGTAAGTGTTGATTGCATGTTCTTGTTAGTTGTTGCTATGTGTGGAGTCGAGTTGCACAGTGGTGTGTTGGACCATAGATTGTTGAGAATCCTTGGTTAATGGTTTAGACCGTGTGCCTCAAATCCGTTTCACGTGCACACGAATACGGCATCTACTGGGGGCCGTGGGGATCTACTGTGGGGGGCCCGAGTGTGGACATCACATGAGGTGATGGGAGTTGAGACCACTGTGCAATACCCTTATGTGGAGTCGAGCATTTAAACTGAATTTCCGTTTATTATTATAACGATTGAATGTTTCAAACTACTGTTTGTGTGGAACTGTTTTAAAGAGGGAATTCACTAGACCTCACGGTCTAACCCTCGCTTTTCAAAAACTAAAAGCATTTTCAGGTTAGAGTCTTACTTGGGGTTTCATCTGGTGATGATGGAAAGATGTGGCGCTGTAGAAGAGGCATAGAATATTAGAGGCTTGTAGCTTACCGTCGGGCTTCCTGTAGCATCTCAGTTGTGAAGGTGTATATCCGCTACGTACTTATAGTAGAGAGCGATGTATTTTTTGTGTAATTTGGGACCGTTCTTTGTTGTAATGTACGAATTTTTATTTTATTGATTTTGGGTTGTTACAAATGGTATCAGAGCCATAGTTTAAGGGATTTAGGTGACCGGATGGGCCTAAACTTAAACTGTGGAGTAGAGTGGGACACAACTGAGATATAGGAAGCCAATTGGAAAGACCTTAAGCATAGAGAATCTTAACAATGGTAGGGAGGACCCTCATGTAAGGTAAATTCAAGATCGCATCTGGCCAATGCTTTCATGAATTTACAGGTGCATGGGTGTACTCGATCTCTATTGTGGGCATGATTGTTGGGAGTGACAATATGTAGAAAGTTCTAACCTTGTAATTGATAGCAAAGGGTTGATGTGTATTGGGAGATCACTTGTGATGTGATGTCTATACCTTATAGAAGAAGTGTTGTTTAAAATATTAATGAGCCGACTAGAGGTATAATTTCTTGGATTCAAAATGAATGAATGGTTGGTTTGGGGAAAACTCCTAGTTGCTAGTGAGTCCCCACTCTTAGAATTGATGTGTCGATCCGTTGGGATAGGAAGTGAGAATTATGTTGGAATCTTGAAAGCTTCAATTCAAGATCGAGTGAGGGAATCTAGCCTTTGACACTTTAGTCAAGCGGTTTAGTGGCAAGGATAATGAAGGAAAACTATCAGTGTTGTATTGAAGTGTGCATAAAAGTAGAAAGTGAGATATTGGGTCGATTGGGAAACCATGTGGAGTCGTCGATCAGGTGGGTTGTGAAGCACTTGTACAACAAGTTGTTGCAAGGGTGAGAAAGCGGTGGTTGGTCATAGTAGGGTGTCAATGATAAGTTGATGTGAGTACAACGGTTGACCTTGTTAGAGTGAGTAGCCTTCAATTGCAAGTTGATTTTCATGCACTGTGTCTTTAAATGTGTTACCTGGACTCTTTCATGTTAAAAGTATATACGTGCATAAGAAATTTCTTCTTGATTTGGGAAATAATTTGGACGCGCGCAAGCGTGTGTTTCTAAAGAAAAGGACAAACTTGTTTTCGTTGCATGATAAAAACTTTGAACTTAGTGATCTGCGAATTATTTCACACTTTTTCATGTGGAGAGAATCTTCGTTACGAAAATATTGGAAACGTTTTATTGCAAAGTTTTGTTTTATAAACAAAATGAGTATTGACACACTATTATCATACAAATTAGTGTGTGAGTTGACTGACTCACTTTGTGTAGGCGATTTCGTTCAGAATTTTCATAGTTGTATTGAAAGGGTTTCATCGGATAGAATTTGTTGTGCCAACATCGACTTGGTTGGACAAGGTCGTGATTCATCGTGGGGTGCATGTGAGCGATCCTTACGGTCGCTGTGTTTACTATTCAGCTGGAGTGGTGTTGTGTCATGCATACTCAAGCTTGTTTTATGATGTGTCTTGACTTTTCTAACGTGCAAATGATTTCAATAGTTGTTTTGTCATGCATGAAGGCTATGAACTCGTTAGGTCGGGTAGGATATTACAATTGAGGTTAAGGAAAGGCTTGGGGAATTGAAATTATCAGTTGAGTTGAATATGTCGATTGAGCAGATTTTGGTCGTATTAATTACCTTCGTGTTTCCGTTAGAAGAGGATGGTGAAGTAGAAGTCTCAAACAATGAACTCGGAACTGTTGATATGATTGTAGTTTAAACCCTTGTCCGGTTATGTGAGAATGGTTGTAATTGCGGTGAAATTCGAATTGGTCAAAATGTTTCTGTTGGTAGAATGGTAGTAAGTAGCGTTATGTTACTTGAGGTAGTGTTATCGGATTTGAGCCCGAGTACTGAGATGGTCTGGTAATTAGATTTAGCGCTAAGAAAAGTCTTGTGCTTTCCTCAAGTGAGAATGATTGGGTATAAGTTGGTTCTGATGCGTTGAACAAAGTGGGTTCCGTTAGGAAACCTGGATTGTTGGGAAGGTATGGAATCATCATCATGTTGTCCATTGATATAGAGGTTTGCGACTATTTAATATATCCCAAGTTGGAGGTTTTGTCAGGATATTGAAACTTGAGAAATAAATCCGTTGTGTGTGAACGGATGAGGTCGTTCGGGAAGGTGCAAATGGCTTGGTGTGGGACCACCTATTGGGGGAATTAGGAGAGCGGAAGATCAGCAATGTGGATGTGATTTTCAATGAGGTTTTGACGATTCGCTTGTGTGTGAAGTGTTTAGCATAGCGGAGATAGATCGCGAGGAGTTGACGAGAAACGAGAACTTGTTCGAGGAGTTAGGAGAAGTAGATTCCTTCAGGAATCCTTGTCTGTCGTGAGGTGGCTGGACATTAGCATGTCGGTTGTCGATGTCGAAACCAACGACCGATGATTTAGGTCGTTATCAGAAGGTTGGAATCGGAGAAGTAACATAGGCGTGGTCATGCTATCGAAGTTATTCAAGGGTGTAAGAGGTCCGTCGAGATAAATGTGTGTGCACCTGGTTTGATGATTTGACCGCCTTGTGTGAGTGAATTAGACAATCATGATTTTATGGTTCATCTGAACCCGAGAAAGAAAAGTCCCGATATGACTTTATTTCAAATGTAATTGTGTTATGGGTGGTTTGAGGGAAGTAATTTTTTTGTGTGTGTAAAAGCATCATGAATAGTTGGTTTGCATTGTTGCCTCGTGGTGCGATAGTGGTGTGGGAAAGTTGGTAGCACTTTGTACCGAGGGAATGTGTAAGTCAAAGATGTAATGATGGTTTGCCGTTTTATAGAGGTATTGTTGCGTTGTAATATGGGTCAAGAGTAGGTGTAAAACTTAGTGTGAGGGTTACTTGGGGAAGTATCCAAAGGTGGCAAGTATGCTCGATTGAGGTGTATGGATTTTCAGGAGGTGTACGGTAATGCTATTTTGAGGTCAAGAGACTGAGTTGTGGTTGGTGACTAGTTAAGAGAAGAACCCTTGTTATTCTCGATCCCATTGGATTTTTGGGTGAGTCTGTCATACTCCACTTGAATGACGAAGAGGATGTTGTATCCGTTAAGCTGGGGTGCCTTGTTATGAAGTTTAGCTGGGAGCGTTGAGGCATCCTGTGGGTGTAAAGAAATACAATGAGTAGGTCGACTGTATTGAAGAGTCAGAAATTCGTGGTAGTTCTCAGTGTTAAGTATCTTGTGAGCCCTTGGCTAAAAGTCTCAGTTGAGGTTTATGGTAAAATCGTTCGTTTGGGCACGTAGCGATGTGTGATGGGTGTTCTGTACAAGCACGAGAGGAAGTGAAGACGGTATGCCAGATCAAGTATATATAGGCTTTCGGTAAGAAGACGTCATGAGACACTGGAAGGTGGGACTATAATTAAAGAACTGTTATTTGAAGGGCATGGGAAAAAGAATCATTGTGTATGTCATGGTTAAAGAGTTGGAAAAAGCTAATTTCGTGCGACCAGTCTAAAACTGGCACATGTTAGCGAGCCGTTCTTTTAAAGCCTCTTCTGTAACACCCCAAAATTCTGGGCTAATTTGAACCTCAAATTTCCACAAGCTATGATAATATAAACTTCAAACTTACATAAATAGCAAGTGAATTAATCATCAAGAGTACATTTACAGATACAGGATCCTACAAATAACTTATTAATCTTATTATGTCACTATAATCAGATTAACTAAGTTATTTAAGCAATCCCACAAAATCTCCTTCTGTTAATTGAATTCCTTGATATTCCAAAACGCTCGTCCCACAACCCTTATTTTCCCGAGCCGGTACCTGGTAAGAAAACATCATTTGAAACGATTAGGCCAACGCCTAGTGAGAACATTCGTTTCCATAATAATATTTGCAAAATCAATGTAAACAAGTTATATCAAACCTGATTACCCTTTTTTCTTACCATACGTGTAACTCTATTCCATTAACACGATTTTCATCCAATCCCATGAATATGACTGACACACATTCCATCATCATATCATGTCTTAGTGCCACACTACGAATCTTCACTGATTCTAGATTAATACTCTTATTCCAGAAATCGCAATATACACATGCCCATTTCCATTCATATCCTATTCCAGAGCCACACTACGAATCTTTCTCAGATTCTAGATTAATGCTCTTATCCAATAAATCGCAATTACACATGCCCATTTATCGGAAAGGAAGTAGAGATTACAAGCACTTATGTCAGTCCTATTTTCTTCCTTAGAAATTGGGAATAACGATTATTACCACACGCCTATTCCACAATTTCCACTCACACACTGGAATAACGATTATTACCACACGCCTATTCCAGGGGTTCTCACACACATCAGAATAATGACTAACTTCATCTATTCCACGCGCACATAACCATTAGTACTACACACATCAGAATAATGACTAACTTCATCTATTCCACGTGCACATAACCATTAGTACTACACACATCACTGGAATAACGATTATTACCACACGCCTATTTCATGTGATTACCAAACACTAGTGCCTATGGATCCATTACACTTTACTAACGTATATGCATAACAACATATTACAACCCATATCATATTCTCAAATCTAAGAATACTATATAACCTATCGTATCTTCATCCTCAAATTCCCCCCCTTCGGCGACTTAGCACGGGGGTTCCGGATAACTACAACTTACCGGTAAATCATACTTTCCGGATACCGTCTAATCCGGACAACACCCGGAAACTAAAGCAACCCGGATACTATCCGGTAACTATTTTATCCGGAAACTACAATAAAACTAAACTTACCGGACACTTAATCGCGTCCGGAGACCTTCAACACCACGGTTTCCAGATACATGGTTTTATCCGAAAACCTTCGACCTGCAGCCCAAAAATCGATCCAGATTCGTTTCTGTTCTATTAAGCTCATTCTAAACCATCCCATACAGTTCATAACCAATTTATACAGCTATTTCAAGATTTAATTTAACATGAAAACAGTGATTTAAACAAGGAACAAATGAACTCACCTTTTTGAAGAAAACCCACTTTAATCTCAAACTGTTGCTCCAATCTGCTGTGAATGATTCTGGAAATCAACCCATGTAACGCCCCAAAAATCCGGGCTAATTTGAACCTTAAATTTCAACAAGTTATGATAAAATAAACTTCCACTTTCATATATATATATATATATATATATATATATATATATATATATATATATATATATATATATATATATATATATATATATATATATATATATATCAAGTGAATTAACCACTAGGAGTATATTTACAAGTACATAATTCTCCAAAAAACCTATTAATCTAATTATGCCACTATAATCATATTAACTAAGTTATCTAAGCAATCCTTCAAAAACTCCTTCTGTTAATTGACTTTTCCGCTAATCCAAAATGCTCGTCCCACATCCCTTTTACCTTCCCGAGCTAGTACCTGGTAAGAAAACATCATTTGAAACGATTAGGCCAACGCCTAGTGAGAACATTCGTTTCCACAATAATATTTGCAAAATCAATGCAAACGAGTTATATCAAACCTGATTACCCTTTTCTTACCATACGTGTAACTCTATTCCGTTAACACGATTTTTACCCAGTTCCATGAATATGACTGACACACCTTCCATCATCATATCATGTCTCAGAGCTACACTAAGAATCTGCACTGATTCTAGAGTAATGTTTCTATTTCGGAAATCACAATATACACATGCCCATTTCCACATTTCATGAATATGACTGACAATAATTCCGTCATCATATCATACCCCAGAGCCACACTATGAATCTTCAAAGATTCTAGATCAATGCTCTCCACCAATAAATTGCGATTACACACGCCCATTTATCGGTAAGGAAGCAGAGATCACAAGCACTTATGTCAATCTCACTCTCTTCCTTAGAAATCAGGAATAACGATTAAACGAGTTATACCACACGCCTATTCCATGATTTCCCACACACACTGGAATAACGATTAAACGAGTTATACCACACACCTATTCCATGTGATTTCCCACACACACTGGAATAACGATTAAACGAGTTATACCACACGTCTATTCCATGTGATTACCAAACACTAGTGCCTATGGATCCATTACACTTTACTAACGTATATGCATAACAACATATTACAGCTCATAACATATTCTCAAATCTAAGAATACTAGATAACCTATCGTATCTTCATCCTCAAATGTTTCCCCCCCCCCCTTCGGCGACTTAGCACGGGGGTTCCGCTAACCGGTTAGCGGATGAGGTCAAGGGGAAACGCCCTTGCGGGGTCTGGGGGCAGCGCCCCTAGAATTTTTTTAGAAAACTTAACCAGACAAAACATCTAGAACTGCATCCAGCCATCAGAACCTAGCTTTTCTCAGTTTCTCAAAAGTGTCCGGACAGCATAGGTTTTCGGACAACAGGAGTTTCCGGTTAACAGGGGTTTCCGGACAACTGAACTTTCCGGATAATTCATACTTTCCGGATACCTATTTAATCCGGACAAGACCCGGAAACTAAAGAAATCCGGATACTATCCGGTAACTAATTCTATCCGGAAACTACTATAAAATGAGACTTACCGGATACTTAATCGCGTCCGGACACATTCATCACCACGGTTTTCCGGATACGACGATTTATCCGGATACGACGATTTATCCGGAAACCTTCGACCTGCAACTCAAAATTCAACCTAATTCGATGTCTGTTCGATTCAGTTCATTCCAGACCATCCCATACAGTTCATAACCAATTTATACAGCTATTTCAAGGTTTAATTTAACATGAAAACACTGATTTAAGCAAACAACAAATGAACTCACTTTTTAAAGAAGTTATACCCACTTTGCACAATCTGATTCTCCAAATCTGTTGTTTATGATTCCAAATACCTATTCCAAAAACAAAATCGTTTACACATATATAACTACAACAGATTTCATCATAACCCATAGTCAATTACTTACCAAAATGGAGACAACCCTTGCTTTCTTCCTTTTTTTCCTTTTTCTCTCTTTTCTCTATCTCTCTGCCCTTTTTGTTTCTCCAAACCGACCCAAACAAGAAATCAGAAAATATCTGATTTTTCAGCTACTTTATCCATACACATTTTACATAATGGACCAAATACACCTTCTAGTTCCATTACTTCCATAATTGGCACCAAACTTTAATCCCTTGTATTTTAACCCCATTGAATTATAAAATTTCCATATAATTCAAGGTTTACACAAAATACAAATACATCCCAATCCTCATTAAAATACTATTGTTGAAAATTCAGGATGTTACAACCCAATACACAGATTCGTTTACAATCATACCTCTACAACAATTTATCAGAACCTCAGATTAATTTCTTACCAATTTGAAGACAAAATCTTGCTTTTCTTCTCTTCTTTCTCTTTTTCTCTTCTTTCTCTTTTTCTCTCTACCTCTTGACCGACCCCAAAATAAGAAATCAGATAACAATCTGATTTCATCTACTTTATCCAAACACAGTTTTCACAAAAGACCACTTACACCTCCAAGTTTCCATTATTTCCAAAATAGCACCAAACTCTAATCACTTGCATTTTAACCCTATTGAATTATAAAAATACAACACAATTCAAGGTTAAAACTAAATTACAAATAAATCCCAATTCTCGTTAAATTACTATTATTGAAAATTCAGGATGTTACAATACTCCCCAACTTGAAAATGATTTCGTCTTCGAAATCAAAATCAGGTAAACAGATGGGGATACCTATCCTTTATACTCTCTTCCGACTCTAAAGTCACATTTGCACCTCGATGGTGTTTCCACTGTACTTTCAACATAGCTACTTCCTTACCACTACGTAACCTTCTAACTGATCTTTCCAAAATTGCCTCCGGTTCTTCCACACAACAATTCTTCTCATCCACTCTTACTTTAGTAAAAGAAATCACATCATACCAGCATGAAATATTTTGTACATCTCTTCCCTTTAAGTCTTACATACTTAATCACAATTAAAAGTCCAGAAAGAACAAGAATTCATCCTTTCATACTTTCTGAACCTTAACTCTTTCATTAGCATCCGCTCCCCAACTTGGATTTGCAAACCTCCTTAGAGTAACTGTTCATCATCAAATCTTTACCCGACTATTTCTTGGGCTACCATACCGACATTAACCGTAACTCGATCTCCGGGTCTCAAAAGAACATTACCATCTACTGCTTGAAAATCTACACTCACCTTAAATTGAGCATACTCGCCACTTTTGAGTACTTCGATAATTACGACAAACCTTTGTTACATCCATGACTCACACGTTTCTTCAGTATAAAATGTTACCATTCCTCACACCACTATCGCACTATGCGACCATATTGCAACCAAATACTAAAGTGTTGTATATCAAGGGTGATAATTCCATTGAACCTGTAGTATAACTATAATCTTAGGTCCGATCTTTTTATCATTTCTTCCCATGTTAGCATGGAGTACTACCCTCCAAACATTACTTGTCTCTTTCTCCCAACTTTTCCACATACTGATAACATTTTCTCATTACTATACATAACCAAACAGTCGTACCAAAATTCTAACTTAAGGCAATCAACTAAGTTATCTTGAAACGACACACCGTCCCAAGTTACTACACATTCTTTAATCTGCAACTAATACTTTCTCGGTGAGAATAAGGTGACGATATAAGGACGATTTTGTGTGTATGTTTTGCATGTTACCAACCTAAGAACGTTGTAGTTGGCCGATGAGCGATTTTAAAGAATGTCGTACGTTGTCGGTTCTGATCAGAAATGTATGGATAAATGAATGGGACTAAGATGATTGGATTGAAAGGCATGAGTATTTTGAGTCTCAAGTCGGGGGACAGTTGCATGCGGTAGACATCCCTACAGATTTGAGTAGAGTGTTTCGTGAGGAAGGTGAAATTGAACCGCGTTTTATTGGATCGATGGCAGTTATCGAAAGAGTTGAGGAGATAATGATAGATTGAATGTAATCGATGGAGTCATAGAAATTTATAGCATGTTTCACATCCCTATCTTAGAGAGTGTTGGTTGGAAGGCAGTATGGCGTTATCTTTGCAAACAATGTGAATGGATGAGGAGTTGGATTTTGTGGTATCGATGGAAACGATCATTGGATTGGATGGTCGAGAATTTGAAAAGCAAAGAAGTTGGTCTTGTAGAGATGTAATTGCAACTCCTTAAGAGTTATTGGGCAATGTAAGAATTGGAATCAGAAGCTAACTCCAAATTTCAGCATGTGTCTTGCAATGGAATTTCGAGGACGGAATTCTTTTGAGGGGGATGTATTGTAACACCCCAAGTCCTTGAAATTTTAACCTTTTGGAAATCTTGGGGCTAAAGTGTGAAGTGTGTAACTTTAAGGAGCTAGTGGCAAATCTGGATATATATATATATATATATATATATATATATATATATATATATATATATATATATATATATATATATATATATATATATATATATATATATATATATGTGTGTGTGTGTGTGTGTGTGTGTAAATTGGGGTAAAACCCTATTTTGTTTTCATTCTTCTTCAATGGTGGCTGAGAAATGAGAAGAGGAGAAGAGAAAGAATTCAATCAGTGTGGGAGATGAGGAAGAAGAAAATGCATCAAGGAATCTAAATCTTCATCATCTTCAAGGTATGACTTCTATACCTTCTTCCTCATGCTTGGTTGGGTTAATCTTGTAATTGGGGTTTTATTTGATAATCCATCTTGATAGATTGATTCATGCTTAATAAGAAAAAGAGTTGGTATCATCATTCCCTCATGGGTCTTGATAAATGATTGAGAATTTCATCCTTTTTGCTTAGAAATCTTTGATAATGCATTAATGGGGTTTTTGAGTTTTTGGGTTTAGGGTTTAGGAACCAATGGATGGTTTTGAATGGGTTTCATTGATTTAATTGATGTGTTAAAGTTTGGAAATTGAGGGGAAAGGTTTAGAACTTCAATTATCTCATTTTGGGAGGCTTAAAATCGACTTGGGTTGAGTTGGGAGTGGCGCAAAAGTGACGCTAGTTAGCTAGCGCGGGAAGTGGCGCCAAAGGCTGTCCAGTGCCCCGCGCCCTTTGTGGCGCGAGTTGACTAGCACGGGCAGTCGCGCCAGGCTCTGTTTCGCGTACTGTTTGAGGATATGTTTGTGGTATCATCTAAGGGTTGTTTTGGGGTTTATTAAGGATGTTTTGGGATGTAATTAGATGGGTTAACACCACTATTATGACGTCCAATTCAGGTGTTTGGTTTGAGCTAAAGTGTGTCTCGGAGCGTGTGTCGATTTGCTAAAGCTCAGGTGAGTTAACTCTTTTGGGCAAATGAAATGTTTTGCTAAAGTTTTTTTATAACTGAATGTGGTTTTGAGCATGATGGCATGATTAAACATTTTGAAAGGCTTTATTATTACTTGATGTGGAAATGTTTATTAATGCATGCAAGTTGTTTATACGTTTATTTCTACGTAAGTGTTGATTGCATGTTCTTGTGAGTTGTTGCTATGTGTGGAGTCGGGTTGCACAGTGGTGTGTTGGACCATGGATTGTTGACAATCCTTGGTGAATGGTTTAGACCGTGTGCCTCAAATCCGTTTCACGTGCACACGGATACGACATCTACTGGGGGCCGTGGGGATCTACTGTGGGGGGCCCGAGTGTGGACATCACATGAGGTGATGGGAGTTGAGACCACTGTGCAATACCCTTATGTAGAGTCGAGCATTTAAACTGAATTTCCGTTTATTATTATAACGATTGAATGTTTCAAACTACTGTTTGTGTGGAACTATTTAAAAGAGGGAATTCACTAGACCTCATGGTCTAACCCTCGTTTTTCAAAAACTAAAACCATTTTCAGGTTAGAGTCTTACTTGGGGTTTCATGTGGTGATGATGGAAAGATGTGGCGCTGTAGAAGTGGCATAGCATATTAGAGGCTTGTGGCTTATCGTCGGACTTCTTGTAGCATCTCAGTTGTGAAGGTGTCTATCTGCTGCGTACTTAGAGTAGAGAGCGATGTATTTTTGTGTAATTTGGGACCGTTCTTTGTTGTAATGTACGAAATTTTAATTTATTGATTTTGGGTTGTTACACTGTTGATCCTTTGGGTTGAGACAAGTGGGTATGTTGTTCCTTTGGGTTACAACAAGTGTAGATGTGCTCTCTTAGAATGCGATAAAATGTATCAGTATAGTTTAAGAATATTCCTTGAGGTGTTATTTAGGATTCATAGCCTGTCATAAGAGTTCTATTTGATGAGATAAATGTTATATGTATTTTTTAATTCAGATTCTGTGAAGCTTTTTAGGAAGGAAAATCCTCGTGGTGATTAAGAATTGGTGAAAGTAATTTGATAGCAATCAGGTGAGTTTTCCTTTAACCATTTTCAAACTGGGATACATAGGTTTTCATAATGAAATTTAATATGGACGCTATTATGAACTGCGTGGGATTGTGAATGGTTGGTTATTCTTATGCACTACACTATCACGCTGTGTTAGAAATCCAGCTTCACTAGACATAGGTTGTGCTCGAATGCCAGCAATGTTGTGCTGAAATATGCACGAAAGGGAATAGACATAGGATGTGCTTAAATCCTAGCAATGTTGTGTTGACATATGCACGGAAAGAATTAGACATAGGTTGGGCTTATATTCCAGTAATGTTGTGCTAAAATATGCATGGAGAGGAGGTTATGCTGAAAGAGGCATAGAAATGAAATAACAAACTCAGATACATTGGCACATGTTTTATATTAATGATTTTTATAATATCATGTGCAAACTAATAGGGATTACCCCACTAGACCGTTTGGTCTAACCCTCAATGTTTTTCAAATATGTATTCTAGGGAAGCCACAATGTGATCCCAGAACAAGTAATCAAACAATTAACACAATCAGATGGCCATCCATATATTCATCAATGAGAAATCCACCAAGTACACAATTAGAGAAAGTGCACTATGTGTGTACTAGTGTGTGTAAGTAATGAATGACCTAATGACAATCTAGGAGAAAAATACATTATATAGTTTGTAACTTAGCATTTACACATTAGGTCCCTCTACTTGGTACAACTAGGTAATTAAGGCACTAACAATCTCCCCCTCTGTACCAATGTAGAGGCAAAGAATTTAAGCATCCACCGGGAACACATACTTCTTCCGAATCCCAAAAATGATCTCGAACCTTCGCATTCCGGTACTCCTTCCGATAGGTAATGGCATCCAGGGTTTGCTTGATCAGTTCCTTCTCCTTGTCTTTAAGCTTCACCTCCCCGCTTGCATCCAGACGCAGTTTGCTCTCAAGGTTGATCTGAATTATCTTGAAAGTTGCATCACTCAACTTGTTGGCTTCACATACTCTCATAAATCTCTTCTTTGAGTCTTGATTGCAGTAAACAACCCCAAATTCAGGTTTCTTGAGAACAGTATACGCGGAAATACCTTGGATGTCTGACAAGCGTCTGTTCGGAGCTCTGAGGTTTACTCTGGTCTGATGTGATTCCAAGGCCATTTGGAAATCCGTAAGGTAAGAAAATTTTAGGATATTCCGCATGAACCTCTTGACACTTTGATAAGATCCAGACCATTCTATCTTCTTTTCAGGAGCCCGTGCCAGAGTATCATATAGAGTTATGAGATCATCAAGCTTTAGGCTCTTGAAGTCTGCTTCAGAAAAGACGTATTCGGAGCCATCAGATCTTCTTACAGTGAACTGTGGGTACCAGACGTTGAGAAGCATGCATGATTCTATCTTCAACACCTTCATAATGGCTTTATCTGACCTTACCACATCTGTACTCAGGTTTTCGTTGTTCATAACATGTAAGAACTCGATCTTTTGAAGTGAAGGCCAATTCTTAACTCCGTATACCTTTTCCAAGTCGATCCTTTGGACATCCTTAACGAACAAATCTTTCCTGATGCTCTCTTGATAAGGAATTAAGATCCTTACCCATTCACCCGTAGCCACATACTCTGGCTCAGCATCTATCACCTCCTGATAGAGTGCCAGTTCAGCTTCGAGTACTGGATCTCTGATCCTGCCATCGGTATTCACTTGAACTATCGGAGAATTCTCTTGAACTACTGGAGCCTGCGGAGCGGAAGTACCTGCACCTTGATCATTCGGTGTTTGCGGTTGAGTTGTATCATCTGGAGTATCATTATCGGAATCCGAAGCAACCATAAGAGCCCCGGTGGTATCAAATATATCTTCTATTTCCTCTTTGATCTGGACCATCATTTTATCAGGCTCTTCCTCATAATCTATGTAGAAGTAATCAACAATCAAAGCATCTGCCATCCTTTCTTCATCTGTTCTATTGTCAACAACCGGAGGCTTTTCAACCCCAGTTATGACATCAGCTAGAACTACAGTGTCATCAACCTGAACCATATCAGTACCCGGTCCACCTGCTCCCGTTTCCCCCTCGTTTGTTGAACCGCCAACATTTTCCGCAACTGCACCACTTGATTCACCAACCCTGGCTCTCTTCTCCCCTCATGTTGATCAGGATCATCCTGATCATCATGTCTTCTTTTTCGTTGGGGCTGAGCTTGAATCCCACACTTCTCTTCAACGGCCTTAAGCCTATCAGTTATGGAAGTGAATCCTGACATCATGGCATTCGTCATTTCTGTCATGGAGTCAGTGAGACGTTGGAAGTCGGTGCTGGATGGTAATTGGGTTTGAGGTTGGGTTTGTTGTCGGAGCAATCCAATTAGATCTACTTCTTCGGTGGTGTTGGATTCTCCTTGGGCTAGTAGACGGGCTAACAACTCAGATTTGAGTTGATCGGTGGGGATTTGGTGTAAAGGAACTCATGGTGGTGATTGTATTTCGGTTTGAGCACTGGATGGTGGATTCTGAGGAGTTGATGATGATTCAGCAATGGCTTTTCCCTTTATTGCTCTACTGACCTCGGCAGATAATTCATCAACAATCTTCCTTAACTGTTCGGTGTGTTGCTTGTAGGTCGTGTCAATCGATGCAAGTGAAGCTCACAAAACCTCCAGAGTGATATAATGCGGATAAGGACCAAGATTTTGAGCGACCTGTGGGAAAATGGATCTAACACCCGAACCACATAGGTTTTCGGTTATCGTAGTAGTTGTAGCAACTACACGTCCTGTGTTCAAAGCTGGCGTGGTGTTAGCAATGACAGGACTTCCACCCGATCCTCGTGGGGTACCAACAAATGGCGTCTGCACTCGGGGTGTTCCGGTTGGGGCACGAAAGCCCACAACTTGTTGATATGCCGACGCGCGTGGCCTAGGAAAAGATGTATGTCCAAAAGCCTTTAGACTCAACGTGCTCGGAATAGAAGGCGGTGGACGGGGCAGGAGCCTACCTTGTTCAATACCAGCAGACACCGAGTGTGTCGTCGATAGCGTATGAGCTAAATCCCCTGTGTGAAATGAAACACCGGAAAATTTAGATGCCGATGAGTGGCTGAGAGGGGTTGTGCTATGCATGGCTGGGTCCACCATGGCTTGTTCAATACGCCACATGGACGAACGCGCGTTGGTAGTAGATGTGGCTACCCGGCTTGTCACAGTTTGGGAAGAATCGGCAGTTAAAACTTTGTCCGATCCTGTCACATTCTCTCCCGTTTCATTTTTCACCTCCTCTCGGCTCACAATCATAGTATTTTCTACTTCATCTCCCTCTTCCCGCCTTATGTCACCGATATCGCCGGAGAGTCCGAAGTTCCAGGTGGAATCAGCTTCGGAACTCTCAATATGTCAACTCCGACCAATGTGTCTCGGAATAAGATCCGCATCAGGGTCAAGATCTGGATCGGAGTCGGAGTTACCATCGTCGTCGTGTCGGGGTTGGGCTGATCCTTCATCTTCAGATGATGAAATATCAGGGTCATAATCAGGACCCTCCTCTGAATCCATAGACACGTTATCATCAAGGATTGGAATTCTTACAGCTCAGGATGTAGATGCCTGACCAGCAGTCCTAGCCACCCCACCCACTCTCTGTCTTAATATACGCCCCACCTCTCCCCATTCAGGAACCCCAAGTTCCTGAACCTGCTCAACATTCGGACCCTCACCGCCTAGTGAAATTGTACCTTAGGGACGTCTGGCCGGTTCTGGCTGGACCACTAGTGCGTTAGCTATCCTATACTGCCTAACTACCTCAGATTGTTGATCGGCATAGGCAAGTATGGGTTCTGGTATTACGGCGATGTGAGCGAAGTCGTCGTGATCGGGCATCTTCAAAAAATGCATCCACTGGGTCGGGCCTTGTACCGCATTTGGGCGTCTAGGGATTTCCTGATTACCTTCCATAATTTGATGGATGATAATCTGGAAGAAACGTTGATAGGGCACAAAGTTCCGGTTCTTGAACGGCCTTGTTTTGTCTTCGACTAACTCTGTAGCTCGTTCCAGAGAAGGATTGCATAATCTATGTGGCGGTTAAAGGCAAAGGCATGGTACATACGGAGAATAGCAAGGTTGCATTTGTCAAGACCAGTGTGTTTGGAGGTCATGCAACGGTTAAAGATGGATCATAGGGTGTACCAGACTGGTGGTATGTGTTTTCTTTGGAATTTCGAGGAGCTGGTAAGCACTGCATTACGAGGATCTTGATAACCCAGACTCCGGATATCGGCGAATAATTGTTCTTCCGTTACCATGTCCTCAAAGTTAGGGTTAAAAGGAAGGTCTAAGGCTAGACGGAGTCGCTTAAGTGTAAGTCGAACAAAGAAATGATCCACTTGGGCAGAAAAGTGCGGACCCCGTCATTGAGTTGGATGAAAGCGTAGTGTGTGCCAGAACTGTTGCAAGTAAATAAGGGGCACAGTGACTACCTTAGTAAGCGTTGTAAGGAGAGGATGGTCGCGGATAATTTCTAGTATGATGCGGTGGTCGAACGCCACGCTGAGGTCTAGATGATGGTTGTTGTCGAGGAGGGAAAGGTGGAGACTACTCGGTAGTAACTCCTCATCTAGATCACGGGCGTTCACCGACGAATGTGACGACCGGGGCGACGGGATGACGGTATTCTCGTCAGAGGAGTGGCCGTCATTATGTGCCATCTGAATAGTATTAAAGCAATACAGGCTTAGAAAGATATTTTTTTTGAATCCAAAATAACCTAAGTATCAAGTTTATCGCAAGTAACACAAGAATTTTATCGCAAGGGTGATTTTATCGCAATGAAGGACTTGCGAGGAAAGGTTATCGCAACACACAGGTTGCGATAAGATTTTATCGCAATGTTAGGGTTGCGATAAAGATGAATGTTCGATGGTTGCGATAAGTATGAATGCTAAGAACACTAAGGGTTGCGATAACTTTGAATATCAACAAAAACCTAAGTGTCTTAACCCTGATTTGACTTTTTCGCACTAAATCAAGTTTAAATCTACACTACTAGGCTCGCAACTAACACATAAGAGTATTTCCTATTAGTTCTAACTAAAAACAAGCATACATTTATCTAATACGAAGCAGAAGATGAAAAGACAGTTATAAACATCGAACCTAAAACCCTAAAATCGACATTTAAGCATGAATCGATGGACAAAATCGAATGAAAGTTTGGAATATGTACCTCGATAATGATTTGAACACACTGTAATCGACTTGAATGCGAAGAACACTTGGAAACATCGAAACCCGAAAGTAGCAGGTTGAGGGAGTTGAGAGAAAAATTCGAGGGGTTTTGATGTGAGATAAAAATTTGAACACTTTGTATATATAGAAGCTTGAGACAAGGACACGTGGCATCATCTGATTGGTCCAATGGTTTGACCACCACAGTGTCAGGTTATCGCAAGTACAAGGTTGCGATAACCCTTGGTTTTATCGCAAGAGTCAAGTTTCGACAACAACCCAGTGTTTAATCACAACAGGGAGTTGCGATAAACACTGTTCATGTCAGTTTATCGCAAGCAAGGGTTGCGATGAAGTGAGTTTTATCGCAAGTAGAGGGTTGCGATGAAACTTCTTTCATGTTTAATCGCAACAGAGGGTTGCGATGAAACACTGTTCATATCGTTACCGCAAGCAGTGGGTTGCGATAAAGTGAACACTTAGACAATTTTCAGTAATTTCAAAAATAACTTTATCACATTGGAAGATGTCCAACTTCCAATTGATTAAGCACTCAAGGTTTTAAACACGGTTTTCACTCCCCATTAAATGATGCATGGATTTGAAAAAATTGTTTTCAACATTTAAGAGTTAGTGTTTAAAACAAGTCAGAATACTTACCTTGTCTTCTCCAAATAACAGTCACATGTTATTTACACTTACATGATCTGGCAGTTATGCACACTCCCCCTATTCTTGTGCATATGATATGTACTAAAACTCCCCCTGAGACCATGAACACACCTTATGCAGACACAGATATCATAACAAATCACAGATAATGCATTTAAAAGAAAGAAAGATAACAATATGAACAAACAATGAAATACAACTAAGGCATGAAAATTTAAATAATATATATTGAGAATAGAATATGATGAAAATTTGAGTATATCAATCTAGATGTAATATCTAGATTGAGATACAAATATTTCCATCTATTATATGATCAATATAGGGAAGTTAAACTTTCATGTTCAACATGCCGAGCTTGGATACTAAGAAATTGAAGCGTTTTTCATCCAATCCTTTTGTAAAGAGATCGGCAAGCTGATACTCAGTTGAAACAAAATACAATTCAATCTTTCCTTTCTCAACGTGATCTTTTATGAAATGATACCTGATGTCGATATGCTTGGTTTTGGTGTGTTGGACAGGATTAGCAGATATGGCAATAGCGCTTTTACTGTCACAGTAAATGGGGATCTTCTCATATATAAACCCATAGTCCATGAGTTGTGTCTTCATCCAAAGGACTTGTGAGCAACAGCTGGCCGCGACAACATATTCTGCCTCTACCGTTGATGTTGAGACACAATTCTGCTTCTTAGACGACCAACTCACGAGCTTGTCCCCCAAAAACTGTACATGCCCAGATGTGCTCTTTCTATCCAGCATGCTTCCTCAATGCTCCGCATCTGAATATGAGGTGAGTTCGTATCCGGTTCCCTTGGAATACCACAGTCCTAGATACGAGGTGCCCTTCAAGTAGCAAAAGATTCTTTTGACGGCGCCGAGGTGTGATTCCTTAGGTTTGGCCTGAAATCTAGCACATAGACATGTTGAAAACATTATATCTGGACGACTAGTGGTTAGATACATTAGAGACCCAATCATTCCTCTATAATTCTTGATATCAACATCAATATCGTCATGATCTAGACCTATCTTAGATTCAGGAGCCATAGGTGTACCGTTCTAAGTACAGTTTTCCATCTTGAATTTCTTCAAGATGTCAAACACATATTTCGATTGATTGATGAAGATACCAGTAGAGAATTGTTTGACTTGTAATCCGAGAAAGAAATTAATCTCTCCCATCATACTCATTTGGAACTGAGTCATCATAATGCCAGAAAACCATGTACAAAGTCCAGGGTTAGTCGAACCAAAAATAATATCGTCAACATAAATCTGAACTAAAAGAATTTCACCTTCCTCGCGCAGAGTAAACAGAGTTGTGTCGATTTTACCTTTTTCAAAGCCAGCTTTTAGTAGAATGGTATATAAGACTTCATACCAGGCACGGGGGGCTTGTTTGAGACCATAAAGAGTTTTGTCTAAGATGTACACGTAGTCTGGTCTGTCTTTGTCCAGAAAGCCTTCTGGTTGAGATACGTACACCTCCTCCTTCAGAACACCATTCAAGAATGCAGTCTTCGCGTCCATTTGATAGACGGGGAAGTTCTTGTAGGCGACAAAGGATAGGAACATCCGGATTGCCTCAAGGCGAGCAACCGGTGCATACGTCTCATCATAGTCTATACCCTCCTGTTGCCTATACCCTCCTTTAGCTACTTGTTTTTCAGGACCCACTTGGTACCGATAACTGTTTTGCCCTTGGGTCTCGGAACTAGTCTCCACACCTTCAGAGCTTCAAATTGATTCAGCTCTTCTTGCATCGCAATTAACCAGTCTGGATCTTCTAAGGCTTGTTGAACTGTTGAGGGCTCAACTTGACTTAGAAAGAGCGCATATAAAACTTCATTGGCGGATGCAGATCTTGTTTTTACTGGTTCAGATACTTCACCAATCACCTGATCGATTGGGTGACTGCGTGTCCACTTTTCGGAGTGTGGATGGAGAGAAATGGCATCTTCATTGGGTTCTACTAGGGTAGGATCTTTATCAAAGTTCAACTCGATCGTCAATGTTGGTTTCGGTTGTGAGGCGGGTTGTTTGTCATAATTGACAATTGGCACGGCCTCGGGAACTGATTCAGTGGATTTGTCTGGAATGTTCTCAGTACTCTGATCATTGACATTCAAAGTTGTTCCAGATGAAGAAGCACCATTCGTAGATGTTTGTTGTCTTTCTTGCATAGATGTCATGGTTGTGTTCCTTGGAGAAGTTGTAGGAGTAGTTGCACCAGTATTTGATGAAGTCAGCACCGGTGAAGGTCCTGACATTGTGGCTTGAACTGGTGGTGTATCAACTTGATTCCTGTTGGTGACAGATGAAGAAGATTTATCACTACCAAAGTAATCATCATAAAAATGTTCAAACAATATATCAAGTTCGTTAGGATTAGAATTAGAAGTGGAAGCTTGAACCTTGTTTGACGTCCTAGTCATCATAGGACGGATTTGTCCAGATGCTAGTACTCTGGATATTGCGGGTTCTGTACTGTTTTGTACAGAAGCCATTTCTTCAATTTCGTGGAACTTTACATTTATGCTTTCCATCACAGTCCTGGAAGACTTTAGATAGACTCTGTACGCTTTAGATGTGAGCGAGTATTCGATAAAAACACCCTCCACTGAACTTGTTCAAGTTGTCTTTATCGTTCAGCACGATACACCTGCATCCAAAGAGACGAAAGTAGTGTATTACAGGTTTTCTATTGTTAATCAATTCATATGGAGTTTTACCAAACCGTCGATGAATAATAGAACGATTTTGTGTATAGCAGGCTGTCGATACAGCTTCAGCCCACAGAAACAGAGGTAGATCAGCATAAGACAACATCGTTCTGGCGGCTTCAACCAGTGTACGGTTTCGTCTTTCAACGACTCCGTTCTGCTGAGGTGTTTTGGCCGCAGAATATTGATGAGTTATTCCTAATGACTTAAAGAAGTCATCAAGAGTCTTGTTTTTAAATTCTGTCATGTTATCTGATCTGATGGTCTGAACTGATTGTTGACGATTCACTTGAAGCTGTTTGAATAATAAGATGATCAAGTCAGGTATTTCATCTTTTGATCGTAGAAACTTGACCCATGTATATCTCGAATAATCATCGACGACAACTAACACGTATCGTTTGGCACTTATGCTCCGAGTCTTCATCGGACCACAGAGATCCATATGAAGGATTTCCAAACCTTCTTGTGTGCTAGGCTCAGGTTTTGGTGGGTGAGGAGTACGCTTCATCTTCCCCTTCTCACAAGCGGTACATAAATTGTCTTTCTCAAATTTCAGAACTGGTAGACCTATGACTAAATCACCCAATGTCAGTTTTTGAATGTAACGGAAGTTGAGATGAGATAGTCGTCTATGCCACAACCAACTTTTTTCCATTGATGCTTTAGACATCAGACATACGTCATTCTTAGGTTTGAGCTTTGATAGGTCAATGGTGTAAAGATTGGACTTCCTCGAACCAACTAGAAGCTTATCTCCTCCATCGGTTAGAACTACACAACAGGTCTTCTTGAAATGGACTTCTAGATCTTTATCACAAAATTTACCTATGCTAAACAAATTGTGTCCTAAACCTTCGACGTAATTGACTTTGGTAATTCTTACACTGTCTTTGACAATATCTCCATAACCCAGAATTGGAGAATACTGATCATTCCCAAACTTAACTCTGCCACAATCCTTTTCCACAAAATTAACTAGCAGCTCCTTTCTTCCAGTCATGTGCTTTGAGCAGCCTGAATCTAAGTACCATACATGACTGGGCTGCAAAATGGAAATTAGATGGCTTTAGGTACCCATTTCCAAATGGGTCCTTTAGGATTTGTAGGTTTGGACTTGACCTTATTATATCTATAACTTGTGTTAAAGTAGTCATTTGAATAAACCAACGGTTATAATCAGATTTGCAGATAAAATCATCCACACCACAAGAAGAACAAAAAATTTGATCATGTGCTAAATTAATCAGTTCTCGCATTGAATAAAGCTTGTATGGGATTACAAGATTTTGTCTATTGCCAACACCATGATCACTAACATTTGAAACAAAATTGTTTTTCTTGGAATTTAAAGCAGCGTGGGATAATTTTCTCTGGGCCACATCCTGTGTGGACTCCTTTATTCTCCACTCTAGACGAGTATTGTTTCTCAAATAACGATCTGAAATACCAGAAAGATAGGAGTTGTAAGCATTGGAATTCTGAGCTTGAGAGGAATTATTTTGCTTCTTTCCTTTTGTTTTTCTTTTCTTCTTCTATAATGATTGTTTCAATTTGGATTTTGAATAATAATCATTAGCAGAAGGTTTTTCAACAGATTTTGAAGATTCACCTTTAAAGAAATTCTTCTTAGGTGCGTCTTCTTTGATTATAAAATCAGTGTGATCTGGAAGCTTTGCGTTAAAGTCAAATTGTACAGCAGTTTCTTGTGCTTGTTTATTCTTCCCATCACAAACAATCTCGATATCACAATCAGACTGACTATCCAATAAAGTATGAAAGATACCATAAGACTTCGGATAAAGAAATTTATTTTGTTCTTTTTCAAAAACTTTTTCCTCTTCTGTATAAAAATGCATCTCAGGAGAAGCTTTAACAAATTGACTTTCTAAATCCCAAGATTCAGAATCATCTTGGTCATCAACTGTCAAACTCCTGAAAACAGTATTTCCCATGAAAGCTTTGCATGAGGAAACATCTGAATCTGAAGATTGTTTTTCTTTTGGAACTTTTTCTTCAGATATTTCCTCAAGTTTTGTTTTCATTACTTTTAAACTTTCTGAAAACACTGTGATCATAACTTCCTTTTCGATCTCAAAAGCAAGATTTTCGTCATTTCTGACTTCTTAAATAGTACTTTTAATCTTGCTTTCGAGGTCCATGAGTTTTTGTTCAAGAACCATTGGTGGAAAATACCGTTTGCCTTCAAAAACTGGTTTTACATTAGTTTCTATTTGAGTATTTTCCATTTCCTCTGGTTGTTCAACAACATAACTCTCAAAATAGTCATTTGGAAAGGTTTTCTCGTTGTCTAATGCCTTCGCATTATCAGGACCATACCAAAAAGAAAGTTGCATCTTAACAGTGGTTTTTCTTTTTACTTCTTCCCCAGTCTCATAATCATCACCATCCATTTTAAGCCATTTGATTTGATAGCTAGGATGTGTTGAAAACATAAACCAATCAAATTCATAAAGAGTGGGGGATTTTATTAAGGCATTCTTCACGTAATGTGGATTGTCATACCCTATGCCCCACTTATAATTAAAATACCGAAACTTACTTGGCTTATTCATGTGAATTGTTTGTTCAGTTTGGCCTGCTTTGTACAATTTTTCTTCCAAACCTTTGACATTATCACTCAGCTCAGTGTTCCTATATTTATAGGCATGAAGAAGATTTTCAAACTCATTCTTCTTTGCTTCTGAACTCTCTAATAGTTCTGATAATTCAGTTATTCTACTTTGAAAATACGCATGACCCACATCAAATTCAGTCTTTTTCTTTTCTAGTTTTTCTATGTGACTTTCTTGTTCTATCAATCTTTCTCTTTGAAATGAAATTAGTTCATCTGCTTTACTCAATTTATTCTTTAGATCATCTAATTGTTTTTGTAGATATGCTTGTTGAGTAAAAAATTGATTATAAAGATCAGAATTTACCTCATTTATCTCTGAAGTAGATTCTGACTCCTCTTCATCGGTGTTTCTAGTCATGAAGCACATCTTTGTTTGAGTTGCCGTCTCATCTCTGACTTTTGGCTTCCAACATTCCTTGGCGAAGTGTCCAGTCTTTACACAGTTATAACACTTCGATTCTTCACCCCTTTTCTCAAACACCTTCTTCTCATCAGACCTCTTGTCATCCCTCTTCTCATCAAACTTCTTTCTTGATTCAACATGCTCTTTGTGCTCATAATTCTTGGAGCCTGAAGCATATCTCTGATTATTAGAACCAAGACTTTTCACAAACTGTTTTTGAAAAGCTTTAGTAAGAAGAAGCATTGCTTGTTGCAGGCTTTCCGCATCTCCCACTCCATCTCCTTCATATTGTTCTTCATCAGACTCATTACCAACATTCCTTGAAGATTTCTTGATGGATTTGTTAGATAACAAAGCAAGTGGATCAATCTCGTCTTCCTTAACTTCTTTCTTCTCATTCTTCTTCTCTTTCTTCTCTTTCTTCTTTTCCTTATCCCTTTTCACATTAGCATCATCCTCATCTTGTTTAAGAGTTTCATACATTTGCTGTAAAGGCAATTCAGCTAACCTAGCATTCTGTTTCATCCTGTGAGCATACTTCTTCCATTCAGGTTGCAGAACGCTCAAGAATTTCACATTGTGCTCGATTATTGATTTGTTTATGTTGTATCTATTCAGCTCATTCAGTATTGTGATGAAACGGTCGTACGTATGATCAAGTGCCTCGCCATCTTTTTGTTTGAAATTTTCGTACGTGTTTATCGCATTGGAGATTTTCATCTGATTTTCCACTTCAGATCCTTGATACAGTTTTATTAACTGTTAGTGTTCAAATTCGATGTTGTATTCAAGTTGAGGGACTCATTTTGTAACTTTTCAATCTAAGTATAAATAGCTTAGATTTGCTTACATTTCAAGTTAACAATTACAATTCCAATATCAATCCTTTGTATTTTCTCTCTCTACCTTGTAATTCATATTTGGAAGATCAATGAGAGATGGATTGATTGCATTCTAGTTCTTGATTATATTACTTGTATCTGGGATCACAAGTGGTATCAGAGCAAGCAGATTCACCGATTTGTAAAGAAAATTTGAAGAAATTTGGGTATTTTTGGAAAGTTTCGGACATTATTGATTTATGTGGATTTGAGTGTATTTTGTTCGTGAAATCTGTCACAGATTTACTCGTTTTAGTGTCCTGGATCAATTCATACAAGAAGATTGGATCGATTTACGTGATTTTAAGGATTTCAGTGAATTTTCGAAGGTTTTTCAGAGTTTACTGTCTCAGATCGTAAATGGCATTTCTAGTGTTTTCTTGGTGATTCTTCCTGAACGAAAGGTTTTTAGATTTTCTGTGCGAACCTACCTACGAAGTTTCAAGTCATTCGGATATGATTTGAGTGAGTTAGGGTACTTAGAAGATTTTTGATATTCGACATTCATAATTGTCGTACGAAACTGTGTTCTTAAGTTCATAATTGTCGTACAAAACTAGCACTCATAACTGTCGTACAAATTTTGACCGACTTCACATTTTTGTCGGATAAGACTCGTCCTACAGTTACTGTTCATAATCTCAAGTCGTACAGGCTTCATACGACATTTGGTCAAAGTCGTACACCGTATTGTCCGACAGTTACTGTTCACATTTCTAGTCATACACAGTTTGTATGACTACTACTGTTGACACTACTAGTCATACACTTTACATCCGACAGTTGTCCGATTACACTTTGTCCGACAAGTTGACAGTCTTCACATTTTGCTTATCTGTTTAAAGATCAAACAAGTAATTTTTCAAGATGATGAGAAATGATATCATGAACTCTTTGGGAACGGATTCTAGACCACCTATATTAATTGAAAGAGAATATGAGCAGTGGAAGGAAAGATTTGAGGATTTCTTAGAGCGACAACAAAATGGGTTGAACTTGTTAGATTCGCTAAGAAATGGTCCGATGAAACCTGTGTATGAAACTGTTCAAGCTCCGAATACACAAAATGCAGCTCCTAAATTGATTCCTATATCTGAGTATACCATTGAACAGAAGGCTAGATATGATGCAGATAAAAAGGCTAGATCCTATCTAATCATGGGGATGCCGAATGAAGTTTTCAACAAGATCGATAGCTTTAAAGATAATGCAAAAAGTATGTGGGATCAGTTGGAGAAAATGTTGCAAGGGTCTCAGATCGGCAATCAAATGAAAACCACTTTGTGTATAAACATTTATGAAGAGTTTAGAGCTAAGGAGGATGAGACACTTTATCAGACTTATGACAGATTCATAATTTTACTCAATGATCTTAGCAAGAACAAGATCAACAAGGATTTGATAGAAATAAATGTCAAGTTTCTTAGCATCTTACAACCAGAGTGGAAGAGTGTTTCTAGGAAAATGAAACAAAATCCTAGACTTTCTACCATGCCTTTACACGAACTATATGAGACCATGCAACAAGATGAAGAGGAGATAGAAGAGAAGAAAGAGAAAAAGAGTAAGAAGAAGAAGAAGAAGAAGAAGAAAGAGATCTCTCCAGAACCAATTGCACTTCAAGCTCAGATGCAAACAAGCAGTTTTATGTCTGATGATTCGGGGATATTTGACACGGGTTACAAGGGTAATGTTTCTGATGATGGTGCCGAATTAGAGCAAGCAATGATATTATTGACCAGGCATTTTCAGAAAAGGTTCTACAAAAATCCTTCTTCAAACAATCTAAGATACACTTCTGGTTCAAGAAGGATTGAGAATAACAGTTATGAGAGGAAACCTTTTGGAGAACAAAGGTTTGAGAATGTAGATAAGAGAACAGAGAAAGCTGAGGGAAAGAAGGTGTTTGAGAATGCGGAGAAAAGGTTTGAAGAAAAGAAGTTGGTTGAGGCTCAAAAGTGTTATAACTGTGGAACGCCCGGTCACTATGCTAAGGATTGCCGAAAGAAAGTCATCAGGAATTCTGATTATTACAAGCAGAAGATGTTGTTGGCCAAACAGAAGGAAGATGGAATAGCACTTCTGGTTGAAGAAGAATATTGGCTTGACCAGACAGATGATGAGGCAGAAAAGGAAGAACAGGCCAACATGTGTCAAGCAGAATTTAATTCTGATGATGAGGATAATTCTACACAAGTAAATTCTTTTCCCTCACCTGAACCGGAAGATCATGAAGTATCTACTGTTAAGCCAAATAATGAAGTGTGTCTCCTATCGAAGGCTTCGGAACAACAAAGTTGGTTATGGCACCGACGTTTATCGCATCTGAATTTCCGATATATTCAGAAGCTGGTTTTAGGGGAATTAGTTCGGGGGCTTCCAACTTTGAAATTTAATGTTGAAAATTTATGTGATGCGTGTGAGAAAGGGAAGATGAAGAGGGTTCCTCATAAGCCTAAACCTGAACCAACAACAAAGAACATACTTGAACTTTTACATGTGGATTTGTGCGGTTCAATGAAAACCGAAAGCATAAGTGGGAGGAAATATGTCTTGGTAATAGTTGATGATTTTTCAAGATACACATGGGTTAAGTTTCTTCGTTCCAAAGATGAAACTTCAGAACTTCTGATTAGTGTTATCAAGTCAGCTCAGAATAACATGCAAATATTCGTTAAAATCATTCGTTCGGATAATGGTACATAATTTAAGAACATGGTCCTGAGTGATTTCTACGCATCACACGGGATCATTCAACAATTTTCTGCTGCCAGAACTCCCGAACAGAATGGTGTTGTGGAACGACGTAATCGAACGTTAGTCGAGTCTACAAGAACAATGCTAGCATATTCGAGACTACCTCTATTCTTATGGGCCGAGGTCGTGGCAAATGCATGTTATACTCAAAACCGTTCAGTCATACATCGCCGGTTTGGTAAAACCCCGTATGAAATTATGAACAACCGGAAGCCTAATCTAAAACATTTTCGTGTTTTTGGATGTAGGTGTTATGTCTTGAACGATAAAGATCAACGGAACAAGTTCAGTCCAAAGGCGATTGATGGTATCTTCGTTGGATACTCTTTGTCAACGGCTTCATACCGGATATACCTGAAGCCATTCAGATCAGTCATTGAAAGTGTTAATGTCAAATTCGACGAACATCACGAAGTGGTTTCTGTTCAAAACAGTACATAACCCGTCATAACCGGAATTTTAGCTTCTGGACATCTCAGTTCAGAACCTGTTCCAACACCTAATCAGGATCAACCTTCAACTTCTAAATCTCATTTAACTGATCTTGATTTATTATTTGACGAATTTTATGATGAATTTGATGGTACTTACAATAAATCTGCTGATTTTAACAGGATGGAACAAGCACCTACAACAATTTCTGTTGCGACTAATACTCAAGATGGTGCTTCTAATTCAACACCGGTTCATATTTCCATTCCTGTTCAAGATATCTCAGTACCAGAAGTTGTTCATACACAACAAGAGACTACAATTAATGTGGAAGGATCAACAAATCATGCTAGTTCTTCGGTTAATGAACCAAAAATTCCTCAGCAACAACCGGAATCCTCTGATATTCCTTCAGAAATTCCAAGTGCTGAACCAGACGTTCCCCTAACCGAAGAAGGCACAAATGCTACTCTTGATAATGTTCAAGAATCCTATGGTCCTCACCCTCATACAACAAAGTGGCCGAAGGCTCATCCTATTCATCAAATAATAGGTGATCCAAATTCACCAGTTCAAACTCATTCGTCTGCTTTGGTTGCTACAGTAAATGAGTGTTTGTTTTCAATGTTTTTGAGCAATATTGAACCACTCACTATTAAGGAAGCGTTAAATGATCCGGATTGGATTTTAGCTATGCAAGAAGAGCTAAATCAATTCGAAGCGTTAAAAGTCTGGAGGCTAGTTCCACGTCCTGCTGATAAGAGTATCATAGGCACAAAGTGGGTATTCAAAAACAAGAAAGATGAAGATGGAATCATAGTTAGTAACAAGGCGAGACTTGTAGTAAAATGTTACCGACAACAAGAGGGGATAGATTATGACGAGACATACGCTCCAGTCGCACGCATTGAAGCAATCAGATTATTTCTGGAATACGCGGCTTACAAGAACTTCATGGTCTATCAAATGGATGTGAAGACAACATTTCTAAATGGTATTCTCAAAGAGTAGGTATACGTCTCTCAACCCAAAGGTTTCGTCGACAAGGAACATCCAAACCACGTTTATATCTTGGATAAAGCCTTGTATTGATTGAAACAAGCCCCTCGAGCATGGTATGACGTTCTGTCACAATTTCTACTCGTCTCTGGCTTTGAAAAAGTTAAAATTGATACGACTTTGTTTGTCAAACGCAAAGATGGTGAGATGATTATTGTACAAATTCATGTAGATGATATTATCTTTGGTGCGTCTAACCCTGGTTTATGTAAATGGTTTTCTGATCTGATGATTGCTAGATTTCAGATGGGCATGATGGGAGAGATTAACTTCTTTCTTGGATTACAAGTGAAGCAGTTTTCCACAGGAATCTTCATCAATCAGTCAAAGTATATATTTGACATTTTGAAGAAATTCAAAATGGAGAATTGTACTTCAATCGGAACGCCTATGGCACCAGGTTCGAAAATCGGTCCGGATCCCGATGGTAAGCCAATAGATATACGAAACAATCGAGGTATGATCGGATCTTTAATGTACTTAACTTCTGGTCGCCCGGATATTATGTTTGCTACATGTCTTAGTGCGAGATTTCAGGCGAATCCTAAGGAATCTCATCTGGGAGCTGTCAAGCGTATCTTTCGTTATCTCAAAGGAACCACCTACCTTGGTCTATGGTATTCGAAAGGCACGGGATACGAGTTAACGGATTACTCTGACGCGGATCATGGTGGAAGCTTATTGGATCGAAAGAGCACAACCGGACATATACAATTTTTGGGAGACAAATTGGTGTGTTGGGCGTCCAAGAAACAGAATTGTGTCCCAACTTCTACGGCGGAGGCAGAATACGTCGGTGCTGCGAGTTGTTGCTCACAAGTCATTTGGATGAAAACTCAACTGATGGACTTCGGATGTCGGTATGAAAAGATCCCAATTTATTGTGATAATAAGTCTGCAATCGCTATATCTGTCAATCCGGTTCAACTCACAAAAACAAAGCACATCGACATACGGTATCACTTTATTAAAGACCACTTCGAAAAAGGTACAATTGAACTTTATTTTGTATCTACTGAATTTCAACTTGCCGACTTGTTTACCAAGGCTTTGGATGAGAAACGATTCACGTTTCAGGTTTCAAAGCTAGGCATGTTGAATTTGAAGGTTTGATTAATCATAATTTTCATTCAATATTTTGAAAATAATTATTAGTCATTCAAATTTTATAAATTTGAGTGAAGAATACTTATTTTCGTATTATTGAATATTCATTATGATTTGTTCAAATTTAAATATCTTTCAGTATTTTACAAAGTTTATTTCAATTTTATTCTTTTTACCGTATGTACTTCAATTCTATCAGTTTATACTCTTTGTGCAATTTGATGTGTGTGCTCATGTGTTTAGCGGGAGCAATAAAGTAAATTGAGCATTGGTTAAGGGGGAGCATAAACACAATGTTAATGTGTTTAATCAACAAATCTACAGTCCTTGAAGAAAAGGTAAGTGTTCTACCTCAAATGATTTGTGCAAACCCTACTTGATGGAAAATTATTTTGTCAAAACTTATGCATCTTTGTAGGGGGAGCCAAATGATTTTAAAATAACACTGGGAGACTATGAGTTAAAAGTTGAACATCTTTTAACTTGCAAAAGTTCAAATTTTGAAAAACATAAATTTCTTTGAAAATGTTCAAGTTATGGGAGTTGTCGTACAAGCTTTGTCCGACTACAAAGCTTAGTCGTACAAGCTTTGACCGACAACTTATCCAAGTCGTACAAGCTGTGTCTGACTACAATGTTAGTCGTACAAGCTTCATCCGACAGTTACTATGCATAATGCCAAGGCGTACAATTCTTGTCCGACTTCTTTGAATCCTTTGTCGTACACTTCTTCGTCCGACTAAGATGAACTAATCGAACACTCTTTCGTACGACTAGTTGACTCGTGGCAGGTCAACCGTTTGGACCAATAATCTTGTGCCTTGTGTCACACTAACCTGAGTTGTATATATAGAGCGGTTTTTTCAAACTTTTTACCTTTTCTGACCTCTTCTGACCTCTTGTGAAAACCCATATTCTCTCAAGTGTAAAATCGAGTGTTGGAACATTTGTTGCTGTTTTTTTTGTTTATGAGGATTCATACTCGATTCAGGTTAGTGTTTCTATTCTCAGTATCGATTTTTTCATTCATTAATGTATCAGCTTATTGATTTTTAGGTTTGTCGATAAAATGGTTTTAGAAAACCTTTGGCATTCTGGTCGTAAATCATTATTTATGTTAGTTTGTGTGTAAAAAGAT
This sequence comes from Saussurea involucrata, assembly GCA_033807775.1. NCBI lineage: Eukaryota > Viridiplantae > Streptophyta > Magnoliopsida > Asterales > Asteraceae > Saussurea > Saussurea involucrata. The sequence goes on from CM066320.1 coordinate 167,669,714, forward strand.
GTTAGGATAAGACTTCTGATACAAAATCGCACATAGGGTATTTGTTTTACAAGCCTTATTTTCCAAAATCTTAGATCTGGTTTTGAATCTTCAAGTTACTTCGAAGTCCTCATAACTGTCGTACAACACTTGTTCTTCAAAATATCATAACTATCGTATAAAACAGAAACTTATAACTGTCGTACAAAGCTTTGTCCGACAACTTTTGGTCGTACAAGATTTGTCCGACAACTTGTGTCATACGACTTGATGTGTTGTCCGACAGTAACCCATACTTAGGAATTTTTTTTGGAAAATCTTGGTGACTTGCAACTCATATCCCAATGGTCAAATTCTTTCAAACATAGATCATGGCACACATTCAAGAGCATGGTGATGGAAATTCTTCTGATGAGAATACTGTGATTCCATCACATCGTTCATCACATCCTTCGGTGAACGCGCGAAATTTAGATGATGAACTTATTCATCCACGAGATATATTGGATCTCAAGCCAAACAACTATACTTTTGATTCAAATGTTCGCATGGATTATCATTTGATTGTGGAAATACTCAAAGGTCATCCGCTTTGAATTGCTCTTGAAAAGACACAACTAGTACTGGAGATCTATTTGCAACAAGCGTGGCATACAATCAAATTTGTACCAAGATCAGAGACTAACCATTTCTTTACTCTGAAAGTTGATCACTTTGATGCCAAAATTACTTTAAAAAGGTTGCGGACTGTTCTAGATCTATCGTATTCTGCTAATTTTGAAGAAATGGTATCTGAAGAGGATGTGTGTCGGGATATTATGCTCATGGGATATAATGATCCAATTCTTGGAGTTCTAACACGTGCATCGAAATTCAAGAGGAACTATCTACCGCCAATCTATTACACTCTTTTCAGTGTTGTTAATAGACTTCTAAACACACGGGTGTTGACACTACCAGTATCTCAGTTCTACGAATGTTTCATGCAATTGTATTCGACCGCAAGATTGATTTTGATGTGCTAGTATGGAATGATCTGATAGAGGTTGTCACCGATAAGTCAAAGCCATCAAAAGCCAGATCATTTGTACCATTTCAGAGATATCTTCAGATCATTATTACTTACATTATGGAGGCCAACCAAGAGATACCGAGACGTGATGGAGTTGTCCTTGGTCCAACCAATTACATGAAGTATCTCCGAATTCCTAAAGATCTACATTTTCCCACTATAATGATTTTACCTGAAGCACTTCTCGCGTACGCTGACCAAGAGTCACCATTCTTGAGTGAGTATAGAGAAGAGAATGCACTTCTGGCACTGCCAGAGCCGGTAGGGCCTACCCAAAGTGCCAACCAACTAGGTGAGAGTGGTGAGGGTCCAGTAGTTAGTATGAGAGTTCAGGATACTGGGTACCTGAACAGGGTGTGTTGAGCGGTAAAAATGATGTAAGGGGAAAAGGAGATGGGGGTGCTCTTGGTCAGGCGTTCCAGATTTTTGATGACGATAAAGATATTCTTGGTTTAGAAGACATTGAGGAAGAAACAAATGATATTAATGCTGACTGTTAGGGTCAATTTAATGTTGATTTAAAGTTCAAGGGTGTAATTTGTATTTTTTTCCTTATTTTGAGCCTATTAGTGAACGGGCCATGGGCTTGTTAACCACGAGCCCGCATATATAATGTTCTTCTAGCTTGGAAAAACAAGTTAGTTGTCTCATTTGCTTTTCTGAATTGTATTGTAAACACTCTGATTGAAAGCATAATACAGGGATGACAAGTTGAAATCATTGTTCTTATCGTTCATATTACTGATTTCATATTTGTTGCACGGATGTGTCAAATGAAGGACAAGAAATCCTTCGAGGTGAAATTAATATGCTCACATCGAAACTGGCTGCTTTGGCAACAGAAAAGATGGATGAGTATGCAATAAATGGTCAGCTCCAAGAGCAAATTGACCAACTCAAATCTGAAAAACAGATTTCACCTGATCTTTCCTCTAACTCACATGAGACATCCTCGTGTAAAGCCTTCATCGGAAATATCTCTTCGCAAGAAAATAAAGTTTCTCAACATGAGTGTGTTAAAATGAATTTAAATTCTGATTTTTCAAACGCTTCCGCACCGAATTCCCCAAAGCACACAACTGAAAGCACAGTGTGTTCCTCGCCTTTCTCGACCGGTCCAAGTCCAGTAATTCCGGATGTCGATTTTTCAGCATTCATGAACTCTGAAGGCAATTCTGATGGAGAGTTTAAGTCGTTCCCTTTCGACAAACCTCTCCCGTGTCAAACTGATTTTTTGTCTCCATTAGTCAATCATCCGGTCAATTTTCTAAAGGGTAGCAGTTCTCAAACAAAGGCACCAACTGTGATCAAGATTTCCCAAATAAAACCAACTTCCAAACCTGTTTCTAAAAAACAATCACAGCCGAGGCAGGAGACCGGACCATTGCCTACCAAAAATACTGTTCCTTCTAAAGTCACTGATCATTCTGTCCCTGTTGTTTCGGATAATAATGGTCGAGCAAAACCAGATAACCAAAGTGGCTAAACAAGGAATCTGTCAAGGATGCAGCGTCAAAGTCGTTCCCTACTGCTTTCAATTCTAGAACAAACAGAGACAATTGTGTTTGGAATAATTGGAATCGTTTTGAAGTTTCTTTCCCGATTAAACTTAATTCAGTTCATCAATTGATTCAATTATCGCGTGATTGTTTAGTTTGTTCTAGATGTGGTTGGAATGATTTTGATCAAATTAACTTAAATGATTGGTATGGGTCACATCACATGTTTAATCATACACCCAAACGAAACCCTCGTAAAAACAACAAGAAACACCATACTCAACGAGGGTACCAATCAGAGGTTAAACCACAGTGGGAGACCAAACCCAATGCAAAGCGGGATGCTCCTACTGAGGTTAAACCGGCACCTAAGAGGCAACCTGCTAAAAATAACTTTCCTCCAAACGGTGTAAATTCTACACCAAGGAGGCAACATGTGCCAAAACCAGTTCCCGCTAAAGGTGTACAACCTACATCCAAGGGGAAATCTGTGTCAAAGCAAGTTCCTCCACGAGGTGCCAAATCTAACCCTCCAGGACCCAAACAAATTTGGGTACCTATACTCCATTAATCTGTTTTTGCAGCACGGTCATGTGTGGTACTTAGATTCTGGATGCTCCAAGCACATGACCGGAAGAAAGGAGCTTCTCACGAACTACAAGGAAGAATACGATGGACACGTGAGATTTGGAAACGATAACAAGGCGCCAATCGTGGGTTATGGCGACATTGTTCAAGATAAGCTCACAATCAAGAAGGTATCACACGTCGCGGGATTGGGACACAATCTGTTCAGCATCGGGCAATTCTGCGACAAAGATCTCGAGGTCAGCTTCAAAAAGACACGGTGTAGAATCCTCAACGATGATGGAGAGGAGCTATTGGTTGGAAAACGTGAGACCAATCTCTACACGATCGACCTCGCAACTCTGAAGCCCGATAACCCCGTCTGCCTCATGTCAAAGGCCAATTCCCAACAAGCTTGGATTTGGCATCGGAGACTATCACACCTAAATTTCAAGAGTATCAACAAGTTGGTGCTGGGCAGACACGTAATAGGAATGCTCGACCTTCAGTTTGTGAAGGATCGTCTCTGTGAGGCATGTAAGATGGGAAAGATGAAGCGAGTGCCGCACCCACCGAAGGCAACTCCGAGCACGACCCGGACCCTAGAACTTATTCATATGGATCTGTGTGGGCCGATGCGTGTTCCAAGCATAAACAAGCGCAAATATGTTCTCGTGATGGTGGACGACTTCTCGCACTACACCTGGGTGATGTTCTTACGTTCGAAAGACGAAACTGCGGAGCTAATCATCGACCACCTGAAGACTGTCCAACTGAACAAAATGCAGCAAGTTCAGTCTATTAGAACCGACAATGGGACGGAGTTCAAGAATCAGACAGTCGATAATTATCTGACTTCAGTCGGCATTGCTCACACTTTCTCGGCTGCACGCACTCCTCAGCAAAACGGAGTGGTGGAACGATGCAATCGCACTCTTGTCGAGACTGCTCGCACTATGCTTTCCCAAGCCAACCTGCTGCTATTTCTGTGGGCCGAAGCGGTGTCTACGGCTTGTTACACTCAAAACCGCTCCATCCTCAACAAGCGGTTCAACAAGACGTCGTACGAGATCATGAACAACCACGTTCCGAACATCAAGTACTTTCATGCGTTCGGATGCACGTGCTACGTTATGAATGACAAAGATGATCTTGGCAAATTCAGCCCCAAGGCGGACAAAGGAGTCTTCATCGGATACTCCATGCAGGATAAGGCGTATCGCGTTTACAACAAACAGACCAAATCCGTTGTTGAAAGCATAAACGTGACATTCGACGAAGCCGCAGACTTGGCTTCTGAACAACTCAATTCAGAAACCGGTTTAACTGGCGTGTTAGCTTCTGGACCTCCAAGTTCGGGATCTACACAAGCGACAGTAAATCCGAATCATGCATCTTCATCGAATGATAACTCTTCTGATTTAGATTTACTGTTTAATTATTTTTATGATGACATCTTTAATGTTTCCCCTACTGTCTCAGCACAACATCGACTTGAAGCTGCTCGTATTAAGGACTTATCGCACCTATCCGGTCCGCCGCCTTCTACAAGCACGCCATCCATCACTGTGGAGACAGCACAACCGTCGTCATCAACATCTACTGATACTGTTATCCCCCCGGAGGAACCTGTTACAAATCCGGAGATCACTCCTGGTGATTCGTCTTCTGCTACAACCGACGATCAACTTCTGAACTCCTCGGAACCGGGAGTTGACCAACCATCGACGAATCCTCCCCCACCTCCTCCGAGAAATCAACCTGCAACACTCGAGGCGGTACAAGACCTACCTTCTGGTGGTTATGTGGATTAGGACGCGTCTCACTCTACTCAGCACCCGCTTCCGCATACCACCAAATGGACGCGAGCTCATCCCTTATACCAAATCATCGGTGATCCCTCCACACCTGTTCGAACACGAGGTTCATCCGCCAACTTCTGCCTATTTTTCGGTTTCTTAAGCAACATCGAGCCGACGAACGTACGCGCAGTGCTTGAAGATCCGAACTGGATCATTGCTATGCAAGAAGAGCTCAACTAAATCGAGGCTCTGAAGGTATGGCGACTGGTTCCACGTCCAAAGAACAAGACGGTGATAGGAACCAAATGGATCTTCAAGAATAAGAAGGATGAAGACGGAATCGTCGTATGCAACAAGGCGCGTCTCGTGGCCAAGGGGTACCGTCAACAAGAAGGGATCGATTATGATGAAACCTATGCTCCGGTAGCAAGAATCGAGGCCATCCGAATGTTCCTTGCTTATGCAGCACACAAGAACTTCACAGTCTTCCAAATGGATGTGAAGACCGCGTTTCTCTACGGCAATATCGAGGAAGAAGTTTATGTGTCGCAGCCAGACGGATTCCTGGACGACTCGAAGCCTGATCACGTCTACATTTTAGACAAGGCGCTTTACGGTCTAAAGCAAGCTCCGCGAGCATCGTACAAAACACTGTCCGAGTTTTTGATAAATTCCAAATTCACACGAGGTAAAATCGATTCGACTTTATTCATCCAAAACGAAAATGGTCACATACTCCTCGTTCAAGTGTATGTAGATGATATAATATTCGGCTCTACCAGTCCCCTATATGCTAAGTTTGCCACTCTTATGGGAAATTTTTTCAAAATGAGCATGCTTTGCGAGATGAATTTCTTTCTTGGTCTTCAAGTTAAACAACTGTCGACCGGGATATTCATAAACCAGGCTAAGTACATCCGGGATATTCTTCGGAAATTCCAGCTGGACCAGTCCTCGCCAATGAAAACTCCCATGGCGCCCAATACAAAGATTCACGCCGATCCTCACGGAACGGATGTGAATCCTAAATTATACCGCGGGATGATAGGTTCTCTAATGTACTTAACTGCAAGTACGCCGGATATTATGTTCTCAACTTTCTTATGTGCCCGATATCAATCAAAACCTAAAGAGTCCCATATGACTGTTGTCAAACGAATCTTTCGTTATTTACGTGGTACTGCTGATCTTGGTCTGTGGTACCCGAGAGAGACAGGTTTTGCACTATCCGCCTATTCCGACGCGGATCACGCGGGCTGCATGCTGGACCGGAAGAGCACGTCGGGTCACATTCAATTTTTGGGAGATAGCCTGGTAAGTTGGGCATCAAAGAAGCAGCAATGCGTTTCAACATCAACTGCCGAGGCGGAGTACGTGGCTGCCGCGAGCTGTTGTTCCCAAGTCATCTGGATGAGGACGCAACCCAAAGACTATGGTTTCACGTACGTCAAGGTCCCGATTTCTTGTGACTCTAAGAGTGCCATCGCTATATCAAGTAACCCGGTTCAACACACCAAGACGAAGCACATCGACGTTCGGTATCACTTCATTAAGGATCACGTCGAAATAGGTACCATCGAACTCTACTTCGTAAATACTGAACATCAGCTAGCAGACCTATTTACCAAAGCTTTAGACGAAAAACGTTTTAACACTCTTGTGCAAAAGTTAGGTATGCTAAAACTGACGACTTAATCCGATTGTGTGCCCGTTACAAGTTCCATACATATACGAGTAACTGTCTACTCATCATCCGGTGTTTACCCTCCTGATGAATGAGCACACTCTTCCTCGCACTTGTATTCTACTTGTTCCAGTTACACCGTTAGATTTAGTCTCTGTATTTATTTCGTAGATTTCGTTTGTTGTCCTTTCTTTCTTCGTGTGTTTCTTCTATTTCATACTGTCGTCTATATCTGTTTATCTATCTATCTCTGTGCTTTCAAAGTGTGTTCATGTGTTCAGGGGGAGCACAAAAAAGTATCAGGTAAGTTTACTTATCCTTTGAGGGGGAGAGTCACACACAGTTTTTCTTTAATGCTAAAAAGTTTTTTTTTGTGTATGAGCACTCCTGTGAGATTCTCAAGTTACGTTCATCACTTGAGGGGGAGCGACACAATTTTTTCTTTAAAATGCTACAAGTTGTTTTTGGTGTCGGACTCCTCACTGCACTCTACTGCACTATCCGAGGGGGAGCAATGAAATCCCCATGCTCAGATTGAGGGGGAGCGAGAGAACGTCTTCTTACAGTTCCAATTACTGAAAAATTCCAAGGATCAAGACAACTGTCGAAGTTTCCGGACAGTATCCGGACAACCTACGGAGTCCGGACAGTATCCGGACAGTACCCGGACCGGGTCTCTACCCGGGTTGGGTAAGAACCCGGATACCCCATCCGGGTATATATACCATCCGGGTTTCTCTTTTTTTTTCATTTACCAGGATTCCCCTGCTAAAACCCTAAACCCTCTCGCTTTACTCTCTCTCGCTCGGACTCCATCTCACATCCTCGATTCTCGATAGTTTTTCGTCCAGATTCAGGTATGTTGTTCGTCCTTCCTTTCCGATCACATTAATACTTAGTTCACACACTTCGGCACACATCTCGACCATCGATTTAATCGATTGGTCAGGTCCGAAAACCCCATGTGCGCCTCGTCAATTTCGGGTCGTTTGGCACTACTTAGCACGATTTAGATGCCTCTGTGTGATCATTTCCTCATGTCGACACTACCTAAATGATTTCCACAGTGATTAAATCGATGTAGTGTTAGATTGGAAATCTTGAATATCGTCCGGATACGTTCGTCATATCCGGACACATTCAAGATTAGGGTAGTTTATCCGGTAACGTTCAAACTTCAAGATATTTTGTTCGGACTCTCACATCACCCGGAAAGCCTAGTTGTCCGGGAACCTTCGGGTTTCGGTAAGTTCAACTACCGGGAAGCTTGTGTGACTGGACTCCTTTGACCGGAAACTTCTATCATCTGGACTCTTCAGTGTCCGGAAACTACGCTATCCGGACTCTTGGGTATCCGAAATTCCTATGCTATCCGGACTCTCTTTGTCCGGGGTCCCACTTTTACCCGGGAACATTCTACCGGTCCGGACACCATGTGTTGTCCGAAAACTATTGCTGTCCGGAAAGTTTGGCATTCCCATCTTTGTCCGGACACCCCTGTTGCTGGTCAATTCAGTACCTGTTTTGTCACTGCCAGTCCTCAATTCATCTCAGATTGAGCCATTTAATGCAAAGGTACGCGCCGATACTTGTTCATCCATCTCTGTGACTAACTGTGCCTTCTTTTACAGGTACTTCAATGGCGGATCAACAAAATCCACAACAACCTCCGGAAGAGCAAATTCCTCAAGAGGATTTTATAGACGAGGCATCGGATAATGCCTTGGTCGAACCTGACCATGGCACGGAGATAGAGCCGAACAATCATCATCTGGATCCGGCTCAGTTCCGTCCACAACCACAACATCGTGTTCTGTTGGATATACTTACCCGTCACCCTCTCCGTGAGGCACTCACCGCCACAGCTGACGTTCCGCTCATCTATGTCCTTCAGGTATGGTTCAGTGCCCGAGTTGTCACTGCTGGGAATACACAGACAATCACCGCCCAGATTGACAACCAACCTTTCACGATGACACCGGACTCCTTCTGTCGCCTTCTTTCACTTCCGGAAGCCACCGCTGGCGGGCATCAACGATACGACCCCGCGGTCAATGGCCAAACGTTGTGCGAACAAGTCCGCGCGTTAGGGTACAATCATGCTCTCGACCGCCCGTCCACGTTCAACCGTAAGTACCTGGGCCCCATATGGTATACTCTGTTCACAATTTTGAACAGATGTCTTTCATCAAGATGGAAGGGCATCGACCAGTGCACCGGCGATTTTCTACGCCTATTCCATGTCGTGTGCTACAACCGCCACGTCGACACAGCATTGATTATCTGCCGTGAACTAGTACAGGCCATTCGCCAAATCGGAGGTTCGAAACAGAAGAAGTTCCTCCCCTACCTGCGTTTCCTTTCGCTCGCTGTTCGACATCACATGGACGCCAATCCCGCCATACCGCGATGCCTAACCCATCCGGTTTGTCCCCACCATCATCTACAATACATGGCCATCCGCAATCCATCCAATGCGGTGGCCATGCCCATCCCTGAAGCCTTTTTAGCTATCGCCGATCCCGCTGCACCAGGGGTAATAGCATATAGGGAAGAGATAGGGAATCCCATGGTCCAGCCAGCACCGGAGGGACCTACCCAGGGACTTAGACCCGACAGACGTGAGGGTCCAAGAATGAGAGGTGGTAGGGGCCGGCAAGCAGGTGTTGCCGGGCGGGATGTATTGATTGTTAGGGAAAGGGGACCTAGTGTGAGTGGTGCAGCAGTATCGCAACCCAGTTCTAGCCAACCCCGTCCAACAGGCGAAGCCAGAGCATCGTCCTCACGACCGATGCTTCAACATGACTCCACACCGTATCTTTCTGACTCGCCTTCACCTACCTTCCAGGTTCATAATGTAGAATCTGACTCCGATACGGCATCTGACACGACCCGTGCCATTCGGCTCTCAAAAATACCTCTCCGTATCGGACCGAACCCCGACTTCACCGAAGGCATCCCACTAGACTCACTTACCCATGCTTCACCTAGGATTGAGGGAGTAGAAGGAGTTGAGTTAGAAACTGCGAGCCGGAGAGAACTGCGTTCGAAAGCGAACCAGGAAAGATTAGGCCGTAAAGATAACGAGGCCCCTGAGCGAACCGAACCGAGCGATATCCGGGTAGCCACATCTGCTATCCCGTCTCATTTGTTGGGACGGGGTATTGAAGAAGACTCCGTGGACCCATCGGAGCAATTGCACGACCCCCTCATCCGTCTCTCAACAGACGGATGTTTCAATACATCACGAGGATATAGCACAACTTCCACCGGCCTCTCACTCGGAGAGTGCTGGTGTTGATACAAGCGACCAGCAGCCCCCGGTCGCGTCTTTTTTTCGTGCACAATCGAGTCTAGAGCCATTTGCTATTGAAATACCTTTGGCTAGGACACAAAAGGAGCAACACCAAGTCGAGAATCTTCGTGACTCGACCGGAACCACCGTAGTGTCTTCACCTCTAGGTGGAACACAAGGATCGGAGGGAAATCCTACCACAGCTACCGATATGCCAGCTGTGAACGTAGGTGGTTCTACCCCCGCGGTAGATGCCTCAACGGGTAATCTGAGTGAACCCGACGTTATTTTTCCCGACTTTGTGTCACAAGGGTCCCTGGACAGCACCCTTAAGGCTGTCCGCGAGGCTATGGAGCAGCACGTCTCCGATCAACTCAAACGCTTATTCAAAGGTAAAGGGCATCTCATCGAACCGGAAACCGCACCTACACCTCCACCGGCACCTACTCAAGCTATCTACTCGGTGGAAACCCTCAAGACGATGCTACTGGCCCAACTGCTCCAAGAATCCGAAACCAACGCCTCAACAGAAACAGACCTGATCTCCGTTCTAAAATCCCAGGTCACTGCTCCTTCATCATCTATCATCACCCGTTTAGACGCCATTGACTCAACCCTCAAGGACTACAACCTAGCGCTCACCACGCTGTCTGAGAGGGTCCACTCGCTCGAAGAAACCTGCAAGAGTCAAGCAGGCGGTCTGAAACGTAAGCACGATGACCAGGATGATCCTGATCACCGTGAGGGGGACAAACGACAACGCCTAACCGAGACCGCCCAGATCCTCACTGCTGAAACTACAACTGTGGTTCAACCGGAACCTTCAACTACGGCTACTACAACCGGAACAAATCCTGAAGCCGAGTTACCGTTAGCAGATATGGTGATTGATATGGATATATCAGATGATGAAGCCCCGACGGTTGAAAAGCCCGAGGGTTCAACACAGGAACTGATCGACCTCGATTCATCAGACAGACCTCTTCTGGATATGATAGATCCAGACTGTGAAGCTAACCCGGAGACCGAAGATGCATGGTATCAAAAAACCGCCAGTGCCGTAAATCTCCAGGTAAATTTGGTATTCCCTACTGATGAAGACGACAACATCGATTATGATCAGTTCCTGCTCCAGAATTTTTATGATACTTCTCCCGTTCACTATGCTCAACCCACTAGAACTTCAACAAGACCTGAACCTACTTCTGCAAACATTCCAACAACTCCTCTGCAAACGACAGCTTCTGATCTTCCTCCCCCTCCTCAGCAACAAATCCGTTGGGAGAAGATCATGGTACTTATCCCTCATCTGGAGGAATCTTTGAAGAAGTTGTTCGTCCACAAGCTTCGCCCGATCGAGCTGACCTTTTGCCTTGGTATTTACAACCTCAACCCCGAATACCAACGGCGTTATATCAGCGCAATGCAGCGGTGTCTTCCAGTCAGCCAAGTCAGAACCAAGCATCAAATCACTGAGGTACTTAACATCCATTCACGCCGCATCATGAGGATCGTCTATCCAGTCTTCACCGTTCGCCGCGAAGATGGTAATGAATGGAGATTCTCTGAAGCCGACTTTCAGCACCTCTGACCGTTCGACTTCCTGGCTATTCTGAAAGACCTTCGTATAAGAACCATCCGACCGCTTGAAGTTACAAAGGCGCTCGAAGCTGTTCGTCGATACCTGGTCCGTACCATCATGATGTCATATCTAACGGAATTTCAAATGGCTGTCGAGAACAGGGCGAAGAAAGTCAATATGATAAAGCCGAATCTGAAAGCTCCTGAATTGAATATGTATCTCGAGAACGCTATGCTTCTAGAACCAGAATTTGGGATCGTCTTCATTAATGAACAGAAAGAGAAAAGATTTATGCGGTTCAGTCAGGTAGAAAGATTTTGCGACGGCACACTCCTCAAAGTTCAAGATGCTCTTCGAAAGATCATTACACACGAGTCTGAAAATCCAAGGTATTCATATGTTTCGAATCCGAATGAAACAAATGCTCGGAATGCCTTGGAATTGGTTGAAGATCGCATCGACTACCGCCGTACTATCAGATGGTTCGAGATTAACTTCGCACTTCGCAAAAGATATGTCTTCAACTGGCGAGAGCTAGAGCGCGAACTCGAACTTCAAATCAAAGGGGGAGATTGTTAGGGTCAATTTAATGTTGATTTAAAGTTCAAGGGTGTAATTTGTATTTCCTTATTTTGAGCCTATTAGTGAACGGGCCGTGGGCTTGTTAACCACGGGCCCGCATATATAATGTTCTTCTAGCTTGGAAAAACAAGTTAGTTGTCTCATTTGCTTTTCTGAATTGTATTGTAAACACTCTGATTGAAAGCATAATACAGGGATGACCAGTTGAAATCATTGTTCTTATCGTTCATATTACTGATTTCATATTTGTTGCACGGATCTGGATTTAACACTGACGTTGATGATCCAGCAAATGTTTATACTGCAAGTTCAATTTCTAATGACGATGCTGATGATGAAACAGATGATGATGGTAATGATTCTGATGATGACAACGATGATGATCACCAAAATGATCAACTTGAGTTTACTGTTGAGAAAGTTGTTCGTACTGCTACTAATTCCGAGCTACATTCTGATGCTCGAGGGGATATAAGGAGTAATGAGGGAGCTTTAATTGAAACAGAATTAAATGTGAGGTTAAGTGAGAAGGAAAGAAAAAAAGATGGTGAGAGTGTGACAGGATCACAAAAAGTTTTAACTAGTGATCCTCCCCAAACCGTGTCAACCCGGGTAGCCACATCTACTGTCAGTGCGCGTATGTCGCCACAAGACATTGAAACAGACATAGTGGACCCAGCTATGCGTTGCACAACCCCACTCATCCACTCATCAACTTCTCAACAAGTTGGTGTTTCAATTTCTCATAGGGGAACAGCACAAATTCTATCGGCGATACACTCGGTGTCTGCTGGTATTGAAACAGGATGGCAACTGCCCCGGCCACCGCCTTCATTTGTACGCACATCGAGTCTAGAGCCCTTCAGACATACTTCCTTTCCTAGGACACAAAGGCCGCTAGTCACATCATCAATGGTGACACAAACCGTTGGAGTTCTTCGTGATCCAACCGGAACTCCCCGAGTGAAGCCGCCATTCGTTGGTACTGTGCGAGGATCGGGCGGAAGTCCTGTCAATGTTAACACTATGCTAGCGTTGAACATAGGCCATTCAGTCTCTATGGCTGCAATGTCAACCAGTAACCTATGTGGTATGGGTGTTAGTCCCCGTGCTCCGAACTTACATACTCTGATTGGTCCTCCTCCGCATAACTTCGTGTCGGTAAAGCTCTTGGAATTGGCAGTTACATCGTTGAGCAACTCTTACAAAGCTCATGCTGCTGAAATGAAAAAAATCGTTAATAAGCTGTCTCAAGATGTGAGCAAAGCCATGAAAGGCAAAGCAGTAGCAGAATCATCATCAACTCCACCTGAATTTCAACCAGAATCTCAGCCTAACCCGAAGGTATATCCTAACTTGCCTTTACATGAACTGAAATCACAACTGCTTACACGTTTATTAGAACAAGGTGATACCAATACTCAAGAAGAAGTAGACATTCTTGGTCTACTTAGACGCCAAACCGAACAACAAGCCACCGTATCGAATGAATTCAAAACACTACAATAGTCCATATCCAACTTAACTGAAGCTATTTCTGTCGGCTTCACAACCCTGTCTAACCGAATCAAGGTTGTGGAAGAGAAATGTGGTATTCAAGCCCAAACCACCAAACGTAGACATGATGATCAAGATCCCGATCATGATCAACATGAGGGGGAGATAAGTAAGAGACAACGAGTTAGTGAAGCTAGTGGTTCGGGTACTTAAATTCCTGAAAATGAGGAAACTATTGTTGAAACGGGTACTGGTAATGTTGGTGGTACTCAAGTGAATGAGAGTGAGGATTTGGGATTTCTGGATGTTGTTAGTCCTACGGTTAAAAAGCCTGATGGATGTGACAATAGGACGTTTGAGGAAAGAATGGCAGATGATTTTATTCAAGATGTTGTATATGTTGACTCTGAAGATGACCCGGAGGTAACAGTTGTAAAGATCAAAGAAGAATTGGATGATGTGTTTGATGGGGTAAATGTGCAACCGGGTTCAGATTCAGATAATGAAAATGAGAATGCTGCTCAAGTGCCTGATCCAGTAATTGACGTTCCTGTGATTCCTGATTTGCCTAAAGGAAAAATAAAAGATCCAGTGTCTGAGGCTGAAATGAGAAATCTTCAAATGTTGGTTGATAGAAAGGCCTTGACTGAAAGAAGAGGACACAGAATCGGTATTATTACTCCATTTCAAGAAGATATCCGGAGTGATCTATTCGTGAAAGTGATTCAGCCAATTGATAAGGTAAAACTGTATTCCATTGAAAAGCTTTCCAGATTCCACCAGATTGAATATCTACACATGATGGGCAACAAAGATCGGGAACTTGAATTTGTGAGAACAGATAAAGAAATAGTGAAGATCAACAAGATAGAATCTGAAAAGATTCTAAATGTTTTCTATCCAAGATTCTATGTTTTCAGAACTGATGGAAAGGAATGGAACTTCAGTGAAGCCGACTTCAAATCATTAACCTGTGAAGATTTCTTCCGGTTATATGATATTCTTACACGGATGCCAAACAAGAATATTACCTACTCTGAAGCCTATCAAGCAGTCAAAAGATTCATGAAAAAACTTGGTCAAACTGGCATATCTAACAGATTTTCAAATGGCGTTGGAAGGAAATCAGATAAGAGTGAATACTAGAAGACCAAACAGAAACTTGCCAGATATACAAGGTATTCCTCTCTATACTGGGTTAGAAAAAACAGAATTTGGTGTTGTCTATCACAATGGTCAAAAGAAAAAGAAGTTCCTCAGATTCATTGAAGTGAACAAGTATTGTGATGGCACACTCAAAATGATCAAGATAAGGCTGGATGAAAGAATCAGACTGGATGATCAGAAGTTGGTAATTTTGAAAGAAAAAGAGAAAGTAATGATCAACAAAGCACTGAAAGCAATTGAAGATAGACTGGAATACATGCATGCACTCAGGAATTTTGAAATCATATTTGGAATCAGAAAAAGGTACATTCCACCGGAGCAGCTCAGAAGATGAATTTTATTTGGCTCACTTGAATTCAAAGGGGGAGAATGTTAGTGTTCAAATTCTATGTTGTATTCAAGTTGAGGGACTCATTTTGTAACTTTTCAATCTAAGTATAAATAGCTTAGATTTTCTTACATTTCAAGTTAACACTTACAATTCCAATATTAATCCTTTGTATTTTCTCTCTCTACCTTGTAATTCATATTTGGAAGATCATTGAGATTTGGATTGATTGCATTCTAGTTCTTGATTATATTACTTGTATATGGGATCACATTAACTCATCAAACATAGATTTCCCAGAAATATTTTAGCTATCCACCTTTCGATAAATATCATTAGTCAAGGCTTGCATAACTAATGATTTTGCCGCTTTGTCTGCATTGTAACGTTTCTTTTGTTCAACATCATAATGTATTGGTAGAACATCAACCCATTCTGGAATTGGCTCACCATCAGCAGCAATTCCTCTTCTTCTCTGTAACCCCATAGGACCATTCTCAAGTAAACGAACAATGTAGTCCCCATTTTCTTGACGTTCAACGTAATCCATAAATCTGTCTCTCCATATTTTGAACTCCTTGGGAAAAAGGACAGGTGGTTTGTCCTTTAACCCAATAGTCAAAATGTCTCTAGCCGTCATATTTAGATTACTTGTTAATGATCGTTAAGTACCCTTTTGATCTGATTAGTAAAAACTGGTTCACACTGTTTTTGTCTCAAGTTATTGTTTGTCTCAACCCAAGTCTTCTCGCAACTCAAAGTTTATCTCAACCCAATAACTTTTCTTATCGCAAGACAAATTTTATCTCAACCAACACTTTGTCTCAACCCGAGATTATTGCAAGCACAGAGTTTGTCGCAAGCAATTTTGTCGCAAACGATAGTTTTGTCGCAACAAAGAAGTTGCGATGAACTCCAAAATAGATTTTAATCGCAAAAGATAGTTGTGATAGAGTACTGTTCCCACTTAAAGAGTTGCGATAAAAAACGGTTTATCGCAAAGGACAGTTGCGATAATTTACTGTTCACTTTGGAAAGTTGCGATAATGTAGACTTGTCGCAACGGTGGGTTGTGATGTAATATTGTTCACTTTCAAATGTTGCGATAATGAAGAACAGCCAAGGTTGCAATAATGATGAATATTCAAACAATCCAAGGTTGCGATACTTATGAAGATTCAAACGATCTTAAGTCAAATCCTAAAAAATGATCCAATTTGGCAGAAAATTGGTATGCAGGTTCGCAATGAGTTTCTGGACAACTTTAATACTACAAGTTTCGTCCAAAACCAACAGAACAGTGAATTTAAATCCCAAACAGTGGGTTTTTACTAAAAATACGAAAACGAAGAATTTGCACAATCTGAGACTTATCCTAGTGAAATTGCGGAATCAAATCACTCAGGGATTACCAATAAACACTACTTGATCGATTCTAATCCATTTGAAGTACTCAAATGGCCAAAATCAATCAATTAGATGAAAAAAATGAAGAACACTCAAACTTTTGCAAAAACCTCAAAATTCTAATCTGATCAAGATGACGTACTATACTCTGATACCAATTGTGATCCCAGAACAAGTAATCAAACAATTAACACAATCAGATGGCCATCCATATATTCATAAATGAGAAATCCACCAAGTACACAATTAGATAATGTAGAGAGAAAGTGCACCATGTGTGTACTAATGTGTGTAAGTAATGAATGACCTAATAACAATCTAGGAGAAAAATACATTATATAGTTTGTAACTTAGCATTTACACATTAGGTCCCTCTACTTGGTACAACTAGGTAATTAAGGCACTAACACACGAGAAGTTGACTAAGGAAAAAGAGGAAATCTGATATGTATTTGGACCTGTTGTGCTTTATATTTACTGAAGATGTTTGATAAGTTAGTGAGGAATAGATTTCTTAGTAGAACTTTGTAATGTTCGGTTGAAAAACAAAAAGTTTGTACTATGAATTATGTAGTTTGTTGTATAGTTTTAAGACTTAAGACTTAAGGTGCAGACCTTATGTGAGAATTTAAATATGAATGTATGTATTTTATGTTACATGTTATTTCTCAGTTGTCACGATGGGTTGTTACAACTTGGGACAAGACGTATGAAGAAGATGGTCAGGAGGTTGTGCCAGTCGCAAGAACATGGGTTCCCGTCGCCACCATTGCTAGAGTTTTGATTTGGATGTTTTCTGAACAAACTTTTATAAACCGAACAATCTTATTTTTGTCCGAACAATTGTATTTCCGCCCGAACAATTGTATTTCTTTTTAACATATGATATTTAATTAGGTTTACGCTTGTGTCGTTTATATTTAAGTAATACGTTTATTAGTTAGAGAAAATTAAAATTAAAAATGAAAACGAGAAAATTGATATTCTTGAAATGTGTATTAGCGAAAAATTAGTGGGTGAATATCCGTTTGTGATTTTTTTTAAAATATTAATAAAAATAGAAGAAATTGTGTCGGTGAGTGACTTGAATCACCGACAGGTAATGCATCGGTGATTTAACTGATTAATTAAATCACTGATGAATTATTTGCTACTAACACGTTGTGATTTAATGACATAATTATCCCATTAGTTAGCCGGTCAAGTTTTAAAAATTATGATTTTTTTACTGATAGATTTGTGACTGCCATTATCCATCGATGAGTCCACCGATGGCGAGTTTTAAGCTGAGGTTTTCTTCAGACATGATATCCATCATAACTCATAAATACGTAGGTAATCTATTTTTTCAAAAAATTATTTGTAAAAGCTTTTTGTTTTCTTTACAAAATAAAAAATTAAATTAAGAAAAAATGTCAAATGCAACTGTATCGGACAATATTCATGTCGACAAAAGACAAAATAATTAGTTATTTGTATTCGACAACAACTATATATATTCTTTTTGATTTGATGCTAATTAATTTTTTAAATTAAAAATTAAAGTCATTTATTCCTTAAAGATTAATATTATCTTATCCTTTCATTTTCAGCTATCTATTAATCTCATTTAAAATCGTAATGTGAAGGACTATTATAATCTCAACTCCATTTAAATGAACTTACAAATTCTGTTTTTCATTAATACAATATGAATCATCTCTCAATGAAATTTCCAACGTCCACATCAACTGTACCAAACATCATTCTTATTAAGCAGTGATGTAAAATTCGTCAAATACGCTACAAAAACACCTTTTTAAACTCATCGTGCCCTACGATTTAAATATTATTTTTACTAGAAAACAAAGAGGCTTCATGAACAGAAAATATATGTCGGTAATCTATTGAAAAAACATATTACCGGTATTGTTGGAAAAAATGTGGCGGGTGATCGTAATTTCCTGTATATGTTCAATCACCAACAGAAAAATGTCAATAATCAGCGGGTGATCCGCTACACATTCGTCGGAACTTACTGACATGGAAATTCATCGTGAAGCATCTTTTGTTCTGTAGTGAATTTTGATACCATTGGTAATGTCACAAACCCAAAACAAAAAGCTTGTTGAATAACTTCTAAACCAGCTTAAAATCATGGTGAAAATTCTTGGTAGACCTATAAAGAATTGTGGGGTGATTAGAGACGTGTTGATCAAACCCTTTGGAATGAATATTTTTCTTCATTAAACATCATTTAAGTTGTTGTACAAAAACATAACCAAAAAATCTTGAACTTACTACTAACAAATAGTTTGTAACCTTTTGTTGAATAAAATTCAAGAACTTTGAACAAATCGACCATTATTCAAACTCCAAAAAAAAGTGTTAAAAGGGAATTTCTATACATGTTATACAGAAGAGCGTTTGGGGTAATGTTATTAAACATGTTGGAAATACTATTTTGACTCTAATCTTTGGCAACACATTACGTACTCTACAAATTTAAAGACACGTTACGTACTATAACAAATTTGTGTCTATATAATATCAAGAATAGTAATAAATTATTAAGACTGAATTGTGGATTTGGTCCATGTGGATTAATGTTTATTCTCTATATAGCATCTTATAAAAAAAAACCATTTTTAAGTTTTTAGTATATTCTTTACATAAACAGAGTTAAAGTAGAAAAGAAAGACTGAAACCTATAAATTTGCACGACTCATTTATGATTAAAATATCGAAAAAATAGAAATTTTTCTAACAAAATTAAATTTATTATTATTTTGTATTAAAATAATAATGAAATTGAATGTATTATGATTTTATAAAAGGTTTTAATGAAATTGAATGTATTGTCATTTTTTTTGAAGGCAAATATATTAAACAGCAAAGAAACGGAAAAAACAAAAAAGTCTACGCCCCCGGCGTCAAAACCAAAACAGCAACACTAGTGTTACACAGCTTATACCAAGCCACAATGAGCCAAAACCAACATAACTCCCCGGAAACCCAACTCATGCACCAAAAAATAATACCAACCCAAAACAAAAATAAAAACCCCCACCTCTTATGCCACGACCAAGCACTCATCTCGATGCACCATTAATTTCCTACATAGGCCGCCGACCTTTCCACGCCAAACGGGTTTGGACCACCTCCTTAATGCTCTTGATGATCTGGTTCACCAACCGTTTCTTTCCCTGATAAAGCCTTTCGTTCCTCTCCCGCCATATGAAATAGAGAGTCGCTCCAAGATAAAGTTTCGCCACCACCGAGCAACTGTTCGCGTTCGACATGTGGGACATAATATCCTCCCATTTGTCCGGCCACGACAAGATTTTGGCGTCTTTTTTAATTTGCTTCCATACCGCCAACGAGAACCTGCACAAAAAGAAAAGATGATTGTGCGAGTCCATCTCCTCCTCGCAAAGGGGGCACTTCCAAGCATGATCATCCCGCGACCAAACCGCCATCCTGTCTTGGGTAGGAAGCCGAAAAAAGCATGCAACCCATACGCAAAAAGCATGTTTCGGTATGTGACCTGAGAACCATACACACCCATGCCATGGCACTTTCGGGTATGGGCCATCCAACGACTGCGAAGCACCACTAACCGAGAAGTCAACCATCTGACCCAGACCATCCACCCAACACGGTCTTTCGCTTTGATCCAACACCAACTGCGGAAGACGATAATTGATAAGAGATGGGTAAATCTGAATCCACCTACTAGGCCAAGAGGTACCAAACCGAGATACCACCTCTCGTAGGGAAGAAGTCGGCTAGAACCCGACCGAAATAACAAATCTGTACGATACAATTTCCGAAAGGGGCACACCGTGCGACCATCGGTCCTCCCAAGCATTAATCGTTTCCCCGTTTCCCACGCGCATCATTATAAATGGGCGCACAATCGGACGCAAGTCCATCAATTTGCTTAAACTCCAAGACCACCTAGAATGTTTCCTTACTAACCAAAAATGATCAGTACGAAGGCAATATAGGTACACCCACCGAACCCAAAGAGAATTCCTCCGGGTAAGAAGATCCCACACATTCTTTGCTAAAAGGGCACGGTTCCAATTAGCAAGACCTTTTATTCCGAGACCACCCCCATCCACAGGTCTACAGATTTGCGCCCAAGATATTTTGCATTTTCCTTTCGAGCTATCGCCTTGTGCCCACAAGAAATCACGGAATAGGGATTCTAGCTCATTAATCAGACTCACCGGGATGGCAAACGTGGCCATCCAATAAAGCTGGAGAGACTGGAGAACCGATCGAATCAGTTGGCGCCTTCCTCCAAACGAGAGGAATTTAGTCTTCCAATTTTGAATCCTCCCTTTCACTTTATCAATGATGTAGGCCACTTTCAATCTAACCGGAAAGTGCCATGGCATGGGTGTGTATGGTTCTCAGGTGTATGGTTCTCAGGTGTATGGGTGTGTATGGTTCTCCGGCCACTTTCCTCCAAACGAGAGGAATTTAGTCTTCCAAAATCGGCCACTTTCAATCTAACCGGCGATAGAGGCACACCAAGGTACCTTATAGGAAACGTACCAAGGCCAAACGGTAAGCGTTCAAGAATGGCCGATTGGGTACTAGCCGGCACATTACCAAAGAACACCTCGCTTTTTTGAAGGCTTTGAGTGAGGCCCGACTTTACTTTAAACAAATGGAGGGCTTTTTTTAGAACCTCAACCGACGGCACATCACCCCTCGTAAACACAAAAAGGTCGTCGGCGAAACATAGATGTGTGATTTCCAAAGCTTGACAATATTTGTGATACCCAAAGTTCGCCGCCTCCAAAATACAATTTTTAAAGATCATCGAAAATCCCTCCATAACGATCGTGAAGAGATAAGGAGATAACGGATCCCCCTGACGAATGCCCCTACCTCCTTTAAAGAAACCGGACGTATCTCCATTTGTAGCCAAAGAGAATGAAGGAGTGCAGACCATCTCTTTAATCCATTTAACAAGCATGGGATGAAAACTCAACCCCTCCAAAATAATAATAAGAAACCTCCAATCCACCGTGTCATAGGATTTTTGGATGTCGATTTTAAACGCACAACGAGGGGGCCCCGAATTACGCTGGTAGCCATTCACCAACTCATGAGCCATTAAGATGTTATCTGAAATCATGCGACCTGGAATAAAAGCCGATTGGGTTGGAGAGATTAACTCATCCAACTTGCCTTTCATACGATCAACTAATATTTTACTGATGCATTTATAAAGGACCGAGCAACATGAGATAGGTCGAAAATCAGTAACCCGAGTGGCATTGGGAATTTTCGCGATAAGGCATAACACCGTGTGATTTAACTCCCGCGCAAGACTGCCTTTATAGAAGAAATTGTGGATAGCAACCTCCACATCCCGTCCAATAATAGGCCAAGCCGCCTTGAAAATTTTCGACGAAAAACCATCCGAACCTGGGGCTTTGTCATTACCGATATTAAACATAGCCGATCGGATTTCTTCATTGGAAATCGGCCTAATCATGTGGTTGGCTTCCCTCAACGTGAGCCTTTTCGCGAACGCCAAATTTTCCTTATCTGGTACAATATTTGCATCTGTAGTACCAATAAGAGATTGGAAATGATCCACAAACACATCAACGGCATCCTCTCTATAGGAAAAATTGCCATTAACATCACACACCGAATGGATATGATGGGAATGGAGCTTCTCCTTAACAACTTGGTGGAAGAACTTCGTATTCGCGTCCCCTTCATTTAGCCTCTTAACTTTGGCCCTTTGCCTCAAAGCCACATCTTCATCCATACGAGCTTGAAAATAAGCCACACGGAGAAAGTTAAGATCTTCTTTTAAAGAAGCATTGAATGGCTCCGAATCAGACGCCATTTGCACGAGGTCAAGTTCTCTTTTCAGCTTACCAACTCTCTCCGCCAGTGACTCTTAAGCATTTTCATCCTTTCCGTGACTCGAAACATGAAGGAGCCATGGACCGGAGTAGACCAAACTTCTTTTGTAATCTGCAAAAATTGGGGGTTATCAACCAAGAAATTATCAAATTTAAAGCCCCATACCTTTTTGCGCACACCACCCGAAAACGAAAGGATGGCCGGAGAGTGATTCGAGATACCCCGTGGGAGGAAGGCGGCACTTGCATCTCCAAACCGAGCCGTAAATTCAGTATTAGCCAAAATCCTATCCAAATTTCGGCGCACACCATCCTCCGAGTTAGGCTTTTGGCACCAAGAGTATTGAATACCGGAGTAACGAATGTCAAACACCTCAATATCCTCCACACGCGCATGGAACTCCATCATATCGATATTGCGTCTCAACGACCCCCCTAGACCATCATGTGGGAATAATATAGCATTGAAATCCCCCATAATGGACCACGGTTTCGGCCCCAAAATCGCCCGAAATTTCCTTAGCCCCGACCAAAGGTGTCGCCTAGTTAACATATTGTTTGACCCATACACGACCGAAACGAAAATGGGACATGGCTCCCCACGTAACCGGATTTCACAGTGTATACATTGATTATGCGTTTCAATAACCATAACATCCATAACACGAATATCCCATGCAATAATGATCCTTGTGCCACCAACAGAGTACGCGTGGTTAGAAGCCCACGCCCATCTCCCAAACGTCTTCATGCAAACATCATTTAACGAATCACTTTTTACATGGGATTCCACCACACAACAAAAATTAACATTATTGTTTTGAATTATAGCTTTGAGTTCCCTTTGCTTGACCGAGGTATTAAGACCCCGGATATTCCACATGGTGAGCTTAACCATTAGTCTTTGATAATAATTCCCCTCTTACTCCTCAGACCTTCTTGACCATTACCATCTATACCTTTACCAGAAATACACTTCAACAGATCATCATCCCCACTTGATTCGCTATCCGATAACATTTCAAATCGGCTAGAAATTGGAGTCTGGCGTCGGGGATGAACCGTAACTCCATGGGCACATTGAGCATGTGAAAGTGATGTTTCCCCCACCACGCTAGAACCGCCATGCACACTTATTCCCTTGGCTTTATTCATGTTTATTCTCATCTCTTGCGTACCGTTTGCTCCAT
Source organism: Saussurea involucrata (assembly GCA_033807775.1). NCBI lineage: Eukaryota > Viridiplantae > Streptophyta > Magnoliopsida > Asterales > Asteraceae > Saussurea > Saussurea involucrata. The sequence goes on from CM066320.1 coordinate 167,693,244, forward strand.
GTTACTTCATTGTGTCCTCCACACCCACTTCCACCCTTTTTGGGACCGAAACCCCATCCATACCGACCACATTTTCCCCCACCCCGTTACTTGGAGCCGAAGGCACAGATGACGACTGGGAAGTTTTGGTCTCCTTTCGTTTTCGCTGTTTTTTCTCCACCCGGATAAAACCATCTTCGTCCTTTTTCTCTTTTCGCCCACTAGTCGTATTAACCCCACTCACCACAGCTTTTGTACAAGAAGACAACTTGTGTCCAAAAACCTTGCATTGGGAAGGTTCCCAAATATATTCAACCCGAACCTTAACTTTTTCCTCCGCCCCTCCATTCAAATGTGGAATAATCACTTCAACATCCCTCTTTAAATCTCAAACTGCCCACACATCCACTAGCACTTTTGCAAACCTCGGGCGGCCCCAAAGTTTATCACACATGGATGCCGTGCACGCATCCATTTGTTTTGGAACACCCAAGGCACTAGCGATCGTACTAACACCTTCATGATTAAAAGCAACAAGCGGAATATTATGCAATTTGATCCAAAGGGGGAAAGAATCATGTTCCGGTCTATGAAGCCCTTTCGTTGGGTCCCACGGGAAAACGAATAATGGAACCCTCTTACCATTAACATGCCTTTTTCCACCACTTGATTACATCCTCCTTCATCATTAAAACGAAACAAAAAGAACCCATTCTCATTCATCATCACATCTTGGAACCCGAATTTGCCCCAAACCGCCTTAACAACTCGTTGAACAATCGGGAAATGGACACGAGGTCCTGAGAAATAGCCATAAAGCGTCGTGTGAAAGGATTTGCTTACCTCTTTCGCTAGTTCAATAGGGATAGCCACTGAAGAAGTCGACTTGTCCGTAAGAGGAAAGAACTCAAGCGAGTTCTCAAATGGCTTGCCTACCACTTCCGCAAAATTTCAATGTTTCTTTAGAATTTTGACCTCCCCAAATGGCATCCCTCCATTCGCTGCACTTTCAACACCAACAGCCTCCGCCTCCCCGACGTGCATGGGCTGTTCACCCGAAACCCTATCGCCATGCACAAGATTTGTCGATTGCTTCACATTCCCATCTCCCTTTTCTCCTTCACCCTTCTTCGCTACATCCGCAGCCATGGCAGAGCCACAGGAACCTTCACTCCTCAAAACTGCCCCACCATGAAGCTAGGGTGCTGCAAACCCCAACCGGTCGGAACCTAACGAAGATACGAAGACCACAAAGTTGCGGTGATGCACCTTTGCAAGGGGACCCGAGAGAGTTTACGAAGACCCTAGAAACACACGGCTAACACAGTTCGAGAACGAGAGCAAAACTGGACAAAACGTGGGAAAAAAAGAGAAAAAAAACTTCACAACCACCTACCACCGCCGTCTACTTGAGAACCACTACAGACCACCGCTGAAAGCCACCTCCCAACAATACCCCTATGAAACCTTCACCACCTGAACACCGACGCCTTTCACCTGCGCCGGCCAACTGCCGGTGACCTGCTAATGCACACTCCAAAACCCTAGAAGTCGCCGCCCATGAGAGAGAAGGTCAAAAAGTCAGCGCTTTTGTTTTATGTATTATCATTTTATATTAAAGTTATGGAAAATTTTGTTAAGATAATTAAGATATGATAGATGGGTTTTAAATATGATGAATGATGCATAGGGACCAAATTCACAGTTAAGTATTCTTTGTTTTAAGAACATATAGGTTAATTGAAAGGGAAAAGTAAATTGACAATTATAACCATCATGTTCAAGACACATGATATCTTTAACCTTTCAAAGTTAACAGTGTTAGTGTTGAGGGACCCTAGCCACAATATATTTCAAAGAAAACACAACCACATGGACCAAATCCACAATTCACTCAATTATTAATTTTATAAAGCTTAAGTTTATATAATCAAATAATTGTGTTTTTTATGTAAAAATATTACAATAAATTTATATGCTATTTGTAAATGTCTTAGAAAGTTTTTTTAATGTCATTTAAAACAATGTGTCGTAAGTTTGGGATTGCTTATAATTTTGACTTATTTGCTTATTGTTTTTCCTCACCACAAATAAGCTATTTTTAGTGTTTGGATTGAAAAAAAAAGTGTTTATGACTTTTCTACACCACAAATAAGTTGTTTTTGATAAGTTAATTCATTTTAACTTCTTTGAAACTTCTTATAACTTATTTGGCTAAATTATATTTTTACCCCCAACTCATTTTTATCAAAACATAAATTGTTAAGTTTTTTTAAAAATAAGCATAAGTTGTTTTAAATAAGCAATCCCAAACACCCCCATAGATGTTCTATGAATATATCTTTTTATAAGACATTTTCTTTCTCCAAATAAGGTTTTATTTCAAAAAAGACCTAATTTTTTTGTAAAAATGTCCAAATGTTCTATCAATTTATCGTAACACTTTTACATAAGATTATTCTTTAATTAATAAATTATAATCCTCTAAGATAATATATTAAAACATTTACACATTTTACAGTTATATGAACCCTATTTAATTGTACATTATACATCAATTAAATTATGAAATATTTTAAAAAAATGTACATAAACTGTTACATTTATCTTATAAATCAGTAAAACTTTTCAATATATATACTTTGAAATAGTTTCCACATATATGGAAAGATTATTCAAAATTGAGGTGACATTTTTATTTTTAAGATATGGGTCAACATCACTCCTACACATCAATTGCATTTAAGACCACCCACACAGGGCTTTCAAACACACTTGCAAATGGTCTTGGTGTCAGTATTTGAAAGCCACGTAAGAAACCAATTGCAACACTTGCAATTGTCATTGCAAGGCCACATCATCCCATCTTCTCATTTTCTATTTACTTAAATAAATTCAATTATAATATTTAATAAATTCTATATTAAATGGTTATTGAAAACAATAAACTTTATAAATATTAATATAAATTTATTTTTAATTAAATTAATTATTCTTATTTAAAAAATATTCTATTTATGTCCATATGTTGTTTTTTATATGAATTATATACAATATAATTAAATTAACTTTAACCATCAAATTTTATAATTACTTAAAATTACTATTATACATAATAAAACATACAATACTGATAAAATTACATATAATCCAATTTATAAAATTACATATAATATAATCTAATACGTACGATTAATAAAATAACAGAAATAAAATTACATCTTTATTCGTCTAAAAGTTGACGAATTTTTTTATCGTACAATTTTCGTTGTTGCTCTGTCATATTTGATGGATCCATTTCCATCAACCTGATTGCCAATTCTTTTTTTTAAGTCGCTCTTTCATTTTCTCCCGTTCCTCTTTCTTTTTTTCTTGTTCATCTTTTTCTCTCTCGTTCTTTTATAGTTTCTGTATATTTGTTCATTGCTTCTATTTTTTCTGTGATCCCAGAACAAGTAATCAATCCATGAATTGCAATAAGATGGCCACCAATATATTCAAATATGAAGAACAATCCCAAGTACAAAGATGAATGTAGAGAGAAAAACTATGTGTGTGTACTTGAGAGAAATGGTAATTGATGACCTCATGAGAAAACTAAACATAGCAAACATTATATACTATGTAACATTACCAATTACAATAATAGTTCCTCTACTTAGTACAATCTAGAATATTAGGCACTAACATTCTCCCCATTTGTACAAAGTAGAGGCAAAGAGTTTAAGCGTCCATCGGAGCCACATACCTCTTCCGAATCCCGAAGATGATCTCAAACCTCCTCAGTGCATTCCTGTATTCCTTCGGTGTGTTATAGCATCCAGTACTTGCTTGATCAGCACTTTCTCCGTATCTTCCAGCTTTACCTCCTCAGTTGCATCCAGACGCAATCTACTTTCAAGGTGAGCTTCAATGATCTTGAAAGTTCCATCACTGAACTTGTTGGTTTCAATAACTCTCATAAATCTCTTCTTTGAGTCTCTATCGAAATAAACAACTCCAAGTTCAGGTTTCTTTAATATAGTGAAAGCTGGGACACCTTGAATATCTGAAAGACACCGGTTCGGTGCTCTTAGGTTTACTCGGGCTTGGTGTGCTTCCAGAGCCATCTGAAAGTCTTTTAGATAAAAGAACTTCAGAATGTTCCGCATCAATCTCTTTATACTTTGATATGCGACAGACCATTCAACATCTTTATCTGGAAGGCAGGCTAGGGAGTTGTAGAGGCTTAGTAGATCGTCTAGCTTTAAGCTTTTGAAATCTGCCTCGGAGAAGACACATTCATTACCATTGGCTCTTCTAACTGTAAACACTGGGTACCAGACTTTGGAGAGCTTGTTTGACTCGACCTTCAGCACTTTCACAATCACATTGTCTGATTTTACGGTATCTGATCCTATGTTTTTGTTGCCCATAACATGTAAGAACTCGATCTTTTGAAGTAAAGGCCAATCTTCAATTCCGTATAGCTTCTCTAGGTCAAGCCTTTGGACATCTTTAACAAACAGGTCTCTCCTTATACTTTCTTGAAAGGGAATCAGAATGCGAACTCGTTCACCTGTAGCCACATACCTTGGCTCGGCATCTATCACTTCCTGGTAGATTTCTAGTTCAGCTTCGAGTACAGGATCCCTGATTCTGCCATCGGCTTGCATTTGAACTACCGGAGCAACTTCTTGTACCACTGGAATTACTGGAGGCGCGGAAGTACTAGCACTTTGATCAATCAACAATTGTGGTTGAGTAGTATCATCTGGATTTTCGTTGTCGAAATCCGAAGCAGCCATAATAACTCCGGTGATGTCAAATAAGTCTTCTATTTCCTCTTTTGATCTGGATTGTTGTTCTCAGGTTCTTCCTCATAATCAATGTCAATATAGTCGACAATCAAAGCATCCGCCATCCTTTCATCATCTGTTCTATTGTCAACAACCGAAGGCTTATCAACCCCAGTTATGACATCAGCTAGAACATTTGTTTCATCCACTTGGACCATGTCAGTATCCGTTCCACCTGCCCCTGTCTCCTTTTCACCAGCTGACTGACCTGAACCCCCAACATCCACAGTAGCAGTAGCACTGGATTCACCAACCCTTGCTCTCTTCTCCCCCTCATGAGAATCAGGATCATCCTGATCATCATGTCTGCGTTTCTGTGGAGCTTGAGCCTGAATCCCACACTTCTCTTCAACTACCTTAAGCCGATTAGATATGGAGTGAATCCGTTCATCATAGCTTCCGTCATATCTTTCATAGAATCGGTTAGACACTGGAAGTCGTTGCTAGAAGGTGGTTGGTTTGAGGTTTGGGCTTGAGGTTGGGTATGTTGACGGAGTAAACTAATTAGGTCAACTTCTTCAGCTGTACTTGTGTCACTTTTGGCTAGGAGTCGGGCTAACAGCTCTGATTTGAGCTGGTCTTCAGGGATTTGGTGTAATGGAACTGGTGGTGGTGTTTATGGGTCGGATTGTGTAATGGATGGTTGTTCCTGAGGGGTTGACGACGATTCAACAATGCCTTTGCATTTGATAGCTCTGCTCACTTCTTGTGTTAACCTGTCAACTGAACTCTGCAAGGCCCGTCGATGTTGCAAGTTGGCGATTTCAATTGAGCTTAAAGCAGACGCCAATAATGGTAGCGTGATATAATAAGGACGCGGTCCGAGCATTTGTATAACTTGATGAGGAGGAAAATTGGGAAACATATATCTAACATCCGGACCACTTAGGTTACCGGTTATAGTAGCGGTTGTAGCAACCGTACTGTCTGTATTCATAGTTGGCATAGTGTTGACCATGACAGGACTTCCACCCAGTCCTCGTGGGGCACCAACGAATGGCGGCCGCACTCGGGGTGTTCCGGTTGGAGCACGAAAGCTTACAACTTGTTGGGATTCCGACGCTTGTGGCCTAGGAAAAAATGTATGTCTAAATAGCTCTAGACTCAATGTGTGTGGAATAAAAGGCGGTGGCCGGGGCAGGAGCCTACCTTGTTCAATATCAGCAAACACCAAGTGTGTTGCCGATAGCAGTTGTGCTTTATCCCCTGTGGAAGATGAAACACTGGCAATTTGAGATGCCGACGAGTGGCTTAGAAGGGTTGTGCTTTGCATGGATGGGTACACCATGGCTTGTTCAATACGCAACGGCGACGTACGCTCGTTGGTAGAAGATGTGGCTACCCGGCTTGGATCGGTTCGGGGAGAGTCAGTAGTTAAAACTTTATCTGATCCTATCTCTTTCTCTCCCATTTCTTTTCTCGCCACATCAATGCTCACATGTATATTTTCTACTAAAGCTTCCTCATTCCACCTTGTGTCTCGAATATCTCCGGAGGGTCCGACGTTCCAGGTGGAATCAGCATCGGAACCCTCGATATGTTGACTCCGACCAATGTGTCGCGGGATTAGATCCGCATCAGGGTCATGGCTAGGATCGGAGTCGGAATCATCATCAGCTCGAGGTTGGTCAGATGCTTCATCGTCGGATGATGAAGCATCGGGGTTAAAATCTGAATCATCCTCGGATTCCATCGGTATGTGTTGGGAACTGACGATATGCTAAGTATGGTTAGTACTGCTAAGTCTTCATTACTACTGCCAGTTCTTCGTTACTACTGCTGGGCAAGGTTACTGCTGCTAGATGAAGTTAATGCTGCTAGATGAAGTTAATACTGCTAGACGAAGTTAGTGCTGCTAGAAGAGATTACTACTGCTAGAAGAGATTACTACTGCTAGAAGAAGTTACTACTGCTAGAAGAAGTTACTACTGCTAGAAGAAGTTACTACTGCTAGAAGAAGTTAATACTGCTAGACATGGTTAGTACTGCTGAGCTGAGTTACTACTGCTTGAAGACTGTGAAGGTTAATACTGCTGAAGGTTGTTAATGCTGCTGAGCCAAATCATCATTAATACTGCTGAAGGTTGTTAATGCTGCTGAGCCAAATCATCATTAATACTGCTGAGTTGATAAGTTTGGGATGCGATGCTTTTGGAGACAAATAAGGAATTGATCAAGATATGTTTAACGAAGATTCAGAAGATCAATTTACTTTTGATAGTTATCTTGTAATTACTTTTGTATAAATAGTATTGATAGATAGCTATTAGAACATATAAAAAAACAGAAGATAGATAGTATACAGAATTCGATATTCAAGAGTGAATTAACCTCAAGATCATAGATCCTATTTCTAGAGAAGTAGAAATCGTCTTGTTGAGCCTGTTCAACAAGATTGAGGTTTGGTGTAAAACTTGTGAGTTATAACTGTTTGATATATATACAGTTTATTGAATTTCTATTGATTGTTCTTTAATTGATTTAGAGTTCTATTCCGCAAGATTCTCTAAATTCTGTTTCTAAGAAGTTTAATTCTTGTTAAGAATCGATCCTGACAAGTGGTATCAGAGCCTTGGTATCTTAGAAACTATGGACAATTCAATGGATTCTCACAGTACTCTTGTTTCAAAGGTTCCCATGCTCAAACCCAATGAATTTGACATGTGGAAACTAAGAATCAAGCAGTACATTCTTCTTACTGATTATGCAATATGGGACATTATAGAAAATGGCCCATGTAATGAAGGAAAGATTGGAGCAGATGGAAAGAGACCTCCTCCCAAGACAGATGCTGAAAAGAAAGTAAGACAAACAGAGATGAAGGCCTTAAGCACTCTGCTTTTGGCTATTCCTAATGAGTACCAACATCAATTCCAACACTGCACAAATGCACAGATGTTGTGGAATGCTCTGGAGAAAAGATTTACTGGCACAAAGAGCACAAAGAGAAATCAAAAGGCTATTCTCAGGCAACAATATGAAAACTTTATGTCTGCAAAGAATGAGTCTATGACTCAAACTTTTGACAGATTTAACAAGTTAATTGGAGAATTAGCAACTGTGGGTGTACACATGGATGCTGATGATGTCAATAGAAAGTTCCTTAGATCATTGGGAGAAGAATGGACCATGTACACTGTCTCATTCAGACAGAATGACCAATTGGAGGACAAAGAGCTAGATGACCTCTACAATGATCTGAGATTATTTGAGGCTGAAGTTGAAGCCAAGAAAAGGCCATCAGGATTTGTTTATAATGCTGCTTTATTATCTTCATCCTCTGATACTGCTGCTAATCCTGATTCTGTTAATACTGCAGGTTCTGTTAATTCTGCTAGTGGAACCAATCAAGAGAAGACTACAGATTATGTACTAGAAGCATTCTTTTCTAGTCATATCCACTCTTCTCTAATCAATGATGATTTAGAGCAGATCAATGCTGATGATCTGGAAGAGATGGACATCAAGTGGCAGATGGCTATGCTATCAATGAGGGTGAAGAAATTCATCAAAAGGACTGGGAGAAACAACTTTTCCCAAAGAAGAGAAGATGGTGCAGGCTTTGACAAGTCCAAGGTTGAATGTTATAAGTGTCACAAGATGGGACACTTTGCCAGAGAATGCAGAAGTGGAGGATCACAGACTCCAAATGGAAACCAAAACAGGAGCTCCTCTCAAGCCCTTGTTTCTCAACAAGGAATGGGATTTGATTGGAGTGATCAAGCTGAAGAAGCCTGTCAGAATCAAGCTCTTATGGCAGAAGTATCTGATATCCCCACTGAGGTACAATCTAAACTCTGTTCTCAAGCTTGCATTGATGCTGTTAAAAGATATAGGGATCACAATCAGAGTATGTGTGATGACCTTAAAAGGCTAGAGAAAGATGTGAAAGATTATGTTAGGATTGTAGAAAGGTTTGAGGAACAGATTAGAGCTTTTCAAGCTAATGAACTTCAACACCACTATGATACTAACTATTGGAAGTGGGAAAAGAATGAGTATGAGATTAAGCTGAAAGTGTCTGGGGAGGAGAATGAGAAGTTAAAAGAAGAGCTTAAAAAGGTTAAACTTGATGTTGAAAAGTTTACCTGTGCTTCTAAAACCATGGACACCATCATTAAAGCACAAATCCATGACAAGATGAAAGTAGGGATAGGGTACAATACCACACCTCCACCCTACAATAACAACTACATACCTCCTAAGTCTGATTTGTTAGAGACCAAGGATAGAAAGGAACCTGAATTAAAGATTAATATAGATCCTTGTGAAAAAGAAATAGTTGTTGAAGATGAGACTGACAAAGTAGACTCTGATGAGGAATGTGAGAGTCCATGTGTCAAGAACACAGAGATCAAAAGGACTGAAGAGAAAAAGGAAGTTCATTACACACAGCCCAAAGTTGTGAACTCTAATACTTGTAAACAGTGTTCCTGCAGGAAATTCAAAGAGAACAAGCCCCAAAAACATGATAATCAGAGGGGAAATCAAAGGAACTGGAATAACCAGTGGGCTATGAGACAAGGAGTTGACCTGAAAAGAATCAACAGGCCAAAACCTTGTTTCATCTGTGGTAAGTTAAATCACTTAGCCAAACACTGTTATTTCAATCCTGTTAACCAAAGGTTTAATGCTCAAAGATCTTTTCAAAAACCTGGTGGTTACAGAAAGAATGGTGGATATAAAAAGTCTGCAAAGAAAAATGTGGCAAAGAAACAAGATAAACCCAAAAGCCACATAAAGAAAATGACTGAAAAGGAATGTGATACTATGTGGGTTCCAAAAAGCACTAAAAACAATACTGCTGCTAGCAGTGTTAGTACTGCTAACACTGCTAGTACTGCTTCAAAAGTTAGTGCTGCTAGCAGTATTAATACTGCTAGTAATCATTCCAAAGTTAGTACTGCTAGCAGTATTAATACTGCTAGTAATCATTCCAAAGTTAGTGCTGCTAGCAGTGTTAATACTGCTAGTATTCAGTCCAATGTTAGTGCTGCTAATACTTTTAGTGCTTCTTCTTCAGATAGTACTGCTGCTAGCAGTATTAACTCTGTTAATACTGCTTCTAGCAGTGTTAACTCTGTTAATACTGCTACCTCTGTTAGTACTTCTGAGGTTAATACTGCTAGCACTGTTAGTACTGCTAGCACTGTTAGTACTGCTGCAAGTGCTGCTACACCAATAATTTTGACAAAGTATTCCAGCACAGCAGTACCAAAAGTTAAAAATCTCATCAAAACCAAGTGTAAGTACTTTGATGAGCAAGGGAGACCCAAGACCACTTCGGCTTGGGTTCCAAATAAAACTAACTGATTTATCTTGATGTGCAGGGCAACCAACAGCTCAAGGGGAAGAGCATTTGGCATGTTGATAGTGGTTGCTCCAGGCACATGACAGGTAACATGTCCTGCCTCAAAAATTTCAAAAAGGTTGATGGAGGACATGTTGCATTTGGGGATAATCCTGCTGGTGGAAAGATAAGTGGTAAGGGTGATGTTTCAAAGGGTAAGATGACCTTTGAAGATGTATACTATGTTGAACAATTGAGATACAACCTGTTAAGTGTATCACAGGTTTGTGACAAGAAGCATAGTATATTGTTTACAGATTCTGAATGTATTATCCTTGCTCCTGGATACAAAGTGGTTGATGAAAACATGATACTTCTGAGAACTCCTAGGAAGGATAATGTTTATTGTTTAGATTTGGAAAGTGTTTCATCTGATTCATCTCTAAATTGTTTAGTTTCAAAAGCTTCTTTAGATGAATCATCACTCTGGCACAGAAGGATGTGTCACATGAACTTTAAAACAATAAATAAACTTGTTAAGAATAACCTTGTAAGGGGTTTGCCATCCAAAGTATATTCATGTGATGATCATTGTGTTGCTTGTCTCAAAGGCAAACAACACAAAACTTCTCATAAGTCCAAAGAGATAAACACTATATCAAATCCTCTTCAACTGTTACATATGGATCTGTTTGGTCCTACCAATGTGATGAGTATTGGCAAGAAATCATACTGCTTAGTTATTGTTGATGATCATTCTAGATTTACTTGGGTATATTTTCTGAGAACTAAAGATGAGACAAGTGGACTGATCAAATCTTTCATTCTCAAAATTGAAAACCAATCAAATCAAAGAGTGAAAGTCATTAGATCAGATAATGGAACTGAGTTTAAAAATTCTGATCTAAACACCTTTTGTGAAGAAAAAGGAATTGAGAGACAATACAGTGCTCCTAGGACTCCACAACAAAATGGTGTTGCTGAGAGAAGGAATAGGACACTGATTGAGGCTGCTAGATCTCTGTTAGCTGACTCAAAGTTACCAATTACTTTTTGGGCAGAAGCAGTTAATACTGCCTGCTATGTTCAAAACAGAGTTTTAGTTGTAAAGCCTAAAAACAAGACACCTTATGAGCTTTTCCATAAAAGGAAACCATATATTGGATTTTTCAAGCCATTTGGATGTCCTTGTACTATTCTCAATACCAAATCTCACTTAGGCAAGTTTGATAGCAAAGCAGATGATGGTTTTCTGGTTGGGTATTCATCTCAAAGTAAGGCCTACAGAGTTTTTAATACCTCTTCTAGAATAATTGAAGAAAGTGACAATGTCAAATGCAATGAGAACACACCAAATCCTATTGGTCCAGGTCCTAATTGGCTATTTGACATTGATTCACTCACTAATTCTTTGGGTTTCAGTGGTGATGTATATGCAGGACAAAGGGATACACCAACATCAGAACACATGATTCAATCTGTGATATTTCCAATCCCTTCCATTGATCCTGTTGAATTCTGTGAACACCAAGAGGAGACTGAACCAATTCAGAATGAAGAAGAGAGGAGAGCAGAGGAAAATCAGTCTTTAGGTTCAAATTCCAGAGAATCTGAGGTGACTGAAGAAGCAGAAACAAATCCAGAATCAAATGAGTCTAATCTGGATGAGGACTTACAAGAGGAAGCTGGTCATCAAACAAGAACTCAGAAAAATCATCCTCCTGAGTTGGTAATTGGAGATATTGCATCTCCCATGATGACTAGAAAGCAAAGCAGACTCCAAGAGTTGCAAGAGCAGCAAAATACAGTTAACACTGTTCTTACTTGCTTTCTGTCCCAGATTGAGCCCAAAAAGGCTTATGATGCCATGAAAGACCCAAGCGGGATAGAGGCAATGCAAGAGGAGCTGCTACAGTTCAAATTACAGGATGTTTGGGACTTGGTAGATCTTCCAAAAGGTCATAGAGCAATTGGCACCAAGTGGATTTTCAGGAACAAGAAGGATGACAGAGGGATTGTGATCAGAAACAAGGCTAGACTGGTTGCACAAGGGTACACTCAGGAAGAAGGAATAGATTATGAGGAAGTCTTTGCTCCTGTGGCAAGGATTGAAGCAATCAGGTTATTTCTAGCCTATGCCTCATACATGAAGTTCAAAGTGTACCAAATGGATGTCAAAAGTGCATTTCTGTATGGAAGCATTGAGGAAGAAGTATATGTCTGTCAACCCCCTGGATTTGAGAATCCATTGCACCCTGACAGAGTATACAAGCTGAAGAAGGCTCTCTATGGTTTGCATCAGGCCCCAAGAGCATGGTATGACACTTTGTCTACCTATCTCTTGAAAAATGACTTTGAAAGAGGAGTAATTGACAAGACCCTGTTTATCAAGAGGAGAAAGAGAGGTACTTTACTTGTTCAGATCTATGTGGATGATATCATCTTTGGATCCACCAATGATCAAATGTGTAAAGAGTTTGAAGAATTGATGCACAAAAGCTTCAAGATGAGCTCCATGGGAGAACTTACATTCTTTCTTGGGCTTCAGGTAAAACAGAGGAAAGATGGAATTTTTATTAGCCAATCCAAGTATGTGAAAGACATCCTGGACAAGTTTGGTTTATCAGACTCAAAGTCAGCAAGCACTCCAATGGAAACACATAAACAGATCACTGCAAATCTTGAGGGGGAGGATGTGGATGTCCATCATTACAGATCAATGATTGGATCTCTCATGTATCTCACAGCCTCTAGACCTGACATTATGTTTTCAGTCTGTGTTTGTGCCAGATTTCAGGTTTCTCCTAAGCAATCACACCTTCATGCTGTCAAGAGAATATTCAGATACTTAAAAGGGCAACCTAGATTAGGTCTCTGGTATCCTCATGAATCCTCTTTTGACTTGCTTGCATATTCAGATAGTGATTTGGGAGGAGCCAACATGGATAGGAAGTCTACTTCAGGTGGATGTCAGTTTTTGGGTACAAGACTAGTATCTTGGCAGTGTAAGAAACAAACCACAGTGTCCTTATCTACCACAGAAGCTGAGTACATAGCTGCTGCAAGCTGCTGCTCTCAGGTTCTATGGATTCAGAATCAGATGTTGGACTATGGGGTAACTTTTCTTCACACACCAATCTTCATTGATAACAACAGTGCTATTAGCATTGTTAATAATCCAGTCAAACACTCAAAAACAAAGCATATAGAGATAAGGTATCACTTTATAAGAGATTGCAATGAAAAGAAATTAATTCAGGTTGCTAAAGTTCATACAAATGACCAGTTTGCTGATCTATTCACAAAAGCTTTTGATGTGGGTAGATTCACCTTTTTGGTAACAAGTGTGGGCATGATCAACCTAGAGTAAATTTATGACTTTCTGTTTTTATACCTGTATTTCTTCATATATTTGGTGCTACTAACTTTCTTTCTCAGGATCCTCTGTTTTCCTCAGATTACCAAGTGAAGAAAAGTGTAAGTGTGGTTACTACTGCCAGTACAGAAGTTACTACTGCCTGTGTTCTAGTAGTTACTACTGCTTGTGCAGTTACTACTGCTCAGTAGTTAATACTGCTCAGCAGTTAATACTGCTAATGCAGTTAATACTGCTAGTGCAGTTAATACTGCTAGTGTAGTTAATACTGCTTGGTCGTTAATACTGCTCAGTAGTTAATACTGCTCAGTAGTTAATACTGCTAGTGCAATTAATACTGCTAGTGGAGTTAATACTGCTCAGTAGTTAATACTGCTCAATAGTTAATACTGCTAGTGCAATTAATACTGCTAGTGGAGTTAATACTGCTTGGTCGTTAATACTGCTCAGTAGTTAATACTGCTCAGTAGTTAATACTGCTAGTGCAATTAATACTGCTAGTGGAGTTAATACTGCTCGGTAGTTAATACTGCTAGGTAGTTAATACTGCTTGGCAGTTAATACTGCTCGGTAGTTAATACTGCTTGGTAGTTAATACTGCTAGGTAGTTAATACTGCTTGGCAGTTAATACTGCTCGGTAGTTAATACTGCGAGGTAGTTAATACTGCTTCTGATAATCTAGGGCATATAAATACCCATGTTTGCCCGCCCATGTTCATAACGACTCTTCGCATTTACTTCTTCTCTCTCGTTCTAACCTAGCCTCCCAGAATCTCTGTGCTTTTCTTTCAGGAATCCTCAGGAATCATGGAGTTTGTGGATGAGCACAATGAAATAGCCATGCTTCAGAAGCCGAAACAAGCTGCGGGATTCCACGATATAGTCGACTTTCTCAAATCCTCGCACATCTCCTATGCCCTAACGGTGAGCCCAACAATCTACATCGAACATCAGTCACAATTTTGGGAGAATGCCACTGTTAGTGTCGAAGAAGGGCAGAAAACCATTCAAACAAGGGTCTGTGATAAACCCTTGAAAGTCACTGAAGAGGTTATTCGCATCTCTCTTCAGTTGAATGATGCTTCAGGTATATCTTCTATTCCTAATGAAGAACTCTTTTCTACTTTACAAAGAATGGGGTATGAAGGTCCCATTGGTGTTTTTAAATTCTACAAGTCAAAATTTTTCAACCAATGGAGATTTCTTGTTCATACCCTGATGCACTGTATTTCCAAGAAAACTACTGGATGGAGTGAGTTCAGCAGTCCCATTGCATATGCCTTGGTCTGCTTATCCACTGCCAGAAAGTACAATTTCTCAGCAATGATCTTTAATGATCTTGTATCAAACTTGGAATCCAAAAAGACCTTTTTCATGTATCCAAGGTTTGTGCAAGAAGTTCTTAACAAGGAGTTGATGGACTTACCTCAGTTCACTGAGGTATATGTACCCAAATCCCCTAAAGGGAAGGTTTTTTCAAATATGAAAAGACTTCCTAGGGACTCGGAAGGAGTTGACACACCATTGTTCTCTACAATGATGGTTGTGTCCCACCCCTCTGAAGGTATGGCATCAGGATCAAGGCCCTCATTAGATCAACCCACGGATGACCAATCCCAACCTTCCATCTCAAAAGACATCCCTCAGTCCATTCTTGAACAGCCCACTCCCACAATCACCAAAAGGTTTCAAAGAAGAAAGGTGCACAAGGCTCCTTCCCTTGATGTACCTACTCAAAGCCCTAAGCCTTTAAGCCCTCAATTGGAGCATTCTCCAATTGAGAATATCAACAGGGAAACCACAGGGGTGTCTCCCAACCCCAAGAAGGTGGTCTCTAAGGAGAAGGATGACCATATGGGTGCTAAGGCTGCCACTACTTCTGCTAGCACAGAGAAGGACAGTGGTAACATAAATAAGACCTTCCCCATGGCAACTCTAAATGAGAAATCATTAGGAGGACCCAGGTGCCAAGAAACCAAGGGGGCAGGTAGTGCTTCTGCTAGGCAGAAGGCTTCTGCTGAAACTTCCAAGGATCCTTTAAAGAAGGTAAACACTTCTAAACAAGGTGAGGATAGATATAACTATGAGGAATTGATGGAAACCATAGGGAATATCAACTTGGATGTAATGACACAAAAGACAGAGATAGAGCAACTTAAGACTGTGGTCACCTACCAACGGTCTCAAATTGAGAAGCTCAAAAAGCTGGTCACCAAGTTGCTGAACAGAAAGAAAAAGGCAAGATTTGTGCTAAGAAGAAGAACTTCAACTGATGATGCTCCCAAAAAGGGGGAGTCAGAGTCAGAAGCAGAACTGAAACTGAAGGGTCAACAAATTGAGGGGGAGACTGTTCACATAGAGACTGAGATGGAAATGGAGTATGCACAGGTTAAGGGGGAGTCCAGTGAGACAGAAAAGGGGGAAGAGTGTGTTAAAGCAGCAGAAACCACAGCAGCAGAAACCACAGCAGCAGAAACTGTTAATGCTGCTGAGTTTGAACAAGCAGCAGAAACAGTTAATGCTGCTGAAGGCCAAACAGTCAAAGCAGCAGAAACTGAGCAGGAAGCAGTAACTACAACTCAAGCTGAAATAGATGAAGAAATTTACTGGATTGTAAAGAACAGTATTGAAGCAGCATCACTACATGTACTAAGAGAAGCAGTAACAGCCATAGCAGCAGAAATGGTTATTGCTGCTGAAAAACTTAAAGCAGCTGAACCAACTCCTGAGGCTGTCAAAACTCTTAAAAGAACCAAGATGATGTCAAAGAAAAGACCAAGAACCCAGCCCATAACTTCAAAGAAGAAAAATGAAAAGAAGCCAAGGGTGGAGTCATCTGCAGAAGAGGCCCAGGAGGAAACAGTGAAATCTGATGGAAAAGTTGCTGAAGAAGAAGTGGCAACTCCATCAGGGCAATCAGGCAATGTGCAATCACAAACGGATGCCCAATGTGATTTGTACATTAGTAGTGTTGACTCTAACCCAATTCCACTTCAGGCTGAACCAATATCATCTAAGGCTCCTGAAATCATCTTTTGGGACACTTTGAAAGATGGTAGAAAGGAGTTCATTAGGATAAAAAGAGCTGATGGAAAATTTGAAGTATTTTCTACTTGGGGAAAAATTGTCAGAACTTGCTCAAGATCAGACTTAGAAGAGATGTTCAAAGTTGGGATGAAGATATATGGAAACATGCTGACTGAGCCAGGGATGTCAATTTCTAAAATGGTACTTGAATTCTTGTGCCAAATGTTCAAACCTGAAGCAGTTCAGCATAGGTTAAACACACAGTTTCAAGCCATTACCAACTGGATGCTCTATGAAAACTGTGGAGTATATGTCATCTCCCTTGACTCTGCAACTCAAGAATACTATCTGGTAGATGAAATATACAATCACAGCATGAAGAGGCTGCAAGGAATGTTACACACTAAGCTGACCTGCAACAAGGATTCAGCAATGGGTAGATTCTTGGTAAAGAGGATTCTAAATCAAAGTCTAGGTCTAAGTCCTAATCTGTGTGTACATGATGACTAAGTTTTGGAAGCATCATCTGAAGAACTTGACTTCTTTTCCTAAAAGTCAAGTTAGGGGGAGATTGTTGGGAACTGAAGATATGCTAAGTATGGTTAGTACTGCTAAGTCTTCATTACTACTGCCAGTTCTTCGTTACTACTGCTGGGCAAGGTTACTGCTGCTAGATGAAGTTAATGCTGCTAGATGAAGTTAATACTGCTAGACGAAGTTAGTGCTGCTAGAAGAGATTACTACTGCTAGAAGAGATTACTACTGCTAGAAGAAGTTACTACTGCTAGAAGAAGTTACTACTGCTAGAAGAAGTTACTACTGCTAGAAGAAGTTAATACTGCTAGACATGGTTAGTACTGCTGAGTTGAGTTACTACTGCTTGAAGACTGTGAAGGTTAATACTGCTGAAGGTTGTTAATGCTGCTGAGCCAAATCATCATTAATACTGCTGAAGGTTGTTAATGCTGCTGAGCCAAATCATCATTAATACTGCTGAGTTGATAAGTTTGGGATGCGATGCTTTTGGAGACAAATAAGGAATTGATCAAGATATGTTTAACGAAGATTCAGAAGATCAATTTACTTTTGATAGTTATCTTGTAATTACTTTTGTATAAATAGTATTGATAGATAGCTATTAGAACATATAAAAAAACAGAAGATAGATAGTATACAGAATTCGATATTCAAGAGTGAATTAACCTCAAGATCATAGATCCTATTTCTAGAGAAGTAGAAATCGTCTTGTTGAGCCTGTTCAACAAGATTGAGGTTTGGTGTAAAACTTGTGAGTTATAATTGTTTGATATATATACAGTTTATTGAATTTCTATTGATTGTTCTTTAATTGATTTAGAGTTCTATTCCGCAAGATTCTCTAAATTCTGTTTCTAAGAAGTTTAATTCTTGTTAAGAATCGATCCTGACAGTATGTCATCGAGGATGGGAATTCGTACAGCTCCGGAAGAAGATGCCTGACCAGCAGTCCTCGCCACCCCACCCACTCTCTTTCTTAATGTTCTTCTCACCACTTCCCATTCAGGAACCCCAAGTTCCTGAACCTGCTCAATAAGAATACCCTCACCGCCTAATGGGATTGCACCGTGGGGAGGTCCCTCCGGTTCTGGATTGACCATCAGTGCATTTGCTATCCTATACTGCCTAACTACCTCAGACTGCTGGTCGGCATAAGCAAGTACATGCTCGGGAATCACGGCGGTGTGTACAAAATCAGCATGTGTCGGTAGGTTCAGATAATGCATATATTGTGTTGGTCCTTGTATCGCATTCGGGCGTCTAGGAATTTCCTGGTTGCCCTCCGTGATCTGGTGTATAAGTATCTGGAAGAACCGTTGATATGGCACGAAATTACGGTTCTTTCTCGGTCGTCTTTTGTCTTCGACTAGCTCTTGTAGCTCATTCCAGAGTAGAATGGCATAATCGATGTTGCAGTTGAAGGCAAATGCATGGAACATACGTAGGGTCGGAAGGTTGCATTTGTCAAGCCTGGTATGCTTTGACGTCATGCATCGGTTAATGATCGAGCAAAGGGTGTACCATACGGGTGGTAGGTGCTTTCGTAAGAATTTAGAGGAGCCGGCTAGGACAGGGTTCTTTGGGTCTTGGTAGCCTAAGCTTTTGATATCAGTGTATAGTTGGGCTTCGGGTACCATATCTTCAAAGTCCGGGTTAAAGGGTACGTCTAAGGCTAGACGGAGTCGTTTAAGGGTAATCCGAGCATCGAAATGATCGACTCGGGCAGTAAAGTGTGGACTCCGTTGGTTTGTAGGAGGATGGAATTGTAGTGTGTGCCAAAACTATTGTAAATAAATGAGGCGCACAGTGACTACCCTTGGGAGCACAGTTCGGAGAGGATGGCCGCGGATGATCTCAATGATGATTTGGTGATCGAACGCCACATCGAGGTCTAGATGGTGATTGTTGTCGTGAATGGCAAGGTAGAGACTTCTCGGTAGAAGCTCCGCATCTAGATCACGGGCGTTAACCGATGCATGCGACGATCGGTGTGACGGCATAATAGTTTTCTCATCAGAAGAATGGCTGTCATTTTGAGCCATCTGAACAGTGATCAAGTTTAGAACAGTTCCAGAAATTGGTTTTCTTCAAAAATTTCCCAAAAAAAATTTCAAGTCATGGAACTATCGCAACAGACTAAAACGTTATCGCAACCCACGACCTTATCGCAATGAAGGACTTGCGAGGAATAGTTATCGCAACACACTAGTTGCGACAAGAAGTTATCGCAACTAACGGGTTGCGATAGTTATGAACGACAGAGGGTTGCAACAAGTATGAACATGAAGAACTCCTAAGGTTGCGATAGTTATGATTTCAGAAAATATCCTAAGTGTTTTAAGCCCAGAAAATGATTTTCGCACGAGATAGTGTCCTAACCAAGTCTACTCGACTCGCAAGACACACAACAATAAAACCCCTAACATTTATTCACATCTAACAGATCCTACACATCGATTTAAGCATAAGTCTAAAACCCTAATAAAACCCATTCGACAGATAAACCCTAAATTTGACATTTAAGCATGAATCGACAGATTAAATCAGACGAAAGTTAACACAAATGTACCTCAAAGTATTGCGAATGCGATGCTATCAATTTGAAGTCCAAAAACTTGATGAAGGAATCAAACACACTCGGCAGTTTCGAGAGAGAGAGTTGAGAGAGTTTGGATGTTTTGAAAGTTGAGACAAAGTACTCAAACAACTCGTATATAAAGGATGAGACAAGGTGACACGTAGCAAGATTCGATTGGTCCAAGGTTTGACCCCACAGTGTCAGGTTATCGCAAGTAAGAGGTTGCGATAACCCTCCTTGTTGTCGCAATGAACAGCTTACGATAATTGTTCAACCTTATCGCAACAGAGGGTTGCGATAAGTTACTATTCATTGGGGCTTATCGCAACTGAGGGTTGCGATAAGTTACTGTTCTTCAGTAACACTTTGACATTTTCAGATAAAAGTTAAAAAGATTTTATCACATTGGAAGATGTCCAACTTCCAATTGATTCAGCACTCAAGGTTTTAAACACAGTTTTCACTCCCCCTTAAATGATGCATAGATTTGAAAAAGTGTTTTCATCATTTAAGAGGTAATGTTTAAAACAAATCAGAACACTTACCTTGGCTTTCCGGAAGCAACAGTCACAATGGATCTATACTTACATGATCTGGCAGTTATGCACACTCCCCCTAGATTTGTGCATAAGATCTTTACTAAAACTCCCCCTGAAACCATGAACATACCTTTGTGCAGATACAGGTATCATAACAAATCATAGATAAGACAATTAAAGAAGAGAAAGAAAGAACAAGTTGAAGAAATATTTGTAATACAACTAAGATATGAAAATTTAAATAACATAAATGGAGAATAGAATATGATGAAAATTTGAGTGTATCAATCTAGATACGATGTCTAGATTGAGATACAAATATTTCCATCTATTATATGATCAATATATGGAAGTTAAACTTTCATATTCAGCATGCTGGATACTAGGAAATTGAAACGTTTTTCATCCAAGGCTTTGGTAAAGAAATCGGCAAGCTGGTACTCAGTTGTAACAAAATACAATTCAACAGTTCCTTTCTCAACATGATCATTTATGAAATGATACCTTATGTCAATGTGTTTGGTTTTGGTGTGCTGGACAGGGTTAGCAGATATGGCAATAGCACTCTTACTGTCGCAGTAAATTGGGATCTTCTCGTATTTATACCCATAGTCCATGAGTTGGGTCTTCATCCAATGGACTTGTGAACAACAGCTCGCCGCGGCAACATATTCTTCTTCCACGGTTGATGTTGAAACACGATTCTGCTTCTTCGACGACCAACTCACGAGCTTGTCTCCCAAAAACTGGACGTGCCCCGAGGTGCTCTTTCTATCCAGCATGCTTCCTCCGTGATCAGCATCCGAATATGCAGTGAGTTCGAAGCCGGTTCCCTTGGGATACCACATTCTAAGGTACGGAGTGCCTTTCAAGTACCGAAAGATTCTTTTGACGGCGCCGATATGTGACTCTTTGGGTTTAGCCTGGAATCTAGCACAGAGGCGAGTCGAAAACATTATATATGGACGACTAGCGGTTAGGTACATTAGAGACCCGATCATTCCTCTATAAAGCTTGACATCACCATCAATACCGTCTGGATTTGGACCTATCTTAGATCCAGGAGACATAGGCGTACCTATCGACGTACAGTTTTCCATCTTGAATTTTTTCAAGATATCAAACACATACTTTGACTGGTTGATGAAGATACCCGTAGAGAATTGTTTTACTTGTAATCCGAGAAATAAATTAATCTCTCCCATCATACTCGTTTGAAATTGAGTCATCATAATGTCCGAAAACCAAGTACAAAGTCCAGGGTTAGTCGAACCAAAAATAATATCATCAACGTAAATCTGAACTAAAAGAATATCACCTCCTTTGCGCAGAGTAAACAAAGTTGTGTCGATTTTACCTTTCACAAAGGCAGCGTTTAGTAGAGAGGTAAATAATCTTTCATACCAGGCTCGAGGGGCTTGCTTTAGACCATAGAGAGCTTTGTCAAGAATGTATACATGATTAGGATAGTCTTTATCCACAAAGCCTTCCGATTGAGACACATACACTTCCTCCTTAAGGACATCGTTCAAGAAAGCGGTCTTCACGTCCATTTGATAGACGGTGAAGTTCTTGAAAGCGGCATACGAAAGAAACATCCGAATTGCCTCAAGACGAGCAACCAGCGCGTATGTCTCGTCGTAATCTATCCCCTCTTGCTGCCTATACCCTTTTGCTACCAAACGAGCTTTGTTTCACACAATTATTTCGTCTTCGTCTTTCTTATTCTTTAGGACCCACTTGGTACCAACGACTGTCTTACCTTTGGGTCGCGGTACTAGTCTCCACACCTTCAAAGCTTCAAACTGATTCATCTCTTCTTGCATCACAACCAGCCAATCAGGGTCTTCTAAGGCTTGTTGAACTGTTGAGGGCTCAACTTGACTTAAGAAGAGTGCATATAAAACTTCGTTTGCGGATGCGGATGCAGATCTTGTCTTTACTGGTTCAGATACATCACCAATCACCTGATCAATTGGGTGACTACGTGTCCACCTTGTGGAATGTGGATGGAGAGATATAGCACCTTCATTGGGGTCTACAAGGGTAGGATCCTTATAAAATTTCAACTCGATCGTCGGTGTCGGTTCCGGTTGTGAGACGGGTTGCTTGTTAGAATTGACAATTGGCACAGCCTCGGGAACTGATTCGGTAGAGTTGTCAGGATTGTTGTCATTACCCTGATCACTGACATTCGAAGATGTTCCAAATGAAGAAGCACCACTTGTAGATGCATGTGATCTTGCTTGTGTAGATGCCATCGTTGTGTTCCTTGGAGAAGTTGCAGTAGCTTGTACTGGTGGTATTTCAACTTGAATCCTATTAGTGACAGATGTAGAAGATTTATCAGGACCAAAATAGTCATCATAAAAATGTTCAAACAAGACATCAAGTTCATTAGGATTAGAATTAGAATTAGAAGCGGAAGCTTGATCCTTGTTTGAAGATCTATTCATCATTGGACGGATTTGTCTAGATGCTAGAATTCCGGATATAGCGGGTTCTGTACTGTTTTGCACAGAAGCCATATCTTCAGACTCGTCGAATTTGACATTTATGCTTTCCAGAACAGTTCTGGATGACTTGAGGTAGACTCTGTATGATTCAGGTTGTCCTTGTCGTTCAGCACAATACACCTGCATCCAAAAACACGAAAATAGTGTATTACAGGTTTTCTATTATTAACCAATTCATATGGAGTCTTGCCAAACCGTCGATGTATAATTGAACGGTTTTGTGTATAGCATGTCGTTGCAACAGCTTCGGCCCACAGGAACAGAGGAAGATCAGCATAAGACAACATCGTTCTGGCCGCTTCAACGAGTGTACGGTTACGTCTTTCAACGACACCGTTCTTCTGAGGTGTTCTGGCCGCAGAATATTGATGAGTAATTCCTAATGACTTAAAGAAGTCATCAAGAGTTCTGTTCTTAAACTCTGTCCCGTTATCTGATCTGACAGCCTGAACTGTTTGTTGATGATTCACTTGAAGTTGTTTGATTAACGAGATGATCAATTCAGGTGTTTCATCTTTTGAGCGTAGAAACTTGACCCATGTGTATCTCGAGTAATCATCGACGACAACTAACACGTAACGTTTGGCACTAATACTCTGAGTCTTCATCGGACCACAGAGATCCATATGCAGGATTTCCAAGGCTTTACTTGTGCTTGGCTCGGGTTTCGGTGGATGAGGAGCATGCTTTATCTTCCCCTTCACACAATAGGTACAGAAATTGTCTTTCTCAAACTTCAGAACTGGTAGACCTATGACTAAATCACCCAACGTCAACTTTTGAATGTAACGGAAGTTGAGATGAGATAGTCGTCTATGGCATAACCAGCTATTCTCCAAAGACGCTTTCGACATCAGACATACGTCATTCTTCGGATTGAGTGTTGATAGGTCAATGGTGTACAAATTGGACTTCCTAGTACCAACAAGAAGCTCATCCCCTCCGTCGGTAAGAACTGCACAACGGGTCTTCTTGAAATAGACTTCTAGGTCTTTATCACAAAATTGACCTATACTAAAAAGATTATGTCCTAAGCCCTCGACGTAATTGACTTTTGTAATCCTCACATTATCTTTTACAATATCTCTGTAACCCAAAATTGGAGAATATTGATCGTTTCCAAACTTCACTCTGCCAAGGTCCTTTTCCACAAAATTAACAAGCAGCTCCTTTCTTCCAGTCATGTGTTTTGAGCAGCCTGAATCTAAATACCAGACATGACTGGGCTACAAAATGGAAATTAAACGGTTTTAGGTACCCATTGCCAATTGGGTCCTTTCTGATTAGTAGGTTTGGTCTTGACATTATGAGTTCTATAACTGTTTTAAAATAATCATTTGAGTAAAACCAATGGTTATAGTCAGATTTGCAGATAAAATCATCCACACCACAAGAAGCACAACAAATTTGATCATGTGCCAAATTAATCAGTTGTCGCATTGAATAAACCTTGTAAGGAACTACAAGTTTTCGTCTATTGGCAACATCATAATTATTAACATTTGAAACAAAATTGTCTTTCTTGGAATTTAAAACATTTGAAGTAACGTGGGATGATTTGATCTGGGCCACATCCTGTGTGGACTCCTTTATTCTCCACTCAAGGCGCGTGTTGTTTCTCAAATTACGATCTGAAAAACCAGACAAATAGGAGTCGTAAGCTTTTGAATTCTGAGCATGCGAAGAGTTAACATGCTTCTTACTTTTTGTTTTTGTTTTCTTTTTCTGTAATGATTGTTTTGATTTAGATTTGGAATAATAATCATTAACATAAATTTTCTCAGCTGATGTTGAAGATTCCCCTTTCAAGATAATCTTTTCAGGTTCCTCTTCTTTTATTAGAAAGTCAGTGTGATCTGGAAGTTTGGCGCTAAAGTCAAGTTGAACAGGCACTTCACATACAACTTTACCTTTATCCTTACCAACATTCTCACTATCACAATCAGGCTGACTGTCCAATGAAGTGTGAGAAATACCATAAGACTTAGGATAAATAAATTCATTTATTTCTTTTTCAATAGCTTTATCTTCTTCTGTATAAAGATGCATTTCAGGAGGATCTTTGACAAATTGACTATCCAAATCCCAAGGTTCAAAATCAACTTGGTCATCAATTGTCTAACTCCTGAACACAGTATTTCCCATGAAAGCTTTGCATGAGGAAACATCTAAATCTAAAGAATGTTTTTCTTTTGAAACTTTTTCTTCAGACATTTCCTCAAGTTTTGTTTTCATTTCTTTTAAACTTTCCGAAAACATTGTGATCATAACTTCCTTTTCGATCTCGAAAGCAAGCTTCTCGTCATTTCTGACTTCTTCAATCGTACTTTTGATCTTGCTTTCGAGGTCCATGAGTTTTTGTTCAAGAACCATTGGTGGAAAATACCTTTTACCTTCCAAAATAGGTTTTTCAGCATTATCCTTTTGTGTATTTTCCGTTTCCTCTGGTTCTTTAACAACATAACTCTCAAAGTAATCATTTGGTAAGGTTTTTTCGTTATTTAATGCCTTTGCATTATCAGGACCATACCAAAAAGGAAGTTGCATTTTAATAGTGGTTTTTCTTTTTATTTCTTCCTCAGCCTCATAGTCTTCACTATCCATTTTAAGCCATTTAATCTGATAGTTAGAATATGCTGCAAGTTCAATCCATTCAAATTTATAAAGAGTGGGAGATTTTATTAAGGCATTGCTCAGGTACTGTGGATTTTCATACCCGATACCCCACTTTGAATTGAAATATCTGAACTTACTTGGCTTATGCATGTGAATTGTTTGTTCAGTTTGACCTGCTTTGTACAGTTTATTTTTCAGATCCTTGACATTTTCACACAGCTCATCATTTCTATCTTTATAAGCATGTAAAAGACTTTCAAACTCATTACTCTTGGTTTCCGAACTCAGCAATTTATCTGATAGTTCAGTTATTTTATCTTGAAAATACGCATGACCAATATCGAACTCAGTCTTTTTCTTTTCTAATTCTTGAATTTGACTGTCTTGTTCAATTAGTTTCTTTCTTAGAGTGGAAATTATCTCATCTGATATGTTCTGGTCAGTTGTTAGTTCTTCTAACTTCTTTTCTAAATATGCTTGTTGAATAAAGAATTGATTATAGAGATCGGGATGTACCTTATTTGAAGTAGACTCTGATACCAATTGAGAGTAATCAAGTAACAATGATTAAACCATTAAGCTCTTGAATAGATTGAGAAATGTAGAAGATAATGAATTGGGTACAATTTCTCTTGGAGGCCACTCTCGAAAACACACACACATACTCTTGGTAGCTATTCACAATGACCTCTCTTTTGTCTTCCTTCTTTTCTTTCTTCTTCTTCTTAGCTCTCTTTGCATCAGCATCATCTTCATCCTGCTTCAAGGTTTCGTACATCTCTTGTAGAGGCAAATCAGCTAACTTAGCATTCTGTTTCATTCGGTGAGCATACTTCTTCCATTCCGGTTGAAGAACACTCATGAATTTCACATTATGCTCGATTATAGATTTGTTTATATTGTACCTATTCAGCTCAATCAGGATGGTAGTGAAACGGTCATAAGCAGAATCAAGTGCCTCTCCTTCCTTCTGCTTAAAATTTTCATATAAGTTGATAGCATTAGAGATCCTCATCTGATTCTCTATTTCAGACCCTTGATACAGCTTTGTCAGTTCATCAAACATGGCCTTCCCAGAATAATTTTTGCTATCTACCTTTCGATAAATATCGTTGGTTAAGGCTTGAATAACAAGAGACTTTGCCATTTTGTCTCCATATGCTTTGTTCTTTTGTTCAGGAGAATAATGTATTAGTAGAATCTCAACCAAGTCTGGAATAGGATCACCATCAGTAATAATTCCTCTTCTCGTTTGTTTCCCCATGGGACCATTCTTAAGAGAATTAGAAATAAATTCCCCGTTTTCTTGTCGCTCAACATAATCGATGAATCTGTCTTTCCAGATCTTAAACTCCTTGGGAAAAAGAACTGGTGGTTTGTCCTTCGACCCAATAGTTAAGATGTCTCTTGCTGTCATATTAGATTACTTGTTGATCGTTAAGTATTCCTTAGATTCGATTAGTAAACAAATACCTTCACACTGACTTGTCTCAACCCACTGTTGTCGCAATACACTTGTTGTCGCAATGCACTCCTTGTCACAACCAAAGACTTGTCGCAACACAACAACTTGTCGCAATTAACAAGTTGCGAAAGTAGCCAAATAACTTGTCGCAGCTAACAGGTTGCGAAAGTATCCAATAAAATTTCTTATCGCAACTGAGGATTGCGATAAGTACTGTTTAAACACACGAAAGTTGCGATAGTTGTGACTTATCGCAACAGATAGTTGCGATAGTATACTGTTTACTTCAAAACATTTCGATTACAACGGCTTGTCGCAACAATATTCTGGACAAATTTAATTCTTCAAGTTTTGTCCAAAAACCACTAGAACAGTGATTTCTAAGCCAAAACAGTAGCTTTTTCTCTATAAGTCCGAAATACGAATTTTGCACAAATTGAGACAGATCCTGGTGTAATTGCGGAATCAAAACACACAAGGATGATAATCAAACACTCCTAGATCGATCCTAATCCATTTGAAGCACTCAAATGGCTAGAATCAATAAGAAATGGATGAAAAAATGAAGAACACTCAAAAATGCAAAAACTCTCAAAATACTAATCTGATCTATATGAAATACTGTGCTCTGATACCAATTGTGATCCCAGAACAAGTAATCAATCCTTGAATTGCAATAAGATGGCCACCAATATATTCAAATATGAAGAACAATCCCAAGTACAAAGATGAATGTAGAGAGCAAAACTATGTGTGTGTACTTGAGAGAAATGGTAATTGATGACCTCATGAGAAAACTAAACATAGCAAACATTATATTAGGCACTAACATTTTCAGCATAGTCCCTCTACTTAGTACAATCTAGAATATTAGGCACTAACATTTTCAGCATCGAGAATGAATTGTTCTTTCATCGCCTTATCGATACGGTCGATAGAGTTAGTTGATAAACATTCCTGTTTACCTTTATCCTTTGAAGCTTTTCTTCCCATTGGACGAGCAGTCGACGTTAGCTCAAGGGTCGATGTGTTTGTATTTGAGGATGATAAGGTGTATTGTCCAGAACCATCATTTTTTGTTCTCTTCGACTCGCTATCTTCTACTAGGTCAACCTCTACAGGTCTCTCTCGTTGACTGATCCATTTTTCTTGATCACGCAATTCAACCAAAGCATGCAAGAAATTGAATTACCCACCTTCCAACGAACGATACAACTCTAATGCTCTGTTTTTTTTGTCTTCTTCATTCAACCCACTTTCACGTCGGTGTAGGATTTGCTCGTAACACCCAACAAACTTTGAAACAACATGATTCAATCGACTCCAACGATTCTGAAGAGCTTGACGATTCCTACTTTTTTGAGAACTCGTGTTACGATTCACATCGTAATATTCAAGTACACGGTTCCAAAAATTTAGGTTGCTTTGATCAGTACCAATTGTTGCATCTTTGCCTATGTTGAGCCAAGCACTACACAACAATATGTCATCTTTGGTTGTCCATCGGTTTTTTTCGTTTTTAGAACCGCTTGCTTGCTCCGGCACAAGATTTGTGGATATGGCATGCTTTTTTTAGGCTTTCAGGTACATTAAATGATATCAACGTGCTAGATCGTTCTCCTATCTTCCATGAGGTCTTAGAAGGGAAATCACCAGAGGTTAACTTCTCTGTTAATGGTAACAACTGTAATTTAGGATACTACCTTGCAGATGGAATCTACCCTAACTGGGCTACTTTTGTGAAGTCCATCCCATTACCCCAAAGTCAAAAACATCAACTATTTGCAAAAAAAAAAGAATCAGCTAGGAAAGATGTAGAAAGAGCGTTTGGGGTGTTACAATCACGGTTTACTATAGCTAGAGGTCCATCACGCATGTGGTTCAAGGAAATAATCGGTGAAATACTACGAGCTTGCGTAATAATGCACAACATGATTGTGGAAGATGAACGGGACTCGTATATTCGTCAATTTGATTTTACAGATGATGCTAATTTTAGTATATCTATGCCTCAAGTTTCTCGAAATCATCTTCCTGAGTATGAAAGTTATCTTCAAAGTCATGCAAGGATACGTAACAGGTTTCATAACAATCAACTACAAGCAGACTCGGTTGAAGAGATTTGGAGTCGATTTGCAGGAGAAGAAAACAGTGATTAATGTAATATTTTATTTCTATCTATATGTAATCTTTTTAATTCAATAAATGTTGTGTTTTGATATAATTTAATAAATTATATATTAAATTAAAACAATGAACTATAAAATAAATAAATGATTGTATTGTATTGTATTATTATATCATATATGAATTGTTTATTTGAAATTAATGTTTATATTTTAATTAACATTAAATTAAAATAAAGAATTTTATAAATTATGTTATATTAATTAAAAAATAGAATGTATATAATAATTTATAAAGTAATTAATAAATGTTGTAGTGGGGACCACTTTTGAAAGTGTAGGTGGATTGAATGTGTGGAATGTAATTGCAAAAGCTAATGTGGCACAATTGAAAGTGTAAATGAATTGCAGGGATGTAGATGGTCTAATAATACAATATTTTACTTTATATCAAATTTACTATTCAAAATACTTTGATTCGACATGTAAATTAACTTTGAAATAAAACATTAATATATTCGTATATAATATTTATATTATAATAAATATATTAAGTAAATTTAAACACCCTGATTCGACATGTAAATTAACTTTGAAATAACACATTAATATATTCGTATAATATTTATATTATAATAAATCTTTATATATATAAAAACAAAATCCAATAAGGATGAGGTGGCACCCTCTAAGGCTTAGAATCTCTTTTATCTTTTTTCTCAATTTTTTGATTTTTTTAAATGTTGAATATGTAAAAGACTATTCTGCTCCTGTATGGAAAATGTGTAATTCATATAAACATGGATTTCTTTGTAATTTTGCATGTCTAAGTTTAACCCCCAACTCTTGATTTGCTTCTTCATTTACTTTGCCTTATTTTTTTAATGAAATTTGTTTTTCACAAGTTGCAAACCAAAATAAAATCCTAGAAATTCCTTAGGTGGGAGAGAAAGAAAATAAAAGTTGAAGAAGACATTGAAGATTTTAAATATGTATGTATAAATTCTATTCTCCAAAAGATGTGATTTGTTATTATATATTTTTCTCTTCCATATTGTTGGATTTGTTGTTATCATAAGACAATTGTGTTTACGTTTGAGTCATATAGATTCAAATAAAATTTTGATATTTTGTGGTTACATGATTTGATAAAAAAATTTAAGTTTAAGCTCCATTGAAATTAACCTTTTATACGTGATTGATAATTGTGTTAACCATGGGTATTGACATGGCCTCTCCTAAAGCCTATATCCTAATTTTTTTTCTATTTTATTCTCTCAATATCCATTGTCAATTTATATTTTCTTTTAAATATTTGCATTCAACTCCAAACCGTTCATCTTCTTCTATATTAACTCAAGTGACATAACTCCAAGCCATCCATCTCCTCCAACAATTGATCTCCTTTTATATTAAAGCTACTGTTGGTCCCGAGAGGGTTATACAAGTTTGTAGAAGGGGGGGTTGAATACAAACACACAGATTTTTACTTTCTAAATTGTTTATTGATATAATCAAACAATTTACAACTTGTTGTAGAACAAGATTAAGGATTAACCTAATCTAAAAAAGTTAAGAACACTAAGTTTCTTGCACTAGAATTAAGACAGAAGGAGATAAGAATACTACG
Organism: Saussurea involucrata; assembly: GCA_033807775.1. NCBI lineage: Eukaryota > Viridiplantae > Streptophyta > Magnoliopsida > Asterales > Asteraceae > Saussurea > Saussurea involucrata. The sequence continues at coordinate 167,723,762 of CM066320.1, forward strand.
AATAATATTCTAACACTAAGAGAGAAAGAAGAAGATGGCCGAGCACTTCATTTCTGAAGTAGGGTTCTTCTTATATACTGCATGCATTTAATGTAAAGCAGTATACCTTTACACGTGGCAGCAGTTGATTGGTTGCATGGTTTGACCTTTGTAGACTACCTTAGTAGCCGCATGGTGTACAGTGTAGAATCAGAGTTGGTTGTACGATTCTAGACAGAAGGTGTTGGTCCCGAAGGCCTATACAAGTTTGTAGAAGGGGGGGGGGGGGGGGTTGAATACAAACACACAGATTTTACTTTTCTAAATTGTTTATTGATAAATCATTAACAATTTACAGCTTGTTGCGGAGACAAGATTAAGGATAAACCTAAATCTAAACAAGTTGGAACACTAAGGTTTCTTGCACTAAGAGAGATAAGGAAATTACTAATAATAACCTATCTTGAGATAAGAGATTGAACTTGTCCAGAGTTAGCAAGTTACTTCAAATGAAGTGAGTTCATCTCTTTATATACTGCATGCATTTAATGCAAGTCAGTATATACTTTACACGTGTCATCAGCTGGTTGGTTGCATGTCATTGACTTTTGATGACAACCTTAGTAGCCGAAAGGATGAATAGTGTAGTATCAGAGTGGTTGTACGATTTCAGATTTTCGGAGGTTCTTTTCTGACATTTCGTACGGAGTCGTGCAAGGGTGGTTAAGACAAAAGTACTTTGTACGGAGGACTTCATGATCAGCTTTCGTTGATTCAGCGATTATCATTTACTATTCAGCGAATGATAAAGTTCAGCGATAGCTGAAGTCTTGTACTTGATACTTCACGTTGAGTGGACAAATCTGAGTCTTCGCTGATCCACATCAGTTCATTAGGAGACTTGTCGCTGGTTCTTGAGCTTGATCTTCGACTTCAGCGTAGAACCTTTGTTGACGTGAAACTTGTCTTCAGGGATCATAAGTAAACAACTAACTTATCAGCGATCATCATAATGACTGAACAGACTCAGAGCATTAATGATGAACAGTGTTCGCTGAATGTTTAATCTAGAGAGCGAGAGTTCCTATCAGCGGTACTGGAAGATCTTAGTACTTATCAGCGATTGTGAAACTCTGATACATATTGTTTACTTACAATTTTCACTAAGTATATAAGAGAGGGTCATTATCAAATCACTGAGGGTTTGGATCAACAATCTCCCCCTATTTGATTATGACATAGCAACAAAGAAAATTGCTATTAAATGAAAACACAAGGATAAAAATAAAACTCATAAAATATTTGTCCCTTTTACTTTTTTCTGGGATCTTTTCAGTACTGATGGAGTAAAGTACATTCGCTGAAATCTTTCTTTAAAAAATTGAATCAGGTTACAATGAAGAACAGAAAGATTACAAGTACAAGCGAAATAAATTACAAGTACAGAAGGATAACTGATACAATAGAGAAATAGGGGATCATATCAGTTTTCAAAAGGTTCTTCCTTAATGAGAAGTTCATCAAGGGTCGTCTTTTCAGTGGGGATCATCCAGTCAGGAACCGTTACGCCTTGTTTTCTTTTGTTCAGCGCTTCTTCAAAGATCAAGGGTTTTAGGTGTCGTGCCTGAATGTCTTTTCTGAAGTCACACCAGTAGATGAGATCTTTGAGCTGTTCGATTGGAGTGATTGGAAGCTCAGCGATCCGTTGAAAACATTTACGTCCGTCGTAGTCGAGAAAGAATATTCCATAAGGATTACTGATGACTTTACCAGGGACGAAAAGTTCACATGGTGGCAAAGAAATGTCAAGGGCAGATAGATCAGGGTCAGGACCAAGCACTTCAGCGCGAGAGAAACCAATTCCAGTTTCATTTCGTATGACAGGACCTGAGTTTGAATCTTGACGTTTCTTCTTTGGATAGGCCCTTTTTCTTTTCAGCTTAAGATCAGGAAGAGGAGGAATGTCCACACAAGAAGATATCAAGTCGATCTGTCTGTTTATCAGCTTTTCGAAATGATCCTTGTACTTAGATTGTGACGAATGGATAGCAAACCTCATCTCCAGCCATTCAGAGAGACCATACCTTTTTACACTGTCAGCGCGAAAGGATTCAGATTGGCCATCTTCTCTGAAAAGTTTGATGTCAACAATAGGTACTCCGATAGAGGTTCTTCCGGAGATGAATACCTTGTTGATCTTCGCTGGACGATATCTGGAGTGAATTTTCTCTTTACACCAGATCAGGGTGGTCTGAGAAACTTCAGTTTTCTTTTCCACGATCTTCTGGGCTTCTTCCCAAAGCTTTCGTTGGATTTGAATGGGAACACGTTTCAGCTTGGGGTCTTTGACAGATTCTTGAGTAAGCTTGATGGTGTATTCTCTGTCTTTCTCTTCAGCTTCCTTTCTTTCAGCGATTAGGCGTTCAGCTCTAAGGTGTTCCTTGTATTCAGCTTTTGAGATTCTGAACTTTGGAGGAACTGAAGGAAGTTGATCAGGCCTCAGAATGATTCGCTGATCCTCGAATCGCTTTATTATTTCCTCTCTTCTCTTTTGATCCTCTTCACTCAGCTTTTGAGGAGTTGAGGAAGGTCTGTTTCTGTGCAAGAGAGGTTGTTCTTCTGGTTCATCAGTCTCAGAGATCAAATCTAAGACTGGGATTATTTCATCAGCAGCAGCTGGCTTTATTTGTGAAGTCGCAGTAGTAGAACCTTCAGCGACATCCTCAAACAGGGGAGAGGACTAGCTGAAACACAGCGATCTTACAAATAAGAACATGGGTAGAAGAACTTGGGTAGAAAGAGAAAGATAAATATGTTCAGGTGTAGGCTAGGGTAGTAGAACTTATAGAGGAGGGATGGAGTGAGATATGATTAGTGTACCTGACAAACCGGCTTTTCAAGCAAGATCGTCAGGTTGTCATCTTCAGCGACGCTTTTGCCTTTGCCTTTCTCAGCGCCAGAGGCTGAGGGCTTTGTCTTTGTCTGCTCCCCTGAAGGTTCATTTATCGAGATTCCCTTAAGAGCTTTGATCCTTGGGGCAGGTTTGACGATAAAGAAATCATCGTCATCTTCTTCATCATCATCATCATTCCTTGGAGAGGAGGATGGTTCATTATCAGGGATGTCGATGTCTTCATCATCTTCTGCTTCGGATTTTTCAGCGCCTTCTTCGAGTTGTTCCCCCTCAGATACAGAGGCGAGCTTCTCGGTTCCCTCAGGGTTTTCATCTCCCTGAGGTCCAGCGATAAGATCTTCATTCTTCTCTCCCCTGTTAGATTCATCATTGGAAAGATCTTCAGCGCTCTTTTCAAGATCTTCAGCGCTCTTCTCCTCGGTATGTTCAGCGCTCTTTTCCTCGGGATGGTCAGCGCTCTTCTCCCCTCTTTCTCATGATGACTGGGGGAGGAATGGGTAGATTCAGCATTTGTATTTTCTCTGTCTTCTTGGCCAGAGATTTTAATACAACTTTCAATCGCTGCTAATCTGTCTTCAAGGCCAGATATAGCAGGAGTGATCTTCTTCAGCTCGTTTCGATCCGCCGCTGTGAAAGTTTCCAATACAGGGGCAGGGGTCGGTTCAGGAGCTGGAGTATTTGCCTTGATGAGTAGCTGTTGGATCATCGTTTTCATCTCACCAACGTTGGTCTTTACAGAGCCTAAGTCAGTCTTTACAGCTGACATATCACCCTCTAAGGCTCCAACCGATGTCTTCAGCGTTGTGACTTCGCCAGACATGGAGTAAACGGAGTTTTTGAGTGAGGTGTAGTCAGTGTAGATGTCAGCGAGCACTTTGGCGAAATCGCTGAGAGTCTTATCAACAATCTTGATGTCGTCTGTGGAAGCTTTCTTTTCCACCACCGTTGTCAGCTTTGTCAAATTCTCTCCAGCGTTTGTTACAGCTGTAGAGTTGTTGGAGAGTGTGGTGGTGAGATCTGTCAGCTTTGTTTCCACGGACTTCAGAGAGGCGTTGATGTCTCCCAAATTAGGACCTGTAACACATAAGTACTTGTGAACAAAGGAAAGCTCAGAAGTTTCAGGTTTAGTTACAGTGTATATGGGTTGATTTGTACCTGCAGGAGGATTGATGAACTCGTCAAAGATGCGGGTTCCTGAATAATGTTCCATATCTTCCTCAAAAGTACGGTGAGGTATGGTGATCTCTGCAGGTCCTGTCTTCATCATTCTTTGAGAAGCGTCAGCGGTGGCTTCTGGAATGATGGCATCTCCAGTGTTCTTTGGAGGAGTGTCCAAGTGAGTGGAGGGAGAAGCGAAGGATAAGAATGGGGTTCGGGTTATGAGTTCAGCGTTGGAATCGCTGAGAATCACTTCATCAGTCTTTTGAGAGACTGAGGGAGGTTGGGTAGGTTCCAAGTTTCTAACCTCAGCGTTTGGAGACGCTGAAGTCTGGATTGGAGGGATGGCTTGAACGGGTGTGGCAGAGCGTACCACGGAACTTTCCTTCAGCTCTTCAGAATGAGCTGAGGAGTCTTCAGCATGGGATTGTTGGGGTTGCTCCTTGGTTTTCTTGATCCTTTTGGAATCAAGTTGGGTTGAAGAGTGTTTCCTTTTCTTAGAAGGAGAGGATTATGTGGCCGGGGAATCAGCGATGGGTATTGTCGCTGAAGGAGCCACAGAAGTCGAAGAATTAGGGTTAAGAAGAGAGAGAAGGGTAGAGAGACGTACCTCATTGTCGACAGGTTTGAAATCGAGCACCTTAGGGCCAACCTGAGAAAGTCTCAGGTCACCCTCTTGAGGATAGCTGTCCTTCAGGCCATATTGGAAGATGGCGCTGATGAAACGGGGGTAGGGAACCCATACAGGTCTGTCAGCAGCAGAATCTACTCTTTGTACTAGGTCATCATAAATGATAGATGCCTAGTCAATATGTAGACCTTTCAGCAGTGTGTATCCCATAGCCTGCTAAGGTTGAGCGGCTTGATCAGAGGAGCCAGTTTTCGCTGTCATGCAGCTGATCAGGTGTGCGAAGATGAAATTCATCTCGCTGGGCATTTTGGACTTCTTTATCAGCGTCATCTTCTTCTAGGGCTTCTTGTCCCTTCCAGTTTCCCAGATGTAACCCATTGCGTCGAGGAAAGCAATGATTTCTTCTCTGTCATCATGTTTCTTATGGTCAGGGAATGGAACAAACGGTTTTTCTTTGGTAGCATTGGGAAAGTTCAGGGCTTTTCGAATGATTGCGGGGGTTATCTTAATTGGGCCATACTCAGTATCGCTGAGTATGCAATCGATGGTTTTGGAGGGATCTTTGGCGGAGGGTAGCTGAGAGTGTCTGGCAGAGTACCAGAACTGGGATAGTAGTAGCTGACTTGCAGGAGGTGTGATGGTCAGGGCTGTTGAAATGCAGCAGTTTTTCAGGAAGTTCACAGCATCATCCAGATGTGTGGCTTGCTTTCAAGGAGGAAACTCGAGAAGCGCAGAGAGGTTGTTGACCTTGGTCCAATCTAGTTGATCCAGCTTGAACTTAACCTGAGGGGCTTTGATGATTTCCACTTCCTCAGAGTCAGCAGAGATGTTCTCAGCGGTAACATTGATCTTTGAAGTTGCCATTTCTCTGTATTATCAGTTCAACCAAAGATGTTAACAAATAAGAATTGTCTTGATATGGAAAGAATTTCCATTAAGATGGTTCGAATTTTGTCCATTTCATTCAGATATAAATGTCTTAATGAAGATTAGGGTTTTTCTTGATTTTTGAAACGAAATGTAAAACCCATAAAGTCTTGTATTCCAGTTTCAAAAAAAAACTGGATACGAATGAAGAACAAGTTTAAGATTAAGATTTAAAACTTGAAGAACAACCATGAAATGGTTGTGTTCATAAAACCATGAAAGAAATGATTTTATTTTTAAGAAGTTCTTTTGTTTGATCTTGTTTAAAACAATGATAAGATCAGAAACAAGTTAAGCATTTGGAAAAAAAAAATAAGAACATATTAACCTTGATGTTTTGATGAAGAAGATGATGAACAGTTCTTTGAAGATTTGAGAGCACAAATGCAACAGTAATTCTTTTCTTGCGGAGGAAGATTTGATCGCGTAAAAGACAAAATATAAACCAAGAGTTGTTTATATAGAGAGTTTAGAGAGAGAAAACCTTGAGCGGGAAAAGGTTTTCATCATGACACGGACACGTGTTTGCATTTGATTGGAAGTTTGAACGAGACGTGCAAACGTGTGTCAGAAAGAAATCGTGCCGGGGTTTGTCCGTTGCAATGACGTCACAACTGTCCTTTCATATTCTTGGTTGTCTCTGAGGTTTTGAAAAACTCAGGGACTCTTTGAAAACATGAAGCACTGAATAGAAATATCAGTGAAGGTTTTAAGAAATTTCAAAAAGTCGTTGTTAAGGAAGAGATATTCAGCGATGCAATTTATTTTGAAATCTTGCATTTACATGCGATATGTCAGAGAGAGTAAACATATCTTGATATCAGCGAATCAAGTTTATTCAGAGAGAGAATGATAGAATGGGTTATACAAGTTGATTTTATCCTATCGCTGATCAATGTGAACCGCTGAAGGTTTTATCCTTCAAAGTTCAGCATTCCAAGCTCGCTGATGAGAAAGTTGAATCTTGTCTCATCAAGAGGTTTGGTAAATAGACCAGCTAACTGATAATCAGTTGGGATAAAATGAAGTTCTATATCACCATTCATCACATGATCTCTGATAAAATGATATCTGATTTCTATGTGTTTTGTCTTTGAGTGTAGCACTGGATTGTTTGTTATAGCGATGGCACTAGTGCTGTCGCAATAGATTGGAATTTTAGAGAGCTGAAGAGCATAGTCTAGTAGCTGATTTCTCATCCACAAAACCTGAGAACAACAGCTTCCAGCGGCTACATACTCAGCTTCAGCTGTGGAAGTGGACACTGAGTTTTGCTTCTTACTTGTCCAACTTACCAGCTTTCCACCCAGGAGCTGACATCCTCCTGTGGTGCTTTTCCTATCCATTTTGCAACCTGAAAAATCACTGTCTGAATAGGCGGTTAGATCGAATCCTGAGTCTTTGGGATACCAAAGACCTAGATTCGTTGTACCCTTAAGATATCGAAATATTCGCTTTACAGCTTTCATATGAGATATCTTAGGTTCAGCTTGATATCGTGCACACAAGCATGTTGCAAACATAATATCGGGTCGGCTAGCTGTAAGATACAATAGTGAGCCGATCATCCCTCGGTACAACGTGACATTGACAGGAACACCCTTTGTGTCCTTATCAAGTGTCAGCGGTGGTTCCATAGGGGTTTTCATAGCTGAACTTTCAGTTAAGTCGAATTTCTTCAGCATATCTTTAACATATTTTCCCTGATTAATGAAAGTTCCTTTTTCAGTTTGCTTAATCTGAAGACCAAGGAAATATGTTAGTTCACCCATCATGCTCATTTTATACTCATCTTTCATTCTATCAGCGAAACGAGTACATAGCTCAGGGTTAGTAGAACCAAATATAATGCCATCAACATATATTTGAACTAGAATGATATGACCTTTCACTTTTCTAAAAAATAGAGTTTTGTCAATCTTACCTCGCTCAAATTTTTCAATATGGAGATAAGTGGAAAGAGTGTCATACCATGCACGTGGAGCTTGCTTTAAGCCATAAAGTGCCTTGTCCAGTTTATAAACATAACTTGGACGCTTAGGATCTGAGAATCCTGGAGGTTGTTCCACATAAACTTCTTCATTCAGCTTTCCATTCAGAAACGCTGACTTAACATCCATCTGATGTACATTGAAGTTTTTGTGTACACCATATGCTAAGAAAAGACGAATAGATTCAAGTCTTGCTATTGGAGCAAATGTTTCGTCATAATCTATGCCTTCCTCTTGTCTGTATCCCTGAGCAACAAGAGGAGCTTTGTTGCGAGTTACAGTACCATGTTCGTCCAACTTGTTTCGATAGACCCATTTAGTGCCTATCACCGTTTTGTCAGTTGGTCTACAAACGAGTTTCCAAACTTTGTTTCTTTCGAATTCAGTCAGCTCTTCTTGCATAGCGCTGACCCAGTTTGGATCTCTGAGGGCATCATCTACCTTCTTTGGTTCAGTTAGTGAAATAAAGTTTACAAATAGACAAATATTACTTGCACTTCGTCGAGTCTGAATCCCAGCGTTTGGATCACCAAGAATTTGATCGATTGGGTGATTTATAGTCCATCGCTGAGCCGGAGCATGAGACGCTGACTCAACTTGATCTTGAGGAGCTGAAGATGAAGCTTCAGCGACGTCGGTAGTATCAGCCAAGAGAGGAATGGATGCAGTTGTCATTATATTCACTGATTGCTGAGAGGTAGATGGAATGTCTGAGACATTTGGATCAACTGCAGGTATAGTGTTTATAGGAACAGTTGAGACCCATGATGTTTCAGCTTCACTATTCTGCATGTTTGGAATGATAGTGGGACTATCATCTTCTACTGGATGAGCATGAGGAGTGGGAATATCTTCTGAATCACCAAGATGAGAAAACATCCATTGATTCAGTTCTTCTGTATCAGCGTTTGGTTTAGAGTTCGCTGAACGGGATTCGTCAAAAGTGACGTGAATAGTTTCTTCAACAGTCTGTCTTCTTCGATTGAAGACTCTGAAAGCTTTGGATTTTGAAGAATATCCAAGAAAGATTCCATCATCAGCATTAGGATCAAACTTTCCTAGGGCATCTCTGTTGTTCAGTATGAAACACTGACAGCTTCTGCCCAAAACTGAGTAGGCAGGTGAGAATCGCTGAGCATTGAACGTGCAGCTTCAATAATTGTTCTATTTCATCTTTCAGCGACTCCATTTTGTTGCGGTGTTCTCACTGAAGAAACGTTGTGAGAAATACCCTTACTTTCAAAGAAGGAATCAAGAGAACTGTTTTTGAATTCAGTTCCATGATCACTCCTTATTGAGCGAACAGTCATATTGTTCAGAGTTTCCATCTTCCGAACAAAGGTGATGAGTTCTTCAGGGGTGTCACTCTTAGAACGGAGAAACATTACCCAAGTGAAACGAGAGAATTCATCAACTATGACCAGCGTATATTTCTTTCCAGCGATGGATTGTTTGTTAACAGGGCCAAACAAATCCATATGGAGTAGTTGTAGAGGAGATGACACTGAAGAAACTTGCTTTGACTTGAAGCTTGCCTTGGTCTGCTTCCCTTTTTCACACGCTGAACATAATGACTCTTTGGCGTATGAATGCTGAGGTAGACCAGTGACTAACTCTTTTGACGAAAGAGTGTTCAGTGTCTTGAAATTTAGATGCGAGAGTCTCTTGTGCCATAGCCAGTTGACATCAGAAGATGCCTTTGAGAAGAAACAGGAGTTCTCAGTGGTTGTTGAGTCCATGTTTATTACATAAACATTTTCCAAACGATAACCGCTGAGAGCTATCTTCTCCTTTTTGTCAGAGACAAAGCAGGATTCCTTAGTGAAAATCACTTTGTTATCCATGTCGCAGAGCTGACTGATGCTCAGAAGATTATGTTTCAGTCCTTCAACATATGCGACTCTTCTGAAGGAGGTTGTACCATTTGAAAGTACACCATACCCTCGGGTATGTCCTTTTCCATTTCCACCGAAAGTCACAGAGGGACCTTTCTCTTCTTTGTATTCAGCGAGCAGGCTTTTCTTTCCAGTCATGTGTCTAGAGCATCCGCTATCGAGATACCAGATACCCTTCTTAACCTGCAATACAAAGGAAGATTAGTTTTTCTTAGGTACCCACTTAACCATGTATACACGTTTGTTAGTGGAAGTAGTTGGAATAGAAGGTTCAGCAGTCTTCGCAGCATTTGAAGATTCAGCTTTGTCTTTCTTCACTTTGGTTAATTTCTTAACTTCAGTGGTATAATTCACCTTGACCTGATTTGCACCAGGGTTGGTCTTCTTTGCCTTGGGGGCAATCTTCACCTTAGCTATCTTTTCAGCTTTGGTGGCTGTGGGGCACTTACTAGCAATATGATCAGTGAGTCCACAGTGATAACATTTCCTATAACTAAAAGTAGTTCTAGGACCACTTGTATGCTAAGCTTTCGAATTAGAAGTGCCAGCACCAAGTAAACTATTTGCTTTAGAAATGGGACGAACATTCAGTTCTTCAGATTTCTTACCAAGGATATCCACTCTGAGTCTAGGAGTAGATCGCTGAATATATCCAGAGATCAGCTTTCTAGATCCAGAGGGGTGGTTCACTGAAGCTTTAGAAGCATTCAGCTTTGGTACTAAAGTACCCTTCTGAGGATTTTGATAAATAACAATTCCTTTACCTTTGTCTTTAGAGACAGAGGTAGGTTTTGAATAAACCATTTTCTCCTTACCTTTTGAGGAGGTAGGAGTTTCCTCAGGGATTGGTGTAATGGACGAGGAGCATTGAGATGATGAAGTGTCAACGACTGAGGATACGAACGTTCCAAATTTAAGCATTGAACGTTCAGTGGTTGGTTTTGGAGTATCATATTTATAACCCAGACCACGTTTATCACTCAGAGGAATCTGAGCCTTAATTATCTCAGTGATCTTTGTTGAAGAATTACACCATCCTTCAACAGTAGCTTTTTCAGCCTCTAATGCAGCGATAGCTTCTGCTCGTTCGATTTTGACTAGCTGATTTAAATATACTTGATCTTTAAAATCTTCTTCAATTTTAGAAAGCTTTTCTATTTGAAGGTAGCAGTTTTTAATCTTTTCAGCGAGATCAAGATTTTGGTTTTCAACCACGGTTTTGCCGTTCATGGCTTCGTATAAACTTCTAGTCAAGAGATCGATCTTACGGAGACTATCAGCTTCATCAATATTTGCAATATTGGTAAAGAAGGAAGGTTGAAGTGGAGGGAATGTCTGAACTTTCTTCCTCTTCTTCAATCTTGGCCATGAGACATTGATTTGCTTCATCATCTTCAGAATCAGATGATGATGCTTCTTCATCAGAAGCAGCCCAATCATAGTCAGCCATCAGGCCTTTTCCTTTCTTCTTAAAGCTTTTCAGCTTCGCATATTTGTCTTTCAGCTTTGAGTATTTGTCATCTTTATTCCTTGGAACAAAGGATTTCTTTGTAAAAGCTGAGGGTCTAGAAACTTTCTTAGACCTGCACTCGTTAGCAAAATGTCCTATCTTTTCGCAGTTAAAACAAGTAGCAGTAGCCTTATCAACAAAAACTGATGATTTAGGCTTGTCAGCTATGGAAAGAGGTTTGTTCTTTCTAAACATTTTCTTCTTGGCAAATCTCCTGAACTTTTTGGTTAGGAGAGCCAAGGATTCATCATCTGAAAAATCAGAATCTGATGAACTTTCAGAGTTACTCTCTAACTCAGTGATAGTGACCGAGGGTCGCTGAGTAGAAGGTTCCTCTGAGATTAAAGCAACAGGGGTAATTTTGGAATCTTTAACAGGATTCTTCTTAAGATGGCTCGATTGCTCATGATTCAACAACGTGCCATATAAGGTAGCAAGGGTCATTGATCTTAGATCCTTTGACATCTTGAGACACATGGAATAATTGTCCCAGCTTTCAGGTAAACATTCTAGAAACTTTGTTAGCACTTCAAAGTTAGAATATTCCTTACCAACAGTTTTCAGATCTATAATTAAACAATTAAAACGTTGGTGAACTTCAGAGAGAGTTTCATTCTTACCAGAAATGAAGCTTTCGTATTGTCTTACCAGGTTGATCTTTCTTGAGTCCTGGACTTCAGACGTTCCTTCATACTGAACACATATTGTGTCCCACATGGCTTTTGATGTTTTCAGATTCATGACGGAATGGTATACTTCGTCAGGAAGAGCCATGGATAGTATGGATCTGGCTTTTGTATCTATAGCCACTTTCTTCTTATCTTCATCAGTCCATTGATGGATTTCTTTAGGTACCAGCCTTTCTGGAATAGCAGGTCTATTCTCAGTGCCTGGAACTGCAGCATCAAATCTTACAGGGATGAATGGACCATTCTCAATATAGTAAGGTATAGTAGGGTCTACACCTTCTAAGAAGAGTGTCATCCTATTTTTCCATAAGTTGAAGTTATCTCTGGAAAATCTAGGGGGTTTTGCAAGAGAACCATTGTCTATATAATTTGTGTTTGTGTGGGTGGCCATTTTCAGATAATAGCAAGGAAGAGAAATATCTTAGATTAGATCTTGTTTATGAGATTAAACAAATCCGCTCTGATACCACTTGTTGGTCCCGAAGGCCTATACAAGTTTGTAGAAGGGGGGGGGGGGGGGGGTTGAATACAAACACACAGATTTTACTTTTCTAAATTGTTTATTGATAAATCATTAACAATTTACAGCTTGTTGCGGAGACAAGATTAAGGATAAACCTAAATCTAAACAAGTTGGAACACTAAGGTTTCTTGCACTAAGAGAGATAAGGAAATAACTAATAATAACCTATCTTGAGATAAGAGATTGAACTTGTCCAGAGTTAGCAAGTTACTTCAAATGAAGTGAGTTCATCTCTTTATATACTGCATGCATTTAATGCAAGTCAGTATATACTTTACACGTGTCATCAGCTGGTTGGTTGCATGTCATTGACTTTTGATGACAACCTTAGTAGCCGAAAGGATGAATAGTGTAGTATCAGAGTGGTTGTACGATTTCAGATTTTCGGAGGTTCTTTTCTGACATTTCGTACGGAGTCGTGCAAGGGTGGTTAAGACAAAAGTACTTTGTACGGAGGACTTCATGATCAGCTTTCGTTGATTCAGCGATTATCATTTACTATTCAGCGAATGATAAAGTTCAGCGATAGCTGAAGTCTTGTACTTGATACTTCACGTTGAGTGGACAAATCTGAGTCTTCGCTGATCCGCATCAGTTCATTAGGAGACTTGTCACTGGTTCTTGAGCTTGATCTTTGACTTCAGCGTAGAACCTTTGTTGACGTGAAACTTGTCTTCAGGGATCATAAGTAAACAACTAACTTATCAGCGATCATCATAATGACTGAACAGACTCAGAGCATTAATGATGAACAGTGTTCGTTGAATGTTTAATCTAGAGAGCGAGAGTTCCTATCAGCGGTACTGGAAGATCTTAGTACTTATCAGCGATAGTGAAACTCTGATACATATTGTTTACTTACAATTTTCACTAAGTATATAAGAGAGGGTCATTATCAAATCACTGAGGGTTTGGATCAACAGATGGGATGTCCTTTCTGACATTATCGTACGGAGACGTGCAAAGGGGAAAGACAAAAGTAACTTGTAGAGGAAGACTTCATGATCAGCGATTACTGAACAATATTTTATCGGCGAGTGACAAAGTTCAGCGATGGCTGAAGTCTTCTACTTGTAACTTCACGTTGAGTGGACAATTCTTGGCTTCGCTGATATCCGCATCAGTTCATTAGTAGACTTGTTGCTGTTCTTGAGCTTGATCTTCGACTTCAGCGTAGAACATAGTTGACGTGAAACTTGTCTTCAGGGATCATAAGTAAACAACTAAACTATCAGCGATCATCAATAAGACTGAACAGGCTCAGAGCTTATAGATGAACAGAGTTCGCTCAATGGTAAAATTAAAGAGCATGAGGTTCCTATCAGCGGTACTGTTAGAGACATAGTACTTATCAGCGATAGTGAAACTCTAATACATATTGTCTACTTACAATTTTCACTAAGTGTTTTAAAGGGTCATTATCAAATCACTGAGGGTTTGGATCAACAATCTCCCCCTATTTGATATCGACTTAGCAACTGAGAAAATTGCTAAATATGAAAACATAAGGATAAAAAGAACTTATAAAATATTTGTCCCTTTTACTATTTTCTGGGATCTTTTCAGTACTGATGGAGTAAAGTACATTCGCTGAAATTTTTCTTCAAACTTTGTAAAGGTTACAGAGGGAAGTGGAAAAATTACAAGTACAGCAAATAGTAATTACAAGTACAAAAGATATTAGCTGATAAAGAAAGAGGAATTACAAGGCAATCCTATCAGCTATAAGGTTCTTCCTTAACGAGAAGTTCATCAAGGGTCTTTGATGTGGGAATCATCCAGTCAGGGACCTTTACTCATTGATCTCGTTTGTTCTTTGCTTCTTCAAAGATCAAGGGCTTGAGGTATCGTGCCTGAAGGTCGTGTCTGAATTCACACCAATAGATGAGATCCTTGAGCTGTTCGATGGGAGTAATGGGAAGCTCAGAGATGCGTTGAAAGTGTTGACGTCCATCATAGTCATGAAAGAATATCCCATAGGGTTCGCTTATGACTTTTCCAGGGATTAATTTTTCACCAGGGGGCAGGGAGGTGTCAAGCGCTGAGAGGTCAGGTTCAGGACCAAGTACTTCAGCACGTGAGAAACCAATACCTGTTTCGTTCCGGATAGGAGGACCAGAATCTGAAGGTTTTGTCTTTTTCTTTGCAGAGGCCCTTCTTTGTTGAGTTTGAATAGGAGGAGGAGGAATATCCACAGCAGAAGAGACCAAGTCGATCTGAGAATTTATAATCTTCTCGACATGGCTCTTATATTGTGAGCGAGATCGCTGAATGGCTATTCGCATTTCCAACAATTTAGAGAGACCGTACTTCTTGATTGTAGCAGCATAGATGTGTTGCAAGGAACAATCTTCTCTGAATATGTCAACTTCAACGACAGGAACGCCTATGGTCGATTTTCCCTTGATAAGTACCTTGTTGATTCTGGATGGCCGAGATCGATAGTTCAGTCTTTCTTTGCACCATTCCAAAGTAGAATCAGATACCTTGGTCTTTTCTTCAACGATCTTCTGGGCGTCTTCCCATAACTGACGTTAGACTTCAATGGGAGTTCTTTTCAGCTCAGCGTCTTTCACCGATTGTTGGGCAAGCTGGATGACGAGGGCTTTATCTTTTTCTTCAGCTTCCTTTCATTTGGCAAGTAACCTTTCAGCTCTGAGGTGATCAGTGTATTCTTTCCTTGTCAGTCTGAACTTAGGAGCAGGGACTTTGTCACGAGGAAGGATGATTCGCTGATCCTCAAGCTTCTTGATCATTTCATCTCTCTTTTTCTGATCCTCTTCACTTAGCTTTTGAGGAGCCAAGGAAGGTCTGTTTTTTGTGAGAGAGCAGTTGTTCTTCTGGTTCATCGGTCTCAGTGATTAAGTCCAAGACCGGGATTATTTCTTCAGCTCTTGTGGCTGGTATTATTGGAGTTGTAGCAGGAGAGTCTTCAGCAGGATCCTCAAACAGGGGAGAGGACTAGCTGAAACACAGCGATCGTTTAAGTAAGATCATTTGGGAAGAAAGAGATAGAGAAAAGAATATGGTTAAGTGTATAGAGGTTTTATGGAGAGAAGAACTGAGATTGAGAAGGGATAGAGGTGGGATGCAGTATAAGGGAAGAGGAGATATTGTACCTGACAAACTGGCTTTATCTGAAGGATAGACAGATTGTCTTCTATAGCGAGGCCTTTATTTTTTCCTTTATCAGCTTCAGATGCTGCAGGTTTTGTCTTAGTCGTCTCCCCTGATGGTTCTTTTATCACGGCCCCTTTTTGAGCTGTGGCAGTCTTGATAGGCTAGACGAAGAAGAAATCGTCATCATCGTCATCATCATCATCATTTTTAGGGGATGATGATGGTTCGTCATCAGCGATGTCGATTGGTTCGTCGTCTTCAGCTTCTTCTTCAGATTCGACCTCGTCAGCATAAGGTTCGGTAACATCAGCAACAGCTTCATCATGTTGCTCTTCGAGTTACTCCCCTCAGATACAGAGGGAGGTTTCTCGGTTCCCTCAGGGTTTTCAACTCCCTCAGGTTTAGAAGTAGCAGTTTCGTTTGTCTCCCCCTCAGCATTATGGGGAAGACCTTCATCGTTCTTCTCCCTCTCTTCCACATGATGAGTGGGGGAGGTAGTTGGAATGTTAGCAGCATCATCATGAGAGTCACTGTCTTCTAGGCTAGTGATTCCCATGCAGATTTCAATCACTGCGATTCTGTCTTCTTGGCCAGAAACAGCAGGATTGAGGATTTGAAGATCCTCTCGATCAGCCTGAGTGAAATGCGAAGGAGCACAAGTTGGGGCGTTCAAGCAATCGAGTACTAGTTGAGGAAGATCTTTGACCGTGGAGACCTCTGTCTTGATCGTGGAGACCTCACCCTTAAGAGAACCAACCTCTGTCTTCAATGACGTGACTTCATTGGACAGAGTGGTGAAGTTTGTTGCGAGGGTGGTGTTGGTGAGGTTGAGATCGTTGACGATTGTGGAGTTGTTGGCGAGAGTAGTAGCAAATTGACCAATGTTGCCATCCACCTTCTCCAGATCAGCACTGGAGGCTTTCTTATCAACAATCTTGGTCAGCTTTTTGAGATTCTCTCCAGCGTCTGTAACCGCTAAAGAGTTGGTGGAGAGAGTGGTGTTGTAAGAATCCACCTTTGTCACCAGATCTTTCAGGGAGTGTTGAATATCTCCCAAATTAGGACCTGTAACAGTAAATAACTTATGAACAGAGGAAAGCTCGGAAGTTTGGGGTTGAGAGAGAGGAATGTGTATGGTTTTATGTATACCTGCAGGCGGGTTGGCAAAGTTGTCGAAACCTTGTAGACCTGAGTAGTGTTCCATGTCGTCTTCGAGAGTGCCTTGGCGCATGGAGGTGCCTGCAGATCCTAAGTTTGCATCCATCATCATGTGTAGAGCATCAGCAGTTGAATCATGTATGATGACGGGCGTTCCAGAGAACGGTGGGAAAATTGGTGGAGTGTCCAAAGATTGAGTAGGAGGAACAAAGGTTGAGAAAATTGGTTGGGAGCGAGGTTCAGCGTTGGATCCGCTGAGAATCACTTCAGTCTGTAGAGAGGCTGAAGGATGTGGGTTCTATTCCAAGTTAATAACATCAGCGTTTAGAGACGCTGAGGTTGGGATGGAAGGGATGGCTTTATCAGCTGTGGCAGAGCGTACCACGAAATCATCTAGCGTTGTCTGTTGAGAGTCAGACGCTAGGTCTTCATCCGTTGATGGCTTGGAGAGTTGCTCCTTGGTTTTCTTGATCCTTTCGGAGTCAAGTTGGGAAGTAGAGTGTTTCCTTTTACGAGAAGGAGTGGAGGGTGCAGCTTGGGTATTAGCGGTGGGGATTTCCGCTGAGGTAGCTGCAGAAGTAGAAGAAGGAGGATTGAGAAGAGATAAGAGAGTAGAGAGACGTACCTCGTTTGGCATGGGGCTGAAGTCGAGTACCTTAGGGCCAACCTGAGAGAGTCTCAGATCACCCTCTTTTGGGTATTTGTCCCCGAGTCCTTTTAGAAAGACGGCGCTGATGAAACGGGGGTATGGAACGCATGTTGGTCTGTCAGCCATGTCCACCCTAAATGCCAGATCGTCGTAGATGATCGATGCCCAGTCAACATGGAGACCTTTCAGCAATGCATATCCCATGGCTTGCTGAGGTTGAGCGGCTTGATCAGAGGAGCCGGTTTTCGCTGTCATACAGCTTATCAAGTGGGCGAAGATGAAATTCATCTCGCTCGGCATCATGGACTTTTTGATTGCGGTCAGCTTCTTCTCGGGTTTTTCATCTCTTCCTGTTCCCCATACATACTTCATTGCATCAAAGAATGCAATGATTATTTCCCTATCAGCATGGTTTTTGGGATTTGGGAGAGGTACAAAGCGTTTTTCTTTGGTAGCGGCCGGGAGGTTCAGTGCACGCCTGATAATAGCAGGGTTGATTTTGGTGGTTCCAAATTTGGTGTCACAGAGGATGGTATCAACGAGTTTCGTTGGGTCTTTGGGTGAAGGAACCTGAGCTCGTCTGGCAGAATACCAGAACTGTGCTAAAAGGAATTTATGGGCAGGGGGTACAATAGTCAGGGCTGTAGATAAGTAGCAGGTTTTGAGAAAATTCACAGCATCATCCAGATGTGTGACTTGCTTTTTCTGAGGAAAATCGAAAAGCGCATAGTGGTTGTTGTGTTGGAATGTAACCTTATCAAGTTTGAACTTGATTTGAGGAGCCTTGGTGATAACCACTTTCTCAGCAGTAGTGGGGGTTTTAGCAGAAGGAGCTTCAGAGGTTGCCATTTCTGTATAACATATGTAACCACGAAGAAAATGAACAAAAATGTCTTAATGTGGAAAGATTTTCCAAACAGATGTTTTTGAATTTTGTCCATTTCATTCAGACAAAAAAATGCCTTGAAGAAGATTAGGGTTTTTCTTGTTTTGAAAAAAAGATACAAAACATGAAGAGCACGTGTTTTCCAGTTTTTGTTTGAAGAAGATATTCTGGAAAAACAAATGAAGAACAAGTTTAAGATTTTATTTAAACTTGAAGAACAACCATGAAGGTTGTGTTCATAAAATCATGAGAAGAAAATGATTTCATTTTAAAAAGGTTTCTTTTGTTTGATCTGTTGAAAACAAAGATAAGATCAGAAACAAGTTAATGTAGGAAAATAGTGAGAATATTAACCTTTGTTGTCGAAGAAGAAGATGAACAGTTTCTGGAAATGATAGTTCAAAATGCAACAGTAATTCTTTTCTTGAAGAAGAAGTTGTTCGCGTAAAGGAAAAATATAAACTCGAAAGGGTTTATATAGTGAGAGTAGAGAGAGAAAAACTAAGAGCGGGAAAAGTTTTTCATGATGACACGGACACGTGTTTGCATTTGATTGGAGGAGAAAACGAAACGTGCAAACGTGTGTCAGAAAAAGAACGTGTCAGGGTTTATCCGTTAGGATGACGTCATAAACGTCCTTTCATATTTTAGGATGTCTCTGAGGATTTTGAAAACTCAGGGACATTTTGAAAACATGAAGCACTGAATAGAAATATCAGTGTTAAGTTTAAAATTTTCAAAGTATCGCTGATAAGGAAAAGATATTCAGCGATTCAATTTGTTTTGAAATCTTTCAGTTCTAGGCGAACGTCAGCGAGCAAGATAGAACGTACCTTGATATCAGCGAATCAATTTTGTTCAGAGAGAATATGATAGAAAAGGTTATACAAGATCTTATTACCCCTGATCAAATGTGAATTGCTGAAGATTTTATTCTTCAAAGTTCAGCATTCCAAGCTCGCTGATGAGAAAAAGTTGAATCTTGTCTCATCAAGAGGCTTGGTAAACAGATCAGCTAACAGAAAATCAGTTGGGATAAAATGAAGTTCTATATCACCATTCATCACATGATATCTGATAAAATGATACCTGATTTCGATGTGTTTGGTCTTTGAGTGTAGTACTGGATTATTGGCTATAGCGATGGCACTTGCGCTGTCGCAATAGATTGGAATCTTCGAGAGCTGAAGGTCATAGTCCAGTAGTTGATTTCTCATCCACAAGACCTAAGAACAACAGCTTCCAGCGGCTACGTACTCAGCTTCAACGGTTGAGGTTGACACTGAATTTTGCTTTTTACTTGTCCAACTCACCAGCTTTCCACCCAGGAGCTGGCAGCCTCATGTGGTGCTTTTCCTATCCAATTTGCAACCTGCAAAATCACTATTTGAATAGGCGATTAGATCAAACCCTGAGTCTTTGGGATACCAAAGACCTAGGTTAGGAGTACCCTTTAGGTAATGAAAAATTCTCTTTACAGCGATCATATGAGATTCCTTAGGTTCAGCTTGATATCGTGCACACAAACAGGTTGCGTACATAATATCAGGTCGGCTAGCTGTAAGATACAGGAGAGAGCCGATCATCCCACGGTATGTCGTGACATTAACAGGTATTCCAGAAGGATCCTTGTTTAGTGTCAGCGGCGGTGCCATAGGGGTTTTCATAGCTGAACTCTGAGTTAAATCAAATTTCTTCAGCATATCTTTAACATACTTTCCCTGATTAATGAAAGTTCCCTTTTCATTTTGTTTTATCTGAAGACCAAGGAAATATGTTAGCTCACCCATCATACTCATTTTATACTCTGCTTTCATCCTTTCAGAGAAACGAGTACAAAGGTCAGGGTTAGTAGAATCAAATAAAATATCATCGACATATATTTGAACAAGAATAATATGACCTTTTACTTTCCTGAAAAATAGAGTTTTGTCGATTTTACCACGCTCAAAATTTTCAATCAGGAGATAAGTAGAGAGAGTGTCATACCATGCACGAGGAGCTTGCTTTAAGCCATAAAGTGCCTTATCCAATTTATAAACATAACCTGGATGCTTAGGATCTGAGAATCCTGGAGGTTGTTCCACGTAGACTTCTTCATTCAGCTTTCCATTAAGGAACGCTGACTTGACATCCATTTGATACACTATAAAGTCTCTGTGTACAGCGTAAGCTAAGAATAGACGAATAGCTTCTAGTCTTGCCATTGGAGCAAAGGTTTCGTCGTAATCTATACCTTCCTCTTGTCTGTATCCCTGAGCAACAAGTCGACCCTTGTTGCGGGTTACAGTTCCATGTTCTTCCAACTTGTTTCGATAGACCCATTTAGTGCCTATAACTGACTTGTCAGATAGACGAGGAACAAGCTTCCAAACTTTATTTCTTTCAAATCCAATCAGCTCTTCTTGCATAGCGTTGACCCAGTTTGGATCTTGGAGGGCATCATCTGTTTTCTTTGGTTCAATCAGAGAAATAAAGTTAACAAATAAGCAAATGTTACTTGCACTTCGTCGAGTTTGAACACCAGCGTTTGGATCACCAAGAATCTGATCAATAGGGTGATTTATAGTCCATCGCTGAGCAGGAGCATAAGTCGCTGACTCAACCTGAACTTGAGGAGCTGAGGATGAGGCTTCAGCAACTTCTGGTATATCAGTCAAGAGAGGAAAAGGTGCAGATGGCATTTCATTCACTGATTGTTGAGAAGTAGATGGTATGTCTGAGACAGCAGGTTCAGAGGCAGGCATAGTGTTAATAGGAACAGCTGAGACCCATGATGTTTCAGCTTCACTAGTCTGCATTCTTGGGATGATGGTAGGATCATCATCTTCAGCGGGATGAGTATGAGATGGAGGAGTGGGAATGTCTTCTGAATCACCCAGATGAGAAAACATCCATTGATTCAGTTCTTCAGTGTCAGTAGAAGGTTTAGAGTTCGCTGAGCGGGATTCGTCAAAAGTGACGTGAATAGTTTCTTCAACAGTCTGTCTTCTTCGATTGAAGACTCTGAAAGCTTTGGAGATTGAAGAATATCCAAGAAAGATTCCATCATCAGCCTTAGGATCAAACTTTCCAAGGGCATCTCTGTTGTTCAGTATGAAACACTGACATCCAAAGATGTGCAGAAAGCTGATAGAAGGCTTTCTCCCATGAAAAAGTTCATAGGCTGTCTTCTTGAATCTTTTGACGATCAGCGACCTGTTTTGAGTGAAACAAGCAGTGTTGACAGCTTCTGCCCAGAACTGAATAGGCAGGTGAGAATCGCTGAGCATTGAACGTGCAGCTTCAATGATAGTTCTATTTCATCTTTCAGCGACTCCATTTTGCTGCGGTGTTCTCACTGAAGAAACGTTGTGAGAAATACCCTTACTTTCAAAGAAGGAATCAAGAGAACTGTTTTTGAATTCAGTTCCATGATCACTCCTTATTGAGCGAACGGTCATGTTGTTCAGGACTTCCATTTTCCTAACAAAGGTGATGAGTTCTTCAGGGGTGTCACTCTTAGAACGGAGAAACATTACCCAGGTATAGCAAGAGAATTCATCAACTATGACCAATGTATATTTCTTTCCAGTGATGGATTGTTTGTTAACAGGGCTAAACAGATCCATGTGGAGAAGTTGTAGAGGAGATGACACTGAGAAAACTTGCCTAGACTTAAAGCTTGCTTTGGTCTGTTTCCCTTTCTCACATGCTGAACATAAGGACTCTTTGGCGTATGAGTGTTGAGGTAGACCAGTGACTAACTCTTTAGAAGAGAGAGTATTCAGTGTCTTGAAGTTGAGATGGGAGAGCCTCTTATACCATAGCCAGTTGACATCAGATGAGGCTTTTGAGAAGAAACAGGAGTTCTCAGTGATTGTAGAGTCATGTTTATAACGTAAACATTTTCTAAACGATAACCGCTGAGAGCTATCTTCTCCTTTTTATCAGCGACAAAGCAGGATTCCTTAGTGAAAATCACTTTGTTATCCATGTCGCAAAGTTGACTGATGCTTAGAAGATTATGCTTTAGTCCTTCAACATATGCGACTCTTCTGAAGGTTGTTGTACCATTAGAGAGTACACCAAACCCTCGGGTATGGCCTTTTCCGTTTCCACCGAAGGTCACTGAGGGACCCTTCTTTTCCTTATACTCAGTGAGCAGGTTCTTCTTACCAGTCATGTGTCTAGAGCATCCGCTATCGAGATACCAGATACCCTTCTTAACCTACAAACAAAGGAAGATTAATTTGACTTAGGTAACCATTTCATTTTGGGCTTAGATTTGTCAGTGGTGGTAGAGGAAGTGGAAGGTTCAGCAATCTTCGCAGCATTTGAAGATTCAGCTTTGTTGTCAGTTTTCACTTTGGTTAATTTCTTAACCTCAGTGGTCTTCTTTGCGTTGGGGCATTAATCTTCACCTTAGCTGTCTTTTCATCTTTGGTGGCTGTGGGGCACTTACTAGCAACATGATTTGTAAGTCCATAGTGATAACATTTCCTATAGCTAAAAGTAGCTTTAGGACCATTTGCATGCTTACCCGTTAATTTTAAATGAGCAGGGCCAGCACCAAGTATACCTTTGGCATTGGAAATGGGAGAAACTATCAGTTCTTCAGATTTCTTACCAATAATATCCACTTTAATTCTAGGAGTAGATCACTGAATAAATCCAGGGATCTTATTCTTAGAATTAGAGGGATGAGTCACTGAAGCTTTAGAAGCGTTCAGCTTAGGTACAAAGGTACCCTTCTGAGGTTTTGGATAAATAATTTTCTCTTTACCTTTAGAAACTAAGGTAGAGATTTCCTCAGGGATAGGAGTTTTTGAAGAGGAACACTGAGAAGATGAAGTGTCAGGGATAGAGGCGACAAACATTCCAAACTTAAGCATGGAATTATCAGTGGTTGATTTTTCAGTGTCAGCTTTATAACCAAGACCACGTTTGTCATTCAGAGGAATCTGAGACTTAATTATCTCAGTGATCGTTGTTGAGGATTTACACCATCCTTCAACAGTATCTTTTTCAGCTTTCAATGCAGCGATAGCTTCTTCGTGTTCGATTTTGACTAGCTGATTTATATGAACTTGATCTCTTAAATCTTCTTCAATTTTAGAATGCTTTTCTATTTGAAGGTGACAGTTTTTAAGTTGTTCAGCGAAATCAAGGTTTTGATTTTCAACAACAGTTTTGCCATTCATGGCTTCATATAAACTCATAGTCAGGAGATCGATCTTTTGAAGACTATCAGCTTCATCAATATCTGAAATATTGGTAAAGAAAGAAGGTGATACCTTGGTAGAAGATGAATCAAAGGGAATGTCAGAATTTTCTTCCTCTTCTTCGATTTTGGCCATGAGACAGAGATTGGCCTCATCATCATCTTCAGAGTCAGATGATTCTTCTTCATCAGAAGCAGCCCAATCATAGTCAGCCATCATGCCTTTGCTTTTCTTCTTAAAGCCTTTTAGCTTTGCATACCTTTCTTTCAGCTTGTTGTACTTTTCATCTCTAGAACTGGGGTTAGAGGATTTCTTGGAGAAAGCTGAGTTTCAAAAAACTTTCTTTGACCTGCACTCGCTAGCAAAATGTCCTATCTTTTCACAGTTATAGCAAGTAGCAGTAGCCTTATCAACAGGAGTTGATGATCTTGGCTTGTCAGTGATAGCAAGAGGTTTGTTCTTTCTGAAATTTTTCTTTTTGGCGAATCTCCTGAACTTATTAGATAGGAGAGCCATAGATTCATTTAGATCTGAAGAGTCAGGATCTGATGAACATTCAGAGTTAGTCTCCAACTCAGTGATAGTGATAGTTGATCGCTGAGTGGAAGGTGACTCTGAGATTAAAGCAACAGGGGTGCTTTTGGAATCTTTTACAAGATTTTTCTTAAGATGACTAGATTGCTCATGATTAAGCATCGTGCCATATAGGGTCGAAAGAGTCATAGATTTAAGATCCTTTGACAACTTGAGACACATTGAATAACTGTCCCAGCTTTCAGGTAAACATTCTAAGAACTTTGTCAGAACTTCAAAGTTAGAATATTCCTTACCAACGGTTTTCAGATCTATTATTAAACAGTTAAACCGTTGATGTACTTCAGAGAGAGATTCATTCTTACCACAAATGAAGCTTTCGTACTGTCTTACCAGGTTGATCTTTCGTAAGTCCTGGACTTCAGACGTACCTTCATACTGAACACAGATTGTGTCCCACATGGCTTTGGAGGTTTTCAGGTTCATGACGGAATGGTAGACTTCGTCGGGAAGAGCCATGGAAAGAATGGATCTGGCTTTGGTGTCGATAGCCACTTTCTTCTTGTCTTCATCAGTCCACATATGAATTTCCTTGGGAATCAACCTTTCAGGAATGGCAGCTCTATCAGCAGTGCCTGGGACTTCAGGGTCAATTCTAACAGGAATATATGGGCCATTTTCGATGTAATAAGGCATAGTAGGGTCTACACCTTCTAAGAAGTGTATCATCCTATTTTTCCATAGATTGAAGTTATCTCTGGAAAATCTGGGAGGTTTTGCAAGAGAACCATTATCAATATAGTTAGTGTTAGTAGCCATTATAAGAAATAGCAAGGAAGAGAAAATATTAGTATAAGCAAGATCTTGTTTATGAGATTAAACAAATCTGCTCTGATACCACTTGTTGGTCCCGAGAGGGTTATACAAGTTTGTAGAAGGGGGGTTGAATACAAACACACAGATTTTTACTTTCTAAATTGTTTATTGATATAATCAAACAATTTACAACTTGTTGAAGAACAAGATTAAGGATTAACCTAATCTAAACAAGTTAAGAACACTAAGTTTCTTGCACTAGAATTAAGACAGAAGGAGATAAGAATACTACGAATAGTATTCTAACACTAAGAGAGAAAGAAGAAAATGGCCGAGCACTTCATTTCTGAAGTAGGGTTCTTCTTATATACTGCATGCATTTAATGTAAAGCAGTATACCTTTACACGTGGCAGCAGCTGATTGGTTGCATGGTTTGACCTTTGTAGACAACCTTAGTAGCCGCATGGTGTACAGTGTAGAATCAGAGTTGGTTGTACGATTCTAGACAGAAGTGATGTCTTTTCTGACATTATCGTACGGAGACGTGCAAGGGGGAAAGACAAAAGTAACTTGTAGAGGAAGACTTCATGATCAGCGATTACTGGACAGTATTTTATCAGTGAGTGACAAAGTTCAGCGATGGCTGAAGTCTTCTACTTGTAACTTCACGTTGAGTGGACAATTCTTGGCTTCGCTGATATCCGCATCAGTTCATTAGTAGACTTGTCGCTGGTTCTTGGGCTTGATCTTCGACTTCAGCGTAGAACATAGTTGACGTGAAACTTGTCTCCAGGGATCATAAGTAAACAATTAAGATTGTCAGCGATCATCAACAAAACTGAACCGGCTCAGAGCTTTATTGATGAACAGTATCGCTGAATGTATAATTTAAAGAACATGAGTTTTCCTATCAGCGGTACTGTAGAGACATAGTACTTATCAGCGATAGTGAAACTCTAATACATATTGTCTACTTACAATTTTCACTAAGTGTTTTAAAGGGTCATTATCAAATCACTGAGGGTTTGGATCAACAGCTACATAACTCAAA
Source organism: Saussurea involucrata (assembly GCA_033807775.1). NCBI lineage: Eukaryota > Viridiplantae > Streptophyta > Magnoliopsida > Asterales > Asteraceae > Saussurea > Saussurea involucrata. The sequence continues at coordinate 167,749,398 of CM066320.1, forward strand.
ACTTGATATTTTGAGGTTGTTAGACAACAATCTATATCTATATCCCTCTCAAATTCTATCTCTATGCTATACATCACTAAATTTCTTCATCTCAATTTATTTATTTCTATTAGGTTTTTCTTCTATTTTACTTGTGATATTCTTTATTTCTTCATTGTTTTTTATTCCACTTTACTCATAATTTTATGAATGTTCATATCGTTATTTAAATCGCATTATAGTTATATGTATTAGGTCGTGAACATTTGAAGTTCAGTATGTGATTTTTTGGTTGCAATATCAAGTAAAGATTTTATATATGTTTCTTTCGTGATTTTGATCACATTATAATTTTATGTATGTCTGTAGCGTTTTTTTTGAATTATAACTGTTATGTATTAGATGAAGATTTGTAAGTTTCAAGTTCCGGTATGTGATTTTTTACTTATGTAAAACACTTTTTCGTTTGTAGGCTCTCGGGTTCTTTAGCTTTTATGTATTAATTCGTGAAGATTTGAAGGTTTAAAGTTTGAGTTGTGGGAGTTTGTGGTTAGGATCTAAGGTAAGTATTTTATGTATGTATGTTTTGTGATTTAGATTGTATGTATCATAATTTTTTTTGCATTATAACTATTATGTATTAGATGAAGATTTGAAGTTTTCAAGTTCAGTATGTGAATATTTAATTATGTTGAACACTTTTTCGTTTGCAGACTCTCGGGTTCTTTAACTTTTATGTATTAATTCATGAAGATTTGAAGGTTTAAAGTTTGGGTTGTGGGAGTTTGTGGTTATGATCTAAGGTAAGTATTTTATGTATGTTTGTTTTGTGATTTAGATTGTATTATAATGTTATGTATGTTTGCATCATGATTTTCATTGCCTTGTATTTTAATGTATGTTTTTATCGTAAATTTGATCGTATGATAACTTTATGTATGTTGATGGTGTGATTTTGATTGCATTATAATTTTTTGAGCTATCAAGTCATGAAGATTTGCAGTCTGCAAGTTTGGTGTATAATTTTTACTTATCGAGATATGTGTTGGCTCACTCACTATTGTGTTTTTAAAGTCCAGATTTGTGTTGAGAATTAACTAACGGTACATTTAAACCATCGTTCTTGGTTTTCATAAATTGTAATTATCATAACACAAAACTAAGTTTTTGTCGCCAAAAGTAAGACAATAATAATGACCAGATTTGTGGTGAATCCAATTTAAATTGAATTTGAAGTTGTTTGGTTCTCGCCAACCATGAGTAGCTAAAATATATTATATTCTATTTCTACAATTAATAAAATACTCTTATTTTATTTCTTATTGTTTAACTGTATTATAAATTTATATCAATTCTTTTATAGTGATTGCATATCTAATTATGACTATATATATGTTTTGAGTACACCCACCATAATGTTATTGAAAATATTAGTTTTGCATACGCCCACGATAATGCTTAATATTAAGCATATAGTTGCGGATAACAATGTTTATACAAATTGAACTTAATATCGAATGATTATTTTGTAACCAAAAAATATAAAAATGTATGAAGTTCTTTAGTTACATGAAAAAAATATCAATGAAAATAAATTGCATCAAAAACACCTTAATACAACCATTGTTTTATAGTACACTTTATTATGAAATTATGTTTCATCTTTACGTGTTTCCTAACAAACTAACATAACTCTAACCCTTTCGCATCTCCTCCAACTATTGATCTCTTCTTATTTAAAGCTACATAACTCCAAACATGTGTGTGTGTATATATATATATATATATAAGAAAAAACCATGGGCAATGACGTCGACGTGGCACGTTCTTAGAAGAGGATTCATTTCTCATAGACATTTTCGGAATTTTTGGTTTTGTAAAGTGTTCAAATTGTAAGAACGATAATTTGAAGGCAATAGAAAGGGATTTGATAGCAATGAAAGTCAAGTACCTTGGCAATCACTCATTTTTTCAAAGGATATTGTGGGTTTTAAGGTTTTTTTATATGTGATATCAATGTCTTTGTGTTTCTTGACTTCGAATATATATATATATATTTTGCATGGCAGTGGGATTAATTTAGGTTTTAATATCACAAGAGGTTGTCCTCAACCTCCAGTGTTGGTGTGTTTTATGAAAACATCAAACTCAAATACCTTAAATTACTACAACATTGCTTATCAGTTAGTTTGACGTTTCAATATTACACTTGAAGTCATTATGTCAAATTTCGAGTTAATAAAACAAGGTCGAAACACCACCTTGCTTATCACTTAGTTTGTGTCATCCTTCTCTTGGAGTATCATGAAAAGAATCAAGGTTAGAGAAGTTCTACTCTTCATCATTCAACATCTACCGATGGAGTCTTGACCTTTTTAAGCATCAATTTTTAGATAATTCTGTAAAATTTGGATATTATATTAAAAAATACTATATTCAGTTTTTTATTATTAAAGTAGCAAGCATAAGTAATGAGGTACTTTCACGAGAATGGAATATTTATCAAATCTTAAATATGGTAAGTTTGGTTATTCCATATTAGTAAGAAGATGCGATGATTTATTAACAAACGGAAATGATGATTTTTGTCGGTCAATTCTAATATTACGGGACCATTTTTCGAAGAAAGAAGTTCTTCAAACTATTTGTAACGTTAATAGTGATATGATTATTGGTTTGAGTCCTAAATAGTATTACAATACAACTACTTATTAATTGTTTTACATTGTATCTTATTAATTATTAACCGATTCACGTTATATCTTATTTTGGTCCAATACTTTCTTAAATAATGTATCGCTACCGCGCAACGCGCGGTGGCCACACTAGTATATTAAGTAAATTTAAACACCCTTCTAATCTGGGGGTTGCTATCCCTACCCCACTGCAAGTTTGTACACCCCCTCCTACCCCCTATTACAACCTACTCACACTCACAAACTAATTATTTTTTTATTTTTTATTTGAAAGTTACACTTTACACCCTTAAACTTAAATATTTAATTTACTTTATACCTTTAACTTTTCTAATTTTCATTTTACACCTTCTTCATATTAATACATATAACCTTATATTAGCTAAAATACGTTAAAAATACGTTTTAATTTTAACAAATTACATCATTGTAATTGTCTATTCGATACGTTCGAAATGAGCCAAATATTGAATATTTTTTGATTTAATTATTTTATTATATATCATATATAATACTTAAATATTTTTATATTTACAATTCATACCCTTATAGTTAATTATTTAATTTATGGTACATCTTTTACTTTTTCAATTTTCGTTTTGCACTCTTATCATATTAACATAATAATCATATATTAACTAAAACTAGATACGTACCTGCGCGGGATGCGGCACGAAGTATCTCGAATCTAAAACCGAGAATTCGAAAAAATAATTTTGTTTCATTTCATATTTATTCGCTTTTAAATCGCATATCAAATGTATAAAATTAAAGGTCAATATGGTTAATTGGTCAAAAAATTGAAAAAATATTCGTTCGATAGTGAGGTCTTCAAACCCATAACATTTGTGCTCATTTTGAAGGTTTTGATGAACGGTTATAATTAGAGGTGTGCAAAACCCGAATTATCCAAAATCTGAACCCGACCCCGAACCAAAATTTAGGTGTTTTGAAATACCCGAATACCCCGAAATTCGAAAATCCGAAACCCGACTTTTGGAGAAATATTTGGGTTCGGGTTGGGTTTGATCTTTGGCCACCCAACCCATCCGAAAACCCAAAATAATATAAATATATATTTTAAATATTATATAAACATATTTATTTATCTAATTTTCTTTAGAAAATCGTAAATTATAATTGGTCGAAATGTTTTTAAAATTTTAAACTTATTTTCGGTTTCATCAATCTCTCGTTTGATTGAATTCATCCTCAAAATCGATTGAATTTATATATTTTTTCGTATTATAATAATACCCGAATCCGGCCGACATTAACCCGAAACGACCATTCCGAACACGAAGCAATCCGAAATCCGAAACATAAAGTTCGGGTCTTGATTTTCATATCCGAAATCCGATCGGGTTTTCGGTTTGTCCACTCAATTTTTTATGGTTCGGTTTGTATTTCTATCTCATTTGATTTTATTTACATTGTGAATCTATGTTATTTTGAGAGCTCAAAAGTTATAGGATGGTTATTTCGTTATCAATTTTACGAGCATTTTAGTGAAATTTTTTTGAGAAAATAAGAGTTATTTTGTATTTAAATATGTTTATCAATATGTTTACAAAGTTTAAATATAGAACTATAAAAATTATCGTTATATTAATAGGTTGGAAGTTTGAGTTTTAGTATATTTTAAGAAAACTAGTAAATAATTTACAATATAACAGATGTTTGGCATTAACATACTCATGTAAATATACACGTAATAAAAAATCTGAAAAACCAATTAAAAATTATAAAAATATATATCTCAAATTTAAAAGAAAAATTGTTTGTTTTTAGGTATAATTTATTTAATTATATTTATGATTATTTAGATTTGAAGATGTATAGGTAACATGTAACAAATTTAAGAAATATGTATTAATAAGTTATTTTAAGAGTCTTTGTAAAATAATTTATAATATAATATAGATATTAAGTTTGGTCACATAAACTTAATCGGTTGAATATCAAAAAATATTCAATATTGGGCTCATTTCGAAGGTATCGACGAGACGATTATAACGTATTTTAGTTAATATACGATTATATGTGTTAATATAATGAAGATGTAAAATGAAAAATAGAAAACTAAAAGGTATAAAGTAAATTAATTAAATAAGTATAGGAGTATAAAATTAACTTTTAAATAATAAAAAAAAATTGAAGTGTGTGAGGGGTATACAAAATGGCAAGAGAGAGGTATATTTAGAATCTGCCTTTCTTATAAAAGTATCAAATAAAAATTCACATATAACCATATAAAACTCATCTTCACAAGTACAATTATAACACAATCAAATATTTGCCATGATAATATAGTCAACTACTTTTCTTGTTTGGCAAGTAAGAAAATTGAAATTTCTATTTGTAGTTTTTTTAACACCTTTTTAATTGCATAATATTCAATCAATGTTGTAGGATAAATGTGTCATTGTCTAAAGGATATGCCGATAGAGATAGGGATAGAGATAGATTAGAATTGAAATATCTTGTAGTTATCTACTTGTAACGCATCCTTATATAAAGGGCTTATGATTAATGAGAATTACGATTCATTCTGTCCATTCTATTGTGTTGTATTCGCTTTTCTCTTCAACGCGTTATCAGCACGAAAGCTCCAAAATTATAAACAACCAACAACCCTCCAAATAGCTCTTGATGATTGTGGCCGCCATGCAAGCGATTGTTCTGTTTCGTAAAAAAAATTAGTTCCTCCTAGTGCAATCCAAATAAGTTTTTTTTATATACCCGCGTTGTCTCTATTTGTTACATGTATGCTTTATTAATTGATTTGCACATATTAGCTAGCATTAAATAAGATCCAGTAAATAACATCAACAAACAAACTTGGATCCAATAATCTATTTTTCTCCCTAATTTAAGAGGAAACTAGTAATATGATTCTCTTTATAAATATTTTTTTTCTCAATGTTTTGTCGTATTAAAGAAAAATACAGAATAGTCTTAACAAAATATAGTTTGATATTAATTTGGTAAGCATTTAATACATAGTGGAATCAAAAAGAAAATATGAATATGTGATCCTGCATTACATTCCCTCGTATAAGTGCAACCAAAGAATAGTGACTTGTCTTATATAACCCACTCACATAGTGACTTAAGCATTGATAAGTGGTTTCCTTTGTGGAATGAAGATGAAGCATATAATTGCCCTGCAACAATTAGTGTTAAGTTTTCTGGTTTTTAATTTTTGGCGCCGCCGTTAAGATTTTAAGGGAGAAGAGAATCCACCCCTACTTTTGAGAAAAATATGGATTTATTTTTCTTTAAGGTTCAATCCTTTCTTATTATCATTAGTTTTTTTTATCTATTTGGTAAATATTTATATTTAGATATATTAAGTTATTATATGTTAATTTAGGTTTTCTTCAATATTATTTAACCTTATCTGGGATTATTCGTTGTATTTATTAAATAATGTTAATTTAGTTTAATTACGGTTTTAGTTTGAATTAATTAGAAAAAACATTTGCATGTTTATCTTAGTTTTTATATTTCAAATATTTATCTTAATCCAAAATAGTTATAATTAAATTCAAATGCTTATCTTGACATGAGTTCCTACTCATTTTTCTCAATCTTATAATTAAATTTGAAAGTTACACTTCCACTTCCATATATTTTGGTATTTTACCAAAGGCTCTAAAAATAACATGAAAATGTTAAAATATTAATCAAATGTTTATCTTGATCATGAGTTCCTACTCATTAATTCTAATCTTATAAATAACTTTTGGATGTTACATTTCTACCCCCCTAATATTTGGTCTTTTACCAAGAGATCTATAAATACCAATAAGATGTTATAAGTTTGAATTTGACTTTATGTCAAAACTAATATTGATTTGTCTAATGGCAAAATCTCTAAAAATACTATTAAGATATTAAAACATTGAAATTGGCTTCATATGCCAAACCCTTATTCTTTTCGGCCTCCTGCCAAAAGCTTTATAATTAACAATGTTATATTCAAATTAATTAAATCGCAAGATATCGATTTGGATTTTGTCGAACGGGTGTAAATATCCCTAAGGTTTATAGGGACTTAAGAAATCCATGTGATTCCCTACTATCTGGAAATCCAATAGATTGAGTGATTTCTTTTCGCAAATAGAAACATCGATTAAGTATTATCAATAAAATGTAAGAATACAAAAATCCAAATACTATTATGATCATGAAATTTCATGCATAACATAATAAGCATAAACCATAATTCACTATTTTAGAAAATAATATGTTCTCCATTTTCTACGACATCTTTGAATCAAAAGTACTTGATTGCCATAAGATAGGTTCGGGAAAACACAAGAAAATACGCAAAAGTCATGGAACCATTTTGACCCTAAAGAAAAAAAACACTAGATGTTAAGATACAAGTAAATATTTTAAACTTTTGAGACGATAGATCAGTCACAACCTTCAGAGAGAATAACTAGAAACCCCCAAGAACCGTGGATACAAAAAGGAAATTTGGGAATATGCAGTACCATATACTTCTCAAACTAATCATACAGTGGAAAGAAACCTACTTACTTGATTACAAGAAGGTAATTGATTTTGACAAAGAAATGTCATGTCTCAAAATGCATCTCAATCTTTGTGACAAAGAACTCACAAAAGATTATGCGAATCATAACATCTTTTCATCTTTCCTATATCACCAATCATACTAATGAAACAGTATAAGCTGCAATATAACCTGTAACAAACTCATTAACTTAATGCAAGTGGTTAAGAGTTGTAGCAATGTTTTTTTAACAACGCTAGACATACCTGGATAAACAAAATTCTTGGGATTAATAAGGCAAGCGTTGGAGGTGGAAAGAACTCCAAAGGATAGTGAGTTGAACAAATTAATCCACACACATATGCTAAATATGTACCATATGGACAAGGTTGTGGAAATGGTCAAATTCATGGAAAGAGTTGGGAACGAACTCCTAATAGAAAATGGAACAAATTAACTATGTCATATCTAAGATTGATTTAAGTATAAGTTTATTTGAATACACTTTAACTATCAAATTAATTGCATTTGTGTATATATACACATGCGTTTATAACCATTAGAGGTGTAAATGAACACATAAAGGAACAAATGCAAAACTCTCAATGTTCTTCGTTCCATGTAGGAATGTATCGAGGAGAACTTGATTGTTTTTGTGACATATCATACAATCATAAGAAATAGATTGTTATTCATTGAATTAATAATTTTTAATTCCTCCAAACACTTAGACGATGGACTGTCACTTGTTGCTTAATGACACAAGATCAATCACTAAAGCACTATATTAATAGAAACCTTGTTAAGATATTCGTACCAATGGAAAATCATATTATAAGAATGGAAATGGGTATATGTACATCAACTCTAATGATATGAAATCAACGTATATTAGAGAATTTAATGTATCAATTTAATGGATTATCTATGTCATTAAATCATATTTTGTCACCAATAAAGAACTTCGGGATAATGACACATATATGTATCGGCATGACCACGTGGGACACCATGGTCATGACATAGTGATCCATGTATTTCAAAATACACTTAGATACATTTTCTTTCGAGTGAAAGACAAAATGAGGGAATTAACCAAATCGCAACTGTTGACTTCTACTGCACAAGAAGCAACACCGCCATCATAATATACCCTCTCTAATACCTAGAACTTTTATACCCTGATCCTTAGCCAAAACAGGAATGAGACCATCCTAAATCTAAGGACATAATATAAAAAATATTTCATTCTTACAACGAATACAAGGTGATATTTATGGACATAAACATCCAGAATGCGGGCCATTAAAGTACTTTATGGTTCTGGTTTTGACACGATGAACACGTGTCGTATTATAGTCCACATGAAATGTTGCACTCCTACATTAATTATACGTTTAAGGACTCACCACCCTATTTTTTTCTCATCAAGTCTACATGACTTAGAATGCTGGAGAATTTACATCATAAGGATTTGATGATTATTGCATTTGTACCGCATGCGTATATATAAAATGGTCTCGTAGAATGATAAAAGTTGTCATCAAAAGAATTTAGATGGTAGCTAGGGCATTGGTTATGCGCACCAATTTATCCACATCTGCATGGGGTAATGCAATATTAGATGCAACTTTACTTATTCATGTTCAGACCCACAACCAGCCAACCAATCTTGTGTGTACCAGTTGGTAACTGGATATAAGCCTGATGTTTTACATTTACGTATGTTTGGTTGTGTTGTATATGTGCCAATTACGCCCCCACAGCGTACCAAAATGGGTCTTAATAACGATTCATCAAATGTTGGATATGAACCCCCAACAATTACCCGCTAATTAGAACCCTTGATGAGTGATCTCTTTACCGCTAGACTTGCGGGTTGTCATTTTGATGAGACAACCTTCCTGTTGTTAGGGGGAGATATGAAAAAGGATTTTCCATGGGAACGACAGGAAGTGTCATTGAATTTTTCAATTGTGTCTCATTTTGATCCCCAAAAACTTCACAACGTAAAGTTGAAGTCAGACGAATCAGACTCGATACCTGATACGTTTAATATTATCTAGATTGACAAGATCACATATACGAACTGCAAATATACTCGCAAGGTCAAAAGTCCCCAAACAAGGGCACAACGTCGCTGGAAGTACGTTGCAATCACACATGGTGGAGGTGTAGTTGAGGTCGTAGCTCCCAAAAGGAAATGGGGGAAGCTACTTGGTTCGATAGATGCTCATCTAAAGGAAGAGAAGAGTAAGGCACAACTATATATCATCAATACATGAGATTATCTCTGATTAAATCTATGTCTATGAATCATTACTGGAGGACGCTCCGAAGTTAATATTGATTCCAGAGATCAAAGAAATCTCAAATGAATATGAGTCGATGGACAGATCATACATACTCAATGATGATATATTTGCATATACCGTTGCTTATGAGATAACAGAGCACGATGTCATCGAACCATGCTCAGTTGAAGAATGTCAACAAAGAGCAAATTGACCTAAATGAAAAGAAGCAATCCAGGATAATTATTTGACAAATGAACAGGTATTTGGTTCGGTAGTGCTAACCGACCAAGTGTAAAGCCTGTAGGACATAGATAAATCTTTTGTCAGGGAAGCGTAGTGAGAATAATTAAGTCATAATATATAAGGCTCTCCTTTGGCGCAAGGTTTCTCACAACGCACTGTATTGACCACAATAAGACTTAGGTGTTGTTCTGTTCATTTTCTGTTAAGACCTGAATCCATATGACTGTCTGAGTGGATATGGTTGTCTGAGTGTTAACAGATAAGTTGTTGTTCTGTTGTTGGGTTGAATAAACAGTCTGAATATTAGAAATGACCAATTTACCCCTTATTTATTTATTCACAAACTATTATTATTATCATCATCAAACCACCATTTTCATGATTTCCCCCTGCACCCACATGGAGCCGTCACCAAACACCACCACCGCCGGTAACCAACTCCGGCCACCAACCATACCACCGAACCACCAGCACCATCCCTCACCTTCTTGATTTTGCCCTAACTGATCTATCGCCCTCACGATCTCTCTCTCTCTCGCTACAACCCACAAAACCCTAATCAAAGCCACCACCGCCGGCGAACTCGTCCTTCCCACCGCCGACAGCCGCGACCTGCACCTCACCCACACACATTTCACCCTTCGCCGGCCAATCTCCGCCGCCAACTGATGGTTCATGATGTGTTGGATGGAGAGCTTCGATGGAGAAAAGCCTCTAGATGGAGAGTTTCGATGAGGAGGAGCTGCTGGATGGAGAGTTTCATTGGGGTGGAGAAAAGCTGCTGGTGGGCATAGATCTGCATTCCAGCGATGGTCGGTGTAGGAAGAAGAAGAAGAGAAAGCTTTGGTTGATGTCAGGGAGAAGGGAGAAGAAAGAATTGTGGAGATGGGTCTTTAAAAAAAGAAGAAGATAAAGCTGTCATTTTAAAAAAAGAAGGGGTTGAAGAAGGGTAGTTTGGGAAAGCATATGAAATTTTAGGGCTGAGTCTATAGGACATGGGTTTCTCAGCTGACCGATTCAGCCACCGGCTAACCGAATAAGCCGCTACCGAACACCCGGATATGGCTGTGCGAATCAGCCATATCCACCATACAGCCCATTAAGCCGCAAAAGAACAGCCCCTTACTCTCTCGTGATGGAGAACGTTCTGCTAATTAATTAGCCAAGTAGTTTCCGAAGGACTGGAAATTGCAGCTCAACGATGTAGTTACTACATATCTCTATGGGGATCTAAATTCAGAGATATATAAAAGTGCTTGATGGCATTATACCAATATCAACTACTCAAAACCATGAAATGCGTTTACAATAAAATTGTAACACTCACTTTATAGATTAAAGCAATCTATGCGGATGTGGTATACCCGCCTGAGTGAATACTTGATTGGGAAACGATAAATAAAAACGATGAACTGTGCCCTTGCGTATTTATATAAGAAAACAAGTCCCAGATTTTCATAGTAGCTCTATATGTCGATGTTATGAACATAATAGACACTCTTGATGAAATAAGAGAAAACACAAGCTACTTGAAATCTGAATTTGAGATGAAAGATCGTGGGAAAACTTGGTTTTGTCTAGATACTTGAGCTACGACACCGAGTTTGTGGAATATTAATCCACCGATTCGCATATGTCTAGAAAATGATCAGGCGACCTAATATGGACAAAGCGCATCCGATAGCACTCCCATGATCGGTCAAAGTGTCGGATATAAGGTAAGATCCATTTCGTCTAAAGGATGAGGACGAAGAGGTGTTAGGAGCTGGAATTCCATACCTAAGTACAATAGGCGCATTATTGTACTCAACATAATACACTTGACCGTATATTGTACTTCTCACTGAACTTGTCAGCTAGATTTAGCTCAGCGCCAACGCAACGTCATTGGAATGATTTCAAATTAATCTTTTGACACCTTTGACGTGGGCTTATAATTTCCCTACGAAGATAAATGGATTGATAATGAAACTTCAATACCTACTTAGATTGTGAGCGGCAAAAGTACTAGCTCTTATAGAAAAACACCAAACAATGTCTTGGTATATATTTGCTGATATTAGGTATATGTTTGACTGATATAAAGGTTGTTCCCAAACTGGATAAAGAATTATCATATGGAACATGTCGATTGATTGGAAGTAAACTAAGCAAACCCTTAATAGCTATCATCTTATATTATCAACAATCTTACTCTCCATGAGACTATTCAAGAGTGTATATGGTTAAGGACTATCATTACACATATAAGAGGAGCTAGTAATTTTGAGTTTAACCACTATACAACTTGCATGTATGAAAATAATGCATCATGTATCGAAGAAATGAAAGTAAGATATATCAAGAGTTATAACACAAAGCATACTTTGCTTAAGTTTTCATATAATCAGTTATCCTCAAGATTCAATTGAACTGAATAAGATGCGAGAAAAATGTGACATGTTTGTTTACCAAATCAATACGTAAAACCATATTTGGGAAACATGTAGAAAGTATTAAAACGGAAATGTTTTAAACCTCCTTTGATTAATGCACGAATAAGGGGGAGTCTACTATATATGTAATATTGGTATGTTGTGCTCTTTCCTTCAACCAAGGTTTTATTTTTCCCATTGGGTTTTGTTCCTTGGTGTAAGGTTTTAGTGAGGCAACGGTTTATATACCATCGTGTTTTCTTAACTCTCATGATTAATGTACGAATCTAAGAGAGAATTAGACTAAAGTAAAAGTCTATGTATTGGTAATAAGCTAGTGCGTTGTACTCTTTCCTTCGTCATATTTTTATTTTTTCTCACTGGGTTTTTATTTTGGCGTAAGGTTTTAACGAGACAACAATTGTGCACCTTCACTCCTTTGACTCGGCACAAGGGGGAGTGTTGTAGGATAAATGTGCCATCGTCTAAAGGATATGACGATAGAGATAGGGATAGAGATAGATTAGAATTAAAATATCTTGTAGTTATCTACTTGTAACGCATCCCTATATAAAGGGCTTATGATTAATGAGAATTACGATTCATTCTGTCCATTCTATTGTGTTGTATTCGCTTTTCTATTCAACAATCAACAATTTTTATCTCCCTTGTTTCCAAAGCATACTTTGATGGTTGAATGTTTCATGTATTTTGGAAAGTAATTAAGCTTTTTGTTTTGTTTTATTTTATTTATAATCATTATATTTAATTTCACCTCTTTTAAAGATAATATAAGCCTAGGTTTTGGAAGATTTCCACCGACTAAATAAACTCAACTTCATAATGAAATTCTCTTAAAAGATAGGGTTGTTTCAAATCTTAGATCGTGATTAGTTTTGACAGGACCATTGGTATGAATGACCTAACCAATAGGTAAGAGATGAAAAGCATAGCAATTATATCAGTCGTAAGGGTCGATGTTCCACATTCTATCTAGGTTTTACTCTTATATACACCCAAACTCAAGAGGAGTCCCCATTCAGGGGGCGGGGATAGGTATTTATTTGAGTTTCACATCCGGTCCACCCTACCCCCACATCAACTTAGATAGATGTTCGGTAATAACACATACAACTAGAATAATGACATCAAAGATAAATAATTTTTGCTATCCAATTGTATCCCTTATCTTTATGTAACTTAGAAGCGCCAACCCCTAAAATGCATGCAAATAGTTAGTTATAAAACTCAATAAGTTCATGGTTTATTGTACAAGTAATCACATACAAATCATACACATAATGACACCATAAATACTTGTGCTAGCTCCCATTAAAATATGTTTTAAAATAATAAGTTGAGATCTCATATGTACCGTATGATGAAGTTGCTAATCTGCCAATAGTTGAAGCATAAGCTAACAGACCCTTACCCCCTAATCATTGCACCTCACACCCGTTTGCTTAAATATCAGCCTCCTGATAGCGAGACCATACATACCATGCATCCCAATATTTAAGACATGTGCGACTGTCCATAATAAGCACACATTAAAAGATAAAGTCCTTAAATGATTTAGCATGTGCATGTGCATGTGTTTCCTACTTACTCCACATACTTGTAATATAAAACGTATATAACATGTACACATACCATCTTTCATAATATTTCATCACATGTACATTCATGCATAAAATACATGTTATACACATAATAAGCATGCATCCTATGCTAAAACCCATGAAAACTCACCTCGTAGCGTTGGGTAAATCTGAAATGTTGGAATAAAACTTGCTATGATGAACAAAAATCACAGGTAATACATAAATATGCTTGCTATTGATTGATACTTGCAACTTTTGTTCATACAAATCACAAATACATTGACCCTATTTATACACATTGAAAAGGTGCCATCGAACCATCGCAATGGTTCGGTAAAGGTTGTGTTGTTTCATGAAGCATCACACCTCTTCATGAATGGTCTCACCCTTTCACTAAAATAACTACTTATAAATATATATATATACTTTCTGACTTACTAATTTTAACCCAAAAGTTTAGGTTAACTATCAACACTCCCCCTTAAACTAAACTTTGGTTTAAGGTAGGTCTTCAACTTGCTTTTATCTTGCTCTTCACAGCAGCGTTGGTCCTTCGTCATCATTAATGAGATAAGACTCTTCTTGCTTGTCTTTATTGTCTTTCCACTTCGTACATTCCCTCGCAAAATGGCCGAAGTCACCACATTCATAACATCTGAAAGTGCTCTTGTCTTTAGTTCCTTGACTCGTACTTCTTCCACGTGCATTTGGACTATTCTTCCATTTCAGGCTTTCCTTGGCTTCGTTGTTGAAATTTTTACCTCGCCCTTTACCACGACTTTGGTTGTTTGAACTTGCCATCAAAAGTTTGTCTTGATCATTTGCCTCTGGCGTGTCTTGACTTTTGATTCGTTCTTCAAAGGCTGTTAATCTTCCAACGGCTTCTTCAAACGACATTTTGTCTAAATCTTGATATTGTTCAATAGTTGCCACGATCGGTAAAAACTTCTTTGGAACCGAATTGAGTAGTTTCCTCACAATTATCTTGCTTTCGAGCGTAGTTCCAAGATTACTAAATCTTGCCCTTATATTGCTCAATTTGCTTGCAAAACCATTTACAGTTTCACTTTCTTTCATCTTTAATGACTCTAGTTCACTCCTCAAAGTTTGCGAACGTGCTTTCTGAACTAAGTCTACTCCAATGAACAGAACTTTGATTGAGTACCAAACTTCCTTTGTAGTCGAGCACTGTGCTACCTGCATTAGAACATCTTCGGGCAATGTTTGAAAGATCATTGCCTTTGATATATGTACTTTCTTCTCATCCACTCATTTTCAGCATCAATTGTTTCCCACAGACCATGGGCCTTCAATATTGTTTCCATCAACAATGCCCACGTCGTGTAGTTTGTTTCAGTCGATTTTGGACATTGTAGTAAAACATTTCCTTGTTCTCGAACTGATGCACTGCTTGATGCGTTATCATGTTTGTCACCTTCTTTTTCTACCATGCTTGCTTGCTTGCTTTTAACTTGCTTATTTTTTACAAATCAGAACCGAGATGGTTTCTGGTTTTCTTGCTCTTGTGTTTAATCAAAAGATCAAAACACTTACTTACTACTGGCCAACTTGCTAACCAGGTTTTCTTGCTAATCTTGCTCAATATTGACCAACTTGCTAATCAATATTGTATTTCCAGACCCACTTGCTAATCTGGTTTTGCTTGCTTTGATCAAAATAATTGATCCTTTCTTGCTGATATTAAACCTCAATGATTCTAATTTCTTGTTGGTTTGAATCAAGGGTTCTACTTACTATTTGAACCTAAGAAAAGGTTCGAAACTTGCTAGTTGAATTTTAAGGTTCGGAACTTGCTATGAACCTAAGGATTCGGTTTTGACTTGCTAAGAATCACAAGGATTCGGTTTTTTTTTTTACTTGCTTGCTTTCTTTCTTCCCCCTTACTTTTTTCTTTCTAAGAACAATCTTAAAAAAAATTCCTTCTTGTGTCCCTTTTATTTTTCCTTCCTTAATTAAAATATAAGATTTTTCAAAAAAATCCTTATAATTTTAATTAAAATATATCTTAATAAAAAATCTTTATAGATAAAAATGTTTGTTGTTTTTATTTATTAATAAAATCTCTTTATTAATTTTCTATTTAACCTAATTCTAAAATTGGGTCAAAAAGGAATTGGGAAGAAATGGAAACGTAAACCTTCTTGGCGATTCCTTCAATCAGTGGTGCTTCTTCAAGGTGAAATCGTCACCTTCTTCTCTGGGTTCCTTCTTCAATCGCTTTCTTCTCCGGCGATTTCTTCTTCAATCGCTTTGTACTCCGGCGATTTTCCTCCGATTCGGTTTTGCACCGATTTGGTTCGTTTCCTCCTGAATCGATGGATGTGTTCGATTTTCTTTCTGAGAATCAATTCGGTTTCTTCTGTATCGATTTCTCCTAAATCAAAAGCTTCTTAAATCGGTTGAATGGAACAAGTATCTTCCTTCTTACTTGCGGCTACTTTCTCCAGAATCGTCTTGCTCTGATACCAATTGTTGGAATCAAACTTGCTATGATGAACAAAAATCACAGGTAATACATAAATATGCTTGCTATTGATTGATACTTGTGATTTTTGTTCATCATAGCAAGTTTGATTCCAACAATTGGTATCAGAGCAAGACGATTCTGGAGAAAGTAGCCGCAAGTAAGAAGGAAGATACCTGTTCCATTCAACCGATTTAAGAAGCTTTTGATTTAGGAGAAATCGATACAGAAGAAACCGAATCGATTCTCAGAAAGAAAATCGAACACAGCCATCGATTCAGGAGGAAACGAACCAAATCGGTGCAAAACCGAATCGGAGGAAAATCGCCGGAGTACAAAGCGATTGAAGAAGAAATCGCCGGAGAAGAAAGCGATTGAAGAAGGAACCCAGAGAAGAAGGTGACGATTTCACCTTGAAGAAGCACCGCTGATTGAAGGAATCGCCAAGAAGGGTTACGTTTCCATTTCTTCCCAATTCCTTTTTGACCTAATTTTACACATTGAAAAGGTGCCATCGAACCATCGCAATGGTTCGGTAAAGGTTGTGTTGTTTCATGAAGCATCACACCTCTTCATGAATGGTCTCACCCTTTCACTAAAATAACTACTTATAAATATATATATACTTTCTGACTTACTAATTTTAACCCAAAAGTTTAGATTAACTATCAATATGAAATAGATCTCAGATTCTTCACGCTACCTCTGTAACCTCCTACATTTCATATTAGATTTACTATGTCAAATATCAATCATCACATTCATTTCATATTAAAAAGTCCTAATTGTAAACCCTAGTATGATCCATTTTGTCTAAACTGGAACATAATATTCTAGCATCGTCTCAGTCGAATTTATATTTGATTTTATACTATTTTTATAAAATCAGTGCATTGTTTTCGTCTAAAATCCAACCAGTTACAAAGTCCTCAATTTTGACCAATTTAGAACTAAAATGAGGCGATGAAGTCTAATCATATTTGTAGCACACATCTCAATATTTCCATAAATCTATCATACAACTTACTTCGACAAACAAGCGATTTATGACGAATTTTAGAAACAAGGACGTTTTTCCGTTTTCGATATTGTTTTTCCAACAACACTAATATACGACTTCCTTTTACTTTCTCAACCCTATGGTTGTCATATTAATGAAATTGATTCTAAACTCTCACAAAACAATAGGCTATTGATTTTCAATGTAAAAAACAAGACTAAATGACCAAAGGGACTTTGCCCTAGTGGTATCGGAGTATTTGGCTTCCTAAGAGGTCAGGGGTTCAAACCTCACCAAAGATGAGGAGGGTGTGTGAGTTTATTTATTGAACTTGTCGTATATAGATATTATATACTTAAAAACCAAAGACTAAATAGGTGTTATATATAGTACTTCTTGAAAGTTTTCGGAGGTTAACTCTGGTTTGATGAAAAGGAGAAAGTCAAGCTGAAGCCCAAGGAGAGAAAGCTGATCAATCAAGCCCTTGAAGCCATCTATAACAAAAAAGACTACCGGAATGCACTGAGGCGTTTTGAAATCATCATCGGGATCAGAAAGAAATACATCGCTTCGGAACAAGCCTAAATTTGTTGCCTCAACTTTGATACAAAGGGAGAGAATTTTAGTGCCACTTTTATCAAATTGTATCAAGTTGAGGGTCTATTTGGTACTTTGTTATTTTACTTACTATAAATAGGATTTATCTTGTATTTTGGTCATTATGTCATTCCAAGTACTACTCCTTACACACTCTAGATTTCCTCTTTTGTACTTAGAGATTATTGTGCTTAATGAGACGGATGACATCTTCAAGATCTTCATTGTGTTGATTGTTTGTTCTGGTGTAACAACCCAACTTAACCAATAAAGCATAACGACATTTAAATAAATAACTTGCCGAATCGGCCTCAAAATACCATCTCTAACATACGAGTACAACACAAGGTTTGCGGAAACAACCTATCACACAGCTGAGATTTCTAAAGGTTATGCTTGACATGCTAAATATAACGGCTTCCTTCTAGTCCAAAGCTTCATGCTCGCACTCTCTCTTTGCCCTTACTAGAGCCTTCTACTAAGTGTTTACCTGAAAATGGTTTAGTTTTGCAAAAGCGAGGGTTAGACCATGAGGTCTAGTGAGCTCCCTCTAGCAGCAACAATTTCATCAACAAGTAATAAACATTCATAACCATTATAAACAACAACTTTAGACAAGAAACTTTCACATAAACTGCACATGTAAGTGGCACACTAAAGTCCTGCAATGGCGACAACGTGTCAGTCTCACATTGCCTTACTGGGTCACTCCTCCCATGGCATAAACGGGACACACCTCCCGGTATGAGCACTGGCGGGACACCCCCCCCCCCGACTTAGCCATTACACCTCTATCAACCAATGTATGCATACACATTAAATTTACTTTTCGAACACACGCTTTTATGTAATATAAATATATCGATTTATATTCATTTCTCACTTCTGAAATCACGTTTAAAAATAAGTATTTAGTTAGAAAAACTCACCTGATGCTTTTGCTTGAATCTTCCTATCACCCTTAACCTTTAAAAGGAATACCTGTACAAAAGAATGCGAAAATGAGCTAACTGGATACCAAACTATCCGGACACCACTTCCCGGATACCATACCACCCGGACACCTCCTACCAGCTGACTACTTACCGGGTGCCAACAATCCGGATTCTACTTACCGAATTCGGCCATCCGGAAACCTTATCTGGAAACTCCATCCGAAGACTTATCCGGACAACTCATTTTCGGACAACTTATCCGGACCCCATTCCGGAACTCATATCCGGATAACTCACTTCCGGACAACTTATCCGGACAACATTCCGAAACTCGCATCCGGTCACTCATTTCCGGACAACTTATCCGGACAACATTCCGGAAACCCCACAGTTCTGGGCGAACTTCCGGACACTCAGGGTTTGTCGAGCAGGTTGAGTATCGATTCATTCCAAAACCATTTCCAAAAAAGCCAAGCATGCGAGAAGCACCATAAATTAAGCGATTGAGCAAATAAGTCTCTTTTCTCATGGCTATTTAACTACTCAGCTCGAAACCCAAATCCCTTGAGGATGGAGATACCCAGAAAACACTTCAAACCCAACAACAGACTCTACTACTCAATCCACAACAAGATATGGAGTTTGAGGTTACCTTTAGATGGAGGATCTACCCTGCAATCCGCTCTATTTCTTCCAAAATCGCCAATGTCACTCCTTGCCTTCTTCTCTCTTTTCCCAAGTTGTACGCCGCCAAGAATCAGATTTAGGAAAAAATAGGGTTCTGTGCCAATTATTGGGGTTTTACCCTTATTCCACAATTTCCTAAACAGCCCCTGGGGTTCCTAAATTCGCATTTCTCCACCAAATCTATATTCCACTTCATCAAAGTCGCGGTTATTACATCTGGGATCACAATTGCTCTTGTTAGTCCCATTAATACCAAGCAACAATTCAAGTAAATCAATGGAGGATAGTAACAAGATGAGATCTAAGAAAATATGGTGTATTATTCAAATGGAAGAGATCTACCTAGAGAGAGAATGGTTCTCTCTCTAGAACACATACTACACCATGATGTCTACATTGTAAATGTTCTCTTACCCTAATTACACACATACATCCTATATATATACTTACTTATTACACATTTAAGCCCAAGCCCATATTTCCTAAGCCCAAACACATATTACACTTACAAGTTACAAACCTTTACAAAACTATCATATAATTAGGACATTTTGTGTCCTAACAGTTTTGAGTTCTTCACTAAGGAGGTAAAGCAAAAAGTAAACTAGGGAAAGAAAATATTGAGAGGAGAAGGAATTATGTTTTCTAATCGGTGAGAAAAGAAGGAAAGTACAGGCTATTAATTTATACAAGAGGATAAACCACCCAAACAGCTTACAACTCATATGATATCATCATAACAAGTTTTTAACAACCAACCAACTCTTAACCTCTACACTTTATCCTAACTACACTATCATTCAATTCACCTTCAAGAACTCCATTTGCTCTTTTTTATCTCTTTCTACAATTTTTTTTCTTGCCATAAGAAAGTAAGAACACTTTTCCATTTATACCCAACCAATAATGTAACTTATGCCATACTTCTCGTCATTTTCTCCTAACCAACTTGTACACTCATCCTTTCATATGACCGTGCGTACCTTACCATTTCATTTATTGATGCAAGGGGAGTCGGAAAAACTTTGTTGAATGAAGTTTGTCTCCTTCATCTTGTATTAAGTTGATGTAACCCTGTTTGGTTGCTAGCCACTGACTAGCCTTTCTTTAATAGATCCGTCGTTTAAGAAAAACATACCACTTCACCATCACTATAAAATAAATGACTTTTACCTACAAAATTTTTATCCAGGGGAATTTCCGTCGGTGAATACCCAGGGATCACCCAGAAAAGGGTCAACCAAAGAAAATGACAGTTATATGTTTGATGTCGAATCGATTACTTATTACCCATTTTCTTGATGGAAATAGAAATTAAACTGGCAATTTTCTTCCGTGTAATATGAATTATTCTTTGACAAAATTTAGTCGATTTCAAAATTCTTAAATAAGATAATCAAACGTAGTATTTGAAACGGGATTTGGGAAGGAATTGAATACTTTTAGAAGACTTGCGATGAAGTTTGAAAGAGAATGTTATTCCATCCACTTTCCGGTGGATACTTTAAAGGCATTGTTTGGTGAAAAAAAACTAGCTTATTTTTTTGGTACATGTTTAAATGACCATAAGCTAGCTTTTTGAAACGCTACTTGGAGTTGTTTTTCAATCGTTTTTTATGAATATTCCAATATTATTCTTATTAATATTAATTATTTATTATAAATAAATATTATTTTTTTATATATAATTATTATTAATTAATAAAATATTAATTAATATCAACTGAAAATCACTAAATTAAATTTTAATTATACATTGATATTAATTTTTAATTATTTAGAGTTATTGTTAATCATATAATTTTTTTTTTTAATATTAATCAATATATTTTAATTATCAATTTCTTTTATCTTTTTAATTATTATTTGATTATTTTTCTTATATTGTATGTAAAAGTTATTTAAAATCATAAGTTAATATATATTTTTTCTAAAACTTGGTTTAGCAAATTCAAAATTTATAGTATATATATGTAATAATAAATTTTAAATTCTTTTAATTAGCATGTTATTATTTATTTTTTCTTTACTACATTGGTTATATTAACTAACATATTATATTGCTATAAGTTTGTTTTAATTATAAAATTAAATATTGTAATTGATTATTTTTAAAGATGTCATTTTTGGTTATTTTACATTCTTATAAGCTAGTTTTTGTCAAACATAATTTTTTAATCAGTTAACTTATCAGCTAATAGCTAACTTTTTGTAGAAAAAGACATTTTTCTTGTTGATTTTTTTAACTAATCTGTTGGCAAATAATCTCTCGGTTTTTGCAGTCACTTCTCCATGATAAAGCTGAAATGAAGAAAATGTCGTTCCTTCAAATTCTCCGACAAATAATCAATCTATTGACTTCCGTCGTCATGTTTATGACGAATATTTCCAACACATTAATCCGTCAGTCTTAATTGTTGTGTCGACATATTTAATTAACGTATTTTCTCAACTAATAACACTAAAAAATAATTAACTTAGAAAATTAATTCAAGATTAAGAGATATGTAACAAAATCAACTGATAACAAATACCTTCAATATTTTTATTGATTATTCAGTGTTATTAAGTACAAATACCAGGAAATTAATTGAATCAAAGACGAAGAATAAATAAAATCAATACAGGACTTTGAATTTTGACTATTCCATATAAATTTGTATATGCATGGATATACAAAACAATTAATTAATTAATTAATTAAATGAATGAATGAATTGATTAATTAGTTTTATATACATTAAATTGTACATTTTATACACGGTTAATTATTTGATTTCGTCAATATTTGCATTCAGTATTTAAAATGGCAGATTAATTAATTGTCTTTCTTTCTCTTCTTCTTCCACCTCTATCATGTTCTCGATGATTGCATCGGTGGCGCTCATCAAAAATTCCGGCCAGTCCCTGCATATATCCGACAACATTAATTAATGTTAGTTATTCGAAGAACATTTTGCAGAAATATATGATTTTATGACACAATGTGATTTATATTAATGTATATACGTGTGTATATATATATATAGAGAGAGAAGCGGGTTCAAACGAGAACCGTATTTATTTAAAAGAACATTATAACGAACAAAATCATTAGTGATAATTTTACATTAGCGCACGAAAAAAGAACTTTGGCCGCGGCTTCAGGTCTGGGCGGCTTCTTTGCGCGTTAATGTAAAATCACTAATAATTTTGTTCGTTCTCGTGTTCTTTTATATAGTTACTATTTTCGTTTGATCCTCCCTCTCTATATATATTATATGAAATATGATTTTAATTAGTTGCATTGTTATTTGTTATGTAAAAACCTGAGATGCATTTTTGAGGACTGTTCTCATGCATGTTGCCTCGAGTAAGTAATGGCATGATGATTTGTACCGTACAAATCTTGATGCATTAATTTCTCTATATTTCATGCAATATGAACATGCATTGTAGACTTGTAATGAACAAGTCTTAATGCACTTCACCAACGATATATTTTAATGCAACGTAGATGTGTATAATATAATTTTCTTTGTTTAAGCTCGTCTTCGATAAATAAATAAACAAAAACAATGAAATTAATATAACACGTGCTTAGTATTCACCCGTTTGACGAATCGAAAGTAAGCCCAACGGTGTACTTAGCCTCCTCGAGAGCCAATTTGAATCTATCTAACTCGTGTTTCGGAGACCTCCAGTAGTTCTTAACGATAAGCTCGGATGGTTTAACGTCACAGAAAACCGGTATAACCTTCTTCTTAGCCTCCATAATACGAGTCAATTCATGCAAACAAAAATATGATTGACAATATCGGGGAGAAAAAACCGCAACCCCAACCTTACATCCACCAATTGCAGTGTCGATTTTATCAAACAATTTATCCCCCGGTTTCATATTCTTGCTGTCCAAAAAAGGCCTTAAGTTTAACCTCATGAGATGATGATACAAAAGTCCGGCAACGTTTTTCTTTGTATCAATCCCACGGTGGTTGATGAAAACATCACAAGGTGGCTGCCGCCGTGTGAGGGTGGCGGAAGTTGGTGGTTTGTGGTAGTGGAGGACGTGGCGGCAGACATCGTTGGTTGAGGAAATTGAACGTTGCATGGGGAAATATTGAAGGAAATTAAATTGTACGTAGTGCTTTGGAGAGTTGTCCGTAATTTGTGTGAGCTTTGAGTTAGATTTGCGTTTTTGGGAAATGTCGGTATTAATTTATAGATTTTTGAGGATCGAACATATTGGACTTGGACCTTGAGAAAATTATACTCAAGGTAAAAGGTTTGAATATTTTGACTCCTTTGGTAAAACCTTCCAATACGTTTATTAAATAAATATACCAGAAAACAATAATAAATAATATAATAAAATTATTAATTAATCTTGAAAATATATATATATATTTTTTAAATTAGTTTAATAAAGAACCACGAGAGAGATGTGAGACAGTATTTAAAATATATATATATATATATTTTTTATATATATTTTCTTATTCCCGTCTCTTTCACGCCCAAACTCATCGGCCTCCAACTACATACTATGGGACTGTTCGGGAGATGCTGAATGGTTTAGTGCAAAATGATTAAGTGGTCAGAATGATTAAGAGGCTTTTACGATATAGTGCAAAATGAAACATGGGGGTTTGGTAATTGTTTAAAATGAAATCAGGGTGCTGAATGGTTAAGGGAGACACATGATGCTAAATCATTCAGAGGGTTTTAGAACCATTAAGAGACAAACACTTTTTTTGCCAAACAAGATTTACCCCTTAGCGATTCAGAGGTTAAGTTGCCTTTAATGGAACCATTAAGAGGTAAACGTGCTGTTTATTTATTATTTTATGGGCTTAATGCTCTAACCAACTTATTTCCACAAAGGTATGGTATTTATTTACAACTTAATAAAAAAAAACCGACCCTTTGACACAACCAGGATACCTCTTTTAGCCATATTAAACCGAATTAACTACCTTTCCCACCACAACAAATGTAGTCTATTGCGACGACAAAAGTCGTTGCTAAAGATCAATATAGATCTTTAGCGATGAAAAAAGTCGTCGCAATAGTAACTACATTTGTTGTAGTGTCCTACCCCGTTATTCATTTGCTTGCCTTTATAGTTAAGAAATGAATTAGTAAACAAGCCCATGCATAGTCTTACATTCATACTACATTTAATTCGTAACACGTGTAAACTGTAATAAAGAATATAAAAATTTTCAATAAGATATTATATTTGATGATAATCTTAATAAGGTCTAAATAATCACCCTATATATATGAATTGTTTTCTATGCAGGTCATCAGGTAAAGTGTCCGTTAAAATTTAACCCACACTACTATTCCTAATTATTTTTTATGGATATTTACACTCTACAATATTGTACATAAATACACATGTAAGTTAACGGATTCAAAAGTTTAAAAACACTTGATTTGGTTTAAAAAAACAATTTTTGTATCACAAATGGCTTGGTTTAATGTTGAAAGAACCCAGTCAATTTTACAAGACCCCATGCATTTGATTTTTTTCCACCAAAACCAAAATAAATAAATTTATCTCAATATCATGTGTATTGTTTTATTAAATTCTCTCAATAACTTGTTAATTTCTCTTTAATATAAATTGGTTTATGACGTGTTTTAAATTTATACCGCAACTGTACGTGAGGTGTAGCATACGGGTCGATCATAGGGAGACGATGGGCTAAACATGGACTCGTTCTAGACTATGGCTTAGCTACGGGAAATCATTTGGTCATTTTGATTTTTATTGAAATAAACTAAAAGTAACGAGACATAAATATAAAAGCTAACGAGATCGGGTAATGTCGTTCTTGAATTCTAGTTATGGTCATTATTTGTTGTGTAGAATACTTTAACCCTCTATCGAGGCGAAAAATACTTTCTAAAACAAACTCGTACCTACTTTAGTAGGATACAAATATTGGAAAAAAAAGCATTTTGATAAAAACAAATATTTACCCGACCTACATCCCTAACTATTTTTATGTTAGAACCGTAGTCATCAACCAATTCGGTCTAAGTCAAAAAATCAAACTTTCATTCATATTTCCAACTAAATAAATTAACCAAACGCTAGATAAAATCAATTAATCACAACAACTTTCGTTGTTTGAAATCAATCGATTAAAATCCAATATTCCTTCTAAAAACAATTGGTTGATCCCAAAACCTTAATTCAAGACAACAAAACCCAATCAAACGAAAGCTAGACTATGGAACCAAACATAACGCAAATATAACGAAAACAGTAAAACTAATCTAAGAAACTGAAAAGACCGATCCATGGAGTGTCACTCTCCAAGAATCGTTCTAACCTAAGAAAACAATTAAATAATTTAAGAACAATGCAAGAAATTATAATCACAATGAGATAAGTAACAACTCAAATAAACTGAGTATTAAGTACCAACAACTAAACTAAACTAAAATATAAAATTAAAAAAGATGAAGGAGAAGTTACAATACAATGAGTGAGAATCCATAGAACTTCAACTTCATCATTGTTTTGTCATATGTGTCTTCATCAAATCTCCATATACTCAAAAGGATGAAATATTATAAATCTACAACCTAAAAATTAAATAAAAAAAGAAAAAAAGAAAAAAAGAAATGTAAACCTGCATCTGCATCTTGAATCATATTTAAAAGAGTAAATTACACTTTTGGTCCCTGTGGTTACCACCTACTATCAAGAGTAGTCCATATTTCAAACTAATTACAATTTTAGTCATTGTGGTTACCATTCTTTTTCAATGTTGGTCCCTCTGTCTAATTCTGTTAAAAAACTCTGTTAAGCCAGGATATTTTGGTCTTTTCACCATTTCTTTAATGTTTAAATAAAAATTAATTAAATAATTATTATATTATATTATATATATCTATATGTTACATGTCGCCTCCCCCTTTCCCGGTTCCTCATCGCACTCTCCGACATGATTCCGACGCCACCCCCCTCCCCTCCTCCTTCTTCCCCCTGCCACCTTTTGTTTGTTATCATCTCCAAATAACCTGACCCCCTCCCTCAACCTCCGGCGACCATCTAGTTCGGCGAGCCCCCTGATGACAACTCCATCTCCGGCAAACACCCTGCCCCTAATATCCAGGTCCCACCAGCACCACCCCCCCCTTGTTGCAACGAGTACAAACAAGAACACAACTTTTTGCAGATTTATACCCTTCTCTCCCCTTCACTTTTTTGATCTCTCAAGGAACAGACGTTTGTCGTTGGATTGACCAAGTTGAGAAATCTGCCTGCAATCAAATCTGCTACTACTCCGATGAGAATAAGACGACGATGAAGATGAAATAGGGTTTGTGGGGACAAACCTTCTGTGTGTTTGTCTCTTGCTTAGATGTTGATTTTTACGACACTTTCTTTTATTATTCTTAATTTTCACCAAGATCTTGGTTCATGTGATAGAGTGAAACTGTTGATTCGATTCCTCATATAACGTTACTTATCATATAATTAGAAGCAATATTAATATTTGGTGAAGAGCATGAACATGTGTTTGTATATAAGTATATTGACGACGTGTGGGTTAATTAATTGTTTTCAGCTTTGATTCCTTTGAGTGAGTTATGTGATGCCCATGTGATGATAAAATATGAGACGAAGCCTGATCAAGAAACACTAGACATGGTTAATTTGGCTGCAACTCAGAAAGAGGTCATCATTAACACTTCCTTTTTCCCACATATTCAACTACAACCACATCCACATGGATATATATATATATATATATATGCAAAGAAGTTAATAATTTATATATCCGTGAATATTGATTGCACTGTAGGTTGTTGTCGTGATGAAAATCTTTTGGGGAGATGCTCGAGAGAATCTATGTGAAGCGGTTGATAACTTTATTTTACCAAAAATCAACTCAATACTTGCCATTAATATAGAATCCGAAACGGTCCGAGTTTGATTTGGGGAACCTGACTCCTCCTGACCATGGCTCACGCCCTAGACTCTCCTCCCCCCTTTTCTTTTGATCTACTGGTTCGAGTTTGATTTGGGTTTTGTTTTTCGTTTTGGAACCCAATCCCAAATCCTCTATCAAATACTCTAATCCAAAATCAAACTCAAATCCAAATATCAAAAACTCAAACCAAATTGAAATCCAGATTTCCAAAATCAAACCCACTTCCAAAATCAAACCCAAATGCAAAATCAAAAACCTAATTCCAAAACAAAAGAACAAACCTGCAAGAAGTATCACGCTGGAAGAAGTAGACCATCGTTGATGAAGCTGAACCATAGAGGGAATTTTTTTTGGAGTTCTGGTCGTGTTTTTGATCTGTGCTTGATTTGGAGTTGGATTCGTCGCTGGAGAATAAGAACTAATGGGTTGTTGTCGGAGAAGACTACCGGTGGGGGAGGGGCTGGGAGGGGTTGTCATCGAAGAAGAAGGCCGGAGGAGGAGGAGAGGTTCAGTTGCCGGTTGGTCATCGGAGGAGAAGGAAGGTTCAGTTGCCGGTGATGGTGCTGATGAAGACGATACATACATATATATATATATATATATATTAAAACTATTATATAATAACTTGCAATATTATAAGAAAATTAGTATTTCATTTGATTTTTAAATTGAAAAAATTATAAAAAAGATAAAAAGACAAAAATACCCTTTAAATAACATACCTTTTTAACCGAAGTTAGGGATAGGGACCAATATTGAAAAAGAATTGCAACCACAATGACCAAAATTGAAAAAGAATACCAACCATAATGACTAAAAATGCAATTAATTTGAAATATGGACTACACTTGATAGTAGGTGTCAACCACAGGGACCAAAAGTGTAATTTACTCTATTTAAAATGAGAAATTTTCAAATCAGCCCCTTCAAGATTGATGTATTTTCAAAAACACCCTTTTGATTTATTTTCATTCAAAAGTTCTTTTGTCGAATCAATTTCTTTCCAAATGGGTCCAGTTTTTATCATTCTTCTTGAATTTGCCCATCACATAAAGATTGATCAAATGCTCCAAAAATTCATCATCAACCATCCCCATAATTCAATGCAAAAATCTGTCAAAATACGACGGAAATACAAAAGTACCAATGTAATATCCCCAATCGATGATTATACGAAAATTAACTAAAATTATGATAAAATCTACGTGCAAACAATTAAACTAAATGCAAAATGGAATTATTGACTAATATGAATGTATACACAAAATGCACTTAAGAGTTTATCATATGTTAATTGTTTTATATGCTCAAAGTCTCAAACCAATTATCTAGATATTAAACTATGATATAATTTAGCTTTTTGGTTTAACTGAAATAGTAAAAGAATAATTATAACTGAGTCATTAAACCGGAAAATCATATAACCATTAACCATTTTGGTTTGGGTGGATTATTCGGTGTCGAAATTTATTTGATACTCTTAATTTTGACCCCAATCACCTAAATTGCTAGATTCGCCATTGCATAAATATGCTTTGTAGAGCGCTAAAATGTAGATCGGTTACTGATAAGTGATAACATTAATCTGTTTTGTATTAGAATCTAATGTTAGATCTACAAAATGACATCCTAAAGTTTCATAATGTTAAGTATACAAAACTATTGTTTTTTATTGAATGTTATTAACCAGTTGCTTATGTATTATAATAGTTAGGGGGTGTTTACTTTTGACTTAATCGGTTTAATAGTTGTTTTGGCTTATTTGCACAGCCATATACAATGATGTTTACTTGCGGCTTAATGATAAATCGGATGGCTTATTCGCACAACAGGGAGGGGATGTGTTGTACCCATTAAGCCACAATGTTGACAATTCTACCCCTTAAAAAAATACACGGTCTTTACAAAAAAAAGGAACACGCTTCATCCTCAAACCCTAACAACAGAGAAAACACGTTTCATCCTCTTCATCGCATCCTTCAAACCCTAGCAACAGAGAAAACACACCTCTGCCGACGTTCCTTGTCTCCAACGACCTGCACCTCCTCCGTCGCTGCTCCTCATCTCCGAAGATCTACACCTACCACGTCGCTGCACAGATTCTGATTTCTCCTAATTCATCTTGTTCCCTCCTTGAAAACCTTTATTCGACATAGGGCGACTTTGGTAGAGGAACACACAAATAAGCACCACAAAATTAATTTAGGGTTTTCTTGAGGATTGGGGACAAAAGGATGAGGTGACATCGTGACAACAGTAAAGTAAAGAATAGTTTGATTTTGGTTTTTTGGTAGGTGTTTTCTGATATGAAGAACAGTAGCATTCTTTTTTTGTTTTAATTTTGATTCAATTAGTGTAAACAATAGCTTTTATATGTTTAAATAGTTTGATTATTATGTTTTAATGTTCAAATAGTTTGATAAATGGTAGCTTTTTGGTTTGATTTTGATTGATATTTTTTTGAAACAACAGAAACCTTTATTATGGCTAGCAAGCAGCTAGCAAAAACAGAGAATTACATCAACGTGAGACAGTCTTTAGGAGAAAATCTCCACGACAACAGGTCTCTAACGCTCCCCTTACATCTAGCCAAAACCCAAATAAAAGATTTGTCCACGATTTGATCCTTTATAGTATCCTTCCGAAGGGGAATACGGTTAAAAATGCAACTATTTCTAAAGCACCATAAAATATAACACCCAATAAAAAGCACCGCTTCCAGGGTAGTCTTAACTACGCCATGCAAGTTTGCAACTATAATTTTGTCGACCATGTCCTCCATCGTCTTGTGAATAGAAAAGGGAAAGGACCACCAACACTTGAGAAAAATCCAGACCTCTAAAGCGACCTCACAATCAAACAATAAATGTCTAGAAGATTCGATATCTAACACGCAAACCGGGCATAGCGCTGAATTGATATCGATCTCTCTCTTTCGAAGATTATCACGGGTTGCGATTCTATCGAGCATTACCCGCCACATAAAGATATTGACTTTAGAAGGAGCCAGTGAGTTCCATACCGTCTCCTTTTCGCCCACCCCCAAGGTTGATTTCTCAATGCTAGCTCTCAAGGAACTCACCGAATTTTTTTGTTGTTGACATTTAGAGACCAGACCCATCTGTCTGGCTTCTCGGACAGAGAACAGTCCCCAATAATCCCCCTTAACTGGTCGAGCTCCTCCGATTCTCTACCCTCCCGAATGGGTCTTCGCCACGACCAAGAATTCTCTGACTTAATTCTTTCGGCAATAGTCGCGTGACTTTCATTTTCTAACGCGAAAAGTCTAGGAAAACGATAGAAAAGCGGACAGGACCCTCCACTTATCAATCCAGAAGGCCGTGTTAAGGCCATCCCCGATCTGTTTCGAACACAACTCATCAAAATTTATGTGAAACTTTTCCAATGATCTCATTGCCGAGATCACGCTGCCCCATGGACTGCATCTACCCGAAGAGCCTATTTCCAAAGAGAAACCGTTGTTGACGCCATAGATGGATTTGATTTAAACGAAGATTAATTAGTGAGGGGTAAATCGGTCATTTATGTTATTCAGATCGTTGATTCAGGTAAAAAAGTAAACAACAATACATTTTTACGCAGACAGAAAAATTTATCTAGACACGCAAATTTATCCATACATGACTTAATGGAAAATTTGATAAACATACCCTAGACTTGTTTGTTAGTGGTTTAATGAATTTAATGGAACATAAAGATTATTCAGTCAACTATACATGACTGTTTAACAGTGGTTTAATGATATAATTAAAAACGATTTATTCAATAAGCTTGTAAAGGAGGAGTATTTCTTTGCAAAAAGTCAAGCATTTTCCAAGTCTGGTCATCTCAAATACAAAGCAAGCTTTTTCCGTATATGAAAAAAATACTTCCAAACAAAAATCTGTTCAATATATATACAAATTATTTCCCGCAAATTATTTTATTCATATAGTACTTGATAAAAACCAAAAACTGAAAATAGAACTGCATACATCAATTTCTTTTGGTTAAGGGGGGGGTGTCATCTTTCATATAATATTATTAAGCATTCTAGACCGGAGACTATGTCACAACACATACACTAACAAATTAAAGTATTTAAGAATAATAATATGAGAATTTAATTAAAATACCTAAAGTTTGACTTTCATTTATCAAAATACCTATTTCTTTCCCGTTTTTACCAAAATACCCATTTTTTCCACGAAGGAGGTCTGCGATCGCGGGCAGGGACCCTAAACCACTCCGCGATCGCGGGCAGGGACCATTTTTGACACTTTTTGAAACTTTTACCCCTTTCAACCCTATACTTATTTACTTAATTTACTTTATATCTTTTACTTTTATAATTTTAATTTTACATTTAACACATATAATCGTTTATTAACTAAAATACGTTTTAATTTTAACAAGTTACACCATTATAATCGTCTCTTCGATACGTTCGAAATGAGCCAAATCTTGAATATTTTTGGATTTATTTATTTAATTATATATCATATATACTACATAAAAATATTTTTAATATTTACAATTCATACCCTTATAAAAGTCAAACTTTGGGTATTTTAATTAAATTCCCTAATAATATTACTCATGATAAATATATAAAAATAATAACAACAATATATAATTGATTAATTATATAAGTGCGAAGATTTAGCCAATTTTAGACTGTAACAAGTGGGATGATTACAGTCAAGATATAGGTAACCTTGTCTCCACACCATGATTACCAATAGTCAACAGACTCTTAACTGTGTAAATATGCCTAAAAATGTGCAAAATAAACTAATACGTCGTAGTTTACTTACGTGGAGATCGGTTTGGAAGGGAGAGAAGAGAATAAGGCCATAAGGGTGTGGGTAGTTGAGGGAGAGAGGGTGATATCCTAAATGACCAGGGCGCTTACAATAATGGATTTTTTTCTAAAATATTTGGTTCGATTATGTAATAACACGTTTTGTTTTGAGTTTTCCATTGGAAATTGATCACATTTTATGTCTTTTTTGTCAGAAAAATCTAACATCGCGAGATAAAGCACCTTGCGGTGTCAAATTTACGGAATCTTGGTTATTTTGTGTAGAAAAGTTTTCTTGCGGCTAAAAAGCAAAAAAGATTTAAGGAAGATGATTATTTAAGTTAATAACCTATAAAAGTTAAGGGGTTTGTTTGGAAAATGAAGTTTTCATGCATACAAGAAATCAAAATTCATCATTTGCTCATAATTTAGAAATGAGGTGGTCGTACTTGTACAGTTGTGCAAATTGTAAGAGGTGTTTATATGATGTTCAAAGCAATCGACTACAGAGGGCTTAGCTATGAATTGGGATTGATAATTCAAGTTAAACTTATGGCTTCACTGCACCATTCATACAAGTATACACAATATTCTTTAAGCTTCTTGATATTGCTGTTAGTGATTGAATTGGTGAACCTTAGTTGGCCGATCGCATTTAGGTTACCTCAGATCTAATATGTTAGGTTCTATAAAAGTTAACAACAATGGTAATCCATCTGTGATTTTATTAATATAAAATCAGAGGAGCTAAGGAGTGTTGCAAAATGCGTTACGTACATGTATTCAAATGATATTCATCCTCATCGTCTTTAAGCTTTACACCATTTGAATATGAACAAGGATCTACTGAAGATAAGTCCCTATAAAAATGGTCTAAAGTTCTAACATATGTACTATTTCATCTAACCTTGAAATCGGAACCAATAGAGGTTATTTTGTGATTCGATGCTTCTATTTCCTTCGTTGTGGTCAGAGACACGAGAGAACCCTAGAGTGTTCACCAGAGTTTCGAGTGAGAGAATACGATCTATGGCGTCCATCGGGGGGGTTGAATTTTGACTGACTGAGAGAGAAGGAGGGGGGGGGGCATGTTGCTATTGAGGTTGATCTTGAACGAGAGAGGAGCAACAATACCATTATGGTGCATGATTTTTCGTTAATGTAAGGGTGGTCGACAACGGTGGTTTGACAATAGTGTAGAGAGGGGGAGATAAAGGTTTAGCAAATGGTTTCAAAGGATTTTTTGGTTCAAATATGGTTGGATGACCATATATATGTTCGGATTAAAGGAATCTGTCTTTTGTTTCAAAAAAATCGAGATTGCAATTCCAGGCCTTACATAGTTAGGGGTTGTTTGGCATTATCTGGATTATTTAGTGTCAGATAGAAAAGGATTTCTTGGTAACATTTCTGAATCAACAATCTGAATGATGTAAAATTACCATTTTATCACAGTCTTGTTTTGAATGAAAATTAACGTTTGAAAAGAAGTTATGAAAGAAATTTTTAATTGAAAAATAGAAAATAATTAATGAAGAAAATCAATGGTGAGGAGATTTTTTTTTGCAAATGAGACCCTTTTTGCACAAAAGTAATGGAGAAGTTCGACGGTGAGGAGGAAAAATTGCAGGCAGGGGGTGAGGAGTGAGGAGGAAAAATGGTCTTACCTCTTTCAATTGGTAACAGTAGGATGTGAGGAGAAATCGATGGTGCCCCTGTCCCCGTCTGGTGCGACATCGATTGTGAAGCTCGTGTGAAATCGAATTTGAATAAACGGAGAGGGTCGATGATGAGAATCGAGGGTTTTGAGGAGCGTTTTCTCATGCCGTTTGATGAGAGAATCGAGAGTATTGGAGAGAGAATCGATATTGATCAAGAATGAAGCATCGTTTGAGCGGGTTTTGGGAGAAGGGAAACGTGGGAAAAGAGCGTAGTCTGAATCGGATAGGGCATGGAGTGGTGGTGGAGCGATTCAGATCTTTGTGAATCATTCAGGGCATTTAAAAATGCATGCCAAACAAACCCTAGGCATGACCGATTCAAACAAATACCTATTAATGGCATCATTAAGAGGTAAACAAACAACCCCTAACTTCTTGTATTTTGACCCCCATGTGTGATTAAAAAGTAGCGCTAACGACTAACATGGTTGTCTTAAAGGTTTGGTGGGGTTGACACCTCGATCCTTGATCTTCTAGAAGTTGACGGTTTTAATACAAATCAACACATGGACTTCTAAGGCCATCTGCAGCGCCCTTCGGGCTCGAGCTCGGGCTCGTGCGGGCAGCGGTGGGGGTATGGCGGGCTTCATCCTCGGGCTCGGCCAGCGGGCTTTCAAACCCGAGGAACCCGAAAGAATTTGTTTGTTTTTTATTTTATTTTTTTAAAATTTTGAAAATAAATAAATCCAACGGCACTCCAACGGTAATTTTATTTTTTTTTTAATTTTTTTTTCCAATTTAATCACACTATATATATTAATCCAAACCTCTTATTTTTTTACACCAAAATCTCTCAAACTCTCTCATTCTCTTCCATTCTCTATATTTTAAACAATATGGATTCGCCACAACCTGGTTCACCGACCGCATCATCATCATCCGTAGACACCGACGAGTTGTTGAATCTACAAAGAGAAGTTTTTCGACATACTGCACAATGGATTTATGGTAGCACCACCTCGTCGTCAACAAGAGAGAGGGCCGCGAACATAGAAAGAGGTCGAGTAGCTGCAAACGAGCGGCTTATGTGGGACTACTTTGGCAACAACCCGGTTTATACACCGGATATGTTTAGGCGGCGGTTCAGGATGAGCAGGCAACTATTCGAACGAATAGTTGAAGATTTAGCAGGAGAGTATCCGTATTTTACACTTCGGGTGGACGGCTGGCGCAAACAAGGTTTTTCTCCGATACAAAAGTGTATTTCCGCTATTCGACAATTGGCGTATGGAGTAACTGCTGACGCACTTGACGAGTACATCCGTATGGGAGAGACAACGTCACGAGATTGTCTGTACAAATTCTGCACATGTATTATTGAACTGTATGGTCAAAAATATTTACGCAACCCTACTTTTATTGATATTCAGAAGTTGTACGCCGCGCATGAAGCTAAACACGGATTTCCCGGCATGCTCGGCAGCATAGACTGTACTCATTGGGCGTGGGCAAATTGTCCGAATGCATGGCGAGGTCAATTCATGAGAGGTGATCATGAGCACCCGACAATCATGCTAGAAGCAGTGGCCTCTCAAGATCTATGGATCTGGCACGCATACTTTGGTGTTGCTGGTTCCAACAACGACATCAATGTTCTCAATCAGTCGCCCATCTTGAACGATGTATATGATGGAAAAGCACCCGACTGCCCTTTTGAGGTGAATGGAGCCACCTACGAGCACGGATATTATCTAGCGGATGGGATATATCCGGAATGGGCTACTTTCGTAAAATCATTTACGTGCCCACGGGACCCTAAACGACAAAAATTCAAGTCCGCACAAGAATCGGCACGTAAAGATGTTGAACGAGCTTTTGGCGTGCTTAAACAACGTTGGCATATACTTCATAACCCGACACGCGGATGGGAACCGACAAGATTGGGAAACATTATGTACGCTTGTGTCATATTACACAATATGATACTCGAAGACGAATACCATGCTATTTGTGGTGGCGATGAAAACGACCTTTTCACGGATGATAACGAAACCCAAATCAGTGAGGAACAACGCGCGGCAAATGTTCGAGAAATCCAAAACCGGGCCACTCATAATAACCTTCGGTCGGATTTGGTCGAACATATTTGGCGTATCCAAGTTCCCAACAATGACGACGAGTAGATTTTTAAATTTATTTTGTAATTTTTAAATTTATTTTGTAATTTTTAATTTTTTAATGAATGATATGAATTTTTATTTTTATTATTTATCTTATTTTTATTTATTAAAAAATATATAAATATTTTTATTTTGTTAAATAATTAAATGTATAAATAAAAGAATTAAAAAAATGAGGTGGCAAGAGGGCTTTTAGTTATGTGTTGCGGGTCTTTAGGGCTTGAGGGCTTAGCTGATGTGGCGTTAAGGGCTTGAGGGCTTTTAGTTATGCGCTGAGGATGACCTAAGCATAATTATTGTTTTACTAATAGAAGAGATATGTGAGAAGTAACTTTAAAATATATAATAGAAGAGATATGTGAGAAGTAACTTTAAAATATATATTGAAATACCATCTTAAGTCTTGATATTTTAAGACGGGAAATTTGAGCCTAGATGGGGAACTATTGAGAATTCATATAATTAACCATTATCATAACATTGAAGGTACTGGTTGGTGGATATAAAGAGATTGAGTAATTGGAGGGTCGAAAATTGTCAAAATTTGGATTTGAGTTAGTTTGACATGCATGAGTGACGCAGCAGGGGTTTGCGGAAGGATCGACAAGCGTCTAAACCCTTTGATAAACGTGATTACGAATTGTAAAACACGAAGAACTAGAGAATCCACTCTAAAAATAAGAACTTTATTAATTAATCAACTGATTAACAAAGAACCCTAATACCCTATTTATAATCTAAATTACTAAAAAGATAAATACTAAACTAATAAAGATAAATAAGAAAACTAAAACTTAATCCTAATCTATGACTAAATAACTAAAAGATAATACTATAATTAAATAATGGAAAATAGCAAAAACAACTAAAGGGAACATGGAATTGAGATGGTCACATGAGTGCTTTATGGGTGTGGCTGGAGTTGGCGCTAGCCAACTAGCGGGACCATGGGCGCCATTCTTTAAAATAGAAGTTGGCGCTACTTTGGCGCGACTCAGCTGGCATCGTCGCTGGCGCCGGCGGCTGGCTTGCGGTTCTGCTTTCCTCTTCGTCGCTCGACCTGACTCTCGATCTTTTGTCGCTACTTCCTCTATATTTGGTGCTTTATGTTTGCTCTTTTTCGACGCCCAATTCCAAGCCTCTTTTGGGCTCGTTTACCTTTTCGAGTTCGTTTATTATTATTTATAAAACCCTTATTTATCTCTCGAATTCTTCGAATTCCCCTTGTATCAGTCACCCTCACCTGAAAAGAACTCGTCCTCGAGTTCACTTGAAAAGCAGCTTTACTCGGCTCGTAGAACATGCGTTTTGTCAAACCGCTTGGATGCGCAACATGGTCTTCAAAATTTAAAATTTTCGACCGGACTTTAAGTTCCAACGGCGGTCGTTGCAATTCCTTCCATACGAGTAATAATTTATTAAACTCGAAAGGGTAAGAAACGTGAGTAACCTTATCGGGAATTGTTTCGGTTTGAACTGAAGCCTTCGGTGCTTCAATAATGAGAGCATCACCTTTGGAATCATCGACCTTGATCTCTTGTGGCAACGGTTTTGTTGGCTCAGGGACGTCTTCCGGTATCTTGCTTTTGGTTTCTTTGGTCGGGGATCCGCCATCTGCTGCCGACTCTTTCGGAACGTTACAGGTTTCATGTTGTGACTTTGTTTCGATGGTAACAACCTTGGCCTACAAGACTTCCTCCTTTTCCGGTGTTCTTTTCAGAATGAGCGGTTGATTGACTAGGAGCGAAATCGAGCCCGTAATACGGCTATTGTGGTGTCTCTTCTTGTTGGGGCTTTCATCGAAGCTATTAACTGGTCTCATGGCAATCTTTTGGTCGCCCCAACGAAATAGTACGATGTCGTCTTGGCTCTTGTAGGTTGCATGATTATCGAATTGCCACGGTTGAGCCAATAGAATGTGGCAATCGTCCATGTCAAGGACATCACATAGGACCCCTTCTCGATAGTGTTTGCCGATTGAGATGGGTACCCGACAAGTTTGTGTGACTTTAACTTGAAAGCCATACTTGACCCACCCAAGAGAATACGGACCTTCATGGGGTTGAGTGGGTAGATTAAAGTAATCGACCAATTTCTGGGACACGAGGTTCACATAACTTTCATCGTCGATAACTAAGTTACATACCATTTTGTGTACCGAACAATGCGATCGGAAAAGATCTTCGTGTTGGCTTTCTTCCTTTGATGAAAGGAGTATTCGTTGAAGTACGTCGTGGATCTTTTCTTGGGAATCTTCCTCCTCCTCTTCGGATTCGGAACTCGATGGATTAACCCGGGTATGGTTGCCGTCGTGCGAAAACCTAACCGGTCTTGACGCAGCGGGGGTTTGCGGAAGGATCGACAAGCGTCTAAACCCTTTGATAAACGTGATTACAAATTGTAAAACACGAAGAACTAGAAAATTCACTCTAAAAATAAGAACTTTATTAATTTATCAACTGATTAACAAAGAATCCTAATACCCTAATTATAATCTAAATTACTAAAAAGATAAATACTAAACTAATAAAGATAAATAAGAAAATTAAAACTTAATCCTAATCTAAGACTAAATAACTAAAAGATAATACTATAATTAAATAATTGAAAATAGCAAAAACAACTAAAGGGAACATGGAATTGAGATGGTCACGTGAGTGCTTTATAGGTGTGGCTGGAGTTGGCGCTAGCCAACTAGCGGGACCATGGGCGCCATTCTTCGAAACAGAAGTTGGCGCTACTTTGGCGCGACTCAGCTGGCGCCGTCGCTGGTGCCGACGGCTGCCTTGCGGTTCTGCTTTCCTCTTCGTCGCTCGACCTGACTCTCGATCTTTTGTCGCTACTTCCTCTATATTTGGTGCTTTATGTTTGCTCTTTTTCCGACGCCCAACTCTGAGCCTCTTTTGGGCTCGTTTACCTTTTCAAGTTCGTTTATTATTATTTATAAAACCCTTATTTATATCTCGAATTCTTCGAATTCCCCCTGTATCAATGAGAAATGGTCACGAATGGGCTTGCGAAGCCATCATTGGAATTGGAAGATTGTAAGACTTGTAAAATGTGTTATCATGTATTAATTATGAGTGTTTGTCTTGAGATTTTTAGTCTCATGGGTACAACATTAAGACTTGGACTTTGGGTGAATTCCTTGTTCTATCTCAGTTGAAATAAGGGTAAATTTAAACCTGTAAACTGAGCTAAAGATAAATTGACACAAAATAATATCACCTAAAACATGGGGAAAGAGTAACGGAATTTACAATTATCAATTAGATCTATGGTCAACAACCTACTAATCTAAACAAAGCTTTAAACTTAGTTTATAAACGGGTGTCGCTAGGATCATCAAAAGGCTATTATCGACAAGCATCTGCAAGTGTGAACTCCAAAAGAAATAAGCCCCCAAAATTTTACCCCTACCGGTAATTGGTTCTCGATTCAGACATTAGTGCTGGTCCCGAAGGGGTTATACAAGTAAACAGTTTGTAAGAAGGGGGGGTTGAATACAAACACACGATTTTGGTTTTCTAAATTGTTTATTGATAAATCAAACACAATTTACAGTTTGTTGTGGAATAAGATTAAGTAGAACCTAATCTAAACAAACTTGAGAAACACTAAGTGTTTTTGCACAAGAAATAGAGAGAAAATGAGGTATACAAAAATGAAGATATTTTTCTATGCA
Organism: Saussurea involucrata; assembly: GCA_033807775.1. Lineage (NCBI taxonomy): Eukaryota > Viridiplantae > Streptophyta > Magnoliopsida > Asterales > Asteraceae > Saussurea > Saussurea involucrata. The sequence goes on from CM066320.1 coordinate 167,789,127, forward strand.
CTAAGTTGTTGAGGGAGAGACCACCTTAACACTGAAGGAGCATTCCTTCTATTTATACCCGATGCATTAAATGCATGACAGGAGGACTTTACACGTATCTTCATATGGTTGGATGCATGCTTTTGACTTTTTGCACAACATGCTTTGGGCCGTATGGTGAACAGTGTAGTGGCAGAGTGGTTGTACGATCCTGGACAAAGGCATGCCCCTTTTGAAAAATCGTATGGAGTGTGCAAGTAGATAAGACAAACATTTCTTGAAGTATAAGCTTCATGATCAGCGATCGCTGAATAGATCTTCCATCAGAGAAGTCCTGATGTAAGTCGGTTATCGCTGAAGTCTTCTTCTTGAAATGTCGCGCGTGTGGACTTGTCTTGGTTTCACTGATGTCCGCATCAGATCATTAGTAGACTTGTCACTTGTTCATCAGCTTTGTCTTCGATGTCAACGATGAACTCTTTGTCGCGAAACTTGTCTTCAGGGATTACAAACAACATTTACAACTGAAACTATCAGCGATCATCAGTGATAAGTGAACAGGCCCAGGTTATCACTGATGGGCATTTATCGCTGAAGGAATACTTTTAAGAAAAATGAATACTATCAGTGATACTGAAAAGACTCAGTATGCTTATCACTGATGGCAAAACATTAATACATACAAATGTCATTTGTAATTTTCACTAAGTTATTCTAAGGGCCATCATAAAATCATTGAGAGAGTTTGGATCAACAATCTCCCCCTATTTGATGATGAAAAAGCAACAAAAGAAAATTGCTAAGTATGAAAAACATAAGGATAAATGTGACTCATAGATTCATGTCCCATTTACTGTTTTCAGGGATCTTTTCTAGTACTGAATGGAGTAAAGTACTTCACTGAAATTTTCATTTAAGTTCGTAATAAGTTTACAAGGAAAGTTTGAAAAATTACAAGTACAAGTGAAGTAAAAATTACAAGTACTAACTGATAAATAACAAGAGATTACAAAAGGGGAAACCTATAAGCTATAGAGGTTCATCTTTGAAGAGCATCTCGTCAAAGGAGTCAGTTTCAGGGATCATCCAGTCAGGTACCACTTTGACTTGTTCCCTTCTGAGTTTAGCTCCGCTGAGTACGTGGGTTTTGAGGAAGAGGCCTGGTCTTGATTGATTATCAGTGGATGAGATCCTTGAGTTGTTGGACTGGGCATATAGGCAATTATGAGAATCGTTGAAAGCAAATATTTACGTTCCAGTCAGGGAAATAATTCCATAAGGGTCACTTATCACTTGGCCAAGTTTGAATGGTCCACCTGGTGGCAGTGATAAGTTTAAAGCAAAGAGATCAGGTGGAGGTCCGAGCACTGCTTCTCTTGAGAATTCTATTCCAGTTTTATTTATGATAGAAGACTCTCCAGAGGTCGAGGATCGTTTTTTTTCTTGGCTGGAGCAGGTCTTCGATTTTGAAGAAGAGCTGGAGGAGGAGGCAGATCCATTCTGGATGTGACTTTGTTGATGTACAGGTTCAAGAACTTCTCCACATGGGATTTGAACTTGGACTTGGACTTTTGAATTGCATCCTGACTTCAAGCCATTCATCGAGACCAAAGATCTCTAACTTTGACACGTAGAATATCTGAGACGAGTCGTTCTCTCTGAATATGGTGTGTTCCACCATCACTGACTTCTTTACTATTTTTCTCTTCAGGTTCACGTTTATGATTCGACTTAGATGGAATATGTGATCTACCTTGTCTTTGCACCATTCCATCACGGGATCACTGACTGCTCTTTTCCGAGTTTCCTTCTCAACGTCTTTCAGGAGTTATTCCTGAAGATCAGATGCCTCTTTAGTTTCTTATTAGAAACTGAGATCTGAGCTACCTTAAGAGGAAATAGCTTACCCTTTTGGCATTCAGCAAGGAGTTGCTCAGCCCTGATAGATTCTTCCAATTCTTCAGGTGTTAGGAACTCTAGACAAGGTTGAGGAGGGACCCGTAGACGTTGACTCTCTAGTTGACGGATCACTGCTGATCTTCTTTCTTTGTCTTCATCCTCAGACCTTTGAGGAGGTCGTGAGGGCCTGTTTGGATTCTCAACAGTTCTTCTTCCTCTTCTTGTTCTTCAGTCTCCATTACTGAGACTGGGATTATTTGAAGGGCATCAGCAATAGTTGCTGGGATTATTTGTTGCTGGATATGTTCTTCAGCTCGTCCCTTAAGCAGGGGAGAAGACTAGTTGAATCAAAAGAACGAAGAGTTAGATTTCTTTTGGGGAAGAAAAGATAGAGAAACTTGGCTAAGTATATAGGAGAGGTTTGACAAGAGAGAGGATAGAGGCAGAGTATGGTATAATTGAAAGGCATACCTGAGAAGATTGCTCCTTCTCAGCGTTGAAACAAATTTTCAAGTTCCCAGAGGCAGCAATACCTTTTTTCTTGCCTTGGGAGGACTTCTTTGAAGGAGACTTCTTAGTCTTCTCCCTTGCTTCAATGATGACGACCTCTTTCTAAGGAGGAACCTTGATGGAGGAAGGTTTCTACCATATGCCTTCTTCTTCTTCATCGTCATCATCTCCACCAGGGTTGGAGGGTTCATCGTCTTGAATTTCCAATGCCTCTTCCTCTTCTTCTTCTCCATCTTCCTCGTCAGAGGCAATTAAAGTTACCGTTTCAGTCCATGCAGAAGAATGAGGAGTTGGATTCTTTTCAACCTCCCCCTCAGCACGAGGAGGGTCTTCAGCAATTTTCTCCCCCTCAGTCTGAGGAGGGTCTTCTTTTTCTTTCTCCCCCTCTTTTCATCAGCAATGTGGGGGGAGAGATCAGCAACAATAGCATTCGTAGTTGCATCCACAGTGGGCCTGTCTTCTAGGCCAGGAGCCACTGAGGTGGAGGCTTTTGTGGCCTCAAGAGTTTCTACCCTGGCTTCTAGGCCAGGGATCGTTGCGGTGGCTTGAAGGATAAAATCAGCCGCCATCCCCAGCTTTGCGCGATCATCAGCTGTGAAGGATGGGGAGGGAGCCACCGGTTCATTCATCCTCTAAAGGATGTTCTAGAGAAGGGAGTTGGTGGTGTCTACCTTGGTGTTGAGGGAAGTAACAGAGGATTGTAGCGATCCAACAACAATGCTGAGAGATGAGACATTTGAGTTCAGCGTCTGCAAAGATGAAGTGTTGGTTGTCACATCCTTCTACAAATCTGACACCTCATCCTTCAAGGCAAGAAGCTGAGAGTTATCATCCTTGGAGGAGAGGGAAGCGGATATCTCCTTCAGCGATTCACCAGCAGAGTTGACAGCGCTGGTGTTATTGGTGAGATCCGTGGAGAGAGAATCCACGCGATCCTTGACCTCTTTGAGAGAGGTAGAGATCGTGCCCAGATTAGGACCTGAAAGAAAAGAAAATTTTTGAGCAAAGGAAAGCTCAAAATTTGGAAGGGTTTGAGAAGAGAAGGGTAGGGAAGGGGTAATACCCGATGGTCGCGAGAAGTCGTCAAAATGATGTCATAGATTAAACTGTCTTTTCATTTTCAAAAGGCATCCCTGATTGTTTTATAGGATCAGGGTTGGATAGTATTTTTCAAAGAATCACTGATGAGAAATATCAGTGGTGAGTTTATCTTTTTCAAAAGGATCACTGATAGAGAAATGTCAGTGATCGAGTTTTCTTTTGAAAGACATCTTACTGAAGAAAACTTTAGTGATCGAGGATAGAGAACATACGTTAGTATCAAAGAGCATTTATTCAGAGACTATAAGGTGGATAGAAAAGATAGAACCTTATTGCTGATATAATGCTTTGCCGCTGAAGAGTTATTCTTCAAGGTTCAGCATTCCAAGCTCACTGATGAGAAAGTTAAATCTTATCTCATCAAGAGGTTTGGTAAACAAATCAGCTAACTGATATTCAGTTGGAATAAAATGAAGTTCTATGTCTCTATTTATCATATGATCTCTAATAAAATGATATATGATATCGATGTGTTTAGTCTTTGAGTGTACGATGAATCTTGGGAAAAGAACAGATCTTGCGAAAAGTTCACAAAAATCTCAAAAACGTCTGAAATCTGAAAAATCTCTACAAGAAACTTCACAAATAAGCTCGAAATATCAGTCTGAATGTACTTTCTTCACACAACAAACACTGAAAACGTTTGAAAAGCAATCCTTGTAGATCGAACAGAGTCTCGAGTTCGAACCCAAAAATCTCACAGATCTTCAAAATTGAACCTCAAATCAATGAAATTGGCCTTCGAAACCTTCTTTAATCTTGTTCCAAATCAGATGACGAATCTACTAATCACAAACTTGAAGAAAATCGATCACAAACACAAAATTTTTGAAAAAAATCTCAAGAAAACGAGATTTCTTGAAAAAATTCAAGAAATCAATCAAATTTTCTTGATAATCTTCACAAAAATTTGTATATGATCACAGAAATACAATCTGAATCTAAGATCCTGCTCTGATACCAATTGAAAGTGCAAGGATCAATCAAAGTCAGAAAGTATTTCACACAGAGAGAAATGAGAACTCTGATATCTCTCAATTAGGCAAAAGATTGTAAAACAAGGAGTTCTAAGGGTATTTATACCCAAGACATAAAGTCAAAGTCAAACTAATAACCAGCTACATGCTTAAATAAATAAGACATTGATTACAATATAATTTGCATTAACACGATGGCACTAGTGCTGTCGCAATAGATTGGGATCTTTGATAGCTGAAGGTCATAGTCTAATAGCTGATTTCTCATCCATAAGACCTGAGCACAACAACTACCAGCGACTACATACTCAGCTTCAGCGGTTGAGGTGGACACTGAGTTTTGCTTTTTACTTGTCCAACTCACCAGCTTTTCTCCCAGGAGCTGACAACCTCCTGTGGTGCTTTTTCTATCCAGTTTGCAACCTGCAAAATCACTATCTGAATAGGAAAGTTTGATCGAACCCTGAGTCTTTGGGATACCAAAGACCTAGGTTGGGTGTACCCTTCAGATATCTGACGATTCGCTTTACAGCGATCAGATGTGATTCTTTGGGTTCAGATTGATATCGTGCACAAAGACAAGTAGAATACATGATATCAGGATGACTCACTGTAAGATAGAGAAGAGAGCCGATCATTTCGCTATAGGCAGTGACATTAACAGGTTTTCCAGAGGGGTCCTTGTTAAGTGTGAGTGGAGGTGCCATAGGAGTTTTCATAGCTAAACTTTGAGTAAGATCGAATTTCTTCAACATATCTTTAACGTACATACCTTGGTGGATAGATGTGCCTTTATCGCTCTGCTTAATCTGAAGTCCAAGGAAGTATGTTAGTTCACCTATTATACTCATCTTGTATTCATTTTTCATTCGTTCAACGAATCGAGTACACATAGATGGGTTAGTAGAACCACATATAATATCATTGACATATATTTGAACAAGAATAATATGAACTTTAACTTTTATGAAAAATAAAGTGCTATCAATTTTACTACGTTCAAATTTTTCAGTGCTAAGAAAGGAAGATAAAGTGTCATACCATGCATGAGGTGCTTGTTTTAAACCATAAAGAGCCTTATCCAGCATATAGACATATTCTGGATGCTTAGGATCAGCGAATCTTGGGGGTTGTTCAACATAAACTTCTTCGTTCAACTTTCCATTAAGGAATGCTGAGTTGACATCCATTTGATGACCTTTGAAGTCTTTGTGAACTGCATAGGCTAAAAAGAGTCGAATTGCTTCGAGTCTTGCCACTGGGGCAAATGTTTCATCATAGTCTATGCCTTCCTCTTGTCTGTATCCCTGAGCAACTAGTCGATCCTTGTTGCGAGTTATAGTTCCAAACTCATCTAACTATTTTCGATACACCTCCTTGGTGCATATAACAGTTTTATGAGATGGTTTGGGGACAAGATTCCAAACTTTGTTTCTTTCAAATTCAATCAGCTCTTCTTGCACAACACTGACCCAGTTTGGATCTCTGAGGGCATCATCACTTTTCTTTGGTTCAATCAGCGAAATAAAGTTAACAAATAAATAGATATTACGTGAACTTCGTCTTGTCTAGACCCCTGCATTTGGATCACCTAGAGTTTGATCGATTGGATGATTCAATGTCCATCGCTGATCAGGAGCTTGAATCTCTATCTCAGAATGGATTTCAGGAGGTGCTGAAGAAGAGGCTTCAGCAGCGATAGTGTCAGGTATACCAGGCAAGAGTTGCTGAGGTTCAGATGATGTCTCGTTCACTGATTGTTGATTAGAAGTGGATGGATTTTTAGAGGTTGAGGGTTCAGAAGGAGGCAAAGTGTTTATGGGAATAGCTGAGACCCAAGAAGAGGATTCGGCTTCACTTGTTTGCATGCTAGGAATGATGATAGGGTCATCATCAGCGATTGGGTTGTTGACCTGAGGGTCATGGTTGAATTTAGCTTCTAGTTCCTCATAATGAGAAAACATCCACTGATTCAATTCTTCGTTTTCAGCATTTGGTCTTGAATTTGCTGAGCGGGATTAATCAAAGGTGACATGAATAGTTTCTTCAACAATTTGTCTCCTCTTGTTAAAGACTCTGAAGGCTTTGGACATTGAAGAGTATCCTAGAAATATTCCATCGTTAGCTTTGGGATCGAACTTTCCAAGGGGATCTCTGTTGTTTAAGATGAAGCATTGACAACCAAAGATATGAAGAAAGCTGATAGATGGCTTTCTCCCTTGGAAAAGTTCATAGGCAGTCTGGTTGAATCTTTTGACGATCAGCGACCTATTTTGAGTAAGTAGGTAGCGTTGACATCTTCTGCCCAGAATTGAGTTGGGAGATGAGAATCGTTGAGCATATTTCGAGTAGCTTCGATGATCGTTATGTTTCTTCTTTCAGCGACTCCATTTTGCTGAGGTGTTCTCACCGCTGAGAAATTATGAGAAATTCCCTTGCTTTCAAAGACGTTATCAAGAGAGCTGTTTTTGAATTCAGTCTCATGATCACTCCTAATTGAGTGAACTGTCATATTGTTCAGGCCTTCCATTTTCCTGACAAAAGAGGTGAATTCTTCTGAGGTGTCTCTCTTAGCAAGGAGAAACATTACGCAGGTATAACGAGAGAATTCATCTACTATGACTAGAGTATATTTCTTTCCAGCAATGGATTTTATGTTGACAGGGCCAAATAAATCCATATGGAGGAGTTGAAGAGGGTTTGTTAGTGATGACATTTGTTTTGACTTGAACTAGCTTTAGTTTGTTTTCCTTTTTCACACGTTGAGTAGAGGGATTCCTTTGCGTATGAGTGCTAAGGTAAGCCGATGACAAGTTATTTTGAGGAGAGAGTGTTCAACGTTTTGAAGTTTATATGAGAGAGCCTCTTATGCCATAGCCAGTTAACATCTGATGAGGCTTTAGAGAGAAAGCAAATGTTCTCAGTGGTTGTTGAGTCCATGTTTATTACATAGACATTTTCCAAACGGTAACCGCTGAGAGCAACCTTTTCCTTCTTGTGAGAGACAAAACATGCTTCCTTAATAAATCTTACTTTTTAGTCTTTATCACATAGTTGACTGATACTTAGAAGATTATGCTTCAGTCTTTCTACGTAAGTGACTCTTCTGAAGGTGGTAGTACCATTTAAGAGTACACCAAACCCTCGGGTATAGCCTTTTCCATTTCCACCAAAGGTCACTGAGGAGCCTTTCTCTTCCATGAATTCAGTGAGCAGGTTCTTTTCTCTAGTCATGTGTCGAGAGCATCCACTATCAAGATACCAGATACCCTTTGAGACTTGCAAACGAAAAGGAAGATTAATTTGAAATTGGTACCCACTTTACAATGGGTCCACATTTGTCATTGGAAGAAGAAGTGGAAGGATCAACAGTCTTCACAGCATCTGATGATTCAGCGTCAGTGGTAATCTTCACTTTGGTTAATTTCTTAACTTTAGTGGTATTTTTCACTTTGGACTGATTTTCGCTTGGGGTGATCTTCTTTGCCTTGGAGGCAGTCATCTTCACCTTAGCTGATTTCTCACCTTTGGTGGTTGTGGGGCACTTACTAGCAATATGATCAGTAAGTCCACAGTGATAGCATTTTCTATAGCTTAAAGTAGCTTTAGGACCATAGGTATGAGCATTTGATAATTTTAAATGAGTAGGGCCTATACCAAGAATGCCTTTAGCATCATATATCGGAGGAACCTTGGGTTCTTCAAATTTCTTAGCTATTACATCAACCTTTATTCTTGGGGTTGATCGCTGAACATGTTCAGGGATCTTCACTTTTGAGATTGAAGGTTGAGTAACTGAAGCGTTAGTCTTCTTCAACTTTAGCACTTTGGTACCCTTCTGAGGATTTTGTAAAACGGTTTTTCCTTTGTCTTTGAGTTTGGGTTCAAAGAAGATTTTTTCTCAGGGATAGGAGTATTAGAAGGAGAGCACTGAGATGATCAGGTGTCCGGGATGGAGGAGACAAACATTTCAAACTTAAGCATGGAACGATCTTTGGTTGGGTCTTCTGTATTAGCATTAAAACCAAGACCACTTCGGTCATTGATAGGGATCTGGGCACCGATTATCTTAGTGATCTTTCCTGAGGATCTACACCATCCTTCAACAGTAGCTTTCTCAGCTTTCAGTTCAGCGATAGCTTGTTCGCGTTCAATGTTGATCACTTGATTTACATAGACCTGATCTTTTAAACTTTCCTCAATTTTAGAGAGTTCTTGGATCTTTAAATGGCATTTATTAAGCTGTCCAGTTAAGTCTATATTTTGTTGTTCAGCTTGGGTCTTGCCATTCAGGGCATCATATAAATCAATAGTCAGTTAATCGATAACGCGAAGTCTATCAGCATAATTGAGAGCTGGAGAAGGAGAGATTGATACCTGAGAAGTGGAGGATGTGGTGGGAACGTTAGAGAGTTATTCCTTCACTTCTTGGATTTCGGCCATAAGACAAAGACTGGCCTCATCTTCTTCATCAGAATCTGATTCTTCATCAGATTCAGCCCAATCGTGTTTTTCAGCGATCAGATCTTTACCTTTCTTCTGATAGTTTTTCAACTTCAGGTATTTTTCCTTAAGTTTAAGGTATTTGTCATCTCTGGTTTAGAGGTTGAAGAGTGTTTGAGAGATGGAGAAGGCTTGAAAACTTTCTTTGACCTACACTCACTAGCAACATGTCCTTTCTTTTCACAGTTATAGCACGTAGTAGTTGCCTTATCAATAGGAGATGATTTAAGTTTATCAGTGATAGTGAGAGGTTTATTTCTTCTAAAGTTACTCTTTCTTGCAAATCTCCTGAAGGAGTTTGTCAAGAGTGACAGGGATTCATCAAGTTCAGATGAGTCATTTTCTGATGAATCATCAGAGTTTGATTCCATCTCAGTGATTGTGACAAAAGATCGTTGAGTGGGCATCAACTCTGAGGAGAGTCAAGCAACATGTGTGCTTTTTGAATCTTTTACAAGATTCTTCTTAAGCTGACAAGACTGCTCATGATTGAGCATAGTGCCAAAAAGAGTGCTTAAGGTCATATATTTGTGATCCTTTGATAGTTTAAGACATATGGTATAATTGTCCCAACTTTCAGGAAGACATTCTAAGAATTTTGTCAGAATCTCAGAGTTAAAGTAGGTCTTACCAACAGTGTTTAGATCAATAATTAAACAGTTAAAACGTTGGTGTACTTCATGAAGTTTCATATTGTCTTACCAGATTTATCTTTCTGGACTCTTGTACATCAGATGTACCATCATATTGAACACAAATTGTGTCCCACATGGATTTGGAGGATCTAAGGTTCATGACAGAATGATAGACCTCATCAGGTAGAGCCACATATATGATTGATTTGGCTTTGGTATCAATGGCTACCTTCTTCTTATCATCTTCAGTCCATTGAGAGACATCTTTGATGAGTTGTCTTTCAGGAATGGCTGGAGTGGTAACAGTGGCCGCAACAGCAGGAGAAAGAATGTAGGGGATATAGGGTCCATTTTCCACGTAGTGAGACATAGTGGGATCTACACCTTCTAGGAAAAGCATCATTCGATTTTTCCAGAGATTAAAGTTATCTCTACTAAATCAAGGAGGTTTTGCAACTGAACCATTATCAATATAGTTTGTGTTTGTGTTTTGTATCATTTGGAGAATAGCAAGGAAAAGATTAGTATAAGCAAGATCTTGTTTATGGAGATTAAACAATCTTCTCTGATACCACTTGTTGGTCCCGAAGGGGTTATAGAAGTAAACAGTTTGTAGAAGGGGAGGGGGTTTGAATACAAACACATGATTTTGGTTTTCTAAATTGTTTATTGATAAATCAAACACAATTTACAGTTTGTTGCGGAATAAGATTAAGTAGAACCTAATCTAAACAAAATTGAGAAACACTAAGTGTTCTTGCACAAGAAATAGAGAGAAAAGGAGGTATAGAAAAATGAAGATATGAAGAATAGATATCCTCGTCTATTTACCTAACTTTGATTTCGGGGACGAAATCATTTTCAAGTTGGGGAGATTTGTAACATCTCGAAATTTCCATAGTCATGGTACTTTTATTTTGGAAGAATGTTTAAAATAATGGGAAGTATTATTTTAAAACGGAATGTTGAGAGGGTTGAAACTGTAATTGACCCAAAGTGTAAGTTAATTGTGAATGTTGAAACTCTGGGGTTGGTTTCGTCATTCTTCAATAGTTGTCCAGGTATTTAAAGAGAGAGTCGGCTGAATTGAGAATTACCTCAATTGCTTTTGGTTTGGAGTCGGTTCGGGAAACAGAGAACTAATCAATCGGTTTTGAATCATTGAGAATCAGGTTCGAATTTGGAGTGTTGGGTTGAATTGATTTGCAGCTTGTGTTCGAGTTCTAAATTCTAGGTGAGTTCATCTGCTGGTTATTGCTTAATAAAACTTTTCTATGTATTGAAATCGTTTATAAGTTTGTTTTTACCATTGAAGAATGGATACAATTTGATTGTTGAAATTCTGGGTAGAAAACATTTTGAACTGGGTAAAATTTGAGGAATCCGGAAGATGAGTTTTCCGGAAAGTTCCAGAGTCCGGATGATTTTCCGGATGAATTCCGGATACCGTATTGTCCGGATGATTTTTATCGGATACCGGATAATTCCGGATTCCGGATAGTTTTTCGGATGAAATTACCGGATATGGATTCCGGATAGTACCGGACATGGAGTCCGGATACTCTTTCCGGATGTTACCGGATTCCTTTGATTTCCGGGTGTTTCCGGATTTGGTTTCCGGATAGAATTTCGGACTGTTTCTAGACTTGTTTCCGGATTAGTTTACTGGACAAGTTTCCTGCATATTTTTGGGTAACATTGTACTGTTCAAATGTTTTACGAATACAAAACATATTATGATTTTAACAGTACTAGAATAATTATAACTCGATTGAGATTATGATACGAGTATTTATGTGTATTGAGTGAATATGCACATATGTTAAGAATTGTAATGGATCCATAGGCAGTAGTATTATGTGAACATGTGGTATAGGCGTGGACTAATCGTAATTCCCGTGTATTTGATGAACGTGGAATAGGCGTGGACTAATCGTAATTCCCGTTGAATTGAAATGAGGAATATGCGTGGACTAATCGTAATTCCCATTTCGTACTGAGATGTGAAATCGTGGGATAGGCGTGGACTAATCGTAATTCCCGATTTCTATTGGAAGATAAGAGATAGGCATGGCTTAATTGTAATCTCTACTTCCACTCCAAGAAATAGGCATGGACTAATTGTAATTTCTTGGACATGAGCAATGATTTAGAATCTGTGGTGATTCGTAGTGGGCTCTTGAACATGATGCTATGACTTACTTGGTGTTTGTCATATTCATGGAATCGGGTATAATTCCCGTCATCGAAAGATGTTATGTGTACGGTAAGTAAGATGGCATACAGGTTTATTTATATGCTTTGTTTACAATTGGTTTTCAAAACTTATGAAGTTTTTAATTTGAAAACTGGATATTCTCACTAGGCATAAGCCTAATCTTTTCAAATTCAATTTTTTTACCAGGTACTAGCTCAGGAAGGGATACAAAGGGATGAGTGACGAGTGGTACCAGAATCCTACTTTTGGTGAAGTAATGGAGAAGTTAGTGGAAACATTGATATTTTGGAGATATTATAGACAACCCGTATAATCTGATGTTATTAGTTATGAATTAGATTAGTAGGTTGTTTATAATAGATCAGTTGTTAAACATAAACCTTGTCACTAATCCTCCAGTTATGTATGAAAGTTTTGGAAGAAACTATTGTGGACCTTGTAAATTGAAGGTTTAAATTTATTGTGGTTTTTAGGGTGTTTCACTCTCTTTATTCATAACTTCTACATGGAGCCACAAAATCCTACCCTTATATACTATGTTACCGACCGTTTTAAAGAAAATAATAAGGCTAAGTGTGTTAAATAGTGTGTTAAATGGTAGGAGGTTTCACCAATGATTTGGTTGCATGGCAATGAATTGCAACTTTCAGTCCACCCCTTTTAGTTTTTTTGTTGTTACCCAACAGGTGCATGTAAATTGATATATATTGTTTTCTTTCTCTTTCTTTTTTGGTTAATTACAAACTTCCCCCGTTAACAAAATTTCATCCTCGAATTTTTCCCTGTGCAAACAAATGAGGGTACTTTATTTTCATCTCCTTCTCGGGTTCCCACGTTGCTTCTGGCCCTCTATGATTTCTCCATTGAAATTTTACGTGAGCAATCTTTTTGTTTCTTAACTTCCCTATTTTTCTATCAACGATAACTTTTGGTTCTTCAATATAGCTTAAAGTTTTATCCACCTTTACATCCTTAAGAGTTACCTCAGCACTTTCATCAGCCAGACACTTCCTTAGATTTGACACGTGGAACATGTTATGAATGCCTTGAAGTTCTTCAAGAAGCTCCAACTTATAGGCAACCTCACCTACTCTTCTAGTTATTTTGTAAGGGCCTATATTACGAAGACTTAGCTTCCCTCTCTTTCCAAAATGAACCACACCTGTCCACGGTGAGATCTTGAGCATAACTTTGTCCCTAACTTGAAATTATATCGGCTTCTGTCTTTTATCAACATAACTTTTCTGTCTGTCTTGAGCTATCTTCAATTTATCCCTTATCTGGTTTATCTTATCGGCAGTTTGCTGAACTATCTCAGGGCCAACCAATTGTTTTTCGCCTACCTCATTCCAACACAATGGTGTTCGACACTTCTTTCCATACAAAACTTGATATGGTGCAGCTTAGAGGCTAGCGTGATAGCTGTTATTATAGGCGAATTATATCAACGGAAGATGACTCTCCCATGAAACTGAAAAATCTATAGCACATGCCCGCAACATATCTTCTAGAGTTTGAATGTTCCTATCGCTTTGACCATCCGTTTGCGGGTGATAGGTTGTACTTAGCTTTACTTGTGAACCCAATTCCCTTTAAAAGCTTTGCTAAAATGTAGAGGTAAACCGATTGTCTCTATCAGAGACTATTGATAATGGAACACCATGCTGAGTCACAATATCGTCTATATAGAGCTTAGCTAGTCTTCCATCAAGTATGTTTCCTTAATTGGCAGAAAATGTGCTGACTTGGTGAGTCTATCAACGATTATCGATATATCATCATAAACCTTTGGTGTTCTTGGCAACTTTGTCACAAAATCCACTGTGCCCACTTCCACATAGGAATTTCCAAGGGTTGCAACTTTCCAAACGGTCGTTGATGTTCAACTTTAACTTGCAGACATGTCAAACACCTTTCGACATAATGGGCTATGTCCTTCTTCAACCCTAGACACCAGTAAGATTGGCGATGATCTCGATACATCTTATTATTTCCCGTGTGGATAGAATAATTTATGAGCTTCATCTAACGCTTGGTTACGAAAGTTGCCTAAGCGAGGAATCCAAATTCTACTCTTGTAACACTTTAACCTTGGTTGTTAACTTGAAGAGGCGAAACAACCCCTACCATTCTTTCAGTCTTCAAGTTCTCTTCTTTAAAAGTTTATTTCTGAACTTTCTTGAGTTTATCAATCCAACTAGGAGTCACCTCTATCCGAATTTCTTTAATCCTCATCCGATCACCCCTTTCTTTGCGACTTAGTGCGTCAGCCACCACATTTGCCTTCCCGGGATAATAAAAAATTTCACAGTCATAATCTTTCAGCAGCTACATCCACCTTTGTTGTCTCATGTTCAGTTCCTTCTGATCGAACAAGTACTTTAGACTCTTGTGATCAATATAGATTTGGCACTTCACCCCATATAAGTACTGTCTCCGGATCTTCAATGCAAACACCACCGTTGCCAATTCCAAGTCATGCGTTTGATATCACTTCTTGTGATCCTTCAATTGACGAGAGGCATATGCTATAACTTTCTCTTGCTGCATTAATACGCAACCAAGTCCCAACTTGGATGCATCACTACAAACCACAAATCCTTCGGTTGCTTCTGGTAAAGTCAATATCGGTGTAGTGCTCGACTTTTCCTTTAAGACTCTAAACGCCTCTTCTTGAGCTAGTTTCCATTCAAACTTTACGCCCTTCTTTGTTAGTGATGGAAATGTTGTTGCAATCCATGAAAAGTCTTGAATGAACCTTCTGTAATATCCTGCTAATCCCAATAAACTTCGTACCTCAGACGGGGCCCTTGGTGGTTCCCACCTCTTTATAGCATCCACCTTGGTTAAATCTACTTTTATTCCTTCTTGGGTCACCACATGCCCTAGAAATTGAACTTCACACAGCAAGAACGGACACTTAGAAAACTTTGCATACAGTTTTTCCTGTTTCAGCAAACTCAAAACCGCCCGAAGGTGTTGATCATGCTCCTTTTCGGTGTGTGAATAGATCAAAATATCGTCAATGAAAACAATGACGAACTTATGTAGGTTGGGTTTGCATACCCTATTCATCAGATCCAGCTGCAGGTGCATTTGTCAACCCAAATGGCATTACCAGGAATTCGTAGTGCCCATACCTAGTCCTAAATGCTGTCTTAGGCACATCCTCCTCCCGGACCTTCAGTTGATGGTAACCCGATCGTAGATCAATCTTCGAGAAATAACTGGAATCTTGAAGTTGATCGAAAAGATCATCAATCCTTGGTAGAGGGTACCTATTCTTTATCGTTACTTTGTTAAGATCACGATAGTCGATGCACATTTGCATCGTACCATCCTTTTCTTAACAAATAACATACGCGCTTCCCAGGGAGGGGTGCTCGGGCGTATAAAACCCTTGTCTAACAACTCCTGCAATTGAGACATCAACTCTTTCATTTCCGACGGTGCTAGACGGTAGGATGTTCGGGCAACAGGTGCGACTCCAGAAACTAGATCATCCAGAAAGACTTAAGAAAACTCTCTTACAACTGTAATGTCTTCTATACTATTTTTCTTCTTCTTAGCACCTATCACGTATGCCAAATAGCTCTGACACCCCTTTCTTACACATCGTTTTGCCCTTGCCAAAGAGATCATGTTGGATTTCCTATTTCTTCTATCTACGTATATAACTATGGTTCCATTATCGGGTAATTCAATTTGGATTATCTTTTTGTTACACATTCTCGCCTGGTTTTCAGCTAACCAATCCATTCCAATTATTATATCAAATTCCCCAAGGGTCATAGAGAGTAGTTTTAATGGAATCGAACGATCGTCTATCTGAATAATGGAATCATCGTACTCCTCTATAATAATCACCCGATTATCATCGGCATTTTCTACTTCTAAGGTCGAGCTTAAAGGCTTGGGAACTTTATGCAAGTAATCACATAATCTAGTAGAAACAAAAGAGCGATTTTCTCCAGAATCAAACAGTACTCTAGCATGCACAGATTTGACCAGAAAAGTACATGCCACCACGTCAGGTGTCTCCTCGGACTTTGTTGTTGTCATCTGAAAGACTCTTCCCTTTGGCTTTGTTGCTTCAGATCATTTTTCCTCCCATTTACCATTTCGACTTCCGCCCTGACCTAAGGCATATAGTTTGCTTGTATATGGTTGGGTGACTTACAGATAAAACATAGTCGTTCTATCCTCTCAACTTTGCAATCCTAAGACAGGTGCCCTAGCCTCCCACATCGGTAACACACCCTTGGTTTAATCAAACATTCTCTTTTGTGCACACGGTTGCATCTAGGACATTTTTTGACAGTTTTTCCTTGCCATGTGTTCCTTTCTGGACCTGAGAACTTTGACCTTTTGGTTTCATTGCTTGGACCTCCCCATTTCCTATTTATGTGGCCTCGCTCAGCCTTTTGTCGATTCTTTTCTTTTTCTCTAACCTATTGTTGGGAACTGAAGATATGCTAAGTATGGTTAGTACTGCTAAGTCTTCATTACTACTGCCAGTTCTTCGTTACTACTGCTGGGCAAGGTTACTGCTGCTAGATGAAGTTAATGCTGCTAGATGAAGTTAATGCTGCTAGATGAAGTTAATACTGCTAGACGAAGTTAGTGCTGCTAGACCAATTTACTACTGCTAGACATGGTTAGTACTGCTGAGCTGAGTTACTACTGCTTGAAGACTGTGAAGGTTGTTAATGCTGCTGAGCCAAATCATCATTAATACTGCTGAGTTGATAAGTTTGGTATGCGATACTTTTGGAGACAAAGAAGGAATTGATCAAGATATGTTTAACGAAGATTCAGAAGATCAATTTACTTTTTATGGTTATCTTGTAATTACTTTTGTATAAATAGTATTGATAGATAGCTATTAGGACATACAAAAACAGAAGATAGATAGTATACAGAATTCGATATTCAAGAGTGAATTAACCTCAAGATCATAGATCCTATTTCTAGAGAAGTAGAAATCGTCTTGTTGAGCCTGTTCAACAAGATTGAGGTTTGGTGTAAAACTTGTGAGTTATAACTATTTGATATATATACAGTTTATTGAATTTCTATTGATTGTTCTTTAATTGATTTAGAGTTCTATTCCGCAAGATTCTCTAAATTCTGTTTCTAAGAAGTTTAATTCTTGTTAAGAATCGATCCTGACAAGTGGTATCAGAGCTTTGGTATCTTAGAAACTATGGACAATTCAATGGATTCTCACAGTACTCTTGTTTCAAAAGTTCCCATGCTCAAATCCAATAAATTGAACATGTGGAAACTGAGAATCAAGCAGTACATTCTTCTTACTAATTATGCAATATGGGACATCATAGAAAATGGCCCATGTAATGAAGGAAAGATTGGAGAAGATGGTGAAGGCTTTGACCAATCCAAGGTTGAGTGTTATGGAGGATCACATCAACAGGCTCCAAATGGAAATCAAAACAGAAGCTCCTCTCAAGCCCATGTTTCTCAACAAGGAATGGGATTTGATTGGAGTGATCAAGCGGAGGAAGCCTGTCAGAATCAAGCTCTTATGGCAGAAGTATCTGATATTCCCACTGAGGTACAATCTAAACTCTGTTCTCAAGCTTGCATTGATGCTGTTAAAAGATATAGGGATCACAATCAGGGTATGTGTGATGACCTTAAGAGGCTAGAGAAAGATGTGAAAGATTATGTTAGGATTGTAGAAAGGTTTGAGGAACAGATTAGATCTTTTCAAGCTAATGAACTTCAACACCACTATGATACTAACTATTGGAAGTGGGAGAAGAATGAGTATGAGATTAAGCTGAAAGTGTCTGGGGAGGAGAATGAGAAATTAAAAGAAGAGCTTGAGAAGGTTAAACTTGATGTTGAAAAGTTTACCTGTGCTTCTAAAACCATGGACACCATCATTAAGGCTCAAATCCATGACAAGATGAAAGTAGGGATAGGGTACAATGCCACACCTCCACCCTACAATAACAACTACATACCTCCTAAGTCTGATTTGTTAGAGACCAAGGATAGAAAGGAACCTGAATTAAAGATTAATCTAGATCCTTGTGAAAAAGAAATAGTTGTTGAGGATGAGACTGACAAAGTAGACTCTGATGAGGAATGTGAGAGTCCATGTGTCAAGAACACTGAGATCAAAAGGAATGAAGAGAAAAAGGGAGTCCATTACAAACAGACCACAGTTGTGGCTCCCAATACCTGTAAACATTGTTCCTGTAAGAAATCTCAAGAGCTCAAGCCCCAAAAACATGATAATCAGAGGGGAAATCAAAGGAACTGGAATAACCAGTGGGCTATGAGACAAGGAGTTGACCTGAACAGAATCAACAGGCCAAAACCTTGCTTCATCTGTGGTAAGCTAAATCACTTAGCCAAACACTGTTATTTCAATCCAGTTAACCAAAGGTTTAATGCTCAAAGATATTTTCAAAAACCTGCTGGTTACAGAAAGAGTGGGGGATATAAAAAGTCTGTGAGGAAAGTTGTGGAAAAGAAACAAGTTAAAACCATAAACCATATGAAAAAGGCAGAAACAGAAAGTGTTAGAGTATGGATGCCTAAAGGTACCAATGATAATACTGCCAACTCAGTTAGTACTGCTAACAATGTTAGTACTGCAGGAAGCAATAATGTCACTAGCAGTGTTAGTACTGCTAACACAGTTAGTACTTCTTCTACAATTAATACTGCTTCTAGTGTTAGTACTGCTAAGTTAGTTAATACTGCTGAGAAGGCTAGTACTTCTGGAAGCAATGTTAGTGCTGCCAAAGTTAGCACTTCTACATCAGTTAGTACTGCTTCTAGACCTATCATCAAAACAAAGTACTCAAGCACTGATGTTCCTCACTTTGACAAGCTCATCAAAACAGAATGTAAGTATTTTGATGATCAAGGGAGACCCAAGACCACTATGGCTTGGGTCCCCAACAAAAACTAATTGATTTCTCAGATGTGCAGGGCAGCCAACAGCTTAAGGGAAGAAGCATTTGGCATGTTGACAGTGGTTGCTCTAGGCACATGACAGGTAACATGGCCTGCCTTCAATATTCCAAATGAATTGATGGAGGACATGTTACTCTTGAAAATAATCCTGCAGAAGGTAAAAGAAGTGGTAAAAGTGATGTGTAAGATGACATTTGAGGTTTTGACAAGTGATGCACAGTGCAGAGTTTCTACTGCCTGTGTTCTAGTAGTTAATACTGCTAGTGCAGTTAATACTGCTAGTTAATACTGCTCAGTAGTTAATACTGCTAAGTAGTTAATACTGCTCTGTAGTTAATACTGCTCAGTAGTTAATACTGCTTGGTAGTTAATACTGCTCAGTAGTTAATACTGCTAGTGCAGTTAATACTGCTAGTACAGTTAATACTGCTAGGTAGTTAATACTGCTAGGTAGTTAATACTGCTTGGTAGTTAATACTGCTTGGTAGTTAATACTGCTCAGTAGTTAATACTGCTCGGTAGTTAATACTGCTAGTGCAGTTAATACTGCTAGTGTAGTTACTACTGCTTGGTAGTTAATACTGCTAGGTAGTTAATACTGCTTGGCAGTTAATACTGCTCGGTAGTTAATACTGCGAGGTAGTTAATACTGCTTCTGATAATCTAGGGCATATAAATACCCCTGTTTGCCCGCCCATGTTCATAACGACTCTTCGCATTTACTTCTTCTCTCTCGTTCTAACCTAGCCTCCCCAGAATCTCTGTGCTTTTCTTTCAAGAATCCTTAGGCATCATGGAGTTTGTGGATGAGCACAATGAAATAGCCATTCTTCAGAAGCCGAAACAAGCTGCGGGATTCCACGATATAGTCGATTTTCTAAAATCCTCGCACATCTCCTATGCACTCACGGTGAGCCCAACGATCTATATCGAACATCAGAAACAATTTTGGGAGAATGCCACTGTTAGTGTTGAAGAAGGGCAGAAAACCATTTGAACAAGGGTTTGTGATAAACCCTTGAAAGTCACTGAAGAGGTTATTCGCATCTCCCTTCAGTTGAATGATGCTTCAGGTATATCTTCTATTCCTTCTGAAGACCTCTTTTCTACTTTACAAAGAATGGGGTATGAATGTCCCATTGGTGTTTTTAAATTCTACAAGTCAAAATTTTTTAACCAATGGAGATTTCTTGTTCATACCCTGATGCACTGTATTTCCAAGAAAACTACTGGATGGAGTGAGTTCAGCAGTCCCATTGCATATGCCTTGGTCTGCTTATCCACTGCCAGAAAGTACAATTTTTCAGCAATGATCTTTAATGATCTTGTATCAAACTTGGAATCCAAAAAGAGCTTTTTCATGTATCCAAGGTTTGTGCAAGAAGTTCTTAACAAGGAATTGAAGGACTTACCTCAGTTTACTGAGGTATATGTACCCAAATCCCCTAAAGGGAAGGTTTTTTCAAATATGAAAAGACTTCCTAGGGACTCGGAAGGAGTTGACACACCATTGTTCTCTACAATGATGGTTGTGTCCCACCCCTCTGAAGGTATGGCATCAGGATCAAGGCCCTCATTAGATCAACCCACTGATGACCAATCCCAACCTTCCATCTCAAAAGAAATCCCTCAGTCCATTCTTGAACAACCCACTCCCACAATCACCAAAAGGTTTCAAAGAAGAAAGGTGCACAAGGTTCCTTCCCGTGATGTACCTACTCAGAGCCCTAAGCCTTTAAGCCCTCAGTTGGAGCATTCTCCAATTGAGAATATCCACAGGGAAACCACAGGGGTGTCTCCCAACCCCAAGAAGGTGGTCTCTAAGGAGAAGGATGACCATATGGGTGCTAAGGCTGCCACTACTTCTGCTAGCACAGAGAAGGACAGTGGTAACATAAATAAGACCTTCCCCATGGCAACTCTAAATGAGAAATCATTAGGAGGACCCAGGTGCCAAGAAACCAAGGGGGCAGGTAGTGCTTCTGCTAGGCAGAAGGCTTCTGCTGAAACTTCCAAGGATCCTTTAAAGAAGGTAAACACTTCTAAACAAGGTGAGGATAGATATAACTATGAGGAATTGATGGAAACCATAGGGAATATCAACTTGGATGTAATGGCACAAAAGACAGAGATAGAGCAACTTAAGACTGTGGTCACCTACCAACAGTCTCAAATTGAGAAGCTCAAAAAGCTGGTCACCAGGTTGCTGAACAGAAAGAAAAAGGCAAGATTTGTGCTAAGAAGAAGAATTTCAACTGATGATGCTCCCAAAAAGGGGGAGTCAGAGTCAGAAGCAGAACTGAAACTGAAGGGTCAACAAATTGAGGGGGAGACTGTTCACATAGAGACTGAGATGGAAATGGAGTATGCACAGGTTAAGGGGGAGTCCAGTGAGACAGAAAAGGGGGAAGAGTGTGTTAAAGCAGCAGAAACCACAGCAGCAGAAACCACAGCAGCAGAAACTGTTAATGCTGCTGAGTTTGAACAAGCAGCAGAAACAGTTAATGCTGCTGAAGGCCAAACAGTCAAAGCAGCAGAAACTGAGCAGGAAGCAGTAACTACAACTCAAGCTGAAATAGATGAAGAAATTTACTGGATTGTAAAGAACAGTATTGAAGCAGCATCACTACATGTACTAAGAGAAGCAGTAACAGCCATAGCAGCAGAAATGGTTATTGCTGCTGAAAAACTTAAAGCAGCTGAACCAACTCCTGAAGCCGTCAAAACTCTTAAAAGAACCAAGATGATGTCAAAGAAAAGACCAAGAACCCAGCCCTTAACTTCAAAGAAGAAAATTGAAAAGAAGCCAAGGGTGAAGTCATCTGCAGAAGAGGCCCAGGAGGAAAAAGTGAAAGAAAAATCTGATGGAAAAGTTGCTGAAGAAGAAGTGGCAACTCCATCAGGGCAATCAGGCAATGTGCAATCACAAACGGATGCCCAATGTGATTTGTACATTACTAGTGTTGACTCTAACCCAATTCCACTTCAGGCTGAACCAATATCATCTAAGGCTCCTGAAATCATCTTTTGGGACACTTTGAAAGATGGTAGAAAGGAGTTCATTAGGATAAAAAGAGCAGATGGTAAATTTGAAGTCTTTTCTACTTGGGGAAAAATTGTCAGAACCTGCTCAAGATCAGACTTAGAAGAGATGTTCAAAGTTGGGATGAAGATGTATGAAAACATGCTGACTGAGCAAGGGATGTCAATTTCTAAAATGGTACTTGAATTCTTGTGCCAAATGTTCAAACCTGAAGCAGTTCAGCATAGGTTAAACACACAGTTTCAAGCCATTACCAACTGGATGCTCTATGAAAACTGTGGAGTATATGTCATCTCCCTTGACTCTGCAACTCAAGAATACTATCTGGTAGATGAAATATACAATCACAGCATGAAGAGGCTGCAAGGAATGTTACACACTAAGCTGACCTGCAACAAGGATTCATCAATGGGTAGATTCTTGGTAAAGAGGATTCTAAATCAAAGTCTAGGTCTAAGTCCTAATCTGTGTGTACATGATGACTAAGTTTTGGAAGCATCATCTGAAGAACTTGACTTCTTTTCCTAAAAGTCAAGTTAGGGGGAGATTGTTGGGAACTGAAGATATGCTAAGTATGGTTAGTACTGCTAAGTCTTCATTACTACTGCCAGTTCTTCGTTACTACTGCTGGGCAAGGTTACTGCTGCTAGATGAAGTTAATGCTGCTAGATGAAGTTAATGCTGCTAGATGAAGTTAATACTGCTAGACGAAGTTAGTGCTGCTAGACCAATTTACTACTGCTAGACATGGTTAGTACTGCTGAGCTGAGTTACTACTGCTTGAAGACTGTGAAGGTTGTTAATGCTGCTGAGCCAAATCATCATTAATACTGCTGAGTTGATAAGTTTGGTATGCGATACTTTTGGAGACAAAGAAGGAATTGATCAAGATATGTTTAACGAAGATTCAGAAGATCAATTTACTTTTTATGGTTATCTTGTAATTACTTTTGTATAAATAGTATTGATAGATAGCTATTAGGACATACAAAAACAGAAGATAGATAGTATACAGAATTCGATATTCAAGAGTGAATTAACCTCAAGATCATAGATCCTATTTCTAGAGAAGTAGAAATCGTCTTGTTGAGCCTGTTCAACAAGATTGAGGTTTGGTGTAAAACTTGTGAGTTATAACTGTTTGATATATATACAGTTTATTGAATTTCTATTGATTGTTCTTTAATTGATTTAGAGTTCTATTCCGCAAGATTCTCTAAATTCTGTTTCTAAGAAGTTTAATTCTTGTTAAGAATCGATCCTGACACCTATCATGCGTTCTCTGCACACTGGAACGTGGTTGGCTTCATATTGAGAACAAATTCTCGAATGGATGCATTTTATCCCATATGTACCTCTCAGCTCGCCTTTCTTCTGTCGACACATAGTGCTCGGTAAATCCTGGTTTTTCTGTAAATCTTGTTGTATACTCCCTCGTTGTCATTGTTTTCCAATCTTAAAAATTCCTCTTCAAGTTGCTTTACTGTTGTGCGCGGACAAAATTTCTCGCTAAATAGTACCTTAAACTCATCCCATGTCATTCTTGCCCCCACATCGTTGCCTTTTAAGTTAAAGACTATTTCCCACCAAGAAAGGGCTTTTGATTTGAGCATCGCCGACCTATATGTTACCTTGTCTTCTTATGCATATTTGCTGATTTTGAATACAACTTATGTCTCTCTTATCCTCCTCATGGCCTTCACTGGGTCATAATCGCCTTGAAAAGGTTGGGGCTTACGATCCATAAAGTTCTTGTAGCTACAATCTTTTTGTCCCGAACTCATGTTGATAAGACTCGTTGGTCTTGACCGTACATGCAGGTCTTCCCTGCTGCTTGAATCGTTAATATCCTCCATTCTGTTGTTTATCACCCTATCTTCTTGATGTTTCAATTTCGCCTCCTGCACCTGAGCTATAACCATGGGCAAGGTAGCTTGCAAAGCTTTTGTTACCTCCTGAGCGATGACGTCTACAGGAGTTGTCGTGGTTTCTTGGGTAGGCCCTCATCCCCTACCTCGACCTCTTCCAGATGCGGAACTTGCTTGCACATAGGGCTTAGGTTCATTGGACACTGCATGATTTCTACCTCGTCCTCTTTCCGTTCCCCGACCTCGTCCTCATGTGCTAGTGGTCCTTGCAGCCCCGATAGATAATGGTCGGGTTTCTCGTACATTTGGGGTAGCCCCAATTGGCGGCGCTTCTACTGCATCAGGTGTAACTGATACCGTTCTTACTGATCGACGTGACATATTTGTTGTGTGCGATGAAAACTTACATTTATAAGCATAATTTAATCCATTCATAACCTAATTATCCAATAAGTTCAACATTTTCATAATAAGATTAAACACCAAAATATTATTCTTTTAAAAGATGATTCAGTACATAAGTGTTTTGCAAATTGCGCCAAACCGGCTCATACATAAACTAAAATAACACTCAAAATAGACCAACTTCAATACCGGTAGCATTTAGAACACTTTATTAAGACAAAAGTACTTAAAGATAAACTATCTTTCTCCTCACTCTTTCACTCAAGGCATATCTATAGGATAGTGAGTAATCCTAACAAATTCTTCATAAGTGCTATTTGGACGGTACTTCCAGATGAATTCCAAGCTTGGACCATGATGGAATTGACGTGCCCAGTCGGAAAAATACCCTCGAATCAAACCTACATATTCCGAGGCCACTCTCCGATAGTAGCGAGCTCGATCTCCCAATCACATCTTCCAAGTCCGGGTAGCGATCCTCCTCTCCCACTCCAACGCCACACACTTCCATGCCATGTCGTGGTTGTTTTCCAAAAGCTCAACAATTTCTTTAAACACCTTATTCAACTCACCTCCTAACTTAAGATGCCCTCCTTGCAAGTTGCTCAAGCACCCTCCCACTTTATCATTATTCGCTTGCACCCTAGACAATTCAGTTCTTAATTCAATAATCTCTCCATGCAAGTTTGCTACATTCTCTTCCAAGTCCTCACGGGTAGGCGTACAAGAGGTGTATTCCTCATGAGGTTCCTCGGTTGGATCATAGGAAGAATCCTCCATTGGGTTGGGTTGGGTTGACATGACTCGACCCTTTGAACATTCGCGCTACCCCTGGAATTAATCCTCGTACTTCTAGAGTGTCTGCTAGTCGGCTAGAAATCGCACGGTCGTGTTGCCCAACTCCACCTCTTGGGCCTAATCCAGCATCTACCGCATGACTTCCAACCCTACTGTAACACCCTAAAAATTGGAAATAGAAACTACTACAAACTTCGATAAAATAACCAAATGAGGATAAAAATCCCTTCTACAAACCATCCTTGGATACACTTTAAAAATTTAAAACGTAACAACTCCCACAATCAATAACTCAAGTCATACTACATGACCAATTAAAGTCGTGTGTTACTTAACCCAAATACAAGTTGCTTCCAAAATAAATGTGGAAGACTTCACTAAGGAATTCATCTCTCGAGCACACTACTAGCACTCATCTCTTCACAGTGTCACTAGAACTATTCCCAATCTGAACTTGTTGCACATGCCGACAATAAAAAAGTTAGGCTAATGCCTAGTGAGTTCAAGAGTTTACATCATGATTAAATAATCCGTTAGACGAAAAGGATGCAACTTAAAATCGTGATTTCCAAAAGGAGATTTGTATTAAATATACCAACAACTCATTTTCCAAACGCACACAAATTATGTGACGAAAACTCCGATGAAAATCATTTCTCAACAATGGACTCAATTCCAAAACTCACTCAAGATGTGAATAAATATTAAATTTCCAAATAATATCAACGCGAATAAAACTCCAATAATCGAAACATCCAAAGAAGGATAAGCATAATATACCGCCCATAAGTCATGGAAAACAATCCATATAAATATAATCCGTCACCGACAACATGGATAAAAGAAATACCCTAAAGAGCACCTTTCGGTGACGGGGGAGACCCGATTTCATCGAATTTGGCGGATACACAAGTTAAACCACAATTATAAGTTACAAGCTCATGGATGGAAAAGCCTATGACATCAACCTTATCCAGGTCTTTAGTCAATCTTGGACATCAACCCAAACCGGATCTTTATCCATGGAG
The DNA here is from genome assembly GCA_033807775.1 of Saussurea involucrata. NCBI lineage: Eukaryota > Viridiplantae > Streptophyta > Magnoliopsida > Asterales > Asteraceae > Saussurea > Saussurea involucrata. The sequence continues at coordinate 167,815,045 of CM066320.1, forward strand.
ACATCAACTCAAACCGAGTCTTTAGTCTAAGGGGACATCAATCAAAACCGCATCTTTAGTCTATTGTGACATCAACCAAAACCGGATATTTAGTCAAGTGAGGCATCAACCCAAACCGGATCTCTAGCCTAGTGAGACATCAACCCAAACCGGATCTTTAGTCCACAGAGACATCAACCCAAACCGGATCTTTAGTCTATTGAGGCATCAACCCAAACCGGATCTTTAGCCTAAAACCACTAGGTTCAACCTAAAACGGATTTTTACCTTGGGATCTCACCATCCAAAACAAGCTTGTTTAATTTAGAAATTTATACATGACTCCAAAAGAATAACCAACACATTCAAATCATGTAATTCCCAAATAAGATGCAATACATGCAAATCATAACCAAAGCTCTACATCGAGCTATCAAAATTGGACAAATGTCCTCAAGACCCAACATAGTCAAAAATCAAGCCATAAGCTCAAAAGATCAAATGACCATTTGTTAAAAGTCAACATATGCAAGTGAAGTGTATCTAACCCAAATTATGCAAATGCATGCTCCAAGGCATGACTAGCTCAAAACCCCTTCATTGCCACTTTCCCATGAAGTCAAACCATATATACATATATACTCAAAAACTTTATAACTTGCTAATGTATATAATTCGCAATGGTTTATAAAACCCAAAAAGTACCAAGAGTGCATAAATGTCAAATGGTATTCACTTATGAGACAAAACACTCAAAATGGCATATTATCAAATAAAGCGCAATTAAGTGCATAACACATCCAAAGCTCCATCTCGAACTACTAAAACCGGAAAAAACCCCAAATACCCATTTGAGTATAAATCAAGCCCATAGAGGCAAAATAAACGTTTGGCTAAATACGCGAACCATCATAGTTACATAGACCAAAATACATCGTCACCTAAAATCTTTGTCTCTTGACTCCTAATTGGCCTTCGACCCAAAATCAAAAGGTTTACAATTCTCAAAATGTTCATAGGGTCGAGATTGACCAAAATCCACAGCTCACACATTCACATTTTCAAAATATAACATATCATAAACTTTGCATAATCTCAACAAACACTAAAAGTGTATTTTGACCAAACAACCTCCACTTATGCAATAAATTAACAAACCCCAAAATCCCAAATGTGGGTGTTTTACAAGATTTGTAAAGCTCAACACTTCAAATAATCAAACCCCACTAAATAACTCAACAGTTGATAATTTTATGTAAAATGCATAAACACTTTAAAATAAACATTTTTGGCATGTACAACATTTTCACAAATCAACTTGAACTCACCTTGTTAGATTAAGCTAAATCTAGATTTTCCCCAATTTGAGCTCCTTTGAAGAAAAACTTGAATCCTCAAGCTAAATCATTCAAAAACCTAGATCCATAAGTTTCCAACCATTTAGAATCATTCCCCAAACATTTTACATCAAGATCTCAACTTATACCAAAACCCTAATTTCCATAGATGAAGAAAAGAGAAGATTACCTTAACCATAACTTGAATCCACCAACCAAAATACCTCTAGAATCATCAAAATGAACCACAAACTCCCAATCTTCGAAGTGGAAGGGTTGGATGAAATCCTATAAACTTAATGAAGAAGATGAAGTGAAAGGGTTCTAGAAAGATTAAGGTTCATAAAAACGGGGTGGGGTTTGATTTGGGAGAGAAAGATGAAGAGGAGAGGAAGGATTTAGGGTTTCTTGGGGAGGAAGAATGGTTTTGAGGGAGAGGGAGAGTTTATTTCGAGTTTGAAATGAAGCATGAGAGAGGAGAGGGTTTTCTTAAAGAAAAAGGGGAAAAATCCCGCCAGACATCATGTAGACGTCCGCTTAGGACTCCATTTTCTGTTTCTTTCGTGGAACTGGTCATTTGGCCTATGCGGACATCCGCTTGAAGCACCATGCGGACGTCCACTTGACATATTTCGTCCGGTTTGTCGCCCGATCACTGTTTTGGTCATAACTTTTTTGTTTTAGCTCCGTTTTTGCTCTGGAAAGGACCGTTGGATTCGTATTTGAATTCTCCATCCAACAAGACCATAAAATCTAGGATTCAATCCAAAATCCTATTTTTCATATTTATCTTAAAAGATCGACACCTTCCAAAGATCGGGGTGTTACACCTACCCCTTCCACGACCAATGCGCCTAGTCGTCTTGGTGTAAACCATTTTTCTACAAAACCGCAATAATGAACCTATCACTTTTCGGCACATTGTCAAAACTTAAACACATACTATAACATTTTCCCTTATTTCTAACTTTTATACCTTCCATCAGTTTAAGCTTAATTTAATAACCTATTTCTCTTAAACTAAGGCTCTGATACTAGTGTAACGTCCCAATTGTTTTTAAACATATATATAAAACATCCACACATAAATAAAAGACGTAAAGTCTAAATACTCAAACACAACGGGATAATTCAAAATAATTAAACTTAAGGAAAATATTGTCTAATCACGATCACTTAAAATCTCGAATGCCTTTATTCCAAGATAGTCTGGTTCTAAGCTTTCTCCTTCCCCTTGCTACTACTCCCAAGTGAGTGGCGACGTGGTTGCAAAATTATTTTGAAAAGAAGTTAGGTAAGCCTAGGGCCCAGTGAATTAATGGTTTTTATGCATGAAAATAATATCAATAATAATTTTCACAAAGCATCATAACTTAACATGCATGCCGTAAAACATCACAAAGCTAACGGCATTATGGGAAGTGTCTAACTCACACAACCTTGCCTGGAGGAGTCACACAGCTTGTCTGCGCTTACGGCTTTAGACAAGCTCACACAACATTCTCCTCTTACCATAGTACACCCCCATTGCCACACCAAATTTCACGCATATATCATAAAAACATGTCATGATTATTGCATAAACGACATAAAATAATTCTAGAGAACTTTAAGCAATTTTATAAATAATCATAAATAAAAATATGCAACCATTTTAAAAAAGTCACGTTAACTCACAGTACTCGTCGTAGCCCAAACCGGTCTTTGAAGTTCCTCACACATTCCCTACAATTTACGATCACATATAAACTCTAAAATCGAACACCCAAACTATAAACTTTGAGTTAATGGATTTCGTTTCTAGTATACTACTTACCTAATTGCTTCAAGATGTCCTCACACTATTTATTTGGTTTACCAATAAATAAATGTATTTTTACATATATATATATATATATATATATGTAGAGAGAGAGAGAGAGAGAGAGAGAGAGACTTGAGATCATGTGAGACCAGACTATTTTCGTGAGACCACAAAAATAACACTAACCTTCACAGCAAAAGACTGTGAAGGTAAACCTTCACAGTGTTTTTGTTGTGAAGGTTCGCTGTTTTTCATACATTCACAATGAATTGCTGTGAAGGTTTAGTGTTATTTTGTGGTCTCACAGTCTCACGAAAACATGTTGGTCTCACGTGAACCCAACCCTATATATATACATACATATATACATATGTATATATGTATATATACATATTTCATGAAAACCCTTATGGGTTTAAGTAACCGGCCTGTAACCCACGAGATCCGCATATCAATTCATTTCCATCACATGTTTTATATATATATATATATATATATATATATATATATATATATATATGGCAAATCAAATGTAAACCTTGCATTTGTTGCACCTCTTACAAACCAATCCTAACCTTTCATTTTTACATCTAATGGTCTAGATTAAAATGGGTATAAATTGTAAATATCTAATTTGCACTTACCAAAACTGAAAAAGTAAAAGACACTGGAAGGGCAAAATTGGAAGAAAAATTAGAATTTCAAAAAGGAAAAGCATATCTAGGAGCATATCTCGGGATTTTCTAAACAAAATTTGGAATTTCAATGGTGACCCATCTCCTCCTCCACCATGTCTCCGGCGTCTCACCCTCCACCGTCTCTCCGCCGTCTCCTCCTCCACCGTCTCTCCGCCGTCTCTCCTCCACCGTCTCTCCGCCTCGTCCTCCTCCACCGTCTCTCTGCCTACTCCTCCTCGTCCTCATTCTTTTCGTGACAGCACCACTTTCTATCTGCCGCCTCCTCCACCGCCACGATATTCAGCTTAACCCAGACGACGACGGATGAAACAACGTGCAAAACCATAGAGAACCCAGTGTGCATAGATGCAGATCGAAACGATGATGAACAGGATAAGCTTAGGGATGAAACAACTAAAAAGGGTAAATGAAGAAGACCTGTTATAAAGAATGAGTTTTTGGAAGGTAAGCATACGTACTTTTTTGTATATGCAATTTACCGTTTTGATGGTTGCATATATGCAATGATCTACCATTTTGAGGGTTGCATCTATGCAATGTTCTACCGGTTTGACGGTTGCATATATGCAATGTTCTACCGTTTTGACGGTTGCATATATGCAATGTTCTACCGTTTTAATGGTTGCATATATGCAAATAGTTGCATATATGCAAATGTTCTACCGTTTTGATGATTGCATATATATAATGGTTATTTATTAATTATTGCATATATACTACAGGTTGGATTGCAAGGTTGGATTGCATGCTGGAGAATATGAATATGCTAGAGAGGATTCTAAAGATAATGACAAAATATTTAATAAATTAGATGTTAGGCAAAAATTTAGGAAATGATTTGATTAGTTGTATCAGTTACAATATTATCCAAAAATAACCAAAAAATCTGTATTTGTCGATTTACCATATTAACCCTGAATAATATTTTTTATTTTAATAAAATACTAAATGACATGGACAAATCAATGGTTGAGATGGGTTTGTAAAGGGGTGCAACAAATGCAAGGTTTGCATTTTACGGAGCCTATATATATATATATATATATATATATATATAGAGAGAGAGAGAGAGAGAGAGAGGGGCGGGTTCAAACGAGGAGCGTAACAATTTAAGAAAACACGAGGAGCACCGCTCATGTACAAAATCACATGTGATTCACACTACAAACAACGGGACAAACCGCACGCTTTGCAAACCGCGGGACGAACCGCGCGGGTCCGAATTTTAATCACATATGATTTTGTATGTGAATCACATGTGATTTTGTACATGGGTGGTGCTCCTCGCGTTTCTCGTAAATTGTTACGCTCCTCGTTTGAACCTTTCTCTCTATCTCTCTCTCTCTCTCTCTATATATATATATATATATATATAGGGGTGTAATCAAATGAGAACTAATTAGTTTGTGAGAACTGTAAGAACCAATCTCAGCCAATCATTTAATATATATATATATATATTAGTTCTTATATATATATGTGTGTGAGAACTGTGAGAACCATATACATATATATATATATATAGTCCTACGAAATTGTAACCGTTAAATGTGTGTAACCCGTGTAACCCGTCGATTTCATAGGTTTTTTTGATGAATTTTTTTTATAGAATTGTTTATTTTGATGAAATTGTTTCATATCATTCATTTCTTGATGAATTTTTTTTATGAAATTTGTAGTTTCATAGGTTTTTTTCATTTTTATGAAACTTTTCATATATTTTCGTTTTCACCTATGAAACTACAAATTTCATAAAAAAATTCATCAAGAAATGAATGATATGAACTACTTTCATCAAAATAAACAATTTCATAAAAAAAAATTATCAAAAAAACCTATGAAATCGACGGGTTACACGGGTTACACACATTTAGCGGTTACAATTTAATTATTATCTCTCTCTCTCTCTCTCTCTCTATATATATATATATATATATATATATATATATGCTAACTGTCATGCACTTATATATATGTACCTCCCTTACAAATCTATCCCAAGCTATAGCCAGATTACAATATGCATACATGAGATACACCCCCCCACACACACACACACACACACACACATATATATATATATATATATATATATATATATATATATATATATAGAGAGAGAGAGAGAGAGAGAGAGAGAGAGGCGGGTTCAAACGAGGAGCGTACCAATTTAAGAGAACGTGAGGAGCAATTGACAGTTATGAATCACATGTGATTCGCAGTTGTGGATCACATGTGATTCACAACTGATCTGGACTCGAATTGACAGTTATGAATCATTAATGATTTACAGTGTTGAATCACATGTGATCCGCGACCTGCAGCATCGCGCCACGCCTCGCGCCACTTTTGCGCGAATTTTCGAGAAAGTTCCGATTTTTTAGCGTTGTAAATCATATGTGATCAGAAGCATGGGAGTGCTCCTCACGTTCTCACGTTTTGACGCGCTCCTCACATGAACCTTCCTCTATATATATATATATATATATATATATATATATATATATATATATATATAGTTAAATTATGCATACATTTGATGGCTTTAATTCTTTTTTTACGCATGACTTCAAGATATACATACATATATATATATATATATATACATATATATATATATATACCCCAATATATATCCCAAACAGTACCAAGTTGTACAACTTCTTGATTAACAGTGTGCATGTGTGCTATTGTTTCTTTTCTTCGTATAAACAACGAGGCTTGATATATATATATATATATATAGAGGAAAGTTCAAATGAAAACTCAAATTCAATTGTAAACACGAGGACAAATCTCGTCCATTGATCGCAGCCATATTTAAGCCATTTCTAAAATTCAGCTTTAGGGGTATTTTCGTCAAATTAGAATCAGCGCCTATTTTTGTTGAATTTTTATTTTCTTTTTTAATTAAAAAACTTTTACCCCCTTAAATTTTAAAATAAAGTATCTAAAAAATTACTAACATTTTAATCAAACAAATTACATCAAAAAAACGAGAATTTCGTGCTCTTCGATATGACATCCATCATGATATAGTTTTTTTTCGATTTAACCGTTTTTTACGTGAAATCGTGTATATGTGTTATATTCAGACTGAATATAACACATATACACGATTTCACGTTATAGCACATATTCAGACTGAATATAACACATATTCAGTCTGAATATAACACATATTCAGTCTGAATATAACACATATTCAGACTGAATATAACACATATTCAGACTGAATATAACACATATTCAGTCTGAATATAACACATATTCAGACTGAATATAACACATAAAATCATGCGATAAACACGACCAATAATTGTGTGGTAAAACCTAATATGTGGTATATGATATCACGTGATGATCAAGTTCTTCAAATCGAGATGTAGCTGAAAAATATGAGGCTAGCGGTAGTTGAACAATAACCAAATCAAAAAAATTCATGCGATGTATTGATATGTATGTCACCAAGAAAACCAAAGATGGATAATAACAGCAACAATATTCGATGAACAACACAGATGGTTAAGGGAGAATGGCCTTAGTATGCATGCGTGGCATGTATATGCAATGTGAAAGAATGCAGCAATAGATGTGAACAAAAGAAGACGTGAGTGATGAATATGTGTTATATTCAGACTGAATATAGTTTTTTTTCGATTTAACCGCTTTTTACGTGAAATCGTGTATATGTGTTATATTCAGACTGAATATAACACATATACACGATTTCACGTTATAACACATATTCAGACTGAATATAACACATATTCAGTCTGAATATAACACATATTCAGTCTAAATATAACACATATTCAGACTGAATATAACACATATTCAGTCTGAATATAACACATATTCAGACTGAATATAACACATAAAACCATGCGATAAACACGACCAATAATTGTGTGGTAAAACCTAATATGTGGTATATGATATCACGTGATGATCAAGTTCTTCAAACCGAGATGTAGCTGAAAAATATGAGGCTAGCGGTAGTTGAACAATAACCAAATCAAAAAAAATCATGCGATGTATTGATATGTATGTCACCAAGAAAACCAAAGATGGATAATAACAGCAACAATATTCGATGAACAACACAGATGGTTAAGGGAGAATGGCCTTAGTATGCATGCGTGGCATGTATATGCAATGTGAAAGAATGCAACAATAGATGTGAACAAAAGAAGACGTGAGTGATGAATATGTGTTATATTCAGTCTGAATATGTGTTATACTCAGACTGAATATGTGTTATACTCAGACTGAATATGTGTTATATTCAGACTGAATATGTGTTATATTCAGTCTGAATATGTGTTATATTCAGACTGAATATGTGTTATATTCAGTCTGAATATGTGTTATATTCAGACTGGATATGTGTTATATTCAGTCTGAATATGTGTTATATTCAGTCTGAATATGTGTTATAACGTGAAATCGTGTATATGTGTTATATTCAGTCTGAATATAACACATATACACGATTTCACGTAAAAAAAACGGTTAAATCGAAAAAAAACGATATCATGATGGATGTCATATCGAAGAGCACGAAATTCTCGTTTTTTGATGTAATTTGTTTGATTAAAATGTTAGTAACTTTTGAGATAATTTATTTTAAATTTTAAGGGGGTAAAAGTTTTTTAATTAAAAAAGAAACTAAAAACTCAAGAAAAATAGGCGGTGATTCTCATCTTTCCAATTTTACCCCTGTGCGCTAAATATTCATTAAGCCATGGACAGAGTTTTCAACTTATTTACAAAATTGCCACCGTATTTTTTTTGCCATTGATCTCTTCACCAGATTATTAATCAACGGCTGTGGTTTGTCCTCACGTTTACAATTGAATTTGAGTTTTCATTTGAACCCACCCCTATATATATATATATATATATATATATATATATATACGAGGCTTGATATATATATATATATAGGGAAGGGTTCAATTGAGAAGTCTAAATATTTTGAGAAATAGAGAAGTGATCATATCCATTGGATTAAATAATCCACGGTCAAGAAATTCGCGTTACACCTGATTAATGCGCGCGTCCACATTAATTAATAAACGACGCGCAGGGGTATTTAGGGTAGTTTCGTAAAAAATATGCGGGACAGGTTCATATATGAATTTGTGTGATTCATATATGAACCTTTGTGTTCATATATGAACTTTTGTAATTCACATATAAAATATTTTTAACTAATTCATATATGAACCTTTGTAATTCATATATGAATCTTTGTGATTCATATATGAATAAGTTAATTTGTTCATATGAGAATTAGTTAAAAAAATTCATATATAAATCATTAAGGTTCATATATGAACACAAAGGTTCATATATGAATTAGTTAAAAAATGTTTATATGTAAATTACAAAGGTTCATATATGAACACAAAGATTCATATATGAATCAGTTAATTGGTTCAACTGATTCATATATGAACCTACAATTAATTAGTTTCATATATGAAACACAAAGGTTCATATATGAATCACAAGATTCATATATGAATTAGTTATAAAGAGTTCATATGTGAATTACAAAGGTTCATATATGAACGTATAGTTTATATGTGAATCACACAGATTCATATATGAACTCAGCCCGTGTTTTTTGTAAACGGGATGACTAATTACCAAAATACCCTTCCGTGTTCAAAATCAGCGCATTTAATCGAAGAGTCACGATCACTTCTCTATTTCTCAAAATATTTAGACTTCTCAAATGAACCTAACACTATATATATATATATGTATATATATAATGTATATACATATATATATATATATATATATATATATATATATGCCCACTATTTTGTTAACTTTTTTTTCGTATAAACTTTGGATTTCATAGGTTTTCTTGATGAAATTGTTTATTCAATTTTTGATAAAATTGTTTCATATATTTGTCTTTTTATGTAGTTTTATATATATTTTTCATTCCTATTAAACTGTTTCATATATTTTCTCAGTTTGATGAAACTTTTTCTTTCTTACATAAAAAACACAAATATATGAAACAATTTCATCAAGAAATGAATGATATGAAACACTTTCATCAAAATACACAATTTTATGAAACAATTTCATCAAGACCTATGAAATCCAAAGTTTACAAAGTTTACACACATTTAGAGGTTTACAAATAATTATCCCCCCCTCTCTCTCTCTCTCTATATATATATATTATATACATATATATATATATATATATATATATATATATATATATATATATATATATATATTATATATATATATCGCCTATGAAAACTCTCACCAAAGCGAGAATTGTACCATTCGATTCATCATGGCTGCAATATCGGTCATCTATTATATGAGGAGGAGGAGGCGGAGAGACGGTGGAAGAGATATCCGGTGGTCCATATTGCTTCAACGAGGGTAAGACCATGAGTACCGCCTACCCAATGAACCCACTGAACCCAATTGCCACCTCAGCGCCACATCAGCTTTTCTTTTTCCTACCCTCCTTACCCTAAAGTGGAGTACCGCCTACCCACCCTACCCGCTGAACCCACTACCCGCTAAATACATTCAGTTTCAATTTTAAAAAAAATCTTCATCGGGTTCATGAACCCGCTCCCCCCCCCGTACCCCCTTACCCGCTAACCCGATTGCCACCTCGGTCGAACCCGCCTGCGTACCCGAGGGCGCTACGGGTGGCCTAAGAGATTTCCATTAAATTTAGTGATTTATGTTGTGCACAGCTGTCATCGGAGATGGGAAGCGAAGAATCCGGTCGATATTCTATTTGCTATTTGAAATCCGATGCATTCTTCCCAATTTGCCCATCCCGTGGATTTCACTTTTTCAAATTTGGTAACTTAAATTCATATATTTACAATTCATACCCTTATTTAATCTAGACCATTAGATGAAAAAAATGAAATGTTAGGATTGGTTTGTAAGGGGTGCAACAAATGCAAGTTTTGCATTTGATTTGCCATATATATATATATATAGGGGCTTAATCAAATAAGAACTAATTAGTTTGTGCTAACCGTAAGAACCAATTTCAGCCACACATTTAAGATAATTAATGTTATTTACAAAAATAAAGTAAAGGGTAAATTAGTAAATTGAATTGAATATTTATTTTTTTTAATTTTTTAATTTTACATTTCTCTCTCTTCTTTAAGTTCACACGTCACTCACACTCTCTCTCTCTCTCTCTCTCTCTCTCTCTCTCTCTCTCGTTAACCCTAAAAATATTTTTCTTATGAGATATGTGATGTCGCTTTCATTCTTCCTCAATTCCGGCAACCAACGTGATATTTTGACTCCATCACCATGGAACCCACTGAACACAACATCCAGGAAAAAATGAGCAGCATGGCGACGGCGACGACGTGGAAGAAAGAAAGGGGTTGTGATGGAGGCGGTGAAACACCATGGCGGCGACGACGACGTGGCTGTGATGGAGGCGGTGGAACACCATGGTGGCGACGACAGCATGGCTTCTCCCTTTTTCTGGTTTGGGCTTATCGTGGACAGCAAGGTCTATCCTTGAGTACCAACCATTTCTCCCACCGTCGGTGACGAAGGTAGAGCCCCTGGCGGCGACGACGGTGGTGGTGGATCTACACCATCGACATCAGGGATTTCAAATGGTCCTGGTTTTTGGTGTTATGTATATACACTTTTAGGATGTTAAATATATAACTTTGATGCTTACCTCAAGTTCCTTCATCTGTAATAAACGAATTTTGGTTTTGGGTACCACAACATAGTAGGTATCACAGTGATATCACACTTGTTCTTGTATATATTCTGGGTATCACACTGAGGATAAAGATGTGTGTTTTCTATGTATTGTTGGGTATCACATTGAGGATAAATGTTTGTATTTTGTATGTATTTTGTGTATTACATTTGTTTTTTGTATGTATTTTTGGTATCACAGTCTTATCACATTTGTTCTTAGTATGTATTTTGGATATTAAAGGTCTGCATCGTTGTTTTAGGGTATCACAATGGCATCACAACTGGTATCACAGTGGTATCACATTTAGTCTTAGCATGTATTTTGGATATTGAAGGTCTGCATCGTTGTTTCAGGGTATCACAATGGCATCACAACTGGTATCACTTGTGATATCATTATCATAATCGATATATCAGAGATAGGAGAGAGGAGAGAGGAGATTTTAAAAATACCTAAAATGCCCTTTTATTTAAATTTCAAACAAAATTTCCAAAATTAATAATTTCCTAATATATAGCTTAATATGTGGCTCACACTGGTTCTTACAGTTACCACAAAATAACTAGTTCTTCCTTGAATGGCCCCCTATGTATATATATGTATATGTATATATATATATATATATATATATATATATATATATATATATATATATATATATATATATATATATATATATATATATATATATATATATATATATATCGACCGACACTATCCATAAGTTCTCGAAACGAGCACATGGTTGACAACCCGATGTCACCGAGATTACCATTGTGAAGAACGGTAGGGTCTTAACAGTTACCGCCGGCCACCGTTACCCTACGGGGAACTCACCCGAACCACCTCTAGAGTACACTTATAGCAACAAACTTTCGAGACGAAAGGTGCGAAAGACTTACCGATCAATGCCGAACTAACCGCGATAAAGAGCACCGTTAACTTCCGTTCCGGTTTCCGTCGAATGCCTTTGCTTGTAGAAGCTCGCTTTATCGACAACTTCTACATGAAGCCACAAACTCCTACCCTTATATACTACGTTACCGACCGTTTCAAAGAAAATGATAAGGCTAAGTGTGTTAAATAGTGTGTTAAATAGTAGGAGTTTCACCAACGATTTGGTTGCATGGCAATGAATTGCAACTTTCAGTCCACCCCTTTTAGTTTCTTTGCTGCTACCGAACAGGTGCATGTAAATTGATATATATATTGTTTTCTTTCTCTTTTTTATTTGTTTATTACATCTCGTATTTCGTTTCAAGAAAATTACAATATTAACTGAAAAATGAGTTTAATATTATGTGAAAATATTATAAAACAAATATCTTTCATTAGGAAAATACGAAAACATTTATGCACACTTATAGTAGAAAATGCAATTTCAACCGAACATTAACAAGTAAAATTGGTAGTTTTTGTTGGGTATTAAGTCCTAGCAAGTGTTCCACGTAGGAAAGTCTTGGAAAGTATTGTGGGTTTATAAGATTAAATTCACACTAGTTATCAAAATAGAGAAACACCTATGGAATGAGAGAGTGTTGGGCTTTAGTCGGGGATTACCAAATATTTAATGGTCAAAAGATAGGGCCTTGTGTTATTATCGAAAAGCTATAAATAACAGCTAAACCCACGCCTACACCTGCGTGAGATTCTGGATCAGTTTTTGGCGGTTGATTTCAGTTACTACCGAAAAGCTATAATAACAGAGGTTTCCCTCCTTTTTCTGGTATGAATATCATCGGATTTCTCTCCATATTTCCTCTCATATTCACATGTTATTCAAGAAACACTTTATCGATTCGATGGGGTGGAATTTACGTGCATCAATTCAATCGGATAGTTGTATCCTCTAGACGACGTCCGGAACCAAGCATGATTGGGGACGAAATTTCATCTTAGGACACTGCACCGGCAGGCCTCTATTCATATTGTTAGTCTTATATTGTAATTGTTTCAAAGTGTAAGGGATTATGTATAAATACCTAAGGGTAAAAATAGTTTTTCTATTTGTAATCTTGTAGCACTATGTATTTGACTAGAATTCACTTGTAAGATTCTCTTTGTACTTTCTCTATTACATCAATATATGAGATTGAATCTTGTGGCCATATTGTGTTAATCTTTGTTACTCATCTAATTACTATTGTATCTGGGATCACAATTAGTATCAGAGCCTAGCAGATCGAATTGTGCAACGATTTGAGAAAGAATCAAAGCATTTTTTGAAGATTTGAAGAGTTCTGGGTTTTACAAATTTTTCTTGAATTTTTTTCAAGAAGTTGATTCTTTTTGGTTAGATTTGTAAGTGTTTTGAGGAATTGATCAGCGATAAATCGTTTTGTATCGATTTTATCCTACGTGGACCCGCATCAATTTGTTACAATGGATTTATTAAAGAAAAGTTTGGAAGCAGTCAATACCTCGTACAATAATCAGTTGTTTGTCGTAAATTCTGCCTTAGAGAAATTATCTGCTGATGTAATGAGAGCACTAAAAGGAAAAACAAGTTGCTGAAGAGCCAAAACAGACGCCTCCACCACCACCACCACCACCACCTTCAAAGCCTACTCAACCAGAGAAAAAAATGTCTACTGACGATCTGAAGTCAATGTTGTTTGCCAGATTACTTTCTCAAAGTGAAAATCTGATTCCAGAAGAGATTGACTTGGTAGGGTTGCTCAGATGTCAGACAGAACTTCAAAGTCAATTGGTAAATAGGGCATATGTTCTGAGCTTACAAGAATCTATTCAACAACTTTCTAAGATTGTTGCTAGTTCCAAAAGAAAGCATGATGACCAGGACGATCCTAAGCACCATGAGTAGGAGAACAAGCGTCAAAGAACTTCTGAAGCTAGTGGGACTAGAAATGAAACTGTTGATGCTGATATGGTTGATTTGGAAATACAAGGTGATAACAGGCTGATAATACTGCAAGAGAGGAAGATGTGATACATGTACTTGATGATGTCATACCAACGGTTGAAAAGCCTGAGGTAAGTGACAAAAGGACTGAGGAGGAGGTTATAGTGGGTAGTTTGTTAGAAGATATGATCTACATTGACTCAGATGAAGATGATAGACCTGATCAAGTGGATTTAAAGATAAAAGAGGAAATTGATGAGGTATTCCATGTTGTTGATAATGATGATGAGAATGAGAATGAGCAAGAAGGTGCTGATATGGTTAATTAGACAAACACTTATATTCCAGATTCTCCAGTTAAGGAAGTTCAATCACAACCTTCAACTAATGTTCCTGATAGTTCAAGAAGACTTGATAGTACAACGGTACAGTCAAAGTCAATTGCCAAGTGAGAGCATTCTAGAATACAAGTACCTTTCTTGGAGGAGACTGAAAGAAAAATATTTGTGCATTCTTAAAGAACTTTAGATTTGGTGATGTTGTATAATAATTTAGACTTGGAGAGAAGGGATCAGATTGAATACATTCACATGATGAAATCAAAAGATAGAGGTTAAGGTTTGGTAAGAACGAGAATAAGAATTGTAAAGATCAACAAGATTATTTCCTAAAGACTTCTCAGATATGGTATATGGAGTTTACTGTAGTAAGGCAAGATGGAAAAGAATGGGTGTTTGGAGAACCAGATTTTCATGATCTTGAGTTGGAAGACTTTGAAGACTTAATTCTTATCCTAAAGACAACCACTATCAGACCACCTGAATGGGTAGGAGCACTTGTAGCCGTTAAAGATTCATGAAGAATGTGTTGAAGTATTATTACATCTTTGATATTCAAATGGCTCTTAACAACAATCAACCAAGGATCAACATAATTAAACCCAATCAGATGCTGCCAGACTTAGAAGGTTTTCCAGTGTTCATGATCTTGGAGAAAAATGAACTTGGCATTGTGTACAAGAATCAGAAAGGGGAGAAGAGGTTTATGAGACTGTCTGAGATTGGAAAGTATTATGATGGAGCACTGAAGTTGATCAAACTGCGGTTGAATAGTAAACTTACCCTTGATGATAAACGTTCTTTAAAGTTGGATGCCAAAGACAGATAGCTGATTGAAGAAGTCTTGGAGAAGATTCATGTTCGTTTTGAATTCAGAACTGCTTTAAGGAGATTTGAGATAATTTTCTTTATGAGAAAGAGATACATTTCCCGTACTTAATTGTATTGTGCAACTTTGATACAAAAGGGAAGATTGTATGTGCTATATTGTAATTGTATCAAAGTGCAAGGGCTTAAGTGTAAATACCTAAGGGTATAACTAGTTTTTCTCTTTGTAATCTTGTAGCACTAAGCATTTGACTAGAATTCACTTGTAAGATTATCTTTGTACTTTCTCTATTAAATCGATATATGAGATTGAATCTTGTGGCATATTGTGTTAATCTTTGTTACTCATCTTATTACTATTGTATCCGGGATCACACATATCAACATCGTTCAATCCGTGTGTATCATCGAAAAGGTACATAATTTCCTACTATACTCGTTTTTGTATATTCGTTTTATCGAATTATTTGATTTATTTAGTATAATCCCGAGATTGGTTCTATCAATTTTTTTTTTTGAAATACTTAAACAAGGCACATTAACACACAATTTCACTTAAAATGTTGGAATATAATTTGCAACACGAATAATTAAATTGAGAACAATTTAACCAAAAACAAAGAGTTCAAAACAGGTTGTTGAGTCAAGGACCAAATCGATCTCTTAGGATAAACCATCTCCTTTAATTAAATTGTACCATTTAATCGATATCATTCAATACATCATAGTTTTGATTTCTATTGCTCAAAAAAACTAAAGAACACGAATTGTTTCAACAAAGCATAAACTGTATTATTCTTAAACAAAGGTATTTTAAACCAAAGTCCAAAAGGTCCGAGGCCCAACCCTATCAAAGACTATAAAGATAGAAAGTGTTCACCTCAAGATGGAGAATGGTTCACAATTCACATTAGAGATGGCCAATTTGACCCGGACCCAGAACTGGCGGAAGCCTAGAACCTGGACCGGAAATGGCTCGGCCTGATGCCCTGATCTGGCCCGAAATTTGGCCGCCTCTATTTCACACTAGATATGGTTTAAATTTGGCCCCGCGTCGGGTGGGCCCAAATCTGTCCCGGTCCCAAATAGTGATTTCGTAATCGGTTTCCTGTCCTGATCAATATACAAAGTTTCCGGTTAAGCTTTGTAAGACCCGGTTATGAGGATTGGTCCCGGTCCTAGTCCCGGGTCTGGCCCAAACCGGTCCCACTTTATTTTTTTTATTCTTTTAAAATTGATTTTTAACTTAAAATTTTATTTTTTAAAGAACTTGGTCAATCAAATACACTAACAAGTACGTTTTTATTATATTTGGGTCAATCAAATACATTAACAAATACATTTTTATTATAATTGAGTTAATCAATTAAACTAACAAGTATTTTTTTATTATTATTTGATCAATCAAATACACTAAAAAATTACGTTTTGTTATAATTGGGTCAATCAAATATATTTACAAAAAACGTTTTTATTTAAAAATATACCTAAAAATACATTTAAAAACATATTTTAAATAAAAAATCGGACCGATACCATAACCGGACCAGTAAACGGTCTCGGGTCGGACCTTGTTTTTAGATGAAAATCGTAACCAGTTAAGGACCAACGAACCAAACCAATCGTAAACGGTCCCGGTCCGGTCCGGTCCGGTGCCATTTTCGCCTTGAAAGTTGTGGAGGTTTATATATTTTAAATATAATAGACCTTCAACGTAAATAATATTTTATATGTTTAGCTATTAAACAACTTTCTTTCTGATACATTCGAATATTAATCCCGTTTTACTTTATTCAAAGTTGTTAGAGTTTCTTTATTCTAGAATCACCATAATGTTAAGAACAATTCGTACAATTGAAAGAATTCAACTTAAAGTGTTCTTACTTTTATAATGACTTTAAAAGTATATCCGTACAATGTGATAGGACGTGAAATTTGAATAAATATAATTAAACATAATGATTACGAATAAACAATTGCATTTTGAAGTTATCAAGCAAAAGTTAATTAAGTAAATCGGCTCATTTGTTTATAGTTTAATAATGGATTTTTTTGCCAATTAATGTTAAAAAAAAACATTCAGTTCTCCATATTTCACGTTCATTGGGTCTAATAAACTTGTTTTAAACCTAGCTATATATATGACATTAACTATGTAGCTAATCCTAATAGCTTGTCGTGAAACTCAAACGTTGTATGTATACAGCAAAACACAACATAAATTTTTTTAGTTAAAGTTCATAGGTGAAAAATAATAATTATGATTTTTAAAGTCCATAGGTGAAACCATACAATCAAACTATCAACGATGATTTTTAGTTAAAGTTCATAGGTGAAAAATAATAATTTTTGTTTAGAGTTCATAATGTTGTTTAATGTATGAACTTTCTTTCCAGACGTTTTACCAAAATTCATAGATGAAACGGAAAATGAATGGGATAGTTAAGGATTGAAATAATGAAGGAATGTTGTAATTAAGAAATGTAATAACTAAGTGAATGCAATATTTAAGGAATGCGATATGGATATATGAAAAAGATGAAAATGCCCCGGTTAACAAAGTATATAGAGAACCACAAGGGTTGTGGCGTGGTGGTAAGGCCTGGGGAGTTCATAGCGCTTGCCCGGGTTCGAGCCCCACACGCAGCACTTGTGGCCACTGAGGATAATCTCAGGGCTGCATGCTTTAGCAGCTGGGCTAAAGGCCCGATTTGCCTAGGGATTAGTCTGGGCCCAATGTGGTCTGGGATACCCTTCTAAAAAAAACAAACTATATAGAGGGAGGTTCAGGAGAAAACCTCAAATAAATGAAAAACTAAAAAACACTTAATCGACCGTTAGATTAGATGAGCTGATGGATGTGATTAAACAGGCGGTTACAATAATATTAATTAAATTAAAAAAATCTCACCCCTCTATTTTTTATTTGAAAAAAGACGAAAAATAAACAAATTTCGAACGAAATAAATTACACCAAGTAAACGACAATATTTTTCTCATTAATTTGACATCCATATTGATATACTTTTTCATCCGTTTTTTCGTGGTTTTTCGGTTTTCCATTTATTTGAGGTTTTCCCTTGAATCTGACCCTATATATATATATATATATATATATAATATTATATAGACGGAAGATCATGTACGAAGTTGATGTTAACTTGAGAAGCGTGATAAATGGATTTGAACCGTTACGTTGATCATTTGTGATCTCATGCCCTCCCATGAATTGTGTCTTAGAAGGGAATTGATCTGGTGCATCTTGATGCATCTTATCTCAGTGCAACGCATCCTAATGTGCATCCATTTCTCATCCGTGGTTGATAACCACTTCTCACGTTTGTTTCTCACGTTAACTTCAACTTCTCATAGAGATAGATTCAAATGAGAAGCCTCAAATATCCGAGAAAGGGAGAAGTAATCTTAAGTTCCTAACTATTAGTTTAAATGATAAAATTCTATTAAATAAAGAGTAATTTGGTAATTAATAGTTAAAAATTATATTTAACAAAATTATAGTAGCGTAAGGATCTCCATTAATTACGCTAACTAATCAAATCTGATTTACGACAATTCTATCATCGATTTTTTCTCAATCAAATATCGCAATTCTAGGTTATCAAAATTCTTAATTCTTTCTCAATCAACTATCTTATTATTTCAATTTTGAATCCAAAAAGCGATCTTGATCAAAATGTTGATTTTGATCCTAAAACTATAATGCTATATGTGAAATTAAGATTCATTTGTGAATCAATTAAATAGGTCATATGTAAATTATTCGGGTTCACATATGCAAATAACAATGAAAATATGAGCTAAATCAGTTTCATATATGTATTATTATTTCATTTCGACTATCCAATAAATTCATATGTGAAGAGGACCCAAAACAATTGATGTCATATGAGGTCCCAAAACAGTTAAGTAATTCATATGTAAATAGCTTAAATAGTTCATATGAAATCATGCAGGTTCACATATGCACATATTATTTTTTGCCGAACAGGTGACGATCTTGTGAAAGACACGATATTAATCGAGTGTAAAACCGTGGAGCGGATGCTAAAGCGCCCAAAGACAAAAGCGATTGGAACTGACAGAGATGAGCAGGAGACTTTGATTGTGAAAATACAAGGTTTAAAGGAACAAATGACCAAACTGTACGAAACCATACAAATTGCAGTCAAAGAAACAATCAAAGATGCGGTACGGGAAGCAGTGCAAGGAACAATCAAAGAAGCAATCAAAGACGCGATCAAAGATGGTGAGGTGCGGGTATTGAAAGAATTGGATGACATCCGCAAGCTCTTGACAGGAAAAGCACCAATGGAGTAGGGCAGGTTTACTCTACCATCCTATCTACATAGTAGTTTAATTTTTAGTTTTAATTAGGTAGATGTTATATTTTTAGTTAACTTTTAGGCTAATTTTAGATGTTAAATGAGTTGTTTTTTATGCCACTTATGCCATACGGAACGGCACGTGCATTTCTTTCATGACTTTTTTTTGGAGGATAGCCATAATAATCTAGTTCTTCAAAGTTGTTCAATTTATTCATTGACAAACTTCTAGAACTAGCCTAATGTTTAAATGTGTCACATTTTAGCCCTACATTGCATACGTGATTTTTGGAAAGGATTTAGGCCATCATTTGGACTTCATCATACATCCTATACACTCACCCTTCTTTCCCACACCTCTCCCACACCCGTCACCACAATGAGGACATTGTCCTATTTAGTGGGGGGAGGCCATCTTTTTTATAGCCAAAAACGCAAAAAAAGTGCGAAGAAAAAAAGGAGCAAAGCTCTTACCAATCATGGGTGAAAATAGTAGAGCATAAAATGCATACTATATGGGAAAAGCTAAAAAAATTATAGTAGAACATAAAATGCATACTATAAAAAAGAGCAAAGCTCATAAAGCTTACCATCAAGCGAAGGGCACTCGAAATACATCAATTGTAAATTCTCTTTGGGCATACCAAGATAAAGTGGGATGAAAAGCCAAAAAGTCTCAAAAAGACTAAAATCCAAGTCCGAATGATCCGAAAAGTGTGTTTTGTAGCGTGCTTAACCATTCTAAACTCATGGCTAGTGTATGGCAAGAATGTTGAGGGTATTTTGAGTATTCTTTGTTTCTAGTTTATGAAGGGCTATCCTATGCAAGTAAAGGGATGAATGCATGACTAATTTGGGCATTTGGCATAAACATCTTCTTTTGTTTAAAATAGTTATTTTGTGTTGATTTGGGACAATCAAGTCTGGGGTGTGATATGGGTTCATTTTACTACTTAAAAGCTTCATTTTAGATGCATATTTCTACTTTTTGCAAACTAATAATTCATAAATCAAGGCCCTTTGAGCAAAACTCATATCTTTATCACTTGGACAATTAATCATTGGGTTTGTAATGTTTTTGTAGGTTGGTGTACACCCTTTGGACGTTTTTATGGGAAAAGTCGTAGACGGTAAAACAACAAGTCGTCTCATGATTCAAAAGAATATTCCTTGAATATTCTTTGAATATTCTTCCCATTTGCTACATGTGATTATTTCTTTTACTTTATGTATAGTGTTAGCTACTTTTGCTGGCTATGAAAGGCCATGAGCACTTGGTGAAAAAACATACAATTACTATCGTCACTCCTAAATTCTCTAGAAATAGTTGTCTTTTGTTCTCCAATCATTTGAAGAAGGTTTAAACTTTATGCTTATATAAATATAAATATAAATATAAATATAAATGTTTGATATTCAGTATTTCTGCTTTATTTTATCCCACTTTAATTTCACGTCTTTAAATTATTGCATTTTTTTTCGTCTAGTCAATTATTTCATTACGTCGTCATTATTATTTTAGTCTAGATTTTTATAATTCTCGCAATCTTTTATTTTACTATCGTTTCGTTTCGTTAGTCATCGTTGCAAAGTTTTAGTCATCATTTTTAGTCGTAAATGTTTATTTTCTTCCCTTTAAAAATGCAAGGATCCTAAGCGATGATAGGCTAACAACCTTAGCTTGGGTGTGGAGTGAAGTCAAGGACGGAGCTGGGCCTGGCCCAGGGCATTCACCGGCCCACCCTAGAGTTATGTATTTTTTAAAAAAATTTTTTAAGCCCAAATCCAGTTAGAAACTTCCAGCAGTCCAGCACGGCCCACCCTCCTAATTGAATTAGACGCCTTATTCTTTTGTTATCTGATCTGTGAGACTTAGGAATTAAGACGTCGACTTGGGACTGATTGTGAGACTTACGACTGAAGTCTGAAGAAGACGATCACTCTCCTACTCTCGTCTCTGTTTCTCGCCCATTGATTCTAGGATGCAGGAGACTCTCGAGTCTCGCCCAAGATTGATTGCAGCCTCAACCTGCACACTCACTTTCTCTATCAAATTATTGATCTGATCAAAATCATAGTTGGTGAGTAATGACTAATGAGTTTCTTATTTCACTTGTCTTTCACATTGTGTTTTATATCAATGTATGAGAAAATACATTCTGTTTTGTATCTAATTGTTTATAATTTTCTTATTTCTAGGGTTTCACAATTTCACCTAATCAATTTAACATTCTGTATCATTGATTCATTGTATGAGAAATACATTTTGTTTTGTATCATTGTTTATTTGTTTATGTAATTGTTTGATTTATTTCTAAATTTCTTATTTCTAGTCTAGGGTTTCACAATTTCACTTATTCACATTTTGTTATGTATGAGAATTGAGAAACAGAGAAAGTAAGAATTCACAGTTTAACTCATACATTTTGTTTATGTAATTGTTTGATTTGTTATGTAATTATTTGCAAATTATCAATTATCATTTATCACTCACTTATCGGTTATCAAAATGAGTATTTGATTGTATATTTGTATTTGTGATAGATGTGCTTGAAATGATAGAGGAAGACGGATTAACACAAGAACAAAAATGTGAAGCTCTTCATCTATCTACATCCTTGCAATCTTTTGATTTCGTATTTTGTCTACACTTGATGAAGACTTTATTGGGTATTACCAACGAGTTATCTCAAGCATTGCAAAGAAAAGAACAAGATATTGTAAATGCAATGAACTTGGTTGGACTTTGCAAGAAGCAACTTCAAACTTTGAGGGATGATGGTTGGGATTCGGTGCTCGAGCAAGCTACTTTGTTTTGTGAAAAAACATGATATTGATGTTTGCAACATGGATGATAGGTTCTTACTTCCCGGACGGTCACGCCGAAAAGCTCCACAGATGTCAAACTTACACTACTACCGTGTTGAGTTATTTTATGCAGTTATTGATCTACAACTTATGGAATTGGATAATCGTTTTAATGAGACTAGCACCGAGTTGCTTCTTTGCATGGCATGCCTCAATCCGAGAAACTTTTTTTTGGCTTTTGATAAAAGCAAACTGATTCGTCTTGCTCATTTTTATCCAAATGATTATTCTGAGATGGAGATTATGATGCTTGGTGATCAACTTGAAACCTATATTCTTGATATGCAGACTTCATCAGATTTTTCAAATCTAAACGGGATTGGTGATCTTGCACGAAAAATGGTTGAAACAAACAGAGATAAGGTGTTCCCGTTGGTTTACTTGTTTATAAAGTTACCATTGACATTACCGGTTGCAACGACAGCAGTTGAGAGGGCGTTTTCTGCTATGCATATTGTAAAAAACAGGTTGCGTAATAGAATGGGAGATCAATGGATGAACGATAACTTGGTAGCTTATATTGAAAAGGAAGTGTTTGCAGACGTTGAGAATGAAGATATCATTGATATGTTTTAGAAAATGAAAACGCGTCGAATTTATTGTTGAATCTGTAAAGGTTAGTGTTATGGCTTTTGAAAATGTATGCTTACTTTTTGATCAAAATTTGGCATGAATATAATATTGTCTTATTATCGTATATATATTTTTTGTTTATTAAAGAGGACCACCCTTGGAAAAATTCCTGGCTCCATCCCTGGGTGAAGTTAAGAATTTAAACCAAATTTTGATGGTGGAAATTACTAATTAATAATTCTTTTCAACCATTCATTCAAAGTTATATTTATAAAATCATTTCTTGACAAGTTGATCATTGTTGAAAATGATTAAAGTGTGACGGATTTAGAGATAAACCGTCATGACACGTCAACATGGATGATATGGAGATATACTCGAGAGAGTTATTTAGATACAAGGAGACTTGTTTTCATCCCATATAGCTTATACAAGTGATAAAACTAGATTTTCTCTATTTTGGAAACATTAGAGTTAATCTATGGATGAGTGCCTTTCTCAACCTCGAGACAGTGCCTTAGAAAAGCTAATGGTTAGATAAGTTAATTGTAACGTTTCACTCAACTTAATTGTCAAAAATCTTAACGAATCCCTACACCGTTGCTCCTTTTTAAAGAAATTAATTTGTGTTAAAATAGTTGTTAAAAACCACCCAACAATATTTCTTCAAAATTCGCCATCTGAAATCATTTATTTTATTAGACTTTTAAAATCGCTTTTACACTTTTCCCTGTGGATCGATATCGATACTCGGTATTTTACCGTTTTATCACTTGTAAAAGACGCCAATTGATTGATAAGTGTATACTTGCATTAATCTCCATTTGAAATCATTTCTCCATCAAGAATTCCGAATTCAAATAGGATCTCACGTGCGTGTTCAATACTTCTAGGCAATTTTCTTTTTATGTTGTCACATGCAAGAAGATGGACAAAGTTTATGAAAGTTAACATTTGACAGGATTATTAATATTGTGGCCACAACCGATGACAACCATTTTTTGCATTGTGATAGTGAGGCTATATTGACACATTGTTACTAAGCTTATCATAAAATATATGATGAAAAATCTATACACAATACTTTGAGACATGAATTTATAAGAGAGTTAATATATGTCAGAATAATAACAATTGTGGCCACAACCACTTCTAACAATAATTTCTAGCAACCATTTCTTTGCATTGTGATAGTGAGGCTACACTATTGTGGCCACAACAACTTCTAACAATAACTTCTAACAACCATTTCATGTGATAGTGAGGCTACATTGTCCGTAACTCATAATGAAATTCATACTGAATACTCTAGAGACATTGATTTGAGACATGCAATTATAAGAGAGTTAATGTTTCATAGGATAATAACTATTGTGGCCACAAATATTTCTAACAACCATTTCTTTACATTGTGATAGAAAAGGTACATTGTCTAGAGCACATAATAAAGTTTAAAGTACACTACACTTTTGGTCCCTACAGTTTAAAAATTATAGTTCGCCATTGAGGTATGAAAAAACGACCGGATTTGGTCCTTCACTCTAACACCCGTTAGAAGAACCCGTCAAGACAGGGGTAATTTGTAACATTCGTAATTTTTGGGTAAGTACAATTTCAAGTTAGTGTACAAGTCGATATTTTAAGAGAAATAGAGGAAATGTGATTTTGGTCTTAAACCCCAGATTTTGTAGTCTTGTTGGATGAAGAATTCAAATACGAGTCCTATGGTTCTTTCCGGAGCAAAATCAAAGCTAAAACGAAGAAGTTACGGTCAAAACAGTGATCGGTACATGTTGTGCTATAGTGCCCGCGATTGTGATGTTGTCACTATAGCATGCCACAATTGCCGGATGCCAAAAACTCACGGTACAACTTGTGCGATTGTGCCAGTGATTGTGACAGTAGCGATTGTGACACTGTCACAATCGCATACCGTACCAGGCCCTAAAAATGCGATTTTCAGCTTTTTTCTCATTTCCCACCTCCTAAACTCCTCTTCTCTCCCAAATCATTCGCCTACCATTCCTCACGAACCCTAACTCATTTTGGAGCTAATTTCTTGGAAATCAAAGTGCTCCTTCATCACCAAAGCTTGCAGTTACAACCTCTTATGCTAGATTCAAGTGTTCATCTCCATTCCTTGAGATTTCTAGGTTTTCATCAAAACCTAAGTGGTTTTTGGAAGTTTTGCTTGTGGATTCAAGTTTCATCAAGGAAACTCAAGTTTGGAGAAAAATCTAGATTTAGCCTAAATCTAGCAAGGTGAGTTCAAGTTGATTTGTGAAAGCGTTGTACATGCCAAAAATGTCCATTTAAAGTGTTTATGTGTTTTACATGAAAATATCCATTGTTGAGTTATTTGGCGGATTTTGATTACTTGAAGTATTTAACTTTATAAATTATGTAAAACACTCACTCTTGGGATTTTTGGGAAATTTGATAAATAAGGTATAAATGGAAGTGTTTTGATAATTTATTGCATAATTGGAGGTTATTTAGTAAAAATTACCTTTTAGTGTTTTGTTGGAAATATGCATAATTTATGTTGTGGTACGTTTTGAAAATACGAACATGTGGGTCATTGGTTTTTGGTCATTCCCGACCTTATGAATGTCTTAGAAATGGTAAACCTTCTTGGTTTTGGACCGAAGGTCAATTGTGATTTGAAAGACAAAGATTTTTGGGAAAAGATGTATTTTGGGTATTTTGATGAATAAATCTTAAGTATTGGCATTTTAATGATTCATCTTACGAACGTAAATCTTTTGGTATAAATGCACCTTGATGGGTGCTTTGGAAAAACGGTTTGTCTTAATCTAGAGCCGAGTTGAGTTATTCATGTCTACGGAGCATGTTTCGCATAAACGTGGGTTATTTATGTTTTATTGCATTATTTGACTTTATAAGTGGTCAATTGATTTTGGTTGAGCTTATGGATCAATTTATGACTTTATTAAGTCTAGAGGACATTTGTCCGATTTTAATGACTTAATATAGAGCCCCATTTATGATTTGCATTTATTGCATCTTATTGCATCTTACTGCATATTAATATTAATTACATGCTCGAGTGCATTGGTTATTCATGTGTAGTCACGTAATTTTAGACTGTATTGCATTGGATCCATAGGCACGTAAGTCAGTATTTATTTGATGGTCAACTGGGTGTCGTGGGATTTGACTCCGGGACCCATGTTTTATGACCTCAACCTTACAAGTGTACACTAGGAGGGCTGAGTCCGGTTATGATATCATCTTGATGGGCGTTTGGGACCTCCGCCATGTCGGGGCAATGCCATGGTTGTAACCCCGACTATGTCGGGCCTTTGGTGGTATTCATGGTAATGTTTGCTAAGGTCATCTGTCTCTTTGGGTGTAACTTGAAAGGAGTCGTAAGGACATTTGGGCTTTCATATTGTTCTTGCTTTATTATTGTTAGTCTTGTGCGATTAACTACAAATGATGACTTTAATATTGGATTTTCCTCCACGTATATTAAGGTTTGAATGAGACATGTCATTTCTATGTTTTGGTATTTAGATTTCATTCCATTTTATGCTCGCGTGAGTATTGGGTTTAGTACCATGTTTTTGATGATGTATTATTTTTATATGGATTGTCTTTCCATGATTTATGGGTTGTGTATTATGCTTCATGTGTGTTTGAATGTTTTGAATAAATATAGTTTTATCCCCGTTTATGAAACACCCTAAAATGCGAACAAATTTAAACCTTAAATTTACAAAGTTCACAACAACATCTTCCAAAAACTTTCATTCATAAATGGAGAATTAGTGACGAAGGTTCATAATTACAAATGAAATATCGTAAACAACCTACTAATCTAATTCATTTCCAAACGAGATTAGATTATAAGGGTTGTCTCTGGGATCTTCCAAAATCTTCGATTTAACTAATCTCTCCATTACATCTTCAAAAGTTATGATTCTGGCACCACTCTTCACTCATCCCCTCGGTTCCCTGCCCGTGTTAGCACATGGTAAGAAAATTAGTTTTGGAAACATTAGGTTTGCGCCTAGTGAGAACATCCAGTTTAAAATCAAAACATTTATAAGCTTTGCAAATTAAATAATGTTGGGTCATCTAAGATTGATGACCTGTTCTCTTTACATACTTTGAAAAACATCTTTTATACTTAGAGAAATTTTAGATGGTTCTTTGTAATGGCTTTGTCATACTGTCAAAGTTCGGTGAAGTCGAAGATCAGCCGAAATCAAGAAGAAGTAAATCTACCAATGCAGATTGAAGATGGACTTCTCAACCCAAACTAAGCTATCTCACCGATTGTCAGTATAAAAATCGGTGAGATCATCAAACAGGAGAATCCTCCCTTTTCTCCTTACAAGAAGGTCTTCATCATAAGAAGTAAGTTTGGCTATCCCACCGATGGCCACCATGAAAATTGGTGGGATCCTCAAAGTTGGAGGATCCTCTCATAACATCACTCCTAAGAAGACTTCCACCTACCTTGTCCATGACAAGTCGGTGGGATCCTCCCTTGTGTCCATGCTAAAAGGTTTTCTCTTCAAAGATAGAATGTCTGGGTATGGAAGAAAAATGTTCTTTTGTCCTTTTCCCCATTCTTAGATATTGTCACCATCAAACCTTTCTAGCATTATTGGAAAAGACACATCAACTTTTGAGAGCCAAACCTTTCCTTCAAATAACAAAGTGACAAGTGTCCCATGCATCACATGCTCATGGCACTATATAAAGATGAAGACTTATCCATGCAGAAAAAATCTTGAAAGACTTGAAGATTACTCTGTGCTCAAGATATTCTACTCCTTTCTCTCCTTGAACTTTATAGCTTTCAATCTTTGTGTTTTAGAAGTTGTTCAGTTTTCAGTATTACTTTGTGCAGATTGCTAGAATAGATTTTATCTGTTCTTTCCGCAACAATCTAATTGTTCTATGTGTTCTATGTGTAATTCTTGATTTGAATATTTTCAATAAAAGAATTAATTAAAGTAAAAAAATTGTGTATTGTATTCAACCCCCCTTCTACAATACCTGTTCCTGTTCTTGTAAGCCATATGGGACTAACAAGTGGTATCAGAGCAGAAAGTTTAATTTCAATAAACTTGATTTGCAATGGCTGCTTCTTCTTCCAAAAATGAAGCTTTCTCTTAAAACATTTTTTCTGAAAACGGCTCTATAGCCAAACCTCCCAAGTTTAACCCCAACAACTTTTCTTTATGGAAAAGTCGGATGATGCTTTTCATGGAAGGAGTGGATAGTAGATATCCAACCATTCTCAGTGAGGGACCCATAGTCCCTAGAGTCTGGTCTCGCTATGAAACCAAGAAATCCGGTAAGAAAGTTGTTGACAAAGATGATTATGATGATTCCTCTGATGAAGAAAAATCTGCTGCTAATGGTCGTTACATTCCTAAGAATCCCAAGAAATATACTGATGAAGAAAAACGTCTTGTGTCTCTTGATTCTAAAGTCAGAACTATCATTGCTCTCTCTCTTCCTGATGAAGTGTACCACTCTCTGGTAAATCTCTCTACTGCCAAAGAGATGTGGTCCACTCTATGTGTTTTGTACGAAGGTACAAATGAAGTTAAAAAGAGCAGAAAGATTGCTCTTGTTAGAAAATATGAACTCTTTTCTGATGAGAAAGTAGAATCTCTCTCCAACTACTATAACCACTTTAACAGTCTTCTTAATGACTTAAAGCTGTTAGGTAGAGTGTATGACAATGAGGAAGTCCTGTGCAAGTTTATGGACTGTCTTCCTGATTTTTGGGAAAACATCTGTACTTGTATAAAGACAACCAAGGATCTTGATCATATGCCTCTCACTTCTCTTTATGGAACTCTTTTCAACTATGAGCAGACTAAGCTGCAAAGGAAGTCTGTCATCACAGATATAAAGGGTTCTTCCATAGCTCTCCTAAGTGACTCTGACCATGATAGTCAAGAAGATCCCAATGACCATTCGGATGCATATCTTAGTGATGCTAAGGATGAATGTGAGGAAACCTCAATTGAAAAACTATCAGATGGAATGACCATGTTGGATGGGTATTCTAAATCCAAATCTCACCTCTCCTCTAGAAAATCTAAGTTTAGTATAAAATCCTCCTCTTCTCTCTCCAAACACTCTTCTTTGGACAAATCTAATGAGAAATGCTTTAACTGTGGTAAAAAGGGTCATTTTGCCTCTGAGTGCAGAAGTAAACACTTTGAAAGGCCCATAACTGCTTCCTCAGGCCGATTTTCCTCAAAATTGGAAAGATCCAAATATGATCCCTCTTCTTCTGAAAATTCTGACCGGGCAGAAAGATACAAGGAAAAATACAAGAGAGAAAAGGAAAGAAATGAAAGACTTGTCAGAAAAGCAAAGGGTTTGCCAGCTAAAACTCATGATTTGGCAGATGAACCCACATCTAAAAGTGAGAATGACATGTCAAATATGTGTTTCATGGCCAAGATAAATGACTTGGATGATCCAGAAGATCACACTCCTTCAAGTGCTCTTGTATCAGCTAAGTGCCTATCCTCCTCATCACATGTACATCCATTTCTATCTCTTTCTGATGCTGAAAAGATTGAAGCATTTGATTCCTTAACCATTGATCTTTATGATGCTAAAACTGATAAGAAAAAGGCAAATGCTCAGATAAAATCTCTTTCCTCTCAACTTCAAACATGTCTCTCCCAACTTGACCAGTTTGACAAAGTTAATGCTGAGCTTGAAGATCTAAAATCCATCAACTTTATTCTTGCCAAGGAGAAAAACAAAATATTTAAACGTTTTCAAAAGGAGCAAGAAATTATGAGAAAATGGACCAGTTCCTCCAAAAATCTGGAAAAGATTTTTCAAGATCAGATTTCTTGTGATGACAAAACTGGTCTAGGCTTTGGAAAAATGGAAACTAACCAATCTTCAAAATCTCATGCTCCCACCTCATGTACTTCACCTACTTTTGGTGAAACCTCCAATTCTAATTCTATTGGGTCTATGTCCATGAATACTGCCGACTCATCTGAAGCTTTAAAATTTGGAATGTTTTTAAAGGCAAAAGATCTCATTTCCTTTCCAAAGGAAAATACTCAAGATTCCAATGATGCTTCCACACATATCCATGACTTTCAAAAATTCATGACTTTAGATGATGCATTCTCCTCTTCTAACTCAAACAAAAAATTTTCTATCTTTGAAAAAGGCAAGTCTTCAGGTGCTGATTCATTCTTAAAAATAAATTCCTCAAATCTTTCTAAAAATACCTATGTGACTTCCCCTACCGATTTTATTCCCAGATCGGTGAACATCAAAATGTCCATTTCAAAAGAGAAGATTCCTTTCTTCCTAAATTCTGAAAAAGGTGTCTTAGGCCCTGCACCCCAATTCTTTGTCTCCTCATCAAAATCTTTGAAGATAACCAAAAGGAGCAAAAGTAAGGAAAAATGTCAAGTTTCTAAAAAGATTTTTCCTCATAGAAAATGCTATATCTGTGGTGATACTTCTCATTTTGCCAAAGACTGTCCGAAAGAAAGAATTGATCTAAGTGACACCAATTCTTTTTCTTCTAACCCAAAAGGACCCACCACCGAATGGGTACCTAGGAAATAAATTCTCTGTGATTGCAGTTTTTTAGCTAAATGGATGGATCTATGTGGACCAGTATAAAAGTGACAAAACTGAAGAAATCATCAAGTTCATCAAGAAATCTGAAGTGTCAAATGGTGAACTTTTGGATCTTCTCTTGCATTGAAAATCCTTCCCATTGGCACACTCACTGGTGCCAACATTCTCTCTGCCGACATCATCATATCTCCCATCACCCTCCTTCATTACCTACACTCTATTTACCACCATACATCTCACCCCACCTTTTCTCATCCATCCCACCACATATTGTTAGGGTCATTTTATGTTGATTTAAAGTTCAGGGTTTAAATTGTAATTCTTTATTTTGAGCTTTGTTAGTGAACGTGCCGTGGGCTTGTTAACCATGGGCCCGCCATATATAAAGTAATCTAGCCTTAGAAAAATAGGCTAGTTGTCTCATTTGCTTTCTTTCACTCTTATTGTAATTCTCTCTAATATTGAAAGCTAATCAGAGATGACCAGTTGAAATCGTTACACTCTATTGCTTAATCTGTTTGATTTCATAATCGTTGCACGGATCTGGAACTAACAATTGGTATCAGAGCAGATGGACAGAATTGATTCAAAGCCTGTTTATTGATTTCTGGTAAGTTTGACTTTTTCACGTCTGTGTTCTTGATTGCACATTCAGATTTTGATTCGAGCAAAATTGATCGATTTTGTTTATTGGGTTGTGTTAGCATCATTGTCACTAGTGTTTCTGAAAATTTTCACATCCTAATTCGATCGTTTGAGTGGTTAATTAAGCAAATTAAGTTCAAAGTTTTTGGTTGTGTTCTTCACTAAAAATCAAAATTTTACCATTAAAACGTGTTCTTTTTGCTTCAAAATCGATTGGGTTTATGTTATTTTTGTGTTTGGTAGTGTTTCTAATCTTTCAGGAACATCGTTGAGCAACCCTAATCGAGTTTCAATCAAGTTGAAAAGGTCAGCCGCTGTTTCCGGGTAAAACAACCACCCTTTCCGGATACGTTCAAACTTTTCGGACGTTTGTGTGATTTCAATCCGGGTACGTCTTCTTTTCGGGTAAGTCCTTAAAACTATTATATTTCCAGGTAATTTGTTCCGGAAACCCAAAGTTTCCGGTAAAGCATATTATCCGGACAATTCAAGGTATCCGGTAATCGACTTAATCCGGAAACCTCCATTTACCCGATAAGTATTTCATCCGGTAAACACGTTATTCGGAATTCAAATCTACCCGGTAAGTATCTGTTCCGGAAACCCTCATATCCGGTTAGTATTGTGTTTACTTGCTTTCATCCGGAAACTATAGACTTCCGGTAACTACTTGTTATCCGGAAACGTTAGTTTGTCCGGACTCTTTCTGTTATCCGGATACTTCTGTTTGACTTGAACTATTTTCACTCAATTCTGATCCGGACACTTCCAGATCAGATATCTCATACGGATTCCTATCCAGTGAGTTCAGTTTGTTAAAATCTTACCAGTTTCCTAGTTCATATCTGTCGTAGAACCTGCGTTAGGATTCCACTCATAGTGCCTTGCGTTAGGTTTACACTTTGAATCAATCCACATGTCTGACGATCACTCCGTTGCAACCAAAGATGTCTACTTCGCGCGAAGCTCTTCCAATCAGCACCGACTCCAAACCACCGTGTCTCTTTCCAAATGAGTACATCCAATGGCGCGACAGGTTCATGCTCTTCATAGAATCCAAGGACAACTACGAGTACATCAAGAGAGCTCTTGAAGATGGTCCAATCCCTTGGTCGATGAATAACATAGAAGCAACTGCAACTGCTAAAGCTCGTAGTACGAAAAAGACTATCACCGAAATGACCGAAGATGAAAGAGGCATGATCGAAGCTGAAAAACATGCAAAGAGATATCTTGTCCAAGCCCTTCCTAACCCGACCTATACAGCTATCGACAGCTACAAAGAAACGGCAAAGGGCATGTGGGATCAAGTGGCCAAAATGATGCGTGGGAGCAATGTCGGAAATCAACTAAAGATCAACAGCGCGATAATCAAGTTTGATGGTTTCAAGCAGCGCACCGGCGAATCTCTCACACAGACCTATGAACGGTTCTGCTCACTTCTTAATGAATTGAACAAGAATAAGATCACTCGCTCCAACACCGAAAACGCGCTCAAATTTCTCAATAATCTGCTGCCGAAATGGAAGGTGTTTGCTTCTCATGTCAAGCACAACAACTTGATAGAGAACATCGGCATCAATGAACTCTATGAGACACTTCTTCAAGACGAAGATGAAGTGAATGAGCTTCTGAGCGAGAAGAAGACTGACTCAAAGCCAACTGCTGATCCTATAGCACTCATGTCCTCCAAGAAAGGGAAATCTTCGAGCAGTCACTCTAAACGTGCTCAAAAACAAAACTCTTCCGAATCTGAAAAGGAAGACAGTGACTCTAATGATAAAGTATTTGACTTCAAGAAAGCGATAGCTCTGCTTACGAAATATTTCCAACAACAAAAGTACTATAAGAAGCCTTCGTCCAACAATCAGCGCTACTCCACCTCCTCCAACAAGTGCCATGACCATCAGGACACGTATGAGGGAAAGAAGACAGCTGATGAGCAAGGGAAGTCAGAGAAGAAGGAGAAGACTGAGAAATCAGAAAGTAAGAAGAAGGATGAGCCAGTGACATGTTACAACTGCGGAAAGCTTGGTCACTTTGCTAAAGATTGTACGAGGCCTGTGGTAAAGAATTCTCACTACTACAAGGCAAAACTCGCATTGGCTGAGCAAAAGGAAGCTGGAGAAGCTATGTTTGTGGAAAACGACTACTGGTTGGGTCGTTCTGATGATGAAAGCGATACTGATGGTGCAAATGCTTTCATGGGCTATCACTCTCCAACTGATGAAGAGAAGACAAGTCAGGTATGTGATTCTTCTGAACAAGATTTCTTGAATAAAATGCAATCTTTTACCGACCAGGCATATTCCTTTAAGGCCACCACTAAAGAACAAAAGCTTAAGATTAGTTCACTAACCGAAAAGCTAGATGTTCAAACAAGAATAACTAAAAAACATAAGTCTGAAAATGCTATGTTAAAGGAAAAATGCAAAATTCTTTCAATAGCACCCAAAGACTTAAGGGCCAAATTATCTGATCTCCAGTCTCAGTTTGATCAGTGCATGAATGAGAAAGAAGAACTTGTTTATCAATGTTCCTCTCTTCAAGTTCAGCACAAGGAGTTTGTTACTAAAATTCTTGATCTTGAAACCAAACTCCACAAAAGGGGTCAAACTGATCAAACCATCTTTCTGAATAAACCCAAAGAGTTCAC
The DNA here is from genome assembly GCA_033807775.1 of Saussurea involucrata. Classification (NCBI taxonomy): domain Eukaryota; kingdom Viridiplantae; phylum Streptophyta; class Magnoliopsida; order Asterales; family Asteraceae; genus Saussurea; species Saussurea involucrata. The sequence goes on from CM066320.1 coordinate 167,849,347, forward strand.
TTATTTTAACAAAGAGTGGGGAATCGGATATGATAACCCACACTATTTGAAAAAGGGAAGATATCAAACTCCTACTCTGTATGATTTTGCATGTTTTGGGTTAGATAAAACGTATCCGGAATATGCCATTCAATGGACTGGCCCTCTTGAACCTGAAAAGGAAGAGGAAACCGAGGAATATAAACGCGCACACAAACGAGGAATACAACTTCCGTTTTGTTATGAATCTTTGAATTATTCCTATCAAAAGAACAAAAAGTATCTCTCAAATGACTACTTCGACCCTTACAAGGTTGCTAAACCCAAGGATTCCTCCAAAAAGGATGAGGACCAAACACCTGCACCCAAGACTGAGACGGACGAGTTTAAACTCTATGTTCCCCCTCTCATCTTGGAAGCAAAGATTGTCGAGTTGGAGGAGTCGTTTGAGAAAGAAAGGTCTGTTTTTCAAAACTAAAAGAAAGCGCTAATATCTGAGATTGAGAAACTCAATTCTGAGAAACTTGAGAATCCACAACCGGTCAAAACCGAAGTTGTGTCTGATGAAGGACAGGAAATCCTTCGGGAAGAAATCACGAAACTCACATCAAAGTTGGCTGCCTTAGCAACAGATGCGATGCAAGAGTATGCGAAAAATGGTCAGCTCTAAGAGCAAATTGACCAACTCAATTCTGAGAAACAGATTTCCCCCGAATCTTCCTCGAATTCATATGATACGTCTTCGTGCAAAGTTTTCTTAGGTAAAATATCTACCACACAAGACGGTAATGATTCTCAAGATGAGTGTGTTAAAAGGAATTTAAACTCTGATTTTTTCCTAGCTTCCGCACCGAATTCCCCAAAGCACACTGACACTATGTGTTCCTCGCCTTCCTCACCTAATCCAAGTCCTGCAATTTCGGAGATAAATTTTTCTGAATACATGAACTCTGAAGGTAACTCTGATGGAGAGTTTGAGTCGTTCCCTTTCGACAAACCTCTCCCGAGTCACACTGATTTTTTGTCTCCAGTAGTCAATTGTCCGGTCAATTTTTTAAAGGGTAGCAGTTCTAACATAAAGGCCCCAGCTGTGATCAAGATTTCAAAATCAAAACCGACTTCTAAAACTGTTTCTAGAAAGCAATCACAGCCGAGGCAAAATACCGAGCAATTTCCTACCAAAGACACCGTTCCTTCAAAAGTCACTGACCATTCCGTCCCTGTTGTTCAGATAAAATTGGTCAAGCAAAACAAGAAAAACCAAAGTGGCTGAACAAGGAACCTGTCAAGAAGGAAGCATCAAAGTCTTTCCCTACTGCATTCAATTCTAGAATAAACAAAGGCAATTGTGTATGGAATAATTGGAATCGTTTTGAAGTTTCTTTTCCGATTAAACTTAATTCAGTTCATCAATTGATTCAATTATCGCGTGATTGTTTATGTTGTTCTAGATGTGGTTGGAATGATTTTGATGAAATTAATTTAAATGATTGGTTTGGGTCATATCACATGTATAATCATAAACCCAAAAATAAACCACGTAATAATAAACAGAAATACTATAAACAACGGGGTTTCCAATCTGAGGTTAAACCACAGCGGGAGACCAAACCCACTTTTAGATGGGTTGCTCCTACTGAGGTTAAACCGGCACCAAAGAGGCAACCAGCTAAAAATCATGTTCCTCCACAAGGTGTAAAACCTACACCAAGGAGGCAACCTGTGCCAAAACCAGTTTCCGCAAACGGTGTACAACCTGCACCTAAGGGGAAAGCTGTGTCAAAGCAAGTTCTTCCAAGAGGTGCCAAACCTAACCCTCCAGGACCCAAACAAATTTGGGTACCTAAAATCCGTTAACTCGATTTTGCAGCACGATCATGTGTGGTACTTAGATTCTGGATGCTCCAAGCACATGACCGGAAGGAAGGAGTTTCTCACGAACTACAAGGAAGAATATGGTGGAGACGTGAGATTTGGGAACGACCACAAAGCGCCGATCGTGGGCTACAGCGACATTATACAAGACAAGATCACAATAAAGAAGGTATCACACGTCGCGGGATTGGGACACAATCTGTTCAGCATCGGGCAGTTCTGCGACAAAGATCTCGAGGTTAGCTTCAAAAAGACACGGTGTAGAATCCTCAACGACGACGGAGAGGAACTACTGGTTGGAAAACGCAAGATTGATAACCCTGTCTGCCTCATGTCAAAGGCCAATTCCCAGCAAGCTTGGATTTGGCATCGACGTCTTTCGCACCTCAATTTCAAAACAATCAACAAACTGGTACTGGGCGGACACGTGAAAGGCATGCCCGATCTTCAATTCGTGAAAGATCGTCTCTGCAGGGCATGTGAGATGGGAAAGATGAAGAGAGTTCCACATCAGCCGAAGGCAACTCCGAGCACGTCCCGGACCCTCGAACTTATCCATATGGATTTGTGTGGGCCGATGCGTGTTCCGAGCATTAATAAGTGCAAATACGTTCTCGTGATGGTGGATGACTTCTCGCGCTACACTTGGGTGCTGTTTCTACGCTCAAAGGACGAAACACCAGAGCTGATCATTAATCACCTAAAGACTGTCCAGCTGAACAAACTACAACAAGTTCAGTCTATCAGAACCGACAACGGGACGGAGTTCAAGAATCGAACGGTGGACGACTATCTCACGTCAGTTGGCATCTCGCACACTTTTTCTGCCGCACGCACTCCTCAGCAAAACAGAGTGGTGGAACGACGCAACCGTACCCTAGTCGAAGCAGCTCGCACCATGCTTTCCCAATCCAACCTTCCGCTATTTCTATGGGCCGAAGCGGTGTCTACGACTTGTTATACGCAAACCACTCCATCCTTAACAAGCGGTTCAACAAGACGCCGTACGAGATCATGAACAATCACTTCCGAACATTAGCTACTTTCATGCGTTCGGATGCACGTGCTATAGTCTGAATGACAAAGATGATCTTGGCAAATTCAGCCCCAAGGCGGACAAAGGAGTCTTCATCGGATACTCCATGCAGGCTAAGGCGTATCGCGTTTACAACAAACGGACCAAATCCGTTGTTGAAAGCATAAACGTGACATTCGACGAAGCCGCAGATTTGGCTTCTGAACAAAACAGTTCAGAACCCGGTTTAACTGGCGTGCTAGCTTCCGGACCTCCAAGTTCGGGATCTGCACAAGCGACAGTAAATCCAAATCATGCATCTTCATCGAATGCTGACTCTTCTGATTTAGATTTATTGTTTAAATTCTTTTAGGATGACATCTTTAATGTTTCCCCTACTGTCTCAGCACAACCTCGTCTAGAAGCTGCTCGTAATGAGGACTTGTCGAACCTATCCGGTCCGCCACCTTCTACAAGCACGCCATCTATCACTGTGGAGACAGCTCACACGTCATCATCAAATTCATCCGGTACTACTATCCCCCTGGAGGAACTAATCACTAACACGGAGATCGCTCCTAACGATTCGTCATCTGCTACAACCGACGATCAACCTCTGAACTCCTCAGAACCAGAAGTTGTTCAACCCACGGCGAATCCTCCCCCACTTCCTCCAAGAAACCAGCCTGCTACGCTTGAAGCAATTCAAGACCTACATCCTGGTGATTATGTGGACTCGGACGCGTCTCACTCTACTCAACAGCTGCTTCCGCATACCACCAAGTGGACGAAAGCTCATCCGCTTCATCAAATCATCGGTGATCCCTCTACTCCAGTACAAACACGAGGTGCATCCGCCAACTTCTGTCTATTTCCGGCTTCTTAGGCAACATCGAGCCGACGAACATACGCGAAGCGCTTGAAGATCCAGACTGGGCCATAGCCATGCAAGAGGAGCTCATTCAATTCGAAGCTCTAAAGGTATGGCGACTGGTTCCACGTCCAAAACACAAGACGGTGATCGGCACCAAGTGGATTTTCAAGAATAAGAAGGACGAAGACGGCATCGTGGTACGAAACAAGGCGCGCCTCGTAGCCAAGGGGTATCGTCAATAAAAAGGGATCGATTATGATGAGACCTATGCTCCGGTGGCAAGAATCGAAGCCATCCGTATGTTCCTTGCATAGGCCGCGCACAAGAACTTCACGGTCTTCCAAATGGATGTGAAGACCGCTTTTCTCTACGGTAATATCGAGGAAGAAGTATATGTGTCGCAACCAGACGGGTTCGTGGACGATTCGAAGCCTGATCACGTCTACATTCTAGACAAGGCACTTTACGGTCTAAAGCAAGCTCCGCGAGCATGGTACAAAACACTGACTGAGTTTTTGATAAAGTCCGAATTCACACGAGGTAAAATCGAATCGACTTTATTTATCAAACACGAAAAGGGTCACATTGTTCTTGTTCAAGTGTACGTGGATGACATAATATTCGGCTCTACTAATCCCACATATGCTAAGAACTTTGCCAATCTCATGGGCAAATTTTTTAAAATGAGTATGCTTTGCGAGATGAATTTCTTCCTTGGTCTTCAAGTTAAACAACTGTCGACCGGAATATTCATAAACTAGGCTAGGTACATCAGGGATATTCTCAGGAAATTCCAGTTGGACCAGTCCTCGCCAATGAAAACTCCCGTGACACCCAATACAAAGATTCACGCCGATCCTCACGGAACGGATGTGAATCCTAAATTGTATCGCGGGATGATAGGTTTTCTAATGTACTTAACTGCAAGTCGACCGGATATTATGTTCTCAACATTTATGTGTGCCCGGTATCAATCAAAACCTAAAGAGTCTCATTTAACTACTGTCAAACGAATCTTTCGTTATTTACGTGGTACTGCTGATCTTGGCTTGTGGTACCCGAGAGAGACATGTTTTGCAATATCCGCTTATTCCGATGCGGATCACGCGAGCTGCATGCTGGACCGGAAGAGCACCTCGGGTCACATCCAATTTTTAGGAGATAGCCTGGTGAGTTGGGCGTCCAAGAAGCAACAATGTGTTTCAACATCAACAGCCGAGGCAGAGTACGTGGCCGCCGCGAGCTGCTGCTCACAAGTTATCTGGATGCGGACGCAACTCAAAGACTACGGCTTCACGTATGTCAAAGTCCAAATCTACTGCGATTCGAAGAGCGCAATTGCAATATCCAGCAACCCGGTTCAACACACCAAGACGAAGCACATCGACGTTTGGTATCACTTCATTAAGGATCACGTCGAAAGAGGTACAGTTGAACTCTACTTCGTAAATTCTGAACATCAGTTAGCAGACCTATTTACTAAAGCCTTGGATGAAAAACGTTTTAACACTCTTGTGTCCAAGTTAGGTATCCTAAAACTGATGACTTAATCCGATTGTGTGCCCGTTACAAGTTCCATACATCTACGAGTAACTGTCCACTCATCATCCGGTGTTTACACTCCTGATGACTGAGTATACACTTCCTCACACTTGTATTCTACTTGTCTCACTTACACAGTTAGCTTAAGTCTCTGTATTTATTTCGTAGATTTCGTTTGTGTTCTTTCTTTCTTCGTGTGTTTCTTTTCTTTCATACCGTCGTCTTCTATTAATTGTCACTATCTGTGCTTTCACGGTGTGTTCATGTGTTCAGGGGGAGTACAAAGAAGTATCAGGTAAGTATACTCATCTGTTGAGGGGGAGCGTCACACACAGTTTTTCTTAAAATGATAAAAAGTTCTTGTATGTGTGGGCACTCCCGTGTGATCCTCAAAATAATGGCCATCAATTGAGGGGGAGCGACACTGTGCTTTTCTTAGAATACTACAAAGGTTTTTGTGTGTCGAACTCTCCATTGCACTATTCGAGGGGGAGCAAAATCATTACCATGCTCAGTTTGAGGGGGAGCGAGAGAAAGTCTATTTGTTAAACCTCACATTATCTTATTTTCACAAAGTCGACAAGGTCAGGAATTTTTTTAGGATATACCATTGTGTCCGGAAAGTCATCCGGTAACCATGTCTATCCGGATAGGTTTTCGGACCGGATCCCTATCCGGGCTGGATGGGAATCCGGATGACACACCCGGAATATTGGCACCATATAAAACCATCCGGGTTACTTCATCTCATTTACCCGGATTTTATCGCAAAACCCCTAAAACCCTTCGACATCTCTCTCTCGCTCGGCTTCACTCTCAACCTATCGATTTACTCTCGTGTTTCATCCACAAATCAGGTATGTACCTCGTATCCCTATCCACATCAGTTATCGTTCATTTTGCTTCGATTTACAACACACATCGACCATCAGATTGGTCGATTCAATGCATCCGCAAACCACTTTTAGGTTATTCGATTTTGGGATAGATCGACGTAGTACATCATGTTATAATCGACCTAGTGTACTTACGTGCTTCTTTCGCTCATACTTGCATATCTTGCTATGTGTTTGAGACTACATTTCACTCGATTTCTGATTGTGCGGTTCGTCCGGACACATTCATTGTGTCCGGAATTCATCATGTTGATAGTGATCTATCCGTACACGCTCATAACCTTAGATGTTTTACCCGGTTTCATCCAACACCCGAAAACCCTAGTTGTCCGGAAACCTCAGGGTTTCCGGTAAGTTCAACTACCGGGAAGTTGGTATGTCCGGACTCCCTTGTTATTCGGAAACTCTGTCACTCGAAAACCTTGTCCGGACTGTCTAGTCTATCCGGGATCAATCCTTCTGTCCGGACACCTTTGGTATCCGGACACCTTTTGTCCGGAAAGCTTGTGTTGTCCGGATTGTGTTTGCAATACCATAAGTTTTGTCCGGACACCCCTGGTTTAACAGTCCTGTACCTGTTTCATCACTGCCAGTCTTCAATTTGTTTCAAATTGAGCCCATGCATGCAAAGGTACGCGTTGTCATTAGTACATCCATCTGAATTACTAACTGTGCTTCATGTTTACAGATATTCAATGGCGGATCAGGAGCAGAATCCTCCACAGAACTAGGAAGAACAACAAATTCCTCAAGAGGAATTTATAGATGAAGCTGCTGATAACGCCTTGGTCGACCCTGACCATGGCACCGAGCTGGAAGCCAACAACCATCACCTGGACCCGGCTCAGTTCCGTCCACAACCACAACACTGTGTGCTTGTGGACATCCTTATGCGTCACCCTCTCCATGAGTCCCTCACCAGAACAGCCGACGTCCCATTACTGTACGTTCTACAAGTATGGTTTACTGCCCGAGTCGTCACAGCCGGTAACTCGCAAACGATCATCGCACAGATCGATAATCAACCTTTCACGCTCACACCGGAATCATTACGCCGTCTACTAGCACTTCCGGAAGCACCGCCAGCAATCATGAACGGTACGATCCTGCCGTCAATGACGAGACACTATGCGCACAAATGCGCGCTCTCGGATACAACCACGCGCTTGACAGACTATCCGCATTCAACCGGAAATACCTAGCCCCCATCTGGTACACCCTGTTTACGATTCTGAACAGGTGTCTATCATCTAGATGGAAAGGTATCGATCAATGCACCGACGACTTCCTTCGCCTAGTTCATCCCGTGTGCTACAACCGCCACGCGGACTTTGCGATGATCATCTGGAGAGAGATCGTTACTGCTATTCGTCACATCGGAGGTACAAAACAAAAGAAGTTCCTTCCGTACCCGCGTTTCCTTTCGCTTGCCGTACGCCAACACATGGATGCCAACCCTGCAATTCCACGACGCCTAACCCATCAAGTATGTCCCATCATCATCTACAGTACATGGTCATCCGCAACCCATCCAATGCGATGGCAATGCCCATTCCTGAAGCCCTATTAGCCATCGCTGATCCCGCTGCACCAGGGGTAGTTGCTTATAGGGAAGAGATAGGGAATCCCATGGTCCATCCAGAACCGGAGGGACCTGCCCAGGGACCTTGACCCGAGCGTCGTGAGGGTCCAAGAGTGAGAGGTGGTAGGGCCCGACAAGCAGGTGCTGCCGGGTGGGGTGTGTTGATCGTTAGGGGAAGGGGAACTAGTGTGAGTGGTGCAGCGGTATCGCAACCCAGTTCTAGCCAACCCCGTCCAACAGGCGAAGCCGGAGCATTGTCCTCACGACCGATGCTTCACCATGACTCCACACCATATCTTTCCGACCCGCCTTCACCTACCTTCCAGGTTCATAACGTAGAATCTGACTCCGATACGGCATCTGACACGACCCGTGCCATTCGGCTCTCAAAAATACCTCCCCGTATCGAACCGAACCCCGACCTCACCGAAGGCATCCCACTTGACTCACCTACCCATGCTTCACCTAGGATTGAGTGGGTAGAAGGTGTTGATTTATAAACTACGAGCCGGAGAGAACTGCGTTCGAAAGAGAACCAGGAAAGATTGGGCCGTAAAGATAACGAGGCTCTTGAGCGACCCGAAACGAGTTTAATCCGGGTAGCCACATCTACTATCCCGTCTCATTTGTTGGGACGGGATATTGAAGAAGCCTCCGTGGACCTAGCGGAGCAATTGCACGACCCCCTTATCCACTCATCCGTCTCTCAAAAGACGGATGTTTCAACTTCACACGGGGAAATAGCACAACTTCCACCGGCCTCTCACTCGGAGAGTGCTGGTGTTGAAACAAGCGACCAGCAGCCCCCAGTCGCGACTTCATTTCGTGCACAATTGAGTCTAGAGCCATTTGCTATTGAAAATCCTTTGGCTAGGACACAAGAGGAGCAACACCAAGTCGAGATTCTTCGTGACTCGACCGGAACCACCGTAGTGTCGTCACCCTTAGGTGGCAAGCGAGGATCGGAGGGAAATCCTACCACTGCTACCGACATGCCAGCTGTGAACGTAGGTGGCTCTGCCTCTAAGGTAGATGCTTCAAAGGGTAATCTAAGTGATCCCGGAGTTATTTTACACGACTTTGTGTCACCAGGGTCCCTGGACAACACCCTTAAGGCTGTCCGCGAGGCGATGGAGCAGTATGTCGCCGCCGATATCGACACCGTCAAATGCATAATCAAAGGTAAAGGGCATATCGTTGACACTGAAACCGCACCCATACCTCCACCGGCCCCTACTCAGCCTACCTACTCGGTGGACACCCTTAAGACGATGCTTTTAGCCCAACTGCTCCAAGAATCCGAAACCAACGCCTCTACCGAAGCAGGCCTGATATCCGTTCTGAAATCACAGGTCACTGCTCCTTCATCATCCATTACCACTCGCTTGGATAGCATTGACTCGACTCTTAAGGACTACAACCAAACGCTCCAAACGCTGTCCGTGAGAGTCCGTTCCCTCGAAGATACATGCAAGAGTCAAGCCTGCGGTCTGAAGCGCAAACACGATGACTAGGATGATCCTGATCACCGTGAGGGGGAGAAAAGATTAAGACCAACCGAGACCGCCCCTATCCTCGCCGAAACGACAACCGTGGTTCACCTGGAACCAGCAACTGCGGCAACAACAACCGACGCCGAACCTGAAGCCGAGTTGCCATTAGCCGAGATGGTAATCGACATGGAAATTTCAGATGATGAAGGCCCGACGGTTGAAAAGCCCGAGGGTTCAACACAGGAATTGACTGATTTTGACTCATCAGACAGACCGTTATTGGACATGATAGATCCATACTACAAAACCAACCCGGAGACCGAAGATGCATGGTATGAAAAAGCTGCCAGTGCCGCAAATCTCCAGGTTAACTTGGTTTTCCCTACTGATGCCGATGACAATATTGATTATGATCAGTTCCTGGTACATAATTTTTATGGTACTTCTCCCGTTCACTATGCTCGACCCACCGGAACTTCAACAAGACCTGAAACTACTACTGCCGACATTCCGACATCCCCTCTTCAACAACAGACAGCTACTGATCTTCCTCCTACACCTCAAGAACAAATCCGTTGGGAGAAGATCACTGTACTTATCTCTCATCTGGAGGAAACCCTGAAGAAACTGTTTGTACACAAGCTACGCCAGATCGAGTCGACCTTCTGCCTGGGCATTTACAACTACAGTCCTGAATACGAATGCCGATACATCTGTGCAATGAAGCGGTGTCTTCTAGTCAGCCAAGTCAGAACCAAGCATCAGATCTCAGAGGTAATCAATATCTAGTCAAGCCGTATGATGAAAATTGTCTATCTTGTATTCACTGTCCGACGTGAAGATGGGAACGAATGGAAATTTTCTGAAGCCGACTTCCAGAACCTCCGACCGTTTGACTTCCTATCTATTCTGAAAGACCTACGTTCAAGAACTATCCGACCGCTTCCTGTTACAAAGGCGCTCGAAGCTGTTCGTCGATTCCTGGTCCGCACAATTATGATGTCTTATCTAACGGACTTCCAAATGGCTGTCGAGAACAGGGCGAAGAAGGTAAATATGATAAAGCCGAATCTGCAAGCTCCTGAGTTGAATATGTATCCCGAGAACGCTATGCTTCTAGAACTAGAATTTGGGATCGTCTTCATCATTGAACAGAAAGAGAAAAGATTTCTGCGGTTCAGTCAGGTAGAAAGATTCTGCGACGGCACGCTCTACAAAGTTCGAGATGCTCTTCGAAAGATCATTCAGCACGAGTCTGAAAATCCAAGGGTTTCATATGTTTCTAATCCGAATGAAATAACTGCTTGGAATGCCTTGGAATTGGTTGAAGATCGCATCGACTACCGCCGTGCTATCAGATGGTTCGAGATTCACTTCGTGTTTCGAAAAAGATATGTCGAGAACTGGTGCCAAATCGAACTTCAAATCAAAGGGGGAGATTGTTAGGGTCGTTTTATGTTGATTTAAACTTCAGGGTTTAAATTGTAATTCTTTATTTTGAGCTTTGTTAGTGAACGGGCCGTGGGCTTGTTAACCACGGGCCCGCCATATATAAAGCAAACTAGCCTTAGAAAAATAGGCTAGTTGTCTCATTTGCTTTCTTTCACTCTTAGTGTAATTCTCTCTAATATTGAAAGATAATCAGAGATGACCAGTTGAAATCGTTACACTCTATTGTTTTATCTGTTTGATTTCATAATCGTTGCACGGATCTGGAACTAACACATATATTGCCCCAACCTCATTTCTTTTTCATCTTACCATCTATATTACCACCCAACTCTTTCTCCCCTCTCTTACAACAACTTTCAACCAACTTCATCAGTTTCCTTCACTTATGTTCCTCTATCTCAAAACGTTTCTGATCAGCATGATTCTCCATCTACTGATCTACAAAAACAATTATTGTGACCATCGTAGACACTTCCACCGATCCAATCGGTGAAGTCTCCCACCGAAATATCACCTCCATCTTTCTCCATTAACCTCCATCGGTGTGACACCCCATCTCACCAAAACCCTTCCTCTTACCCAACCCAACTTCCTATGTATCATCTTCTAAAGATTTTCTCTCTCATAATGGTGATCCTCATACTTCACCAAATTTCACTCTTGGTCAGCAACCCAACTATCCATTTCCACAAAACCCACCTACTACAAACTTTTCTACAAATGTCATCCCAAATCCTTCAACTCAAAATAATAACCTCCAACTCATTCTTTTTTGGGTCATCAAAAATTGGAAGATGGAATTCCAATCTTCTCTTCACTTTGAAGATTTTTTGAAGATGCCTTAGAAATCTTCAACCACCTTCTTCTGAAGACGCCTTAGAAGATTTCCTTCAACCTCTCTAAGGAATTCTAGCGAATTTTTGTCCAACCCTTGCAAATTTTCGGTGGATATGATAAAATTTCGGTGGGAAGCAAAAAAAAAAATATTTTTTTCTCTGACCCCTCCCCCACCGAAATGTCGGAGGGGACAAAAAAAAAATTTAAAAAAAGTTTTTTTTTCACCGACCCCTCCCCCCACTAACCCCCCCCCCCCCCCCACCGAAATGTCGGTGGAGACCAAAAAAAAAATTGCTGATGTTTCCAATTGTTCAGGGTGTTTCTTCTCTGTCGGACGCTGTGGGGGAGAAACCATCTAAGGGGGAGCAACTACCTGAAGGGAAGAAACTATCTGAGGGGGAGCATTATCAGCGTCCAACTCGATCAACACCAACCCTCAATACTAATAGTGAACATCCAACTCAAATTTTGGTCAAACATATGGAACCTGCGAACCAACTAAGGGGGAGCAGATCTGTCTAGAAAATGTAACTAAAGGGGGAGGACAACCAAGACAAAGGTAGAAGGGTGATGACTGCCGATAAGGAAGCTGAAGATGCTATAAGAAAGAAAGAAGATGCAAGATATGGGCAAAGGCATCCTGAGGCTATCTCACTCAAACTCAAACCTCCTTCAAAGGTTATCACCAAGTTGGATCTGGGCATATCTGTTTCTTCTATGATGGAAGTACATTCTATTTCATTCATATTGTTTATTGTTTATTCTTTCATTCATTGTAAATATCATACACACAAAAAAATGGACTGTGTGAAAAAGAACCCAAAAGAGTAAAACAGGGTTAACATGCATTATTCATTGTCTTACTCATGTTTTTCTAAGTATGGATGTCATCATCAAATAAGGGGAGATTGTTGGGTCATCAAAGATTTGAAGATGACCTGTTCTCTTTACATACTTTGAAAAACATCTTTTATACTTAGAGAAATTTTAGATGGTTCTTTGTAATGGCTTTGTCATACTGTCAAAGTTCGGTGAAGTCGAAGATCAGCCGAAATCAAGAAAAAGTAAATCTACCAATGCGGATTGAAGATGGACTTCTCAACCTAAACTAAGCTATCTCACCGATTGTCAGTATAAAAATCGGTGAGATCATCAAACAGGAGAATCCTCCCTTTTCTCCTTACAAGAAGGTCTTCATAATAAGAAGTAAGTTTGGCTATCCCACCGATGGTCCCCATGAAAATTGGTGGGATCCTCAAAGTTGGAGGATCCTCTCATAACATCACTCCTAAGAAGACTTCCACCTACCTTGTCCATGATAAGTCGGTGGGATCCTCAAATAGGAGGATCCTCCCTTGTGTCCATGCTAAAAGGTTTTCTCTTCAAAGATAGAATATCTGGGTATGGAAGAAGAATATTCTTTTGTCCTTTTCCCCATTCTTAGATATTGTCACAATCAAACCTTTCTAGCATTATAGGAAAAGACACATCAACTTTTGAGAGCCAAACCTATCCTTCAAATAACAAAGTGACAAGTGTCCCATGCATCACATGCTCATGGCACTATATAAAGATGAAGACTTCTCCATGCAGAACAACTCTTGAAAGACTTGAAGATTACTCCGTGCTCAAGATATTCTACTCCTTTCTCTCCTTGAACTTTATAGCTTTCAATCTTTGTGTTTTAGAAGTTGTTTAGTTTTCAGTATTACTTTGTGAAGATTGTTAGAATAGATTTTATCTCTTTTATCCGGAAACTTAATTTTTTGTTCGGACACTTCCCTGCAAGGGCGTTGCCCCTTGACCCCACCCGCTAACCGGGTAGCGGGACCCCCGTGCTAAGTCGCCGAAGGGGAACATTTGGGTATTCCTGATACTGTCTGATTTTTGAATCGAACCTTACTGTCTGACGATCATCTAAGTGCAATTTAAGATATCTCGAGATGCTCTTGCAATCGAACATTTGTCAGGTATGTCTACCAACTCATAACGCTTTAGTCGATCAGATTCAACTGCTTGGTCAAAATATAGAGTCCTGTAAGCTACCTCAAATGAACAACTGCTTGAAATAACCTCTCTAAAAGAAAAGCTAGATGTTCAAAAGAGGATCACAAAAAAGATTAAGTCCGATAATACTAACCTAAAAGAAAAGTGTGCAAATCTTTCGATAGGACCAAAGGACTTACGGGGCAAAATATCTGATTTAAACGCAAAGCTTGATCAGTGTGAGAATGAGAAAGCTGAGATTGTCTGTCAATGCTCCTCTATTCAAATACAAATCAAAGAGCATGTTTCGAAAATAAAAGATATTGAGCTTAAACTTTACAAACGAGGTCAAACCGATCAAACGATCCATCTGAACAAACCCAAGGAATTCAGTTATTTCAACAAAGAATGGGGAATTGGGTAGACAACCCACACTATTTGAAAAATGTTTTGACGATGAGGCCTACTCTATATGAGTTTAATTTTCTAGGCCTTGATAAAAGATATCCCGGATACAAAATCAAATGGACACAACCTCTCAATGAGAAGGAAGAGGAAACTGAGGAATATAAACGCAAGCATACAACTAAAATGCAATTACCCTTTGCGTACGAAGTTCTTAACACCTCTTATGATAAAAAGAAATCCAAGTACCTTTCAAATGACTATTTTGACGGCTACAAAGTTGCAAAGCCCAAGGATTCCTCTAAAAAGGATGAGGCCCCAGCAACTGAAACTAAAATAAATAGGGGTGTAAATAGGACAGGTTGGGTTGGGTTCGGGTTCAACCCATTTATTAATTGGGTTGAAAACCTCAACCCAACCTGGTACTTAAATGGGTTGGTAGCTGGTTGACCGGTTTATGATTTTTTTCAACCCAACCTATTTAATAAATGGGTTGAACCTGGGTTGACCCATTTAATTTTAAAACTTTAAGTAAAATAAAAAAGAACTAAAACCTAATTCCATGACAAATACACAAGTCACAACCACAAAACCAAATAAATTGTCCAAAGTTTCAATAAAACACAACCATAAAGTGGAATAAATTGTTCAAAGTTTAATTAACACAACCATAAAGTCAAAGAAATAAGTTTCTAAACTCTAAGTAACTCGACTTCCACTTTCACCGACTCCAACTTCACTCTCGGTATTACTCTCCTCTTGATCTTCCATCTTCCCCGTCATGATTGCTCCACATAGCGCCTCAAGTTGCGATTCCATTTGTGCTATATAAATAAATAAATTAACCAACTTAATACGATAAAAGAAATATATAAACAAATTAACCAACTTACTACGATAATACGAAATATATAAATAATAAGTTAGAACAAACTTTCTCCGTATACCCAATCTCTTAGAAAAATAATAGCCTCAACTGTAGAAGGCTTCAATGAACTTCTATAAGCATCAAGAACCCTACCACCTATGCTAAAAGCAGATTCGGATGCCACCATTGATATTGTGATAACTAAGATGTCCCTAGCCATCCGAGCAAGAGTTGGATACCGAATCTCATGAGTTCTCCAATAGTCCAAAATGTTTAGATTGCTCACGCGAGGCATGAGCTTCTCTTCTAAATAACATTCAAGTTCAGACATTACCACTTGAGAAGTCACCTTGGTTAAAAAGTTATAAAAGTCCTAATAAACAAATAAAAATAATGAGATAAATAGAAAATGAATAAACGGAAAAACGGTAAATGTATAATAATATAACATACCATCAGAAGTGAAACAGAAGCTTCATCTAGCACTCTTTAGATCCTTCATTGGAGTCAAACAAGCCATTCTTAGGTTCACCAACTTTGGTTTTATTCAAATTTGACTCATCCACATACTCTTTAAACAATGAAAACAATTTGTCCTTTACTATTGCCAACTCAGATTTGTACTCGTCCCCATAAGCTTTCTCAAAACCCCATTCAACAATCTGAAACTTATACCGTGGATCCAAAACAGCCGCAAATGCCATAATTGTGCTAAAATCAGCCCAATATTTCTCAAACTTCACATACATCCGAGTAGCCATCTTTTGCATAAACATA
The DNA here is from genome assembly GCA_033807775.1 of Saussurea involucrata. NCBI lineage: Eukaryota > Viridiplantae > Streptophyta > Magnoliopsida > Asterales > Asteraceae > Saussurea > Saussurea involucrata. The sequence goes on from CM066320.1 coordinate 167,864,928, forward strand.
TCATGACTATCTTTTTCTTTGTGTAACAACACTCTAACCTTCAAAAAATTTGCAAAATACAAATTTGTGGTAGTATATTTAGAGCCAGAAAAAGCAAGAGTTGCCTCATAAAAGACCTTCAAGAACTTGAAAGTTCTTTCAATTCTACCCCACTCCTCATTTGTTGGACAATGCATATAATTAGCATCAGTTTTTTGCAAATGAATAAATGCTTTCTTATAGTACAAAACCGACTCGAACATAATGTAAGTCGAGTTCCATCGAGTAGGAACATCTTGTTGTAAACCCCTTGAAGATTGTAGCTCTACATGTGAAACACTACTTAAAAACCTTTGCCTCCTAGTTTGAGAACCTCTATAGTACTTCACACTATCTCTAACCTTTATAATAGCCTCATCAATCTCTTTCAACCCATCCTGCACAATTAGGTTCATAATATGTGCACAACATCTAACATGAAAATATGCACCTTGACAAACCAAATCAAGTTCATACTTCAAAAGGTCAACCATTGAATCATTAGCAGCAACATTATCGAGAGTAATAGAAAACACTTTCTTTTGAATCCCCCAATCCTTCAAAAGACTTAACACATGATCACTCATACAAAGACCACTATGAGGTGAAGCCAAGAAACTAAAATTGAGAATCATTTTTTGCAAGTTCCAAGAACTATCAATAAAATGGGCAATCAAGACCATATATCCATCAGTGGTTATAGATGACCAACAATCAGCGGTAAAACAAATCCTACCAGGAATGCAACTTAAAGTGTCTCTTATTTTCAACTTTTCCACCCTATACGTCTTCATCATATCAGCTTTTACAGTATTCCTAGAAACAACATTCACCTCAGAATTTAAATAAATGAAACACTTCCTAATTCCATCATATTCAGCAAACTGAAATGGCAATTCATGTTTCACAACCGCACTAGCTAATAGCTCCCGAAAAACATTAGGGTCAAAATCAGGTAGTTAATGAACCAGAACCGCCACTACCATAATCTAACACTATCTGCCCAACATCCTTAAATTGACTTTTTTGTAATTTTTAAGATGGCGTTTTAAATTCCCGGTACCCATCCTAGTTTTAGCATTATAAAATTGACCACATTGTTTACATTTACAATATAACTCACCATTTTCATCGGGGTCCATGAACTCAAAGCTATTCCATACCTCAGATGTAAGTTTTCTGTGACCCTTGACATCCACACCAGCTTTGTTAGGCTTTAATTGCTTAATCGGTTTCTTCTCATTGTTCTTTGGTGGGTGAGACTGTAGATCATCTCCTTCCAAATTTTCAGACGTGTTATTCACTGAAATGGAATCAAAACCATAAACATTATAACAAGTACTTACATTAAGGAACACAATAAAATTAAAAATGGAATCAAAACCATAAACTTACTCTTTGCAAAACAATAAAGTTATAAATGGAATAAAGTACCTGTAAAAGTAAAACGATAAACAGATTACTATAGAAGAATCTAATAGAGATTCTGGAAAAAAATTGAAAGCTGTTAAAGTAATAATAGATTACTAAAGACTGTTGCGGAAAAGAACAGATAAACTATTCTAACAATCTTTCACAAAGTAAACTAAAACAAAACAACTTAGAACACTTAGAACAAAGTTATAAAGTTCTTAAGCAATATGGAGATTTCTTGCACTGAGAGAGATTTCCAGAAAGCGTAGTTTGCATGGGAACATCTTCTTCCTTTTATAGTGAGAAAAGTGTGATAAGCATTAAATGCTTGGGGCACTTGTCATCAGGAGATTTGCTTGAAGATGTTGACTTCTGAAAAGTTGATATATCTTTATCACCTATTTCTTGGTACTAGGTATAGAACCCATGCTGAAAGGGACTTTAACTGATAATGGATAAAACGACAAATAGTCACTTTTATCTGGCAAAGGATATTGTCCCATAATAAATGATCTTCTTGATGTGTATTCCAAGACAATCACACCGATGGTGTTCCACCGATATAATTGACATTGGACATTGAAACCATCTGCAAAGAAAACCATTGAAACAAAGATCCCACCGATTTGAGCATCATGATCGGTGGGATGCTTCTGCCGACGAGAGGAAGGTCGGTCGAGAGGATGTCCACCGATGTGTGAGGACACAATCGGTGGACAATGACTTGTATGAATGTTGAGAAGAATCTTCTTATTTCCACAATGAGAATGTCTTCAAGCTTGGTTTCGGTTGATCTTCGATTTCACCGAACAGTTGATATATTGTACAAGTCATTACAAAAGAACCATGCTAAAATACTCTAGGTAAGATATAGGGAAAAACATTGGTGAGTCAATTTCAAATCATGGTGACCCAACAATCTCCCCCTATTTGAATTTGAGCTCTGTCCTTGGAATATTTAAGAGTATCTAAAAGTAAAGAGCAATTTGACCCTTTTTACTCTTTTTGGGTTCTTTTCACATAGACCATTCTTTTTGTTCTTTTTGATCTATTTTTCTTTTGTATGATTATGTATACTATAGACAATATTTACAAGTAAGATAATATAACTATGTGTAACAAGGAAATTCAAATAGAAGAGAAGTACTTGAATTACCGAAATTTTCATACATTTGGAAATGAAGAAAATTTTACAAGTACTGAAATGGCAAGGAAGAAAACACCTAGATTATTTCTTTCTCATTTCCTGACAGTGCTTGGTTTCAGCAAGGATATTCTGATAAAATGGTTGTGCTTCGGTGATGTACGACATCAGATTGGATATGCCTTCAAGAAAGATGATGTCGGCCGAGGGGATTTGAGAAAACCTGAAGAAACGTCGGTGACCGAAACCGTCATTGAAGTATAGTCCAGGAATCGGTGAGAGGCTTAGAGTGGTTGAGGGATAAGTGCTTGATGTAGGAAGAGACAAATTGAGATTGTCCACATAGGGAATCTTTCCTTTTGTAGCCAACTCTTTGAAGATGTGGTCGGTGACCTTTTAGTTCTTGGTCTTCGGTAGGCGGATGTCTTCCTTGAGGGATTGAAGTTTGGCTCTTTCATCTGAGGAGAGAACGATGTTATGCTTCCTTTTTACCTCTTTCATTTTATCCATCAAGCCATCAATGCACTTGATGAATAAGTCTTTCTTTGGATTTACGCTCTTCACTAGAAGTTTAGAGAGTTCAAACTATTTGGAGAGGCCGAATTGTTTCAGGTGATAATCTCTAATACTACTAGAAATGCCATCTTCTCTTTCAATGATCAATCTAATGTCGGCAGGATTGGCTTTGGAAGTGGCAATTTTGATACCTGTGATTGGAGACCTGTTGGTTCGGTAGTGCATTGCCTTTTTGTACCAAGAAATTTCATCATCATTTTCTTCCTTAAGAGCACTCAGTACCGATTTCTGGGTTTGGATGGCATCGGTAGACTTGGCTTTAGCGGCTTCCTCCTTGGCAACTTTTAGAGAAAGAGCCTTTGAGTCATCTATGGCTTTCTGAGCAAGTCTAGCCTCCTCAATTTCTTGAGGAGATAGACCGAGATCGGTGGTAGTTACATGGGATGGAGGCTTGAGTTTTAGAGTTTGGGCATCTGCAGGTCGGGACCCATATTTGGCTAGCTCCTTCTTTTTCTTTTCTTCTTTTGCCTCATCTTCGGCAGAGAGGACTTTCTTGTCTTTGTCTTTGGAAGCTTCACTGATTTTCTCCCCTCAGACTTTGCAGGGGTTTTCTCCACCGATGGAGAATGAATCGGTGGAGATGAAGACTTCGGTGGTGGTGAGGATTTCGGTGGTGATGAGTTCTGTGGTGATTTTACCATCGATGGTTGAGGAGATGGAGAGGAAGCAGTACCAAAAGGTTTCGGTGGGGATTTTTCCACCGATGGTGTACCTGGAAGATCGGTGGTTTTCTTGGAGATGCGGATGTGTGGTTGCTCGGTGGATTGTGAAGGCTGATTGCTGTTTGTTCGTTTGACCAATGACATTTTCGACGGTGGTACAGATTTCTCCTCCTCAGCAGCAGCCCGAACAGTCAAACCCAATAGAGTGAACACCTGATCAAGTTTGGAGTGAAGAAGGTTGATATTGGCAGGATCAATGCTGGTCAAAGTAAAATCACCCAAATCCATATCCCAATCTAAGCGCTTTTAAAGGATATCAACTTTGTTATGCAGAGATTCAAGGGACTCAGAGAGACGGGTCCGAAGATTTTGATGCCGACGGGCCTTACTATGAAGATGGAAGATCTCAGCATCTTTAACTGTCGTGGATGCTTTGAAGGCACCGAAAGAAACTGAAAGGTCGGAATGGGAAGTGGTCAAAGATTCCACCTTGTTCGATAATAATGCTAAGTTTTCAGAAATTGGTCGAAGAGATTCCCGAAGAGCATCTGCCAATAGCTGAGGTTGTCGAGACTCGAGCGCCGATACCCGGTCATTTGTTTGAGCCATAAAGGAGACTGAGGCTTGTTTTAACGATTCAAATTGAGTGCCGACCAATCGACACTGATGAACACTTTCTTGAACCTCAGCTATTAAATCACTTGGCAGCCGAATACCTGCAATAGGAGGAGCACGAACCTCGGGTATATGGAATTGGGGATGTGTTGGTGATAACGAAGTATGAGGTAGTATTCTTTCCTCAATAAAAGTAGATGAGGTTGGCTGAGCCCATGAAGGATCGGGGTAAAGAAACCTTTGTCGGGGAGAGGGTGGCATCGGTGGGGGAGATGGTGGTCGTCGGTGAGATGAGGAAGAGCTACCCTCAGATCGGTGGGGGGTTGGGGATCGGTGAGGTAAGGTAATTGGTCTTGGAATTTTCGGTGTGTGGGATCGGTTAGGTGATGCGATCGGGGTGGGTATTTTCGGTGTAGTAATCCTCGGTGGAGATGGTGGATCGGTGATGGTGGTGTCGTCGGTGGGAATCGTGGTTCGGGGAGAACCGATGTATTCCAACAGAAATTCAAAGATGTCTTATGGGGGGGGATTTTTCTGTGGGGGAACCCTCAGCGGGTTGTGCATCATCGATCTCATAAAGATCGGGTGTTAGGCTTTGCAGTGAAAATTCTGTATCCTCGAGGGGAGAGACCCCGAGGTCATCTCCACCACCCAAAGAAGTGAGTGGGGAGGTAAGTTGTGATTCCTCCAAATGTACAACTGAAGCCTGTGGAGAGGCAACAAAGAAGTCGGTAGGGGTGATAACAGATTCCCGTGGCCTAGAGGGGAGAATTTCAACAACTGACGATTTTTGAGAATCATCAGTTGGCTTAGATGGCTTGGCTGAACGTTTTTTAGACCTCTTTAGAGGAGATATCGAAGGGGATTTGGAGTGCCTCCGCTTATGAGACGGGTTTTGAACCGGGGAAGCCTCCGAGGGATCTCTCGGTGGCGTGGTTCGAGAAGCGGGTGCGGAGGTGTCGGTGGCCTTTTGTTGTTTCTTTTTAGCGCCACCCGACGTCACTTGAGGATGGGGAGAAGGGGCCACTACAACTTGGGGCTCCGCGGGAACTTCCGGGTGTTGATACCCGGGAGCTTCCGCCTCACCCCAGTGAAGATCGAAAGATAAAGCAAAAGAAATCATACCTGGGCGAAGTGGCAAATCGGTGGCACGTGGTGGAATATCAAGTGTTTTGTGACCAACCACCATAGAGGACCAATCGTAGACAAATTTTGGTGTGGTATATTTGCGATCAGAGTCCAAAGCTGCACCAAGCTTGTGTTGAAGAATCATAGAGATAAAACGCGGGTAGGCCACCTGGCTGCGTTTCGGATGTCGGACCACTTCAGCCAACTCAGTAAAGAAGTACTGAGCAAAATCTATCTTTCGTTGGAACAGGAGTGCATGGGCGAGAGAGGTGATGTAGGAAGCAGATTGATCGTGCCCACTCGTTTTGCGAGATAGACAATAGATGATATGAGCGAAGAAGAAATTCCAAATACCTCCCATGTTGCTACGAATAACAGTTTCGGGACCCTTGGAGGATTTGGAAGATGAGGTAGATTGTTGAGTGTAGCCAATGGTCTGGACTACTTCGTCTAAAGCAATGTTTGGATGCATAATGTCATATGATGGAAAGGCTGTGATCCTTAGAGCATGGCGAACATCGTCGATGCCAAATGTGAGATCATGATCACCTTTTTCAGTGGTAAGAATCAAGGCATGGATGGCTTCGTTTGATATGTCATAAACACATGTTAGCCAGAACTGGCCAATGAGAACTTTGCTCATTTTTGGGTTGCAAGTGAATGCATGAAGGAGGGGAGATCGAGACAAGAACTTGGATACGATGTTGAACTCCGGGTGATTTGGATCCGCTTCGAATCTTGCAACATGGTTGCATGGATTAAAATTGAGGTCTTCAAAGCAAGTGGGAATGTTCTTTGCTACCTTGGTGGGTGCCATTGTTGCAGGTGAGAGTCTTGAAAGAGAAGAGAGAAGTCTTTGAATGGTTGCAGGTTTTGAATGAAGAAGATAAGTGAGGAAGGTGAAGTGTTGTATTTATAGGAGAAATAAAGAGGGGTGATGAATTCAAAATTGAGAGGGAACGGTTATGTGGGTGTGAGAGAGGTGAGATCTAATAAAATAAACTAATTTAAAAAGGTAATGATGAGGATTTGGGGATGTGTGGACAAAAAAGATTTACACGGAAGGGGAAGGGTCAAGCATCACTGACACCTAGGGTTTTTAGAGTGATGTAAGCACGGGGAATCGTATAAGATAAGTTTGAGAGATTCGGTGGATGACATCGGTGAAACTAGGGTTAGATGCCCACTGAAGGAAAATATGGTTGAAGATGTTGAAGAGTATTTCGATAGAAAGATTCTACCGATTTGTGGAAGATTTCGGTAGAGTGAACGGTACCGACAAGAGTGATGGGTAGATGCCACCAATAAACGAGAATCGGTGGTGGAAAAGTGTTATCGACACAAGAGAGAGAATTACGCCGGTGAGAATTGTTCTACCGATGAGAAGAGTGAGGAGACAATTGATTGTATCGGTGGGAAAGAGCATCGGTAGAGAATATGGTAGAGGCGTCGGTAGAATTAGGGTAAACGTATGAGAGTGAACACACTGATTTTAAAGAATACGCCGATTGGGGTGTCGGTGAAAGTGGAGGACACCGATGTATGCGTCGGTGTAGTGTATATGAATCGATCGTCGGTACGAAAGGTGACTTCGGTGGAGATCACCGAAGTAGGGTTTGGTGTTGAGCAAATCCACCGATGGAGGTTCGGGGCATTTATTTGAGGGATTTGTCTGTAGAGAAGAAAGAAAGTGGGTACCAATGAGATATCGGTGAAGAGAGTTACTGAAGGTTGCACATACTAAGTTCACTTATTAGAAAGTTGAACCTGGCTTCATCTAAGGGTTTGGTAAACAAATCAGCAAGCTGTAGATCAGTACAAATGAAGTGTAGCTCAATGTCACCTTTTGAGATGTGATCCCTGATGAAGTGATATCTGATGTCTATGTGTTTTGATCTGGAGTGAAGAACAGGATTGTTTGCAATAGCTATTGCACTTGAATTGTCACATAGAATGGGAATCTTGGAGTAGATTTGATTGTAATCCCTTAGTTGATTTTTCATCCACAGGATCTGCGCACAACAACTTCCAGCAGCAACATATTCAGCCTCAACAGTTGATGTTGAGACTGAGTTCTGTTTCTTGCTAGACCAGCTGACTAATTTTTCACCAAGGAGTTGGCAGCTACCTGTGGTACTCTTTCTATCAATCTTGGAACCTGCATAATCTGAATCTGAATACCCAATTAGTTCAAAACCTGAGTCTTTGGGATACCAAAGACCCATATGCAAGGTACCTTTGAGATACCGGAAAATCCGTTTTACAGCGGCCAAATGAGATTCTTTTGGATTGGCTTGATAACGGGCACAAAGACAAGTAGCAAACATAATATCCGGTCTGCTAGCAGTTAAATAAAGAAGAGAACCAATCATCCCTCGATAATTCGTTACATCAACAGATTGTCCATCCGGATCAACATGAATTTTCAGAGGTGGTGCCATGGGAGTTTTCATAGGAGAGCAGTCTAAAAAGTTAAATTTTTTCAGAAGGTCACGAATATATTTACTTTGATTTATAAAAATCCCTTCTGAAGTTTGTTTGACATTAAGGCCCAAAAAGAATGTAAGCTCCCCCATCATGCTCATCTCATATTGACTCATCATGAGAGAGGCAAACTCATCACATAGTGATTCATCAGTGGCACCAAAGATGATGTCATCTACATAAATTTGAACAAGAATGAGATTACCTGAGGTCTTCTTGATAAAGAGAGTTTTGTCAATTTTACCTATGGAGTATCCATTCTTTAGAAGAAAGTCAGCAAGAATGTCATACCAAGCACGTGGAGCTTGCTTGAGGCCATAGAGAGCCTTGTCTAATCTTTACACATAGTCTGGATGAGCTGGGTCTTCAAAACCAGGAGGTTGTTTCACATAGACTTCCTCTGCAAGTTCTCCATTGAGGAAGGAACTTTTCACATCCATCTGAAAGACCCTAAAATTTCGGTAGGCAGCATGAGCCAGGAAGATTCTTATGGCTTCAAGTCTTGCAACTGGGGCAAATGTTTCATCATAGTCAATGCCTTCTTTCTGTCGGTATCCTTGAGCCACCAATCTGGCCTTGTTTCTAATCACTATACCTTCTTCATCCATTTTGTTTCTGAAGATCCATTTGGTTCCAATGATTGTCTTCTTTGGAGGTCTGGGAACCAATCTCCAAACTTTGTTTCTCTGAAACTGAGAAAGCTCCTCTTGCATGGCAGTGATCCAACTGGGATCTGCTAGAGCTTCATCAATCTTCTTGGGTTCAATGAGAGATAGAAAGTTCACATAGAGACAAATATTTCCAACTCCTCTGCGAGTTTGGACACCAGCTTGTTGATCACCAATGATTTGATCTATGGGGTGATCTTTGGTCCATTTTATGGCAGGAGGTAAAGGTGATGGAATGTTTTGAGAGGAGTATGTCGATGTAGTGGGATCAGAGGTTCGGTGAGAAATTGTATTATCGGTGGTATGTATAAGATTGGTGGAAGGCTGTGTATCGGTGAAGGGATGAATTTCGGTGGGAGAATGTACATCAGTGGGAGAGTTCATGTCGGTGGGAAGATGGTCAATTTTGGTAGAAGAAGGGTCAGGAACTATAGAAGGTGACCCAACTTGGTTATTGGAAGTAGATGGATTTGAAGGGATGAAGGATGCATCAGTAGGATTGACAATAGGAGCATCACCTATGCATGAAGAGATCCATCTGTGTAATTCATCATCATCATTTGAAAGAGATGATGATCTTAGATCATCAAATTTGACATGAATAGACTCATCAATGCATTTTCTCCTGAGATTGTACACACGATAAACTTTGGAGGATAGAGAGTATCCAACAAAGATTCCCTCATCAGCTTTGGGATCAAACTTCCCAAGATTGTCACGATCATTTAGAACAAAGCACACACAGCAAAAAACATGAAGAAAGCCAATATTTGGTTTTCTGCCATGGAAAACTTCATATGGGGTCTTATCATGTCTTTTGGATATCACCGACCTATTTTTGGTAAAACAAGCAGTATTAATAGCTTCAGCCCAGAAATAGGTAGGTAGGTTTGATTCACTTAGCATGGATCTAGCAGCCTCACACAAAGTTCTGTTTTTCCTTTCCACCACTCCATTTTGCTGAGGAGTCCTGACTGCAGAGAAGTTTTGAGAAATTCCTTTCTCATTGAAGAAGTCTTCAAGAGCACTGTTTCTGAATTCAGTGCCATTGTCACTTCTCACAGAACGTACAAGTTGTCCATTAAGAACTTCATTTTTCTTGACAAAGTTAATGATTTCTTCAGTTGCATCACTTTTATACTTGAGAAAAGACACCCAAGTATATCTAGTAAATTCATCAACAATTACAAGAATGTACCTTTTGCCTCCTAGACTGGGAGTGCTGACTGGTCCACATAGATCTTTGTGCAGCATTTAGAGAGGAAGAGTGATAGAGGAGCATTGCTTGGTCTTGAAGGAAGTTTTGGTGAGCTTCCCTTTTTCACATGCATCACACAGCTTCTCTTTGACAAAGTTCAACTTTGGCATGCCAGTCACCAGCTCTTTGTTGGAGATTTTATGGAGAGTTTTGAAATTTAGATGAGAAAGACGTTTATGCCACAACCAGTTCTTTTTGGTCGTGTCATCTGACACAAAGCAAACGTTGGATGAATTATTGTTTTGTCCCATATTAATGATATAGACATTTTCCATCCTTCTTTCGGATAACACCACTTTCATGTTTTTGTCAATAACAGTACAGATACAAAGTTCGAAGATAACTTTATACCCAGATCAAATAGTTGACTGATACTGAGGAGATTGTGGCCGAGACCTTCAACAAATGCCACTTTATTGAAGGTGACATATCTGTTTGTGAGAGTTCCGTAACCTTTGGTGTAGCCTCTAGAATTGTCTCCAAACGTTACAGAAGGACCCTTTCCAGACACATAGTTAATAAGAAGAGATTTGTTTCCCGTCATGTGGCGTGAGCACCCACTATCCAGATACCATATTTGATGGTGCTAAAAAACCTGCTTGCACACACAGATTAGTTCTTTGGTACCCATTTGGTGATGGGTCCCTTGGGGTTAGAAGAGGAAGAGTCCTTAGGTTTAGTTCTATGAATTCTTTCCTTTGGACAATCCTTTGCAAGATGAAACATATCACCACAGTTATAGCACTTTCTGTAGATAAACGTCTTCTTGGGTTTTTGCAATTTCTCTTTTCCTTTTCCTTTTCCTATGACGTCTACTTGAATAGCTTTAGGACCAAAGGATAAGATAGGAGGATGAAAACTTAAAATTCCATTTGCAGAGGTGGAAGCAAATTTTGAAAGATTTCTGGAAGAATTTTTGAAATGATCTTTCCCAAGGTCTGAGGTTTTTCTTTTTAAAGGGAGATCGGTGGAGAAATCGGTGGAGTTTGTTCTTTTGAGAAACTTAGCTTTTGAAGAGTTAGAGGACGAGGCTTCATCAATGGTTAAATCCTTTAAAAGATCATGGATGGGTTTGAAACATCATTGGAATCTTCTTTTTCCATGGTTTGGACATATGAAGATTCTTTAGCTTTTATTAACATTCCAAACTTTAAGGCTTCACCTAGATCTAAAGAGTTTAAAGAAATGGAGTCACAAGAACTTGACTCAGAGGCATCATCCCATACACTTGAGGTTGAGACAAGAGCTTGAGAAGATGTGTCAGGAATGATTTTTCCAAAGCCCAAACCAAATTTATTATTACCACCGATTTGATCTTGAAAGATTTGTTCAAGATTTTTAGAAGAACTTGTCCATTTTCTAACAACCTCTTGTTCTCTTTTAAGTTTCTTGAAAAGCTTGTTTTTCTCTTTTGAAATCATGTGATTTATGGTTTTAAGATCCTCAAGCTCAGCTTTGATTTCTTCAAACTTTTGAAGTTTAGACATTCAAATTTCAAGTTGAGAAGTGAGGTTTTTAACTTGAACAGATTTTCTTTTCTTGCTATCCTTGACTGAATAAAAGTGTTTCGTTAAAGATTCATAAGCATCAATCTTTTCACTATCAGTCATATCATTAAAAGGATGTACCTGAGAATATGAAGTCGAGCACCCAATTGACACCAGAGCTATTGGAGAGGTAGCTTTTTCAGAATCTTCCATCTCGTCAGATATGGACATGAAACACATGTTAGGAGAATCACTGTCAGAGGTTTCTTCTTCGTCCCAATCATGAGTTTCTGCCATGAGACCTTTTCCTTTTCTTAGAAGACCCTCACTCCTTTCTTTCTCTTTCTTGTATTTTGCTTTATACTTCTCAGCACGTTCTTGATGGTCTAGGGATGAGGATTGGGAATCTTTCTTGGGAAAGGTTGATTTGAAAGAATTATTTATGGGTTTCTCATTCTTGGAAGAATATTTGTCAGAAGATGGATTCCTAGATTTAGTAACACGCTTGCTTCTACACTCAGAAGCAAAGTGTCCGTTCTTGCCACAGTTAAAGCACTCTTCATTGGACTTATCAGAAGAAGTCTTGGAAGATGAAGGTTTTCTGAAATTTCTGGATTTGTTGAAAGGACGAGACTTGTTCTTAAAATTAGCCATCATAGCCATTTCATCAGAAAACTGCTCAACCATGATTTCCTCACCTTCATCATCAGCATCACTTAGTTATGCCTCCGTTTGGTGGGTAGAGTTGTTTTGGCTGTCATTATCAGAGTATGATGAAGGATAGGTGATTCTAGGAACATTTTGAGATTTCTTGGAACTTTCACTAACAAGAGCTATAGAAGAGCTCTTTATCTCTTTGATGAAAGGTTTTCTTTTGTAACTTGGTTTGTTCAAAGTTGTAGAGAGTTTCATACAGGACAGTTAAGGGCATGAACTCAAGGTCCTTGGTAGTCTTGATACAAGTGCATATATTCTCCCAAAATTCTGGGAGACAATCCATAAACTTGCATAAGACTTCCTCATTTTCATATACTCTGCCCAATAACTTACGATCATTTAAAAGAGAGTTGAAACGATTATTGTAGCTAGGAAGAGATTCACCTTTTTCATAAGCAAAGAGTTCATACTTTCTAATGAGAGCTATCTTTTTACTTTTCTTCACTTCCTCTGTACCTTCATACAGAACACACAGAGTAGTCCATATCTCTTTAGCAGTTTCAAAGTTAACCAGAGAGTGATAGACCTCATCAGGAAGTGAGAGTGCAATGATTGCTCTTAGCTTAGAATCAAGAGAAACCAAACGTTTTTCCTCATCAGTATATTTCTTAGGATTCTTGAGGATATAACGACCAATAGCTTTAGATTTCTCTTTGTCAGAAGGCTCAGAATCATTGGAGTCACTAGAGTTCTCCTTATCAGCAGTTTCTTTACCAGGCCTCTGAATTTCATAGCGAGCCCAGACTCTAGGGATAATAGGCCCCTCTTTGAGAATGGTTGGATATCTAGTATCCACTCCTTCCATGAATAGCATCATACGGCTTTTCCAAAGAGAAAAGTTGTTAGGATTAAACTTGGGAGTTTTGGTTATGGAGCCATTCTCTGAAAAGTTGTTTTGAAGAGAGTTTTCATTTGTTGAAGATGAAGAGGCAGCCATCGCAGATCAAGTTTATGAAATAAACTTTCTGCTCTGATACCACTTGTTAGTCCCAGATGGCTTAACAAGTATTGTAGAAGGGGGGTTGAATACAATACTCAAAAAATTTCACAATTTTAATTCTATTATTGAAAAACCTTCAACAAGAATTACACATAGAATCTAAAGACTGTTGCAGAAAAGAACAGATAAACTATTCTAACAATCTTTCACAAAGTAAACTAAAACAAAACAACTTAGAACACTTAGAACAAAGCTATAAAGTTCTTAAGCAATATGGAGATTTCTTGCACAGAGAGAGATTTCCAGAAAGCGTAGTTTGCATGGGAACATCTTCTTCCTTTTATAGTGTGAAAAGTGTGGTAAACATTAAATGCTTGGGACACTTGTCATCAGGAGATTTTCTTGAAGATGTTGACTTCTGAAAAGTTGATATGTCTTTATCACATTTTTCTTGGTACTATGTATAAAACCCATGCTGAAAGGGACTTTAACTGATAATGGATAAAACGACAAATAGTCACTTTTATCTGGCAAAGGATATTGTCCCGTAATAAATGATCTTCTTGATGTGTATTCCAAGACAATCACACCGATGGTGTTCCACCGATATAATTGACATTGGACATTGAAACCATCTGCAAAGAAAACCATTGAAACAAAGATCCTACCGATTTGAGCATCATGATCGGTGGGATGCTTCTGCCGACGAGAGGAAGGTCGGTCGAGAGGATGTCCACCGATGTGTGAGGACACAATCGGTGGACAATGACTTGTATGAATGTTGAGAAGAATCTTCTTATTTCCACAATGAGAATGTCTTCAAGCTTGGTTTCGGTTGATCTTCGATTTCACCGAACAATTGATATATTGTACAAGTCATTACAAAAGAACCATGCTAAAATATTCTAAGTAAGATATAGGGAAAAACATTGGTGAGTCAATTTCAAATCTTGGTAACCCAACAGATTTTTATTAATTACCAAAACCAAATACCAAAACCAAATACACAAACAAAAACAAACACCAAGATGCCCAACAGAAGTGTTAGGACTAAATCATGTTGAGTAGAAGTTTAGGGTATTAATTGTAAATTGTTTATGGGCTTAATTAATGTAATGGGCCATGGGCTTGAATAGATTCGGCCTAGATATAAATACTCTTATTAGCCTTAGAAAATAGGTTAATTGTTCTAATTAGTCATCATTGTAATTCTTTGAAATGTGTAAACACTCTGAAGGTTTATTCAATATTATATGGATGACAAGTTGAAATCATACTGATTGTTCTATCCTTCTATTGATTTCTGATTGTATGCACTAATCTGGAACCCACAATTGGTATCAGAGCATACGGACGATTCGATTCAAAGCATTCAAAAGGTTTATGGTAAGGTTTCTTGATTTTTTAGGCGACTGTGTTCTTGAGTTCATATTGCAATTCTTTGATTCTAATAAAATTGCTAGTTTCTGTTTATTCCATTCAGTTAGTAGTATTACCATTAGCGATTCTGTAATTTCTCATAGCCTAATTCGATTGTTTAGAAGTTTTCTGGAAAAAATCAAATTTATTTATAGTTTGTCGTTGTTCTTGATAAAGCTTTAAGTTTTTATCAAATTCGTGATATTTTGCTCCAGAAATCGATTAGAATGTTGTTAGTTTTTGTTTTTAGAAGGTTTCTAATCTTTCAGGAGTTATTTTGGGCAACCCTAGTTGCTTCTGAATCGAATAGTCATCCACAGCCATCGTGTCCGGAACTTGCATATCAATCCGGGTAAGTTTACTTCTCTCTCGCTACTTACCGGACAACCATACCGGTAACCAAAAGTCCCGGTAACTCTAAGTTACCCGGTAACTCAAAGGTTCCCAGTTAGTTTCCGGATCAATACCACCTGGTAACTTTCACTACCCGGACTCCCTATCCGGTAAGCTCTCCATTCGGACAACCTTCTCATCCGGTAAGTTTTCTAATTTATTCGGTAAGTTTGTTTTCTTATCTTACCCGGTAACCAAGTTATCGGGTATCCTCTGAACTATCCGGTAAGCTTACATTATCCGGTAACTCCCTGTTATCCGGTAATTTCAGCTTTAACCGGATAACTTTTGCTATCTGAACACTGCACCCACATCTGATCCGGACACTTCCAAATCAGACACTGTTTCATCCGGATTCCTATCCGGTAAGTTCTGCTTAGCTATTTTCGTACCAGTTCCATTTTAAGACACTATTAGAACCTGCATTAGGACTTCCACTCATAGTGCCTTGCGTTAGGATTCCACTTTGAATCGAACCATCGTCTGACAATCACTTTAGTGCAAATACCAAAGATGTCTCGCGACGCTCTTGCAATTGGCACCGATGCCAAGCCACCGACCCTCTATCAGGGCGAATATAGCCAATGGCGGGACAGATTCCTCATATTCATCGAATCTAAGGACAACTACGAGTACATCTGGCGTTCTCTATCTGATGGCCCACAAGATCCTCCCATGACTACCATTCCAGCACAAGCAGGAGGTGCTCCAGCTCGAACTGAGCCCAAGAAATACTTAGATATGAGCGAAGAGGAAAAGGGCATGTTTGATAGTGAAAAGCATGACAAGAGATATGTGGTTCAGGCTCTACCAAATCAGATCTACACAGCCATAGACAGCTACAAGCACACCTCAAAGGGCATATAGGATCAAGTAGAGAAGATGATGAGCGGGAGCAAAGTTGGAAACCAACTGAAGATCAACAGCTGCATCACTAAGTTTGATGGATTTAAGCAGCGCAACGGCGAATCACTCTCACAGGCCTATGAACGATTTTGCCTCCTACTGAACGAGCTCCACAAAAACAAGATCAATCGATCAAACACGGAGAATGCTCTCAAGTTTCTGTTCAACCTCCTGCCAGAATGGAAAGTGTTCGCTTCTCACATCAAACACAACCACCTGATGGAGAAATGTTCCAATCCATGAACTCTATGAGATGATTCTACAGGACGAGGATGAAGTCATGGAGATACTGAGCAGCCAGAAGTCTGCTTCCAAGTCACATGCTGATCCACTCGCTCTTGTTTCTTCAAAACGAGGCAAATCTTCCAGCTGTCACTCCAAACGAACCCAAGAGCCGAGTGAATCTGAACTAGAATCTGAAGAAGAGGAGGAAAGCGATTCTGATCCTGAACTGACTGTAGTAAAGATAGCGATGGCCCTACTCTCCAGATGTTTCCAGTAAAAGAAGTTTTTCAAGAAACCTTCGTCAAATAATCAGCGCTACTCCACTTCTTCCGACAAGCGCCATGATTTTAAGGACATATATGAAGGAAAGCAAAAGGCATATGAGCACAAGCAACCTGACCACAACGAGAAGACTGAGAAGGATGATCGCAAGTCTGAGTCAAAGAAAAAGGACGAGCCTGTCACATGATACAATTGCGGCAAATTGGGCCACTTTGCCAAAGATTGCCGTAAGCCAGTCGTGCGCAATGTGGAATACTACAAGGCAAAACTTCTGCTAGCAGAACAAAAAGCGGCAGGAGAAGCTCTATTTGTTGAAGATGACCACTGGTAGGCTCGTTCCGATAGTGAAAGTGATTCTGAAGATGCTGATGCTTTCATAGGCAATCATTCTCCTCCATCAGAAAAGGCAAATCTGTGTCAGGTATGTGAACCTATTCATAAAAGTTTAATTGAACAGATGTAACCACTTGTTGAACGAATAGATTCTTATAAGGCCACCACTAATGAACAACTGCTTGAAATTAACTCGTTAAAAGAAAAGCTAGATGTTCAAAAGCGTATCACTGAAAAATACAAGTCCGAAAATGCTAATCTAAAAGAAAAATGCACAAATCTTTCAATAGCACCTAAGGACTTAAGGTCCAAGATATCTGAATTGAATCTAATGCTTGATTAGTATGAGAATGAGAAAGCGGAGATTGTCTATCAATGCTCCTCTCTTCAAATCCAGCACAAAGAGTTGGTTTCTAAAATAACTGATCTTGAAACCAAACTTCACAAAAGAGGTCAAACTGATCAGACTATTCACATGAACAAATCTAAGGAATTCACATACTTTAACAAGGAATGGGGAATCGGATACGATAACCCACAGTACTGGAAAAAGGTTTTGTCCAAGAGACCTACTCTTTATCACTTTGGTTTTCCTGGTCTGGACAAAAAGTATCCCGAGTATAAAATCGATTGGACTGGTCCTCTTTAAGAGGAAAAGGAAGAGGAAACTGAGGAATACAAACGCATACACACCACTAAAATGCAATTACCTTTTGCGCATGAGCGCATGAACTACTCATACAAGAAAAAACCAAAGAAATACATCTCGAATGACTACTTTGACGGCTATAAGGTTGCAAAGCCCAATGATTCCTCCAAAAAGGATGAGGCCCAAGCACTTGAACCCAAAACTGAGATGGGCGAGTTTAAACTCTATGTTCCTCCTCTCGTTTTGGAATAAAAAATAGTCGAATTAGAGGAGACACTCGAGACGGAAAGAACCAGTTTTCAAAAGGAAAAACAAGCGCTTATAACAGAACTTGAGAAACTCAAATCCATAAAAACCGAATCTATGTCGGATGAGGGACAGGAAATCCTTCGGAATGAAATCAATCGGCTCACATCAAAACTGGTTGCTTTGGTTCAGTTATCCCATGATTGTTTGTGTTGTTCTAACTGTGGAGTGAATGACTTTGACGATATTAGATATGCATCTGACAGGTTTGGTTCTTATCATGTTTATCATTCTAAACCTAATCGCAAATCCCGTAAAACCAAAAGGAAGCCCATTTCAAAATGGGTTCCCCAATCAGAGGTTAAACCTACACCCAAGAGGAAACCCATTTCAAAACGGGTTCCTCAGTCAGGTGTTAAACCTAACCCTCCAGGACCCGTTTTCAAATGGGTACCTAAGAACCGTTAATCTTGTTTTTGCAGGACGGTCATGTGTGGTACTTAGACTCAGGATGCTCCAAGCACATGACCGGAAGGAGGGAGCTGCTCACGAACTTCACAGAGAAATACTACGGAGACGTGAGGTTTGGGAATGATGACAAGGCGCCGATAATGGGCTACGACGACATTGTCCAAGACAATATCACTATCAAGAAGGTATCATACGTCGCAGGATTGGGACACAATCTGTTCAGCATCGGCCAGTTCCGCGATAAAGATCTTGAGGTCAGATTCAAAGCTAAACGGTGTAGCGTCGGCACTGAAGACGGAAATGAGCTACTTGTTGGAACTCGGAAGACCAACCTCTACACCATAGACCTCGCTGCCCTGAAGACCGATGATTCAGTCTGCCTGATGTCAAAGGCCAACTCACAACAAGCATGGATTTGGCACCGACGTCTCTCGCACCTCAACTTCAAAAATATCAACAAGCTGGTGCTAGGAGGACACGTGAAAGGCATGTCCGAGCTCAAGTTTGAGAAGGACAAACTCTGCGGGGCATGCGAGATGGGAAAAATGAAGCGAGCGACTCATAAGCCGAAAGCCGCTCCGACCACGTCCCGGTCCCTCGAACTCATCCTTATGGATTTTTGTGGACCGATGCGTGTTCAGAGCATCAACAAGAAGAAGTACGTTATGGTAATGGTCGACGATTTCTCTCGTTACACATGGGTGAAGTTCCTGCACTCCAAAGACGAAACCCCGGAACTCATCATCAACCACCTGAAGACCATTCAACTGAACCTCCGACAGCAAGTTCAGACTATCAGGACGGACAACGGGACGGAGTTCAAGAATCAAACGATGAGCGAATACCTGACATCCGTCGGTATTTCGCAGAACTTTTCTGCCGCAAGGACTCCATAGCAAAACGGAGTGGTAGAACGGCAGAACCGTACCCTAGTCGAGGATGCTCGCACCATGCTGTCACAATCGAAGATGCCACTCTTTCTATGGGCTGAAGCGGTTGCAACTGCCTGCTACACGCAAAACCGCTTCATCATCAACAAGCGGTTCAATAAAACGCCGTATAAGATCATCAGAAACCGCATCCCGAACATCAAGTACTTCCACGCGTTCGGATGCACATGCTACGTCTTGAATGACAAAGATGACCTCGGGAAGTTCAGTCCGAAGGCAGACGCAGGAGTATTCATCAGATACTCGATGCAGGCTAAGGCATATCACGTTTACAACAAACAGACCAAATTCGTCGTAAAAAGCGTAAACGTGACATTTGACGAAGCCGCAAATTTGGTTTCTGAACAAAAAAGTTCAGAGCCCGCTTTATCTGGCGTGTTAGCTTCCGAACTTTCACGTTCGGGATCTACACAAACCCCAGTAAATCCAAATCATGCATCTACGTCAAAATCACTTCTTTCTGATTTAGATTTACTGTTTCAGCATTTTTATGATGAATTTTTTAACTTGCCTAACCCTCGTGTGTTTGTGCAACCTAGACTGAAGTTGCTTAAATTGAGAACTTGGCGAATCATTCAGGTCCGCCGCCTTCGACAAGCACTCCAGCAATTACACTGGAATCCCCTCCGAGCTCAACAGACACTACGAAAGAAACGGCTAATCCCTCGGAGGAACCTGTACAAAACCCGGAGATCACTCCTGAAGATTCGTCCTCAACAACACTCAATGACCAACCTCTGAATTCCCCGGAACCAGAAGTTGCTCAACCATCGACGAATCTTGCTGATCTCCTCCGAAAAACCGACCATCGTCACTTGAAGCTGTTCAAGACCTTCCGACCGGTGGGTATGTGGATCCGGACACGTCTCACGCGACTCAACAGCCGCTTCCACACACCACCAAATGGACCAAGGCTCACCCTCTACACCAGATAATCAACGATCCTTCTACTCCGGTTCGAACGCGAGGCGCCTCGGCCAACTTCTGCTTGTTCTCCGGATTTCTCAGCAAGATCGATCCAACAACCGTCTCTGAAGCACTCGAAGATCCGGACTGGGTCATGGCTATGCAAGAGGAACTCAATCAATTTGAGGCCCTCAAGGTATGGTGGCTCGTCCCACGTCCATCTCACAAGATGGTCATCGACACGAAATGGATCTTCAAGAACAAGAAAGACGAAGATGGCATCGTAGTTCGTAACAAGGCGCGCCTCGTGGCCAAAGGATACTGCCAGCAAGAGGGTATTGACTACGACGAGACATACACTCCGGTTCCCAGAATCGAGGCGATTCGTATGTTCGTAGCATACTGTCACGTGCGAAATATGTGTTTTAATCGCAGTGGGTTGCAATCTGTCCACAGTGGGAAGTGAAAGTGTACACTGTCCACTATGATCGTCACAACAAGTAATAGTTGGTAAAATATCAGAATCGAATCCACAGGGACTGGACAATCAAGACAATACGGTTCTTATGAGCTCCTTTTACAAGTTTCAACTAGAGAGGAAAATAATACTTGGTTTTGTTTGGTGAAAATAGCTACTTTAATGATTTTTACTAAATGTTAAAAAGGAGGAATGTAGGTTGGATTTTCCCTAGATTTTATCTCAAATACTCGGTCCTTAGAAGTGATCCTAGTATTCGTGGTGGACATTTTCGCTAGAAAAGCCCGGTTACAAAATACTCACACCGTTAGATAAAAATCCCATACTCTTAGTACTTGTTGTTTTGTCAATGGTAATCTCTAAATGGACCTTTTCAGGCCTCGATGGAATGTGTAGAGACAAATACTCTAAGTGTTTTTAATACACAAATTAGCTTGCCTACTACTCCAGTGGGTAGAGATTAGCTCACTATGCCGACCTCACTCTCGTAAGTGTCATAAGAATTCTTTCGAATCCCCTAGCATCATTCAAGCTCGTGTCACTGCGTTCTACTTGTTTCTAAGTTAAGAACTAGACTTTAGATCCTTGCAAGTGATCGGCTTGTTCGCATCTTTGGGTAAATATCGAGAATGAATGACCAAAACAACAAATATTCTAAGTATAAAGATTACTCAAGCATTTTTAATAAAATCCAGGTACTTCTCCTTCCTACATCCCAAAGGATGTTTAGCCTAACATTTCCGAAGTAAAGAAAACAAAAGATGAAGATTTGCACATAATAAAACTGATAGTGGATTGAATAGTACTCACAGTAGGGAACGAGAATTCGTCCCTGTCCACTGTGTTTTACGAACTACAATTAACTTAGGAAAAGAAATTACAGAAATTAAAGCTAAGTTAATGCAGTAATTAAAAGACTAAAACTAATGTGGTAGATGAGAGAAATTAAAGCTATTCAACTATCTAAACGTAACCCAAGATGATTGTAAGATTCCAAGATTGTAATAAATGAACCCAAGTGCTCCTTTATATACTAGGATAAAGAGTTGGGTATTACACAAAAGAGATGAGTCTTCCAATGGGTAAAAACTGCTGTGTTGTGGCAGAAATCAGCACCTTGTGCAAACCAATTACCCAATGGACCCTTTTCCAAGTCAATCTCCAAGTACATAAAGGAGTACTTGTTGCAATCTTCAATGTAGCTGCCATTTTGTACTTCCTCCAGCCATTTCCCTGCTAATGAATCTTCTTCCTCTAGCAAATTAAGTCCCAACTAGTAGTTTCTTTTGTCTTTCTTGATCAGCTCGAATAGTGGGCAGCCGGAGTGGGCACAACAGTGATCACTGCAGGATAAAATGTGAAAAACACCCAAATTCTACCAAAAAGTTTATTAAACACTAAGGTTCGCTCCTTTTGCTCATTTTCGAGATCTATACCAAGAATGGGGGTTTTGAGAGGCGGAATGGCTAAATTTGACAGAATAAAATAGGAAATACAAGGAAATAATAACTCTAAAAATAGAGTTATCACAACCTCAAACTTAAACCATTACTTGTCCCCAAGTAATAAAAATAATGCACTTAGAGCTTTTAGGAACTTACCGATTTCTCATCTTGAATGGACGTTGATCTCCCTCCTTGGATACTTCTTTCGATTCTAACACTTTAAAGTTTCACTTTTGTTCTTGACAAAATCTTCCCTTGTTCACAATTTGATCATTAGGGCTTTTCTTGGGTTCGAAAGGTTTTGTGGCTTTGAGTGTTTGTCCCAAGGGTTTTGGCACGCAGTTCCAAACATAGACCGAAGATCTCGCTTTGAGATTTTATTTTGAGAAGTGAGTGGTTTAGATTTTTCATGGGTATGGACGCACACTTTCACGCTTTATTTTGGGTATGGCTGTTTTTGTGAGAGTGGGCATTCTGATGGTCCAGAAAAGGCACACCATCTTTTTCTGTGGGAGTGGTCACTTTGATGGTCTAGAAAAGGCACACCATCAATTTTGTTAGTGACACTCCGTTTTTCTTCTGTTTTTGTATTTTTGTGTTTTTTTTGGGAGGTGGGTACAGCTTACCCACCTCAAACTTAGACTTCACAGTGTCCCCATTGTGGGTAGACTGGAAGTCACTCTGGAAGTCACTCTGGAAGTCCCCACCTCAAACTTAAAACTGCACAGTGTCCCCACTGTGACTTGAATATTGGGTTCAAAGAGGTGGTTTTTGGTGTTACAAAAATAGGTCGTGTTTGGATGCAAAGATGGCCTAAATCATTTCATAGCGTCAAGTTTAAGACTCGTACTTACAAAAGTGACCCTTTTATGTTGGAAACCGAAAGTTGTACCTAGAACTAGAAACGAGATCAAACGAACATGCCAATTCGAAGTGAGTTAGTAACCAAAAGCACCTGCTAAACATAGCAGGGATCCATGCATTGTTAACCAAAAGTATTGAAAGCAGCAAATTGTGTCAAGAGCCTAGCCATAGGCATCATACAAAAAAATTAAAATTGTTTTGAGAGCATAGGGAATGAAACCAAAGTGTTTAAAACAAACCATTACGGCGTTTGGGTTGCCTTTGGTGAACTGTCGGCCAAGTCTTCCTCAAAATCATCCTCACTTGCCACAGTGGGGCAAATCCCCTCTGGAAATTCTGGGATTTGTGCGGCAAGGAGAGGATCGGCAGCCATGTACATTTGGTTCACAACCTCATCACGATCGCAGTTGTACATCCAGATTGATTCAAGGGCGCGGTTGATAATCTTTTGCTCAGCTGCGAGGAGGTCGACTTTGTACGTGAGTGTTGAAATGGCTTGCAGAATGGCGGTCATTGGGTTGACTGTGCCGGTGCTTGCTTCTCCTGTAGCCTTCGGACGCAGTGGGGTGCCCTTCTTCTCCACAGTGGGCGAATCAGTGCCCACTATGTGCTCGTCGGCTATTCGCACGTTGGGCTGTACCTGGGCAGGCTCATCAGACTGGCCTCCTATCTCTCTTCTCATCTTCTTAATGGTCTGAACACTAATGTTTTTCGTGGAAACGATCCACTGGTCCTCTTCAGCTGTGGGCACTCCGGCATCTATTAGCAAATGTGTAATAAGGCAAGGAAGGGGTAGGATTACCTTGGTTCGTGTTCGGGCCTGATGGATGGCACCATGCATAACGATTCCCAGATTAATCTTCTTTCTAGTGAGAACGCAGTAAAGCATGGCACACTTATGCATGGAGAGAGTCGTGTCGTGTGATGTTGGGGCCACAGAGGCCCGAAGGAATTGGAACCACACAGCAGCCTCAGTTGTGAGAGAGCCAGCGTATAGACACCTCCTCTGGCCATCTTGATTCCTTGGCCTTCCCTCTATTGCTATTTCTTTTAAAATCAACTCCTCATCAGCCGGAGTCATCTTTGCCAAGAACTGTCCGAAAGCACAAGGTTCCGGGGCTCCTCTACGTAACACTCGATTTATTTGACCTGGAGTATAGTCCACAACCTTTCCTCTAACCTTCACAAACGATTCTTTGGCTTGGGAGGCTTCAGCAAAAAATTCCCGGACTAATGATGCATTAGCGCGGCGATTGGCAGTGGCAATGGTTGCCCAATCTTGCGCTATTAGTCTATCTTTGATAAAAGGATTAGCTTCTACGAATTCGGGGTCGAAACCCCTCTCTAAATTCAACTTCCGAGTGCAAATACACTCAAAGTGGGCTCTAGCTGCGGGGGAAGTGAACTGCCTCGGTATCCCACTGGGGGCATGAACAGTCCCCACAGTGGACAGATGTGGACTTTCAGATGGGTTTTGTTCACTCCCCGTATTAGTATCACTAGAAGAAGAACTTAAAGAGGGTTCGATACCCTTACCTTTTCTCGATGCTTTTCTTTTAGGCTTTGCGGATGATGCCTTCTTGGTTACTCCAGATCGTGTAACGACCCCCTGCTCCTCTGGAGTGTTCTGGTCGGTGTTTCCTCTCTGTGGGCAGCGGTGCGGACATCCTCCACACTATCAGCATTTTTGTCTTGGGGAATTTCTACAGTCTGAGTCTGCTCCTTAATCTTTTTCTGCCTTTCTTCTTCGACTCTTTTTCTTTCTTCTTCCTCACGTGCCAAACGCTCGTCTTCTGTTTTTTTCTTTTCTTGCTCGAGAATCCTTGCCTCCTCAGCCTTCTTTTGTTCTTCCTCCTCTACTCGTTTTCTCTCCTCTTCTTCTCTAGCCAATCTTTCGGTTTCTTCCCTCTTCAATCTCTCCTCCTCTTCTTGTTTTAATCTTTCCTCTTCCTCTCGGTGCTTTCTCTCGTCTTCTTCCTTCCTTATTTTGATTTCCGCGACCCTTTGGTTGAATTCCTCTTGTAACCTCTGCATTTCCTCATCCTCTTGCAAATCTGTATCATCAAAAGGGGTTTGAACAGAGTCCGAGACCCTTGATGAAGATACGGCTTTTGGACTCTCTGGTTTGGACGAACTCACGTCTGCAACATTGGAGATGACCGGAGGTTCGCCGGAGATCGGTGGGGTTCTATTGAGATCGCCGGTGACGGCCTCCAGTGGTTGGTCTTCGTTGGTTCGGTGGCGGACCGCCGGACGTGTGGGTGCCTCGGGATGAGAGTTTAATCTTTTGCTTCTAGCCATTTTAGGGTTTTGGGATTTGTCTGGTTTGTGAAAAAGAAAGAAGAAGATGAAAAGTGTAGGTGGTTTATGGAGAGAGAGAGGCTTTATTTTTGAAAAGGAGGGGTTTTTGGCTTTTGAGAGGGAACGGTTTTTAGGAGAGAGAGAGAGAAGGACAATGATGGTTCTCTTGGGAATAGGTGGGGAGAGGACAAGTGGCAGGAAAGGATGACATATGTGTAAGAAAAAGTATGATGTGTGTCAGCCTTGGGCCCCCCAAACCGTCTCTTCATAAGTCAGACCGAGAGTGAGGAGCGCAGTGACCAGCCTCTGCCCACTGCAAACCTTTTTGTTCCAAAAAGTGCTAAAATTCTCCTACACACATAGAAATAAACTACCATGTAGAATTAAAAATACCAACTTTAATAAAAAGACAACAATTAACTGAAATAAAATATTTACAAACAGCGTTGACTTTCTCTAACCATAGTGAGGTGGAGAGTGGGCGGGGATGTGGGCACTCTCATGCAGAAAATGCTTTACCCTTTGCCCATTGACTTTAAAGGTCTGACCCGATTGTGGAGATTTCAACTCTACTGTTCCGAAAGGACTCACCTTGACAATGGTGTATGGTCCCGTCCATCTTGATTTTAGTTTACCTGGAAAGAGTCTGAGACGGGAGTTGAACAATAGTACTTGTTGTCCTTCCATGAACTCCCTATGGTTGATCCTACGATCGTGCCACATCTTGGTCTTCTCTTTATACAACTTTGCGTTCTCATAGGAGTGATATCGCAACTCCTCTAGCTCATGTATTTGTAAACTCCTTTTGATTCCCGCAGCATCCTCACTCATGTTAAGCTCTTTAAGGGCCCAAAACGCCTTGTGCTGTAATTCAATTGGTAAATGGCAAGCCTTGCCAAAAACTAATTTAAATGGAGACATTCCCAAAGGAGTTTTGTAGGCCGTTCGATAGGCCCAAAGAGCATCATCAAGTTTGGTTGACCAATCTTTTCGGTGCGGTTTAACAACTTTTTCCAAAATCCCTTTGATTTCACGATTTGAAAGTTCGGCCAAACCATTGGTTTGTGGATGGTATGCGGTGGCCACTCTATGATGTATGTCATATTTAGCAAGAACCGAGGCCATGACTTTGTTTATAAAATGGGTGCCTTCGTCACTAATCAATGCCCGTGGTGTTCCGAATCGAGTGAAAATATTTTTATGCAAAAATTTCACCACGGTGTTGGCATCATTAGAGTGACATGCAATGGCTTCTACCCATTTCGAAACATAGTCTACCGCAACCAAGATATAAAAATTATTGTTGGAATTTGGAAAAGGTCCCATGAAATCGATTCCCCAAACATCAAAAAGTTCAACCTCTAAAATGTTGTTAAGAGGCATTTCATTTCTTTGCGATATATTCCCCGTACGTTGACATTGCTCACAATTTTTCATAAATTCATACGAGTCTTTAAAAACATTGGGCCAAAAGAATCCACTTTGCAAGATTTTTGCCGCGGTACGGTTTCCACCGAAGTGGCCACCGTAGTGGGATGTGTGACAACCATGGAGTATTTGATGTTGCTCACTCCCATGGACACAACGCCTCAATATTTGGTCCGCCCCTATCTTGTACAAGAAAGGATCGTCCCAAACGTATTGTCGTGTGTCGTGTAAAAACTTTTT
Source organism: Saussurea involucrata (assembly GCA_033807775.1). Taxonomy (NCBI): domain Eukaryota; kingdom Viridiplantae; phylum Streptophyta; class Magnoliopsida; order Asterales; family Asteraceae; genus Saussurea; species Saussurea involucrata. The sequence continues at coordinate 167,891,574 of CM066320.1, forward strand.
GAATGGTTGTCCACTCATCCCGTGGGGCTTAAGTCCACTTGCTAAAAAGTTTGCAATATCAGCATACCAAGGAATGTTATGATGTTGAACAGATAGTAATTGTTCATCGGGAAAAGTTTCTTTTACCGCAGTGGGATCAGGAGTGGGATCAACAGTGCCCACTGTCTTCTCGAGCCTGGACAAATGGTCGGCAACCTGATTGCTTGTTCCTTTTCTGTCGACGATCTCAAGATCAAATTCTTGCAGCAATAAAACCCATCTAATCAACCGTGGCTTGGAATCAACTTTGTTGATCAAATATTTGATCGCTGCATGATCTGTGTGCACTATGACCTTCGTCCCTATCATGTATGACCTGGAACGATCAAAAGCAAACACCACCGCAAGTAATTCTTTTTCAGTAACAGTGTAATTAATCTAAGCTTCAATCAGTGTTTTACTTGCATAATAAATGGGGTGAAAACTTTGTTCTTTTTCTGTCCGAGAACAGCCCCCACAGCCCAATTGCTGGCATCACACATCACTTCGAATAAGAGTGACCAGTCAGGAGTGGTCACTATGGGTGTTGTGACTAATGCTTCCTTGATTTTTTCAAAAGCTTCTTGGCATTCTTGGGTAAAAATGAAGTCTTTTTCATGTTGTAACAGGTTACATAGGGGTTTTGTAATTTTCGAAAAATCCTTGATGAACCTCCTATAAAAACCTGCGTGACCCAAAAAACTTCGAATACCTTTTACCGTTGTAGGTTCGGGAAGTTGTGCCACTACCTCAAGCTTGGCTTTGTCAACTTCCAACCCTCTTTTTGAGACAAGGTGTCCTAAAACAATACCCTCTTCGACCATAAAATGACATTTTTCCTAATTTAAGACTAGGTCGTGGGTCTCACATCTCACTAGGCTTTTCTCTAAATTTCCCAAACAATTGTCAAATGATGTCCCTATCACAGAAAAATCGTCCATAAAAACTTCTATGGTATCTTCTATCATGTCGGTAAAAATGGCCATCATACAACGTTGAAAAGTGGCGGGGGCATTACACAATCCAAATGGCATTCTCCGGAATGCAAAAGTGCCGTAGGGACAAGTAAAGGTGGTCTTTTCTTGGTCCTCGGGTGCAATGTGGAGTTGGTTGTATCCGGAGTATCCATCTAGAAAACAATAAAATTCCTTTCCCGCTAACCTATCAAGCATTTGATCGATGAAAGGTAAAGGAAAGTGGTCTTTCTTAGTGGCCAAGTTGAGTTGTCTATAGTCCATGCATATCCTCCATCCCGTGACAGTCCTAGTGGGAATGAGCTCGTTCTTTTCGTTCTTCACTACAGTCGTCCCTCCCTTTTTAGGGACACATTGGACGAGGCTCACCCAACTACTACTAGCAATGGGATAGATAATACCGGCATCTAACCACTTCAAGACTTCTTTCTTAACTACCTCCTTCATGATGGGGTTCAACCTTCTTTGAGGTTGGACTTTCCCTGGGTGGTCACTCTCCAAATTAATCTTATGTTGACATAAAGAGGGGCTAATTCCTCGAATGTCCGCTATGGTCCAACCAATTGCCTTCTTATGCTTCATCAATAAATCGATCAGGAGTTGTTCTTGTTTCTCACTAAGTTTGGAAGAGATAATAACGGGAAGTTTATTATCTTTAGCGAGATAAGCATATTTTAAATGGGAAGGCAATGGTTTAAGCTCTAACTCGGGGGGTTGTTCTATTGAAGGGGGTTGAACATTTCTATCCTTAAAGTCCAGAGGTTCAAAAGCTGCAACCATTTCGTTACACTCATCCTCAAAAGTGTCATCACTCTCATATTCAGAGTGCGCACTATCACTCCTCACTGTGGGAACTGTTCTCCCCACTGTGGGCAGTGTGTCAATACTGTGGGTTCCATAAATCGAACTCAAGGCAAAGCAATCTTCGGTATCTATATATTTAAGAGACTTAAAAACATTGAATGTCACCTCTTGGTCATTAACTCTCATCGTGAGTTCCCCTTTGTGCACATCAATCAAAGTACGTCCGGTTGCAAGAAACGGACGCCCTAAGATGATTGGGATTTCTTTATCGGCCTCATAATCTAGAACTAGAAAATCGGCGGGGAAGATAAATTTATCCACTTGGACCAAAACGTCTTCTATTTTTCCCTTGGGATAGGCAATGGACCGGTCGGCTAGTTGTAATGTTACGGTTGTGGGTCTAGCCTCTCCAATACCTAACTTCTTAAAAATGGACAGCGGCATCAAATTTATACAAGCTCCCAAATCACAAAGTGCTTGACCTACTTCTTGTCCTCTTATTGTGCATGGAATGGTGAAACTACCCGGGTCTTTCAACTTAGGTGGAATCTTGCTAGTAAGAAGGGCACTACATTCTTCGGTCAAAGCCACAGTCTCAAATTCACCCAACTTCCTCTTTTTGTTCAAAATATCTTTTAAAAACTTAACATAGCTTGGCATTTGCTCAAGAGCTTCTACCAAGGGTATGTTAATATGAAGCTGTTTAAAAATGTCTAAATTTTTTTTAAACTGAACCTCGACATTTTTAGGCTTCATTCGGTGAGGAAAAGGTATGCTTCGTGGGTCAATCTGAGTTAGTTGTGGTATTGCCTTTGGAACAGTAGGTTTTGGAATAGGTCCAAGAGTGGGAAGGTCAGGGATGTCAGTCCCCACTGTGGGGATCACAGTGACTTGAGGAGTGCCCACTGTGGTGATCACAGTGGGTATTTGAGGCGAATCATCAGACTCAAAATCGATATCTTTCAGATCATTTCCACTCCTCAGTGTTATGGACTTGACATGTTCAGGTCCTTTTCCTATCACCCTAGCTTGCTCGGTATCACTAGGTAACGTTCCTGGTGGTCTATTCTTAACTTCAACGGCTAACTGTCCTACTTGGGTCTCTATATTCCTAATGGCTGCTTGAGTTTGATTCATAAAACCCTTGAGAATTGATTCAAGTGACAGTTGGGTCTCAGCGGGTTGAGTAGATCGTGATTGGTATTGTTGTGAGGATTGGCCTTGGTGAAAGTTTGGTGGGTTCTGCCCACTGTGATGTGAGTTCTGCCCACTGTGATGTTGCTGAAATCCAGGGGGGTTGTGTGGTCTTGATTGGCCATGACTCGCCCCGTGGGGTTGGAGTCCTTGATTTCCAGACCAAGAGAAATTCGGATGGTTCCTCCAACCTGGATTATAGGTTTGCGAAAAAGGATTGTTCCGTGGGTTGGTCCCTATGACATTAACAGATTCTGGATTTGCCGGACAAAAATCGAAAACGTGCTCTTCTCCACAGAGGGAGCAGTTTTCAGGGAGATGCGTTGCGGAATTGACTTGGCCTCTATTTTGATTTAAAACGATTTTGGTCAAGGCCACTAATTGCGCATTCATGGTTTTAAGTGCCTCGGAATCGATGGTGTTGGTCTTTGGCATGGGTGCTCTCGGATTTGACCATTCGGTATTGTTGTTGGACACTTTTTCTAAGATTTGATATCCTTCGTTGTAAGTCATACTCGTAAATGTTCCACCGGCTGTTGCATCTAAGATGATTTTGGCTGCATTGGAAAGACCATTGTAAAAGGTCTCCAATTGGATGCAATGCGGGATGCCATGGTGTGGGCACTTTCGAAGTAATTCTTTAAATCGTTCCCATGCATCCGAAACAGCCTCATCTTCTTCTTGTCTAAACAAAATAATATCATTTCGAAATCTTACATTCCTTGTGGGAGGAAAGTATTTTTGTAAAATTTATCCGCAAGATCTTGCCAAGTGATTATCGAGTGAGGTGCATGTGCGTTCAGCCAAGACTTCGCCTTGTCCCTTAATGAAAAAGGGAAAAGCCTTAGTCTTAATGCCTTATCACTAACACCTTGCAACTGAAAGGAATCGGTCATTTCTAAAAAAGATTTTAAGTGTGAGTGCGGATCCTCAGATGGCGATCCTCCAAATTGACCCATGGCTTGGATCATTTGAAACATCACCGGTTTGAGTTCAAAATGCGTTGTTTCAAGGACGGGCCTTCGAATCCCGGAGCCTAAATCACTAACTCCGGAAGTAGCATAGTCCCGTATTTTTCGATCTTTGCTATCGGCAATCGTGATTGTGGTCTCCACTACAGGTGGCGGTATTGCAACCATGTTTACAGTGGGGATCACAGGGGGTTGTCGATTTCTGTTTCTGCGTCTTCTTCGAAAAGTTTTCTCTATTTCAAGATCGATTGGTAACAAAGGTTCGTGTTGTTGCCTTGGCATGCAATACGAAAAGCTTAGAAAAACGAGTTACTCGGGCTCGAACAAAAACTAATGTCTTGAGATTTAAAATCACGCCAGTCCCCGGCAACGGCGCCAAAAACTTGTCACGTGCGAAATATGTGTTTTAATCGCAGTGGGTTGCAATCTGTCCACAGTGGGAAGTGCAAGTGTACACTGTCCACTATGATCGTCACAACAAGTAATAGTTGGTAAAATACCAGAATCGAATCCACAGGGACTGGACAATCAAGACAATACGGTTCTTATGAGCTCCTTTTACAAGTTTCAACTAGAGAGAAAAATAATACTTGGTTTTGTTTGGTGAAAATAGCTACTTTAATGATTTTACTAAATGTTAAAAAGGAGGAATGTAGGTTGGATTTTCCCTAGATTTTATCTCAAATACTCGATCCTTAGAAGTGATCCTAGTATTTGTGGTGGATATTTTCGCTAGAAAAGCCCGGTTACAAAATACTCACACCGTTAGATAAAAATCCCATACTCTTAGTACTTGTTGTTTTGTCAATGGTAATCTCTAAATGGACCTTTTCAGGCCTCGATGGAATGTGTAGAGACAAATACTCTAAGTGTTTTTAATACACAAATTAGCTTGCCTATTACTCCAGTGGGTAGAGATTATAGCTCACTATGCCGACCTCACTCTCGTAAGTGTCATAAGAATTCTTTCGAATCCCCTAGCATCATCCAAGCTCGTGTCACTGCGTTCTACTCATTTCTAAGTTAAGAACTAGACTTTAGATCTCTGCAAGTGATCGGCTTGTTCGCATCTTTGGGTAAATATCGAGAATGAATGACCAAAACAACAAATATTCTAAGTATAAAGATTACTCAAGCATTTTTAATAAAATCCAGGTACTTCTCCTTCCTACATCCCAAAGGATGTTTAGCCTAACATTTCCGAAGTAAAGAAAACAAAAGATGAAGATTTGCACATAATAAAACTGATAGTGGATTGAATAGTACTCACAGTGGGGAACGAGAATTCGTCCCTGTCCACTGTGTTTTACGAACTACAATTAACTTAGGAAGTTACATAAATTAAAGCTAAGTTAATGCAGTAATTAAAAGACTAAACTAATGTGGTAGATGAGAGAAATTAAAGCTATTCAACTATCTAAACTTAACCCAAGATGATTGTAAGATTCCAAGATTGTAATAAATGAACCCAAGTGCTCCTTTATATACTAGGAGAAAGAGTTGGGTATTACACAAAAGAGATGAGTCTTCCAATGGGTAAAAATTGCTGTGTTGTGGCAGAAATCAGCACCTTGTGCAAACCAATTACCCAATGGACCCTTTTCCAAGTCAATCTCCAAGTACATAAAGGAGTACTTGTTGCAATCTTCAATGTAGCTGCCATTTTGTACTTCCTCCAGCCATTTCCCTGCTAATGAATCTTCTTCCTCCAGCAAATTAAGTCCCAACTAGTAGTTTCTTTTGTTTTTCTTGATCAGCTCGAATAGTGGGCAGCCGGAGTGGGCACAACAGTGATCACTGCAAGATAAAATGTGAAAAACACCCAAATTCTACCAAAAAGTTTATTAAACACTAAGGTTCGCTCCTTTTGCTCATTTTCGAGATTTATACCAAGAATGGGGGTTTTGAGAGGCGGAATGGCTAAATTTGACAGAATAAAATAGGAAATACAAGGAAATAATAACTCTAAAAATAGAGTTATCACATACGCTACGCACAAGAACTTCACGGTCTTCCAGATAGATATGAAAACCGCCTTTCTCAACGGCATCATCAAGGAAGAAGTGTACGTATCGCAACCCGACGGGTTCGTGGACGACAAAAAGCCAAATCATGTCTACATTCTAGACAAGGCCTTATACGGTTTGAAGCAAGCTCCACGCGCCTGGTATGACGCTCTATGTAAATTTTTAATAAAATCAGGTTTTTTAAACGGTAAGATCGATACAACCCTGTTTATTAAAAATGAAGAAGGTCATATAGTTTTAGTTCAAGTGTATGTTGACGACATAATTTTCGGTTCCACTAACCCACAGTATTGTAAGAACTTTGCCAAACTAATGGGACAATATTTTTAAATGAGTATGTTGTGTGAGATGAATTTTTTCCTCGGTCTTCAAGTTAAACAACTGTCGACTGGGATATTCATAAATCAGGCTAAGTACATCCGGAACATTCTTCGGAAGTACCAGATGGAACAGTCCTCACCAATGAAAACTCCCATGGCACCCGGTACACGGTTACACGCCGATCCTAACGGAAAGGATGTGGACACCAAAACGTACCATGGAATGATCGGTTCTTTAATGTACTTGACGCCAAGTAGACCGGATATTATGTTTTCGACCTTTCTATGCGCCCGTTTTCAGTCAAAACCGAAAGAGTCTTATTTAATTGCGGTTAAATGAATTTTTCGTTACTTAAGAGGTACTGCTGATCTTGGCTTGTGGTACCCGAAAGAGACAGGTTTTGAGCTCACGGCGTATTCGGACGCCGATCATGCGGGCAGCATGTTGGATCAGAAGCGCACATCAGGACATGTGCAGTTCCTGGGCGATAGTTTGGTAAACTGGGCATCCAAGAAGCAGCGGTGCGTCTCTACATCGACTGTTGAGACGGAATACGTGGCCATCGCGAGCTGCTGTTGAGACGGATGCACACCCAACTCAAAGACTACGGCTTCACCTACTCTCAAGTGCCTATCTACTGCGACTCGAATAGCGGCATTGCAATCTCAAGCAATCCGGTCCAACATACAAAGACGAAGCACATAGACGTTCGGTACCACTTTATCAAGGATCACGTCGAAAGAGGTACAATCGAACTCTACTTTGTTAATACTGAACATCAGTTAGCAGACCTTTTTACAAAACCCGTGGACGAAAAACGTTTTAACTATCTTGTGTCCAGGCTTGGTATGCTAAACCTCAAGATTTGACCAAATCGTGCGCCCGATACAAGTTCCATACACCTACGAGAAACTGTCTATTCATCATCTGTTGTCTAAACTCCAGATGAATGAGTACACACTTTCTCGCATCTGTATTCTACTTGTATCGTACACACTTTTTTGTTTAAATCTCTGTATTAATTAGGTAGATTTTGTTTGTTTGCTTTCTTTTAGCGTGTGTTTCCTTTTATGTTCATTTATTGTTGTCTGCTTTATTCTTGGATATATCTGTGCGTTTCACATTCTTGTTCATGTGTTCAGGGGGAGCACATAAGCTTATCAGCTAAGTCTGTTCTACTTTTGAGGGGGGGTATCACACTATTTTTTTTCTTTACACTCGGAATTTTTTTGTGTGCGGACATTCCAAAGTTTTCTCAAAATCACATCACTTGCACAATCCGAGGGGAGCAATTTACTTGTGTGTGCAAAGTTCGAGGGGGAGCGTGTTGTTCAAACATGTATAACTGCTTTTGGGTCTAAAATGTCAATTTGGGAAAGACGAGGGTATTTTTGCAAATATTCAAAACTATCCGAAAAGTCATCCGGAAAGGGTGTCCGGAAACCATCCTATCCGGATAGGTATCCGGACCGGATAGGTCTCCGGATGACCCACCCGGACACCTTATCCTATATAATCTTCCGGGTTCCCCATCATTTCACTTTTTCGGATTCCAAAAAACCCACCAAAACCCTCTCGAAACCTCTCGTTCGGAAACTATCGGATTCCAACCATTTTCGTTTCATTTCGACTTCTAACTCACAGGTACGTCAATCGTTCGATTCACTAATGTTTTTCGCACACATACGCCCATTTCCAATCATCGAGTCGTTCAATTTATGGTTCAACAGGGGTTTACGGACCCCGACTCAATGTCGAATCACATTCAAACCCTTCGAGGTTAATTTTGAGCCGATTCGTGGTTGTGTAGTGCTTAGTTTATCGATTATACACTGTTAGAATACGTAGATCTGTGCTTGTTATTGTTTTTGGACGGTTTCGATTTGACCGGATGTCGTCCGGATAGTTTCAAACTATCCGGACACATTCATCATTATCCGGAAACCGTCAATGCCTTAGATATTTTATCCGGTAAGATATCTCATCCGAAAAACCATCTCATCCGGAAACCGTGTCACCCGGTAACCCTAGTTGTCCGGAAACCTTCATGGTTTCCGGTAAGTTCAACTATCCGGGTAGTACATGGTTGTCCGGTTAATTCATTCATCCGGTAACCCTAGTTGTCCGGAACCCATAAAGGTTTCCGGTAAGTTCAACTATCCGGATGTTCTTGATTGTCCAGTAAGCCTAGTTATCCGGAAAGTCCATTTTGTCTGGTATCTATCATTCTGTCCGGTAATCACTCGTATCCGGATACCATTGTATCCGGTACCTCTTGTTATCCGGTCACTATGTTTACCGGATACTCTTTCTGTCCTGACAAATTTGACAAAATGGCAATTCCAGTACCTGCTCCACTACCAGTCCTCAATCTGTTCCAGATTGAGCCGATTCTTGCCAAGGTACGCACCGACAATCTTTTGCATCCGCCTGTAACGTAACACTGTGTGTTTCAGGTATACTAATGGCAGATCAACAACAACCACAAGACAACATTCCTCCTCAAGAGGAATTCATAGACGAAGAGGCTGACAATGCCTTGGTTCCAGCAGACCATGGCATCGAACTCGAGGCAAATAATCACCACCTAGATGCTGTCGAGTTCCGACCACAACATCGTGTGGTCGTGGACATCCTTCTAAGACATCCACTCCGAGAGGCACTCACAGCTACCACCGACGTCCATGTCCTTTACGTATATCAAGTTTGGCGTACTGCTCAAGTCATCACGGCGCTCAACTCTCAGACCATAACGGCGATGATCGATCATCATCCGTTCGTGCTAACACCAGATTCGTTCAGACGTCTTCTATCATTGCCTGAAGCCACTGTCGGCGACCATGCTACCTACGACCGTCGACGACACCACCCTCTGCACCGACATCCGTGCTCTCGGCGACAATCACGCACTCAACCGGCCATCTGCCTTCAATTAGAAATACTTGGCGCCCATCTGGTACACCTTGTTCACTATTCTGAACATGTGTCTATCCTCTATATGGAAGGGGATCGACCAATGCACAACCAACTTCCTACGACTCTTTCACGCCGTCTGCTAAACCGCCACATCGACTTCGTGTTGATCATCTGGCACGAGCTAGTTCAGGCCATCCGGGCGATCGGTGGAACGAAGGAAAAGAAGTTCCTTCCATAACCAAGATTCCTATCGTTGGCCATCCGTCAACATATGGACGCGAATCCAAACATACCGCGGCGCATGAACCACCCGGTATGTCCTCCTTTTAACTTGCATTACCTAGTGATTTGTAACCCGTCCAATGCCCAAGCCTTGTCTTTACCCAAAACTCTACTGACACACGCGGACCCCAATGCACCGAGTGTGATATATTATAGGTGAGCGTTAGGCATAGGTGCTCTTGTGGTCCAGCCAGAGCCGGAGGGACCTCCCCAAGGAGTTAGACCCGAGCGACGTGAGGGTCCAAGGACACGTGGAGGTAGAGTCCGGGTAGCTGGGGCTCCCGGATGGGGTGTGTTAAGAGTACATCAAGGGAGGGGCACATACGCGGGCGGTGCATTGGATACGCGTGCCGGTACCTGCCAACAACCCCACCAATACACCGTTCGACCACATACCCCTTCACATACGATCAGTGCTATTCGTACACCCTATGCCTGATTTCGCAACTTCGACCCTTTCCCTATCCAATGTAGCTGTAACTGCGCCACGTACAACTAATGACGCCGGACCATCGACATCCCTACACGAGGTCCCGGTCGTCACTGCCCCACAAAGACCAATGCTTGATCGCGACCCTGGAACGGACACATCTGAGCCAATTTCAATGTTTAGACAAACCGAAGCATTGGATTTCGAAACAACCGACTCCGATACGGAGTGTGCCATCCGTCTTTCCTTAATACCACCCCATATCGGATGTGAACCACCATTGACCGAAGGTTCTCCTTCTGACTCACCCACACCCTCCAACATCCCTACATCCCAGCCAATTTCGAGAGACATGAGGAGAGAGGAGGGAGTATTAGTTGAAAATTTAGAACATGCGAGTCGGAGAGAATGGAGGTCAAAACAAAACCATGAGAGAGCGAGCCTGAAAAATAAAGACGCTGATGAGCGAATCCGAGCCAGTGTCGCCCAGGTAGCCACATCTGCTATCTCGTCTCATCCGTTGGGACAAGGTATTGAAGAAGCCGTCGTGGACCTAGCGACGCAATTGCACAGCCCCCTAGCCACTTAACCAGCTCTCAACAGTTGGTTGTTTCATTTTTCTCATGGGGATATAGCACAACGTCTATCGGTCTCTCACTCGGAGAGTATCAGTACTGAAACAAGAGAACAGCATCCCCCGTTCTCGACTTCCTTCTGTGCACCATTGAGTCTAGAGCCACTTGCTGTTATAACATCTTCTTTGGCTAGGACACAGGCCGAGACTGCTAACATCGGTGCTCTTAGTGACCCAATAGGAACTTCCGTAGTATGTCTGCCATTGAGCGAAATACGAGGATCGGAAGGAAATCCTACCATAGCCTACATCACGCCAGCTATGAACGTAGGTGGCACTTGTGTTGAATCAACAGTCGTGACCTCAACGGGAAATCTAAGTGATCCCGGCGGTGATTTACCCGACATCTTGTCAAGGAAGTACCTGGACAGCGCCTTAAAGGATGTCCGCGAGACACTGGAAAAGGAGCACAGAACGGAGCTCGACAAAGTGAAACGCCTCATCAAAGGGAAGGAAAAAGTGGTCGAAAGCGAAACCAGACCGACACCTCCACCGGCACCTGTTTAACACAATTATTCGGTGGATGATCTGAAGACCATGCTCCTTGTCCAACTGCTCCAAAACGACAACACTGACTCCTCGACTGAAGCAGATCTCATCACAGTTCTACGATTGCAAACATCTGCTCAGCCGCCATCCGTAATCAATCGATTGGACCAGCTTGACACGACTCTGACGGACGTTCAGAAAGCCATTACTACCTTGTCCGAAAGAGTCGCCTCTCTCGAAGACACCTGCAAGAGTCAAGCTGGCGGACTCAAACGCCGACACGATGACCAGGATGATCCTGATCACAGTGAGGGAGAGAACAAAAGACAATGACTATCAGAGTCCGAACCAATCGCTCCCGAAACTACTCCAACGGTTCAATCAAAACCATCAGCTGTGGTACAATCCGAAGACCAACCTAAAGCCCAGTTGAGTCTAGCCGAGATGGTCATAGATATGGACATCTCAGATGATGAAGACCCAACGGTTGAAAAGCCCGAGGGAGAATCACAGTCATTGATCGTATATTCTGCACCGTAAAGGCCAGCACTTAACCTGATAGATCCTGATTCAGAGATCGACCCGGAGACCGAAAACGCATGGTATCAAAAAGCCGCTTGTGCGATAAACTTCGAGGTAAACCTGATCCTTCCCACCGATGCCGATGATGAAATCGACTACGATAAGTTCCTGTTGCAAAACCTTTACAGTACTCCAGTTTACACTTCTCAGATTCCCGAGACTTCTACATCGCTACATCCGACATCTCCCAAACAACAGACTGCTTCTGATCAACCTCCTCCACCGCAACCTATCAGATAGGAGAATATTATTATCCTCATTCCTTACCTTGAGGACTCCCTAAAGAAATTATTTGGTCACAGGTTACGCCCGATCGAGCCGACTTTCTACCTTGGGATATCAAAGTTCGACAAAGAATACCAGAGCTAATATCTAAAGGTAATGAAGAGGTGTCTACCAGTCAGCCAAGTCAGAACAAAACACAAAATCACCGAAGTGCTTAACATCCAAACCGGCCGAATTCTTAGAGTTTTGTTTCCAGTATTCACCGTCAGACGTGAAGATGGAAATGAATGGAAATTCTCCGAAGCAGACTTTAAGAACCTCAGACTGAATGACTTCCACGCTC